>CM073759.1:146654313-147890746 GCA_037127475.1 Arma custos
TTGTTACGCATTGTAAATTACGTTCGCACCAATGCAAAAAATCTTCACCAATTCAAAAATTTCCTTGAAGAATTAAAGGACGAAGAACTTCCAAATGGCATTAATTTCTTTTGCATTGTTAGATGGTTATCTAGTTACAACGTATTAATATAAATATAATTTCTGTATAAAAAATGTTTTTTTTATAAATTTATAAATTCTGGAAAATGGCTCGGACTATTAGGGAGCTTGGCAGCCTCTACTATAGACTGTACTAGACAACGGTTATGCCGGGAGGTGATTATTGAAAATATTAATGATTTAAAAAGTCATAATTAATTATTTGTGTAGTTAGTGAGAATATTGACACATTACATCATTATAAATTTCCTGGAACTGGTACTCGATTAACTAAGTATTTGTTTCTATAGCCACAATGTTTCCATAATCGATTCTAACTTGCCTCGTCACGTCAAGTTGTGTTGGTGTCGATAATTTAATAATTGCGTGCAAGGTTTTTATGCTGTTGCTTAATGTTGGCCAGCAAGCGATATCGCGAAATCTTTTTATAATTTAAAACCCGAAATAAGTTAACATTTTCTAAACGAAGTGTAATGGTATAATAATATTGATCAGGGTAAGAAAAAAAAATTTTTTTAAGGCATGCATTTTTTAAAATTTAAGTATGATTTATTTTAATCAAATTAGGTATAAGGCAATGAAGACACTGAATGTCTTCTGTACACTGAATCTAATAAGTATTTTTTAAATATCGCAACTTTATTTCTCTTATTACAAGGCTTAATTAATCATATGTACATTCCAAATAATGGGCTTTCGATAAAATGTAAATAAAACTAACATGATTAAGTGTTATATGATAAAAAATTACCATTTTAAATAAAATACTTATTCATTTTATTTTAGATCGTAAACCATCGCATGATTCCACAAACCCTTCAATTCTTCTTAGCAATTCTTCCAAGCGTAAAGATTTTTTTCTATAGTAGTCTTTATTCAATTTTGTATTTAATAATATGAGAGGAAAATAGTTGACTGGATGATAAAATGGAGAACGGAGATAGTTGGGGGGTGCAGTCAAAAAATCACCAAATAAGTACTAGACTTATATTTAGTAAGTGCCGACGTTTCGACCTACAGTGTAGGTCATCTTCAGAGCGATTGGGAGAGGAGCCGCTGGGTGCACCGGCTGAACAACAATCGCAACAATGATCATCATCGCTGAACAACAATCGCAACAATGATCATCATCGCTGAACAACAATCGCAACAATGATCATCATCGCTGAACAACAATGATTGTTTAGCCGGTGCACCCAGCGGCTCCTCTCCCCAACTATCTCCGTTCTCCTTATTTAATAATAGTTCTAACTTTTTCTTTTCATATTGTCCAACTGAGAAGCACGTCATTTTAACTGCTCTATCTTATCCTTGATCTTTGCCCGGTGCTCCTTCATACATCACCGGTGTTGCTTCTTTTTTTCCTCTGTCCATTTCCTTCCCTTTGTTTTACTGAAAACCAAACAGTGGACATTTAGTTTTAACTTGCGGTCGACATTCAAGACGGTTGCGTTCTTGAATATGAGTAACCTTCTGTAACTCTTTTTCTACATCTCCGAACCTTGCGGTTTGGTCTTATTTTCTTTAAAATATGTACGGTTCGCAATGGCTTCATTCTTAGCAAATTACCACAATTTCTCCTTTGCCTAAATATTTTTTAAAAAAAGTTAACGGGTCACTGTTCGGCTTTAATCTTCGGTTTAGCTCAACTTATCTTTGTTTCTTTAAGTAAATCGTCACTGTAAAAACAATACCGCCTATCCACAACTTTTGGTGAAACGCATTCTACAGGTTGAATAACTCAATATTAAACAAAGTTTTCAAGATTAAAAGCAAGGCATTGGTGTAATTAGCAATTGAATGATAAACAATATACATCTTACTAATATTATAAATGTGAATGTTTGTATGTTTGTCTCTCTTTCAAGCAAAAACTACTGAACGGATTTGGATGAAACTTTACAGTAATATAGGTTATACATCAGAATAACACATGGGCTATAGCAAGCGCGGATCTAGGGGGGCGCCCAGGGGCAGGAGCTCCCCCCGACTGTTTTATAGGAACTGTGGAGAATCCATTATAGTACATAATTAAAGGAAAATAACATGATCATAGTTGTTAAAAGATCAGAAAGAACAAGAATGAAACTATTTGTTTTGATATACTACTAATCTTACTAATGTTATAAATGTGAAAGTTTGTATGTTTGTCTCTCTTTCACGCAAAAACTACTGAACGGATTTAGATGAAACTTTACAGTAATATAGGTTATACATCAGAATAACACATGGGCTATAGCAAGCGCGGATTTAGGGGGGCGCACAGGGGCAGGAGCCCCCCCCCCCCCGACTGTTTTATAGGAACTGTGGAGAATCCATTATAGTACATAATTAAAGGAAAATAACATGATCATAGTTGTTAAAATATCAGAAAGAACAAGAGTGAAACTATTTGTTTTGATATACTACTAATCTTACTAATGTTATAAATGTGAAAGTTTGTATGTTTGTCTCTCTTTCACGCAAAAACTACTGAACGGATTTAGATGAAACTTTACAGTAATATAGGTTATACATCAGAATAACACATGGGCTATAGCAAGCGCGGATTTAGGGGGGCGCACAGGGGCAGGAGCCCCCCCCCCCCGACTGTTTTATAGGAACTGTGGAGAATCCATTATAGTACATAATTAAAGGAAAATAACATGATCATAGTTGTTAAAAGATCAGAAGGAACAAGAGTGAAACTATTTGTTTTGATATACTACTAATGTTACTAATGTTATAAATGTGAAAGTTTGTATGTTTGTCTCTCGTTCACGCAAAAACTACTGAACGGATTTAGATGAAACTTTACAGTAATATAGGTTATACATCAGAATAACACATGGGCTATAGCAAGCGCGGATTTGGGGGGGCGCACAGGGGCAGGAGCCCCCCCCCCGACTGTTTTTTAGGAACTGTGGAAACTCCATTGTAGTACATAATTAAAGGAAAATAACATGATCATAGTTGTTAAAAGATCAGAAAGAACAAGAGTGAAACTATTTGTTTTGATATACTACTAATGTTACTAATGTTATAAATGTGAAAGTTTGTATGTTTGTCTCTCTTTCACGCAAAAACTACTGAACGGATTTAGATGAAACTTTACAGTAATATAGGTTATACATCAGAATAACATATAGGCTATAACAATCACGGATTTATAGGGGAGGGTGCAATGGGGCACGTTCCTCCCCTGAAGTATTTTAAGTACTGTGGAGCATCCATTCTTGTTCATAAATAAAGGCAAATCACATGATAATAGTTGTTAAAATAACAGAAAGAACATGAGTGAAACTTTTATTTTTGATATCCTACTAATCTTACTAATATTATAAATGTGAATGTTTGAACTACTGGACGGATTTGGATGAAACTTTGCCGTAATATAGGTTATACATCAGAATAACACATAGGCTATAGCAAGCTTGGATTTATGGGAGGATGCAAGGGGGCACGTGCCCCCCCGACAGTATTAGTACATAATTAAAGGTAAATCAGGAACTTAGCATCTTGAAATTTGTAGTTAGGTTCTGTGTATAGTTTAAGAAAGAAATTCGGATAATTCCACTCCAAGAGTTTCCCCTTTAATATAATAGGGGTTCAAAGGTTGAATAGAATCCGTCAGTTTTGAAGTTAGACATCTGAAATTTCGGATGTTCGAGTAACTTATGTTTAAAAAAAAAATTAAATGATTTATTTAAAATGATCTTTCACGAAACTTTACGTGGCAGACCCTGGATATGCTTATTGTTAGCAATGGATACTCATAAATATCTTGTGATTCTTTGAGGATAACTGAGACGGTAGAGAGGCCTAGGATCGGCTCCGAGGCGGCCATATCGATCCCCAGGCCGGTCCCCGCTCCAGCCCAGGTCCTCCGGAAGTAAATAAGATTAAACTGCACCTTTGGCGGAAGTAGATCACTACCAGCAGCTGTGTTCGGGGCGGGCTACAAGGAGTGAGCTGGACGTTCGCCAGGTCCGCTTGTAGTCCAAGCTTACAAGTGCCTGGTGTGGGCCTGAGGTAATTAATCGCTAGTAAAACTGTAAATAGACATATTTAAAAAATATTACTTTATTATCAAGCTTTCTTCCCTTCCAAAGTAACCCTTTATTAATATCATTAATTTCTCGTAATTTGCCAAAAAGTTAGCGGTTGAATTAACACATACCAAACATCTGTATATTTTGTACGTTAGAATTAAATATTTAAAGCACACAATCATACTATTTTATATATATATATATATATATATATATATATATATATATATATATATATATATATATATAAAACACTATCCATAGTCTGAGCCTAATTGGTCTTTAATACAAAATAAGTATGAATTTAGAAAACAAGGGAAACGACGATTACAGTAATCAGTAATAAACGATCACGTAGCCAGGAAGTGATAGAACGTAGGAAGGGGTGATATACCAGCAGAAAAGAGGAATTTGGTTCATGGGAGTCCGAAGAGAGAGAAGCTTTGTGATTGAAGATCTGGGAGATGCCTTTACCCACAGACCAACCTGCCTAAGAACTCTATATAAAAATATTTTAAATACTCATAAGTGTAAGTTTAAATTAAATGTCTGTTGTACGGAAATAGTGTTAGTCTGAATCATTCAAGGTCTTTTGAGTGTAAATATTTATATAAATAGTAATCATATTTGTTTTAATGGCTTAGCTGTGTAGTTCATCCTGATCCTCCTTATATATTAATTATGATATTGATAATTAATAAGTTTGATAATTATTAAATAGGTAAACTCACAAACCACTTCTGGAAGAAAAAAGGACTCTAAAATAAACAATTAGTTTGAGTAATTATCTTCAATAATTACTCCTAGCATTCCGAAATAAATAATTAAAAAATGGCAAGATGTAATGTGCCAATAAACATTAAATAAGCTATTGAAGATTAAATTTAGATATAATTTTTAAAAATCTAAATAAAAACAATTGAAAGAAATATGTACTTTTTCCACAACAACCCTTCAAGTGTATTGGACGCAGTCTTTGATGGAGAGTATTCAATAACTAAGCAATAGTGTAAGGAAGTGATTTGCACAAGATCAAATCTAAATCGCCAGTATTTTCCTCTTATTTAGTGGTACCAACTTTAAAGAGAGCTTCAGGAAGGTCTACGACCCTTTTTCTGCCTTAACCGGTATTTCAGCCCAGCAACGCAGCTTTCTTGTCTCTGCTCAGCCCTTCTCTCATAACAAACATTTTTTTTAAACAGATTTTGGACCGTTTCCACAAATTTATACTTCAAACATCATATCTTCCATACAGCACACTCTATTCATTTAATACATCTATTACTTACTGCCCAAACACAACGACAGTCTAACCAGTATAAATTTCCGGGATGGTACTTCGAATCGCTAACTCATCTTTAAAAAATCACCTGATCTCACTTAACCGACAGTAAATAATTGTTCCAACCTTCTTAACATTTGCCTTATCTTTACTAACCACACATCCACTTTACCCACCCAAATAAATGATGGAATAAAAATCTGTTTAACATCCAACCAATTATTTTTATATACATAAAGATCACAAGGATAAGAAACGAAAAATGAAAATAAAAATAATACTCTGTGTTGCTTATATTAACTATGCAGAGTCTATATGAATTAGACAACTGATACTGAACTTATAGGTAAGTTTGATTACTACAATACAATTAAAACATATCTAAAAAAGCGATACATATCATTTAAATATTTAATTATTTAAATTTTACTTTATTTTATGTGCACAATACTGTGACCGTTTGTGTAAAGTACAATTATTTAGAGCTACAAATTACGTAAGAATATTAAAAGGTAAGAGAACCGTTGAAGGAATCATGGTTAATTTTGAACTATGCATGTTGTGTTAGTATGTTAGTGCTAGTGTTGTTAACAACTAGAAAAAAAAATGAAAAGAAAAATGCTGGAATTATAAACATGAGAACAATGCCCAGAGCTTTCTAGCGGGAGCACTTTTAATACAGGGGTTGGCACTTGTTTTATGAGTCTAAAATAGATCTCCACCTTCCTACTCAAGCTAAGAGAAGTTAAAGACATGTGGAAACTGGCGGTTGTATTGGAGTGCACAAGGTCACTAAACCGTACAAACAATTATACGCTGGCCAGCTTTATTATTTTCATCAGCTACTAATAATGTTTTAATAATATATATATATATATATATATATAATGCTATGTACTGATGCGGGCGGCACCATGAAAGGGATGCTGAGCGGGGAAAATGTGTCGTGTCGGGACACACGAAAGGGAATATGTTTGGAGTTTTATGGTCCAAGATGGTGGAGAAGGAAGGAGAGGGGGAGAGAAGAAAACTCTTGAAAAACGAGGCTGGAGAAGGGACTCGGGAGATAGACACAGAAAAGGAAGGAGGTACTCTGGAGACGAAGGTGGAACAGGAAGGAGGTATTTTTGAGATGTACAGCAAGGAGGAGAGATCTGGCAGAAGATAGAGAATCCCGGAGGCAGCACGGCGAAGAACGACCAGTAACCCAATCTACCCCTGATAAGTTTAGTTTATTTCCTGTAATGTATTTTATGGCAATCCTTTTTATATTTATATTAAAATCTGAATCATTAACCTTGTTGAAATTAAATAAATAAACGATCCTTATTATAATTCTTTTGGTGCTTACATACCCCAGATACACTATTTATTTATAAATAATATATTGAAGGTGTAATAGATAAGTAAATTGGTAAACACAAGAATAGACCTTTGGAAAGGAACCCAATTAAGATTAAGGCATATAAATAATAATTTGAGTACTCATCCTAAATGAGACTCTGGCATCCCAAATATCAATATATATATATATATATATATATATATATATATATATATATATATATCAATATATTCAAGATATATTTAAGAGTAGAAACATAGCAATATCAATGGCATCCCTTGAGGGGAACTTACTATCCAATTTACTAATTAGAATTTGTTTGATTATTTATCTCTATTAATTTTATGTTCTCAATAGTTTTACAATCAAATTGGTTAAATGATTCAGATTAATAGATTGAATTTTTTATCTGCTTTAACTTTTTCTAGAGATATAATTATAGTTGATTATTCTTATTATTTATATTCGTCTATTTATGTATTGTTATCCGCGTGGCATAGTCCGAATATTCAAGCTCTTAATGAAAGCCATACCAACTCGTTCGGAGACTAATGATCTAAAAGAAGCATAGATGGATCCTCAAAACATCGGAAGTATAGAACAGGTGCATAGCGCTCAGGGATTGATGTCGCAGACTGACGGCGAAGCGGCAATGAACATGAAAGGAAGAACCGACGCAGATACAACAGGAAAAACGGATAGAACACAGGAAATGATGAATATGCTGATGAGACTGATGGAAACCACTGAAAAACATGCAAAAGAAATAAAGTGTAGAGAAATAAAGAGAGAAGATGGGTACAAGGGCGGAAGAAATAATTACAAATATACAGAAAAGGATAGAGGATATGGATAATAACACAAACAGGGTAGAAGGAATAAAGAAGAAGGGAACAAAACAAAATGGGGTAGTAAACAATGTAGAAAATATAAGTCTGGAAGAAGACGTTAACCAGGTTGCTCAAGAAAAGAAAGAAAATTGCTCGTTAGAGGGACCTATTAGTAATTATGACGAGTAGAAAGACCAGATCTCCAATGTGAAATAGGAGACACTTCGGTGGAAGAAGATCTCGAAGAGGACAGTCCTAAATCTAGGAATAATATTGAAATGATCGCAAATATAAATTTGTATGAAGAATCTTTTAAGGAATTTGTGTCTCTACATGAAACAGTAAACAGAGTAGAACCAGGTGAAAATATTGCACTGACGGTTTATAAACACAGGGAATCTTTAAACACAGAAGTTTTAAAGTTTAAGTCGCCACATCTAGCTAAGAGCCAAGGAAAAAATCAAGGAACAATGGTAAAAGTGGAGAAAATGTATCGATTAGATCTCATTTTGTGGTTTATACCACAACTAAAACAATTAGCTACAACTAGTGTACCCTGCACTTTTTATAAAAAAAAATGGTATGAAATATATAATCATGGTATGGAAAATATAAGGAAAGTAATTATAAAAATCTTGATAATGTTTATGCTAAACATCAGGAATGATATGGTAGCACAAAATGTTCTCTATGGCCAAAATGTTCGAAATTACCTCAGGGGCCAGGTAAAGAAAAAAATTTAATATGTACCGCCGGATGGAATATTGGTTAACGAAAAGGATTGTCTCTTGATTTTAGATATTGGTTAAAAGAGTAGGTGATTATTTGTAAATGACAGAACGATTCGAAAATTGCATGTAAATAAGAATAGTCAACTGTTTGTAAATAATATAAATAATATTAGGAATTGTTATTAATAATTTATAAAGTTTTAATATTTTTACCATTACTAATGGACGCCATAAAACGTAAGACCATTAAAATATGTTAAAGATAAGAGTTTAGGGCGAGCAGGTAGAACTTATATGGGTCACACTCACACGTGCATAGGCGGCATTCACCTCAACAAATGGTAATGTAGTTCAAAGGAACCCGCTGTACAGGTGGTGAAATATTTTTGCCAAGGGTAGTGGACATTATCAGGTACCATAAGGTTACACTTGCTAGGTACCCAATATTGAAGGCAAAAGAGGCCGAAGTGGCAATAAAAAAAGATAAGATTCAAACCTTTTTGTACAATCGATATTTTTTGTTATATTATAACTATTATTTTATATATCATAAATATTAATCTTAACCATGTACCCAAATTATAATATTACAGTAAAGGTAAAAATTGTCATAAAGGTAAAAGTAATTGTGAGAAAGATATAGGTATACCCGTGTATGAATTTAGTAAATAATAATATTGAGATGTGTTAAGACGCAGGACACTAGGTTTAGCCTGCACTAAGCAACTAATTTAATAAAACTAGTGGTATTATTGTTTATTTTAGGATTATTGGGTATTCTCCTTGTTAGCCATTTTTATTATTATAGTTAATATTAGAACCATTAATTATAATTCAACATTACAATAATAAGCCGGTATACTCTACAACTATTGAATAATGATATTGAAGTATGTTAGTAAGAATACATATGGACGCTAGGTTCAACTAGTCCATACTATTGATTTAAACAAAACTAGCGGTATTATTGTTCATGTAAGGTTATTAGGTATTCCCTTTGTTATCCAGTTTAACGATCAACTTAGATATTGAAACAATTAATTAAAATAGACCATTTGAAGAACAAGCGTTTGTACTCTGTTACGGTAAGATTTAATATTGAAATATGTACAGTAAAAACAAGTGTGGCACATAATATTACTTAAGAATATTTTAACTCATTTTATCATGTACAATTATTAATTCTAGTTCATTACCGATGTATATAACAAAACTCTGTAAGTAAAGTATTGTAAAATATATAACAATAAGTAAACTTGTAAAGATCTTCAAACAAATTATTTGTAAATAATTGCATAATTGTAAAGATGTAAGGTATTGCCATAAAACTATATATAACATTTGAAAAATTAGAACATTTTAGCATTTAGAAAAGAAAAGAAGTCTCTCTTTGTTCAACATCTTTTCTTCTTCCCGTAAACCCAGGGATAATGCTATGTTCTGATGCGGGCGGCACCATGAAAGGGATGCGGAGCGGGGAAAATGTGTCATGTCATGTCGGGACGCATGAAAGGGAATATGTTTGGAGTTTTATGGTCCAAGATGGTGGAGAAGGAAGGAGAGGGGGAGAGAAGAAAACTCTTGAAAAACGAGGCTGGAGAAGGGACTCGGGAGATAGACACAGAGAAGGAAGGAGGTACTCTGGAGACGAAGGTGGAACAGGAAGGAGGTACTCTGGAGATGTACAGCAAGGAGGAGAGATTTGGCAGAAGATAGAGAATCCCGGAGGCAGCACGGCGAAGAACGACCAGTAACCCAATCTACCCCTGATAAGTTTAGTTTATTTCCTGTAATGTATTTTATGGCAATCCTTTTTATATATATTAAAATCTGAATCATTAAACTTGTTGAAATTAAATAAATAAACGATCCTTTTTATAATTCTTTTGGTGCTTACATACCCCAGATACACTATTTATTTATAAATAATATATTGAAGGTATAATAGATAAGTAAATTGGTAAACACAAGAATAGACCTTTGGAAAGGAACCCAATTAAGATTAAGGCATATAGATAATAATTTGAGTACTCATCCTAAATGAGACTCTGGCATCCCAAATATCAATATATATATTCAAAATATATTTAAGAGTAGAAATATAGCAATATATATATATATATATATATATATATATATATATATATATATATATATATATCATGGTTCTTAGGGACGACAGAAATCAACTGAAACAAGGTTGTGTTGCTCTGTAAAACAAAGTTTATTTTCTTTTAATTGATAATTAGTTTACGGGTTTACAAATAAAATCTAAATTCATACCTGTAAAACAAAGAAACGACATTCAATGTTTATTCTCCTGTCGATTCAGTTTGTTTTATAATAACAAATAATAAAAAAACACTTGGAGCTTTTCACTGCTTGCCTATCACACTCGTAACCTCCCTGCTGATAACGCAAGTATCATTCTCTTCAACACCTACCTTATCTACGTTGGCGCGGCGCGCTAATTCAAATTAAAGAAATACATTTTCTTTACATGTATATCTAATAATGTTTTAGAAAAGCTAGTCATCCTTTGACACGTAAAGCTACAGTTACAAGGTTGATTACTATCAACAGCCCTCGAGGAAAAATAAGAATTGTAACAAACCTTATTCAATAATGGAATAATCCTTAAAAATTACAGTAGAATTACGTTTGTAAAACTATATAATCAATAGTGAGTAATCGTGTAAAAAATGTGTCAACCAAAGAAAATACTAGCCCGTTCCTCTATTTATAAAGTAGTTGACGCACCGTCTAGCCACCAGAAGAATGATGTTCTGCGTGGATTGTTTTTGTGTAGTGCTTTACATTACTCAGAGGAACAGAACCACTCTTGCTTTAATTGGTGCTGGTCTCGAGGACCGGCCTCTTGACCTCCCACCACCTTCAAAGCAACCTTTGCTTCAATTGCTTTGTCCCATTGACATAGAACGTATAATCAAATAACCTTTGTTCCAATTCTAATGAGGTTTCTTGGCTGTAATGGGCGTAATGCATGCTTGAAATATTGTATTATTGAAGGAACAGCAGATTCTTCGTTACTTATGAAAGAAACTATATTATTTATCATTATTTAATAACATTATTTAGTTCCTCTTATATTCGTGACTCATATGAAACATGACATAATTAAAAAAAAAACTCACTACCACAGGATTACTTGTACAAGGAGTGGCTATGGTTTGCTTGACCGAAAAATGATAAGGTTAAAGAATCTACCAAAGAAAGACTTATCCATCCGAACAGTATTGTATAATCAATTATTATATAATAGTTTATTTATTTTCCTATTGTTTTTCATGCACCATAACCATAGAGGTCTATCTGAATATAAAAAAGCTTTCAATTTGATAACAAATACTTGTTCAGACAATGAATAGCATCCTTGAATTAGAAATATGGTCAATACTGGCAAAAAATATTTGTATATTGTATGTTTTTCTATATAGTGTGAGGAAAAAAATTCAAGACTTTTTCCCATTATTACATTCATTTCTTACGGTCACCTGTGATCTAGTGGTCAGCGTAACAAACTACTAAACCCAAAATCGCGGGTTCAGGTACTCGTTAAAAATCCCTATCCTAATTAAACTTGTATAGGCAATATTTAGAGCTCCCAATGTAGCATCGTCCGATTAGCCATAGCAGCATAAAGTGACGTTAAATGAACAAACAACATTCATTTCCAATAATATCATTTTTTATTGTACTTATGTATAATACTACTTATGTATAATAAAATATTGCGCGACCACTAAACATTTTTTATGTATATAAGAATAAGATATTACAAAAAAATAATACTGATTGAGTGAATAAATTTGGCGTTAATCATTCGAAAGTAATTGCACAGAAACTCGAAATAAAGCCGCAAGTATGTAAAATACTGAAAAATAAGTAATTGGTATTTACTTACAGAAAAAAAAATCAAAGAAGATTAGCTGAAGCACATCTTACACCTACAGTCTAGACAGACTAACCTATCAGAAACAGCAACCTCAATCCAAGACATTCAACGCAATGAATTGATAGTTCTTTATAAATTATGATATATATATATATATCATCATTACATATAGTGATCAATGTTCGATGTCTCCTATTTTTTAAGCTGAGCCGTAGTTCTCGCCTATTTTAGTTACATTCATTGTAGCTTGCATTTACAAATCCTATTTGAAGTTAAATCCCATACCGGCCATATCCCTGGAATAATGCTAATAAGACAATCTTATTCCGTTGCGGGTTTATAAGCTCATGAGGAGGGAGGTTCCCCTAAAGAGCCGGACTACAAGGATGTTCATTAACAGCATTAGCCAAAGACAGAGAGGATTAGCAAGTGAAATAGTCCGCTGCTTGAGGGGCCGAGCGATCGATGGTGCCGCCGCGGCTACAGGTTGGCATCGCCTCTAGTCCGTTCCTATAATACCTCTCTGTGTGAGTGAATGTGTGGGTATTAATTATGCATGTATATGTTATAAAATCGTGCATAATTTTCATTGTTACTTGTTATTTCTAGACAATACTGTTGAATATCAAAGCAGTTTGAACAGATTTAATGTGAAATTACTCGATAACAATGGTACCATGAGCTAAAATGCAGATAGGAAATTATTAAAAACTAGGTTCAGATATTTTTTTACTCACAGATTTTGCCCTTACTTAATTCAAATAAAATCATAAAAAAAATTTCTAAAAAAACAGATTTTTTTTATTATATAACATAAAATAAAATATTTCATTAGTATTGTTACGGGCCTCTGGGTATTAAAATGAATTAAACAATTCCACAATTAAAGATACTAATATTTATTAACAAAAGTGATAAAAAGAATACAATTAAATTATTAACAAATAAATTATTAAACTAATATAAATTTATAATAACAATATTCTAAATATTTATTATCACCTAGACCTATTTAATTATTACAATACTATAAGATATTACTAATTTTAGATAGCTTAACTAGTTGCAATAGTTTCTATGAATATTATAAAATTACACTACAATTTACAACTAATAGTTAACACTTACAGTTCACTAGTCCACCGACCGTAAGATTCTCCAAGTATGACAAACTGACCCACAGTAACAAACAGAAACAGTTTATTACACTCGCGAGACTATCACAGTTCACTGATACACTTATTACACTGGCCGGTTCAACATTGACTAGTTTATCACACTGAAACTCACTTATTACAGATCATCACCGTGCGTTGTCTACTCTCAGACTAAAACTCGCTCGAGGCGAGGGAAGTATTTAATAGGCAAGGCCGAACATTCTAGAACATGGAAGGGTGGAGACAATTCTGGAATCTTCTTAATCCTTTACCGACAAAAGGAGACGATCGAGAAGGTCTGGATGCTATTTTAACTCCTCCCGCCGACGGATTTAAGCCCCTAATCCCTTGCTTCCGCCTTCCTATCTGTGACCGTAACACTGCCCCCTCCTTAAAAGTGTTCTGCCCCAGAGCATAGTCCGGAGAAATCGGGCATTTATGAGCTTCTACTGATGGAGACGCACTTTCTTTCCAGGGGTTGAACGTGCACACCAATATGGCAACTCCATATTTGGCGAATGTCCGTTCGATCATGTCCCTGACAACCTTCCACTCCAGGCCGTCGTATCCACAGCCCAACTTCGGAATGGCAAGCTTGGTGGCACGCAGTCTCAGAAGCTTACTCCGTAGGTCGTCCAGGCTTCGCCGCAGTGCGTCATATGTCGGCTTCTGATCAGTGGCTCGCTTGGTAACCAAGTAAAACAAAGGTCGCCTTCCCGACACTTGGTCCTTGACGTTCCAGCTCTTCAGTTCCGCCGAACTTCTTCCTGAAGACCGTTGCAATCCCTCGAGAAGTCCTCAGATCCTCGGCAACGCAATGGGCCAGCGAATAGTCCACTGGTAACGAGAAAACATGCCTGTAGATTACCTGAGTTACTCCACGGGTCCCTGGTACCTTAGTATGAGCAACTGAGTTATTTGTCTTGACGTTGTTTAGGTAACTGACCTGCTGGTCTTCTTTCGGGCCATGGTCTCCTTTGTACGGGGCCAGTCTATTGAAATGGACTACCTTGGGTTTTCCTTTAGGCTGCTTCCTGATCCTATATATGACGTCGTTGATCCTCTTGACGATCTCAAACGGGCCGTCCCAGGAGTTCTGCATTTTAAGCGAGTAGCCTCGCCTTCTTCGAGGATCATGCAGCCAGACCAAGTCTCCAGGCTGGTTGCCACCTTTCTCAGCCCTGATGTCGTAGCGCTCCTTCATTCTGTCACTTACTCCCTGGATGTTTGTGCGAACCTTCTCGTGGATATTATCCATTCGCTTCCGTAGATCCGTGGCGTATTCCTCTCCGGCAGTTTCCTCGACAGGCTTGAAACCGAATTTCAGATCACAAGGCAAACGAAGTTCTCTTTCGAACACCACATTTGCGGGAGTTTGCCCCGTTGCCTCACTGACTGAACTGCGGTAGGCCTGCAGGAACAGGGGAAGATACTGGTCCCAGTCTCGCTGATGGTCGCAGACCACTTTGGACAAATATCGACCCATAGTCCTGTTCATGCGCTCCACCATGCCATTGGATTGAGGGTGAAGAGGTGTCGTCCTGTTCTCCCGTATTCCCAGTGCTTCGCACATCCCGGAGAAGACTGCAGACTCGAAGTTTCGTCCCTGGTCAGCGTGAAGTTCCATGGGTACTCCAAACCTACTGACGAGCTGCTTCACCATTACGTCCGCAACCGTGACTGCCTCCTGATTCGGAAGGGCGTAAGCTTCCACCCACTTGGAAAAGTAGTCCATGGCCACGAGAATATACCGGTTACCTTCGTCCGTCACAGGGAAAGGGCCCGCGATGTCAATTGCTATTCTCTCAAACGGTGCTCCCACGTTGTACTTCTTCATTGGGGCCATCTTTCTTCTTATGGGTCCGTTAGAAGCCGCACAAGTCGCACAACGCCTGCACCAGTCCAACACATCGTCCTTAAGGTTTGCCCAGTAAAAGCGTTCACGTACCTTTTCCAATGTACGGTGAACTCCAAGGTGGCCGCCATGAATGATACTCCGTCATGAATGGCGTGGCAGGAGGAGCTTTCGCGTAAAGGAATGAAAATTAGCTCTACCAAGAGTAAAGTAATCGTAGTCTCTAGAGAGGAGGAAACAGACGTGCATTTCTACTGCAATGGAGAAGAATTAGAAAGCACTAATGACTTTACTTACCTGGGAACAATTATTGGCAAGTCGGGAAGGATAGACCAAGAAATTTCTAACAGAATATTAAAAGCTAACCAGGTCTATTATCGGATTTGCAACACAATTGTGGGCAAACGAGAGGTAAGTAGAAAAGTAAAACTTATTTATCTATATAGCGGTTTTATCTCTACCTTGTGAGAGTTGGGTCACATCGGAGAAGCATGCCGAATTATCGCTGTAGAAATAAATACCTCCTCACAGTCGCTGGCAAAACAAGAAGAGACCGAGTGAGAAATCTAAGAATAAGGGAAGAATTGGGAATCCCGTAATTAAAAGATTCATAGCAGAAACGGCAGCTGAGGTAGTTTGGACATATTTGCCGAATAAAGTCACGATCGAGACCCAAGGCAGGTGTTCGAAGCTACACCTACAGGCACAAGAACGCGAGGAAGACCGCGAACTTCGTATAGAGAATATGTTCGCAAATCGGGAGAGGAAAAAGGTAAAACAACGGAGCAGATGATGATGTTGGCACGGGACCGACAAGACTGGCAATGTTGTGTAGAGGCGCCTCCACACTGAAAGGTATACGGAGGAAGGAAAAGAAGAAAAAGAAGACATTGTTTTAAATATATACATATTATGAAAAAATCTAGCGAGTAATCGAGACGTTTTAAACCAATCAGTTCCAACGCTCAATTTTTGTAATTGAAAACACATTGTAGTTGAAGAGATTTTTGAAGTTGAAGATACACCTAGAAAAAATGTCTAAACAGTTTGGTCGAATGGCTCCGACAGAGCTCTGAAGCGGGCAGAGACTGATGAAATATTAAGGCAAAATATAGAACTATTAGCTGGTTCAAATCTAAATTAACATATATAATGAGTCGACTTTTTATCCAATAAGTTACAATTTGAAGCCTGGTACTGCAGTTATGCAGCCTGGCATCATAAAATGGAATTAGAAAATAATAATTATCCAAAAAAAAGTTTTGTTGAAACTGGTCCAGATAAATTAAATTTTCTTTACGCACACCTTTCACTAACCCATTTATCATTTATTTCCAATAAATCGAGATGAATTAAATACTCAGGAAAAAATGAAATACCCAAAAACATGATTTATATTTGTTGTGATTTAAAAATTGAATACCAAGAGACATTGTTGTTGTTGTTTTTTCATTTAATGTCAATTTATGCTGCTAAGGATAATAGGACGATGCTACAGTGGGAGCTCTAAATTTCGCCTATCTAGGTTTTATTAGGATAGGAATTTTTATGAGTAGCTGATATCATACATACCTTAATCATATAATAAAAGATGGCCTACAAAAATTGAACAGCCCTTCTATATTCATTGCTAAATATATAGATGATTTATTGATTATTACTAATAAAAATAATTTAAATAAATTTAACTCAATCTTAAATGAACATAATAAAAATATCATGCTCACAAAGGAATTAGAAAATAATCATTCTCTAAACTTCCTCGACATAACCATCATAAGAAACCCTAATAATAACAGAATCAAAACAAAATGGTATAAAAAAGAAATATCTTCAAACAAATTACTCAATTTTTTCTCAAACCATCCCAAACATCAAATAAAAAATACAGCACAAAACCTAACAAAAAGATCTATTACAGTAACAGACGATGAATATTTAAATGAAACAAAAAATAAAATTTTCAAAATTCTTCTCAGCAATACTTTTCCAATAAAAAGAAATGTGGCATAAACAAAATAATTTGATTAAGAATAAAATATATAATAACATAATGAATATAGAAAATAACTCTAATACCAATGAATTTGATAATAATGAAAAAATTACCCAAAAAAATAACAAAACATCAAAAATCAAACCATCTCAATCTAAAATTACTAATTTTTTTCAGACAGAAGATAAAAATAAAAAAGACCCCCCCCCAAACTAAAAATAACACAACTCAGATAGTCAATAAATCACCAAAAAAAAAGACTTTAAACAAAACGAAATAAAATATAGAAATCTAACCTATATCAACAACTTGTCAGAAAAAATTGAACCAACTTTTAAAAATTATGGCATAATTTAAAACTATAAACCCAATAAAAAACATAATAAACAGCAAAAAAAGATAAAATACCACTCTTAGATAATATAAATGTAGTATATAACATTGACTGCTAAAATTGTGATAAACAATATATAGGACATACCAGTACACATCTAAAAAATAGATTCTATCACCACAGGAATAATCTGAAACCAAATTCAAAGACAAACACTGCACAATCACCACATTGCAAAAAAAAAATCACACACAACGGTCACCTGTGGTCTAGTGGTTAGCGTAACAAACTACTAAGCCCAAGTTCGCGGGTTCGTAGCCCGGCAGGTGGCCTTAGGATTTTTTTAAGGGAGTAAAAAATCCTTAGTTACGCCGTCCTTCGGAAGGGACGTTAAACGGGGGTCCCGAGTCTGTACGATGTCAGGTACTCGTTAAAAATCCCTATCCTAATTAAACCTGGATAGGCAAAATTTAGAGGTCCCACTGTAGCATCGTCCGATTAGCCATAGCAGTATAAAATGACGTTAAATGAACAAACAACAAACAGAATCACACACATTTACTTTTGAAAAACCTTATATTTTACACAGAGAAAAAAATAAGATAGAAAGGAGATTTTTAGAAGCCTTACATATCAATGACAAAATAGATAATGTGGTAAATGATAGAAAGGAATCTAACGTAATAAGTAAATTGTACTCATCAGTGATTTTAAAGTTAAAAATTAAATAAATAAATATAGAAGTCTACACTTATTAGATAACACAGATAGCATAACCTGTCTCAAGAACCTCAGAACATTGTTTTGTTTTTTTCCAATTTTTAATATTCATACTATTAACATTTTAAAATAAATAAAAGAGAGAAAATAGATCAATATAGACTACAAATTACTAATTTATATTATTTGACTTTTTATGATACTTATATATTTTAAGGAGAAAACAAATAAAATATTATTTAAATATAAATTATCATAACAGTCCAAAGTTCAATTCATAAATGTTAATAATGACTATGGAGTACATTATAAACTCCAAGTATTAAAAGAAAAATTTGAATTAATTGACAATCTACTAAAAGGTATCTATACTTATTTTCAGTATTTTAGGACATATTTTTATATAATTATGTATTTATTGGATTATTCTTTTTATTTAGGTTAAAAATGTACAGATTTATAAGTAAAAAAAAAATTGGATTAAATAAGAAATGGACTTATAAGAGATGAAATTTGAAAATGACTGAAGAAGTCGGAACGTATTTTTAAATAAATAAAAAAGTGTTTGACTGGAAAAAGGTTTTTTTTACTCACTCGAGTGAATGACTCAAAAATATGTACTCCAGTAACATAAACAAGAGAATTAAAAAAAAACAAAAAAAAAAAAAATTATACTTAGGGGTTGATGACCAACAGGTTTTACTCCTCATATTCAAAACAACCAACCAACACAACCTAAACAGACAGGAACTGTTTTTAATGCTAAAATTGAAATTCAATATTAAGTTTATTTTTTCTCTCAAATTTTAAGAAGTGATAACTCATTACAATTTTTTTCCCTGTGTTTTTGTTTCTAATGCACCATTATTAGATGATTTTATACAAAAATAAAAATAAAAACTGAGAGGATAGAAAAAATAATGCTGTAATATCTTATAAAGGTTTCTAAGAAATCTTGTCAATTTTAAGAGACAAAATTGTCCATTGCTCCCTCGATCCAGGAATGAAGAGCAAGAGGATTAGCGGCCTTAATGATTCCAGCCAGGACAGGTCTTGACGAAGCACACCGCGATCGGACTCCTAATTGAGGCTTCTGGTGGAATAGCCTCCAGCGGTGGAGCTGATAGGCACTGAATTCCTTCTGGAATAGTATCTGTCTTTTAGTATGTTATATCCAATAGGCTAGTTCATATTTATATAGGCTAAGAGTATGATACGAGCTTCCTTTCCTATGCGAAAACTATTTCACGAATTTCACATTATAGGGATAGTTGGAAGATATATTTTTTTAAATTGAGAACATATGCAGTCATTCATACGAATGTTATACTATAGAAATGAATAGGGAAGAAAAAAGTTTATTTAAGTAATTGTTGTTTTTGAGATTTTACATTGTTTACTATTATTCATAATTTACATTTAAAATTATTGACATTTAATAGTTTAACGAATTAATGGACTCGTAGTATTATGAGGAAATGGATATTTTTTGTTTTGAGCAATCTTGATAATCGGCGAGTTGTGCAGTCTATAAATTTTACACAAAATTTACGTTTCACTTAAGCTGCCGAAGACTACTACTAATTTAGTCATAGTCTCAACACCCCTCTGTCCTGAAGATGGCCTAAAAATTGCTAAGGCTGGGTGCGCCTTAGGAGTGCTTCTAAATTCCACTGGATCCATTCCCCGCTGTTAACCTAGTTAACCTTCGCCACGGGAACTCAGCGCTCTACCACTGAACTAACAGCTAAAAGTAATTAATCTGAAAGTTATTAGGGCCCTCATATCAGGCTGACCTAATCTTTGTTTGTTAGCTGTTGCGTGAATGCCAAAATAACAGATAGGAAAATCAAGTGATCTGTAAAAAACTGTCGGTCCAATTAATTTCATGATTATTTAACGAATTATTATTATTTTCATACAATTATGCCTAGGATTAGTCTATCATAAAATTGGTGTATTTTAGCTTCAAATGTTGTAAATCGGGTAAGTTTGGAGATGTTAATTTTAGTTGAAATTATATTGTTTATATAAATGTTGACAACCACTTTTGTTAACCTTACATTAGACGTTAGATTTTTGACAATAGTGGAACTTAAGTATACAATATACTGATCTTGAGTATAAGTGCACTATGACTTGAATTATGCTAAGGATGGCAGGGACAGATGCCTAACGGATAGTTATGTTTTTTCATTTCTAGAGCAGATAATTATAGGTTGTGAAATGATTACAAACTGAAGAAAATAAAATAGACCTTTTTCATGTAAATGTCCATTTTTTTTACCATAAATTCACCTCTAAGTTTCACTAATAATTTCATAAGGTTACTTCAAGGACGAAGGGACTGTTCCCCTGGACAAAGGTCGAAGTTGAGAGGGCGATAGAATCTCAACTCGATAGCTGGGGGTTAAACTCGATAGCGTCTAAATATCGATCTATCTTCAATTATATAACCTCTCGTCAACGATATGCTCTTTAGGGCATAAGCTAACGAATCAACAAATACGCAATTAATTCGATTTTATCTGAAAAATATCTGTTTTGAAAAAATATTGTTTTCTTATTAATTTATAAATTTCGTGATGTGATAGAAGTAAAAATCAAGAGTTCAGTCTACAGAACTAAAGAACTAAATAAAAAACTCAATAAAGATTCCTCTAAAGAACTAAATAAAGATTCCAAACTAAACCAATTGTTTTAAAAATAAATGTTATATTCTCCTCTATTGCTAAGTGTAATAAAAAATTACAATTTGTCTGAACAAACAAATACAAAACCCATTTTTAAATAGACGAGAAAAGATACATATTATATAATTATAGTATGCAAAAGAGTTAATTAAAATTTACTATAAATTTTCTATCTTTAAAAATGTTATATAAGTGTATAATAACATAGAATTACAAAAAGGGCCATTTCCTTGAGTGATTGGGGACCATGGTAGGTAAATCCTGATTCTAAATCAATGGATATACTAAATTATATTGTGATAAGAGTTCCAAAAGTAGATACGAGTAGTTTTTAAATTTTACTCCTGAAAATTTTGATGATCGATTTGTCTATCTCGATGCTCCAATCCATTCTCTAGCGACTTTTGTCCGATGTTGTCATCTATATGCACACTCCTAGAATATTCCGAGCATTAACCACAAATCAGTCCACCCATGTTTCAGCCTCCCTCTTCTTCTCGCTCTATAGAAAGACTGAGTCAGAAGATTTATGGACAACTCTTTTTTAAATATATCGGCCCAGTTTGATGTCTTCAACAACCTTATGCTCATTATAGTTTCCGGTTTGAATACCTCCTTTAAGTTCCCTTCAACAACTCCTCCAAATATTCACCGAAAGAAGATTTATTTTAATTCTCTTGAATGCTATCTATGTTTCCGACCCAAACATACATACACCATACACTTGCCCTCCTTCTCCTCCGCCCATGGATGATCTAAGTCAGTAGTCTTTTTGGAGCTTCCTCGTCTTCCATCCTGTCCACACGGCCAGCCCATCTCAGGCGGTATCGTTTGATTAGAGTCACAATGTCAGGCACCCCATAAAGGACATAAACTACTTCGTTTGTCCTCCATTGCCATTCTCCACCAACTAATACCGGTCCAAAAATCTTTCGTAGGATCCTGCGCTCAAATATGGCTTAATCCTAGTAAGCATGTTTGGCCATTGTCCAAGTCTCTGCTCCGAATGTAAGGACTGGGCGAATCAAGGTTTTATACAAAATGATTTTTGTCTTCCTTGTAACTACCATACTTGCCATCTATTGCCTCAGCCCAAAGTAACATCGGTTTGCGGCCAATACCCTTCTTCTGATCTCTGCTCCGATTTCATTATCGCATGTCCCCTCTGATCCCAGATACATGAACTCGGAAACCCATTCGAAGGAGCATGCTCCTAATTCCACTTTCTCCCCAGAATGTCTTGGGTGCTGGTCAGTTATCATATACTTGGTCTCATCATGGTTGACCTCCAGACCAAGTTTTCTTGCAGCTTCTGCCAAAGAAAGAAACGCTTCCTCAACTGATTTTCTAGAGTGTCTAACAATATCTATATCGCCTGCGTATGCTAGGAGCTGCACTGATCTGTTAATGATGGATTCCGTGGTATGAATCCCAGAATCTCTTATTGCCTTCTCCAGAGTCAGGTTAAACAGCAAACAGGCAAGTGCATCGCCCTGACGGATCTCTTGTAGATCCTGAACTTGGACAGCGCATTCAAGGCTTGTCATAGTCATTCTGATCAGTCTTATCAGGCCTGTTGGAACATTGAATTGTCTCAGTGCTCCGTAGAGGCCCTCCCGATTAATACTGTCATAGGCCGACTTAAAGTCCACGAACAGGTGGTGAGTTGTTACACAAAACTCACGCCCTCTTTCCAGTATTATCCTGAGGCAAAACACTTGGCAAATCTAAGTTAGTATGTTTATTTTTAAGTATATTATATAAACTATTATATTTTAAATGAAAGGATACTTCACGAATTTCAGAAATCAATTTCTTTCATGCCAGATACTATTACATGCCTGAAAAGATCTTAGATGATAAGTCAATTCAAGCCTTCGAAGGGATAACTGTGCGATGAATGGGATATATAATGTTTTCCGCGCCTAACTTGTTTTTTCGTTATTTACTGATTGTCAGCTGCATGTCAGTTCTAAATTAAGATGTCAAATTTTAAAATTAAGACATAAAAAATTAAAATCAGAACATATAATGTACTAAATAGTAATCAGTTGGAATTAATTTAATAACGTAAAAATTTAAAAATAAATAAACGATCTACTAGCAAAATACAAGTGACCTTGCTGCAAAAAAGAAACTAAATCCAGGAAAACATTGTAAAAATGAAATAAATTTATTTTTAAAGACAATATTTGGGTATAAATAATTACTTGTAGTTTGAGATATACGCAGAAAATGTATATTATTGAATGATGGATCTGCTTCGGATGTCTGCGGTATATTCCACGAGCTAATGGAAAAGAAATGTTATTCGAAACTTCTAAAAATCCAGAAAAGACTTTTATGAGAACTTTATAAGGGACCCTAATAAAAATTTGGACTTTCGGAATGTATCCGTCTTTTAGATATTCGTATATGTATATATTCTCTCCTTGAAATAATATTATTAATAAGATTACAATTGTATTTAATATCACTAATAACTAATAATTTGAATCGTTGCAATATATATTCACGTCTCTAACTGTCAGTAGTAACTGCAAACTTGGTAGCATGCACTCAATGCATTCACTGTCCTGGGCCCTATCTTATACAAATTGTACACCGCTGATATCCCAACTACTCCTGGAACCTTCCTTGCAACGTCCGCTGACGACACAGCCATCCTATCATCTCATCCAGATCCTGAAATGGCTTCCAACTGAAATTTGGTGTAACCAATGGCGGATCAAAGTCAACGAGGAAAAATGCTAACACGTGACTTTTATACTTCACCGGGGAACATGTCCTTCTGTCCAATTCAATGAAACCATCCTACCTATTTCCGACACAGTACGATACCTTGGCTTCTTCCTAATTAAAAGACTTACATGGAATCCTCATACCAGACTCATAAGACAAGAACTTAACAGACGTTTCAGCCAACGATACAGATTGCTATATAGGGGCTCCCATCTTTCAATAGACAATAAACTACTAATATACCAGACGATCATCAAACCTATCTGGACCTAAGGACTGGAACTGTGGGGGACCGCAAAAAAATCGAATATCAGACTTATTCAATCCTTTCAATCCCAAGTCCTGAGAACTATTGTCAACGCTCCTTATTATTTCTCCACCAAAACCCTCCATAATGATCTCAACATTCCTTTCGTCCTCGACCTCATCCCTACTAAATTCTCAAACTTTCACCAAAACCTTGCCTGTCATCCCAATCCCCTGGCTCAGTCATTATCCAGTTCCACACATCCATACAATCCACCCCGCCGTCTAAACCGGCAATGGCCCCGAGACTTGTTATAATAATGCTATTTGGAGTACTGGAACTGGCCAGATTCTCCACTCACGACCTGTGTGTGTGTGTGAAGCGCCCTTAACCAGCTTCCATTGGAGTTTATTCCAGCGATGCGGCTGGAAAAGGGGGCACGGGCTTCCTGAACTCCTGCTTTGCCCTCATTCCTGGGGCAGAAGCTTAGTTCGGGGGCCCAGGCAAATTGTAAATAGGGTTAGAATGTGTACATTATTTTATTTATTTTTATTTTCATTATTTTTTATCTAGACTTTATTTTATTATCATTTTGCATTAATTTCCTTTTATTACCGTGTTTGCGTATGTATATATTGTATTACATTCACTTATTTTATTTTGTTTATACCACTTTTTGTTTTGTTATGGAATGGTTGTAGTTACATAGCACCATTACTTATTGCCCACAAGTGGCAGATTGTAATATCTGAATAAAGTGTTTAATAAAAAAAAAAAAGGATCCGAATGAATTTGATTAAAATTCAAGAATTTTTTGGCGATTTTGCCAACTTGCCGGAGCAGTTGGCCTATCGGAGTTTCGTACCCAGGGCTGGAGATTATAAATGCCCTAAGTGTCGTGAAGTTTTGGCGTTGCGTCAGAATAAAAAAAGGTAAAATTTTGTTTTTGAATCACCTGCTAGAAATTTTTATTAAAACAATTTAGTTTTTTAGGGCTGACTATGCCTTTAGTTTTTTAGGCCTTAAATACAACAGCCCACATTTTTATCACTTGCATGTTAAAGTTATCACCTTAAAACATGCTAAAACCGTTGTTTTTGGTAAAAACAACAAAATACCATATTCTTCAAAAATTCCAAAATGAATTTTCTTTATAATTTTTTTTCGGGAATTTTCTTATGCATTCTTCTTTTTTGGCCAAAGACCAGTCCGAATTGGTGCGAATCATCGGAATCGGTTCAGGCGTTCTTGAGTTATCAGTAACAAACGTGACTCTCTTTTATATATTTAGATCAAACGGGGGCGTACTGCTGAAAATATTCCCAACATTTTCTTTCAAAATTTGTTAAGCGAATAACGATGAAATATAGATTATTCTCTTGTTATGATACTTAAGTCTTTTAGATACAAGAAAGAACGAAATATTTTCTCATTTGTTAACTGATTTTCAGATGGAATAGTCAATTTAAAACCAGAAAATTAGTATAAGCGAATTTCGGGAAATATCAAAGAATCCTAAGAGCCAATGGTTGAAGAGTCTTATAGAGTTTAAGAATTGCAGAATGAAGTTACAACTCCATCACGAAGGTAATTCACGTAAGTAAAAAAAAAAATTATGTAGAAATATTTAGACATTTGCTCTGGAGTAAAGGGTGCACAAGATTTTTTTTTGTGTCATCCAAAAAATGAAAATTGAAAGTGGTATAAAAATATTAACACATTTTAGTTTTAAGTAAAAAAATAAAGTAATTAAAATGTAAAAATAGTCACCCTGTCAATAAGTCCACTAGATACGTGGAATGGTTATCCATTGGCTTAACCAAAACACCTCTGAGTTTCATTTTAAACTAAAATTTTACAGTTCACAGCTTTCAATTATGCTTTATGTTTTTTAAATGGTATATTATATGAAAGAACATTAATTAAAGACTTTGATATATCAAATATAAATTTCCAAAAAATGGTACATACGCAGAGCGAAACCTGGATGCCAACATTTGAACAGAAAAGTATTCATGCATTAATTGATTAAATTTTCATTTATGTTATACTTTTTTTTTATATTACATTTAATTATTATTTTACATACTTACTTACTTAATCTCTTCCTCTCTACCGCTTTAAGCAGTCTGAGGAGCCAGCTTATAGAGCTTGATCCTTAAGTCTCGATACTGAACCACCAACTTTCTCCTTCTCCAATCAAGGCCTCTCCTGTCAAAGGCTTTCTTAACCCCATTCTCCCAGGTTCTTCTAGGCCTTTCCTGAGGTCTTCTACCTTCCACTTTAGTCTCGTATGTGGCTTTAGCCAAACGATCATCATCCATACGGGGGACATGTCCGAACCATCTCATCCTATTTCCTCAACGATGTTCTGCTTCGTATGCCCAGATTGGTTCTTATCGTTGCGTTCCTCGCCCTATCTCTTCTCGTTTTCCCTTCAACTCTTCTTAGATATCTTATTTCCATTGCTTGGAGTTGACTTTTATGCTTGCTGGTTAAAGGGACTATAACTGACACCTCCCATTCTTTCGGAATTTCCTTTCTCTTCCATATCAGATTCAATATGTGATTTAGCATTCCCATTCCCTTCTGTCTCATGTACTTAACCATTTCCGGGGAAATTCCATCTTTACCTGCTGCTTTCCATATTTTAAGAGAGGTAATTGTGTCTTCCACTTCCTCCTCGCAGATGAAGTCGTCCTCCTCCCAATTATCTGCAGGTTCTGGTGTCCTTTCCATTTCTATTCCTTCCTTTTAGCGTCATCCAGTAGCTCCTAATTATTATTTTAAATTATTAAATATGGTGTAACGCTTTTTAATAAATTGTTCTATCGTCTCTAGTTTTAGCTCTTGGTGTTAAAGTGGCCTTTCCCTTCTATCCGTAGACTCTATTTCAATTGTTCTTACTTATATCAAACCATGAACTCACAAAATCCATTTTATATCTATAGTCTCCTACAATTCAAATCCTCTATCCAATCCCAGGGCACAAGATCTCGCCCTTCTGATCTTTATATCCGTTTCCAATCCGTTTAGAACTAAAACTTTTGAGCATTCCTTTCTCTCCCGTTCTATCTCACTTTGGAACTCAATCCCACTCGATATCCGTCATGCGTCTTCTTTAACCTCATTTAAATAAAAACTTTTCCAACATCTTCTAAATTCCCAAACAGATGCTCTATAATTAATAAATAATTTATAGATTTATTTATAGTATAAATTGGGGGTGAAGGGTAGCTACAAAGCACCCAGGGAGATAGGCATCTCTCAGTCCGATTGGTCTTGGCTTCTGAGAAATTTTTATTAGTACCAGAACCCATGCGAGGTGAAGAGCCTCGTCCTGCACGTGGTACCCCTGCACAGTGGGGAGTTCCTCCTCACTGACGAAACCCATCGGAACTAGACTGGGAAGTCGATAAACATCCCCCAATCCAGGCGGAACTGCATAGGCTATTGGGTGAATGGCTGAGGGTGATTCAGTCCTACTATGCGAACTCCGGACACCTGGGCGACCTCCGGTTTCAATAAATGCCTTCCTATAGTAACAAGGCTCTGCTATAGGTGACCTTTTATTACCTTTGATACTCGTGGGAACAAAATGAACCCAAATTATATAAACCCTAAAACAAATGAGGACTCCATGGAGTCCAATACGACTGACTCGTCAGTAATTAGCCAATCGGTCTCGGAACTGATGGCTAACCTAGAACAAGAGGTCTCAGACCTCGCAGAGGAAAGGGAACCACCTGCATAGCAGCTGGCAACCACCTCTGAGATCAATATAAACAAACTTCCAGACGAAGTCTGGAAGAATATGACGCATAGCCAAAGGAAGAACTTTCTATGGCAAAAGAAGAAGGCGACTTCCACCGAAACTCAACCCTCAACATCCAAGGATGAGAGGAAGAGAGGTAGGGAGAAGCAGGAGAATCCTTCACCTTGCAAAACGGTGAAGAAACCAAAAATGGATTATAGTGGAGCAGCCGCAAGCATCAAGGTTGCAGTTGCCCACACAGATTACACAGGCCAACAAAAAAAACCTTTTTGAAAACTTTTTTAATTTTAATAGCTGATCTTGATAGATTTTTATGTGCTGAATCCAAATCTGCTCGTAGTTTTTATGTATCACCCTTAGTTTCCAAGCAAAATGTATTTTATTATATAGTCTAATACCCATTTACAGTATATAGGGAAATCAATGAAACACTGTAGAATCGTAAAAATGGTTTGTATTTACAGTAAAATACTTGGAATAGTAATTTTATGTGATGATACAAGGTTCACTTGTCAACTGGAATTGGTTTATATTTTCTTTCCCTTTTTTCCTTGAAGCTTCTTGTGTAGCTTTTCCTGCGATGAATAGCTTGCTGAACTTCCCGGTGAAGTGACCAACAGTAATCCCCCATCATGTTGGTATTCCAGCGGCCCTGGTAACGTTTTTCCATCACTTTAACGTCCTGGTGAAAACGCTCACCTTGCTCCTCACTAACATCTCCTAAATTTTCCGGGAAGTAATCGAGGTGGCTGCTCAAAAAGTGAACTTTCAGGCTCATCAAACATCCTAACTGTTCAAATTTTTTTAACATGTTAGCAAGAATAGCCTTATATTCTGGGTCTTTTTCATTTCCCAAAAACTTGGTGATAACTTGCTTGAATGAAACCCATGCTTCCTTTTCATTTGAGGTCATTGTGGATTCAAAGTTAACGTCAAACATCATTTTTCTAATATCAGGCCCGGTAAAGACGCCTTCTTTCAGTTTAGCTTCTGAAAGGTGTGGAAACTTCTGACAGAGATATTTGAAACAAAGCCCATCTTTAGGCAAAGCCTTTACAAACTGTTTCATGAGACCTAACTTAATATGTAGTGGTGGTAGGAGCACGTTTTTTGGATCTACAAGGTTTTTGCGTAAAATGTTCTTCTCGCCAGGCTTTAAAGACTCCCTAGCAGGCCAGTTCTTTCTGCACCAATGTTGATTCCGAGCTCTACTGTCCCATTCACACAAGAAACATGGAAATTTGGTAAAACCCCCTTGCTGACCAAGGAGCATGCACGTAACTTTCAAATCACCACATATCATCCAACCGTGTGCAGAATAACCTATTTTATTTAACACTATTTCTAGATTTTCGTAACTCTCTTTCATATGTACAGAATGACCGACAGGTACAGAGGCATACATGTTACCGTTGTGTGCTAAAACTGCCTTCAAACTATTTTTGGATGAATCAATAAACAACCTCCAATCTTCTGTTTTGTATTCAATTCCAAACTCATTCATTAAACCATGAATGTCTGAGCAGTACACCAAATCACCCTCTTGTTCAAAATACTTCGAAAATTGTTGTTCTCTCTTCCTATACACATGAATGCTGGTTCCAGCCGCCAGCAAGTTCTTTTCTTTTAGCCTAGAGCCAAGCAGTTCAGCTTTTTCTTTTGTTAAGCCCAGATCCCTAACTAAGTCATTAAGCTCGACCTGAGTGAACAATTTAGGCTCTACATTTTCTGTAACACATTGGAATTCTTCATCGTGTTCATCTAACTCCGACTGTACATCAGAAAATACTTCTGTTTCAATAGAATTTAAGTCCTCTGGTGGTTCCGGGATTGGCAAATCTACACCGTGCCCTACTGGTCGGATGGCGGACGGAAGGTTAGGGTAGCTTATTACCTTCTTGTTCTTAGAGTTATGACCAGTAATATCTACACTGCAAAAGTAACAGTCATCGGAATGATTTTTTGGTTCCCTCCATATCATGGGAACAGCAAATTTAAAGTGTTTTTTCTCTTTTTTTGACCATTTCCTGAGGTCTTCAACACATACATAACATACCTTATGCGGTGCCCAAGGTTTATCCTGGTCTCCAAGTTTGGTTCCAAAGTATGCTAGATAAACCTTTTTCACAAAGTCTGTAATGTTTCTTTGGTGCTTTTTAATAACAAACTCACCACAAATATAACAAAAACTGTCAGCAGAGTTTTTACAGCCGCGATGAGACATTGCACTGAGCACATGTACAGGAAACGTAAAAGTGAGGTTATGTTGAAAATAAACAAAACATCAGCTGTTTAGCATGTGTTTCAGCAGTGCTGCCAACATCATCTTTGTTCATTAGACCTATTTTTTCATGTTATCTTAACTATGAAAAAGCTGTTAAATTCTAAAAATATTTCTTTATTTCATGAATTTAACTATAAAATGTGAATAAATGGTGGGTGATACAACTTTTTAAGCATCATATTTGGATTCAGCAACCTAAACAACATAAGAATAAGGTATTTTCATTAAAAAAGTTTTTTCATCGTTGGCCTGTGTTACCCTTAACAGAAACTGAAGGATGAAGATTTTCAGGGCCTTATGTTCAAGCTCCTGAAAAGAATGAGGGAGAGGAAGGTTGAACAAACCCCTGTTGGCTTCAACGGCTACTCCCTGAGAGACGGAGCACTCGTGGTGAACTGCAAGGACGAGTCCACCAGGGAGTGGTTCGTTAGCAATATTGCGGAGCTCTCCCCATGGGAGGGAGCACCGCTGAAAACCTGCGACCCCAAAGAACTTGAGGGTTTCAGGAAGATAGGCACCTTCATACCAAACCCAGTGGAAGGTATTAAGGAATGCCTACAGAATCTGCAGGTACAGAATACGGGCCTGCAGACTGAAATATGGAAGATCCTTGGTATGTACCCATAAACATGGGATGTACTTTGTGGCATCCATTCCTGAATCTGTGGCTAAAGCCATTGAGGAAAAGAATGGAAGAATCTACCATGGATTCCACAACCTACAGGTAAAATTTTTTCCAGGAAAGGACGCACCCACACCGGAAGCAGCTGTGGATGATATGAAGACTGGTGAAGAGGTGGGAAAAACAACGGGCGGTGGGGGTGCGGCTGTGTCGGCGGCTGGCGTCACCATGCCCGGATCCACTTCGGGCCAAAGTGCATCTGTCACTGCCAAGCTTGGTACCAGGCGGCAGCGAAAGGAGCAAGGAGGCAGAAGGGATTGCGGGGTGGGGCGTCAGGCCGTGGGCGCGGCCGGGCCCTTATGCCGCAAACCGTCCCCGGGCAATGGAAAGGAGGAAACTCCACCACATCCCGGGGGTGATCCCCCTCATCACTATGATGATCAAGTTGCTGCAGATAAATCTCCATCACTGCAGGGCAGCCAGTGGAACTCTGCAGCAATATGTGGTGAGTCATGGCATTGATATTATACTTATACAAGAGCCGTGGATTAACAAAAATAGCAGGATTGCGGGACTGGGCCTGAAGGGATATAGACTTATCCAAGCAAACTGCCCAAGGCCCAGAGCCTGCATCCTTGCAAAAATAGAATTAAATTGTTTTCCAATGTGGTCATTATGTTCCAGAGACTCTGTAGCAGTAACGATCAATTTAGGGGGCCAGGAAGTTATCCTGGCCTCATTGTATCTACCATTCGAGGAACAAGTCCCAACGAACTGCCTTGAGAGTATAGTTGACTATCTCAAAAAGACAGGAAACGATGGGAATTATTGGGGCGGACGCCAATGCCCATCATACCATCTGGGGCAGTAGCAATACTAACCGTAGAGGTGAGTCCCTTCTGGAATATTTGCTAATTAATAATCTAGATATAGTTAACAAAGGTAACACACCAACTTTTGAAATTTCTAACAGACAGGAGGCCATGGACCTCACTCTGAGTTTTAAATAAACTAGAATGATAAATATTACAAACTGGCATGTCTCTAAAGACTTTTCCAGTTCTGATCATAAATATATTAGGTGGGAACTTGAGGCCACAACATCAAGGCCTGAAACCTATAGAAACCCCAGAAATAAAAATTGGGAAGGCTTTAGGACAAATCTTAAAGACTTAATTAAAAAATGTCCCCGTTTGGCTTCTAATACCTACCAGCTGGAGTTCTTAAATGAACTACTGACTAAGGCACATTTCACTGTATTCAAGGATAACTGTAGAACAACCACTAAAGGATCAAACTGCAATGCACCCTGGTGGAATATGCAGTTAGAGAAGTCAAGATCTAGAACCAGAATACTTTTCAATAAAGCAAAAACGACTGGTGAATGGATCGAATACAGACACGATCTAACTGAATATCATAACCTCATTAGGAAAGCCAAACGGAACTCATGGAGACAGTTCTGTGAGGAAATTAATAATACGAATACATGCGTCCGCATGAATAAAATACTCTTTAAGAGCAACTACTGTAATATCGTGGGCTCCCTAAAGAAACCAAATGGAGATCCCATGAACATTATAGAATCTATAACTGCTATGCTGGAATCGCACTTCCCGGGGAGCAAGCTTACAACCTCGGACACGAAGGTCTACCTCCCTGAGGATAGGTGCAAACCAGACTGGACATCAGTCCGTGAAATCTTCAATACCAGCACCATAAAATGGGCAGTTAAAAACCTCAAGCCGTACAAAACACCAGGCTTTGACGGAATTTATCCTGCCATGCTAAAAGAGGGCCTTGAAATCATCTTAGGCAGGCTCTCCACTCTATTCCAGGGCTGCTTGGCCTATAATTATATCCCAACAGCTTGGAGAGAAGTTAGGGTCACATTTATTCCCAAACCAGGGAAAGAAACATGTGATGAACCAAAATCATATCGCCCCATTTGTCTTTCCTCATTCTTGCTGAAGACAATGATGAAAATTCTTGATAGATATATCAGGGACAAACATCTCAGTGATGGATTAGTAATGTTGCATCAACATGCATACAGAGAGGGCAAATCTTGCGACACTGCGCTGCATGCAGTGGTGGACCAAATAGAAGATGCTCTGCAGTGGAAACAAATCGCGCTCGGAGCATTTCTAGACATAGAGGGGGCATTTGATAATACCCCTACTCATATATTAACTAATGCCCTACTAAGGCACGGCACTAAACCAAACATCGCTAATTGGGCTATTGCCATGCTAAAGAACAGGGTCATTCAAGCCAATATGGGCAATAATCACCTAAAGGTTAAAGCAGCCGCAGGCTGCCTCCAAGGAGGTGTCCTTTCCCCACTGCTATGGAACCTGGTAGTGGACGAACTACTACACCTCCTAAATGAGGTGGGCTTCCAAGCGATAGGCTATGCAGATGACATAGCAATTATCATCAAGGGCTTTGACCAACAAACTATTTCAGAGTTGATGACAATGGCACTAAGAATTGTGGTGAGATGGTGCACGAAAGTAGGATTGAACATCAATCCTAATAAAACGGTTATTGTACCTTTTACCAACAAAAGGATATTGAGGGAACTCAACCCCCCTAGGATGAAAGGGATGAGTATTCAATTCAGCAAGAAGGTTAAATACCTCGGTGTTATTATGGACAGTAAATTAAAGTGGACTATGTTACCAAGAAAGCCACAAGAATTCTGTGGACTTGTAAGAGCCTTTGTGGCAACAAGTGGGGAATTAGCCCCAAGATGGCTCGTTGGATGTACACAGCAATAGTTAGACCTGTGCTAACCTATGGCTCAATAGCCTAGTGGCACAAAGCTGGTATCCAACAAAATAGATCAAGGTTGGAGAAGGTGCAGCGGCTTGGGTGCACCATGATCACTGGGGCCATGAGAACCACCCCTACCGCTTCACTGGAAACTATACTTGATTTAACTCCTCTTGACATTCTAATTGAATCAGAGGCATTGAAGACAGCCTACAGGCCAGTTAAAATAGGAGGGGTCAAAAAACCCACCAACGATTTTGGACACAGAAGTGTCTTTGATATAATCGAGCAAAATGCAGATCTAAAAAAGCATTCCGATTCAATGCTGAACAAATATAACTTTGACAAAAGATTTCACGTTAATATACAGGCGATTTGCAAAAGCAAGAATGATTGCTTTAATCCACCCTATGGTCTAAATGTGTATACGGATGGATCCAAAGGGGAATTTGGTGCCGGCTCGGGATTCTGGTTTAGGGGTTGTCAGGGCATGGGTCATTACTTAGCTCTGGGCACGACACCCACTGTATTCCAAGCGGAAATATGGGCAATACTTGCAAGTGCCTTCGCTATGAAGGACCACAAGAATAAGGTAATTAACTTTCTCACTGACAGTCAGGCAGCATGCAATGCATTACAAAATGCAGTAACAAACTCCAGACTAGTAGAGGAATGCTGTCTAAGGCTAGATGAACTAGCTGTACATAACAGAGTTAACATATTTTGGATCCCTGGGCACAGTAATATTCCAGGAAATGAAAGGGCCGACAAATTGGCGAAGAAAGGAGCAGTTATTGCTCCTATTGGACCAGAACGATGGTGCGGGGTCACCCTTCCCCTGGCTAAGGATACAATTAACAAACTAGCCAAGAGGAAGATAAAAACACGTTGGGATAGAGCCAAGATAAGGCATACAAAACTTTTCATAAAGGATCCCAATGATAATCTTTCTGATAAAATCAAGAAAGAAGCTGCTCACTCGTCGAGAACCTTCCTCAAAAGTATGGTTGAAACCATCACTGGGCACTGTAAACTCAGGAAACACATGCATCGTCTGGGCATTGAACAAGAACCTAGGTGCAGATGGTGCAAAGAGGAGGACGAAACCCCTTGGCACGTCCTCTTTGAATGTATAGCACTAAGTCGAAAGAGGACATTTGACCTTGGCCCCGGTGGATGCAAGGAACTTCAAGAACTGAGGTTTAAAGACTATTTAAAATTTCTCAGAAGTCTAGACCTATGTTAGGGATTTTTAGGACTCAAGCACAATGGGCCTTTTTAGGCCGAAGTGCATAGTAATAAGAGTCACACATAAATAATATAATATATATAGTATAAATTCATAAATAATTTATAACTACTGTCTATATTCCTCACTCATAATGATACAATTTTTTTAATTACTAGATGCTATTATTTATTCACTTTTTCCCATAAGCCTATTTTTTTCATTGTAAATTTGTCTGTTTTTTTATTTTAATTTTGTATTACATTTTCTCTAGTTATTTACTTTCAAGATATCATGTAAATGTTGTTTTATTCTGATGTAGATATATATTTATTTAATTTTGTTCATCTCTGTTATTCTTAAGGGCCCTGATCCCAGAATAAAATTATTTTTCTATATACGAGGCATTCGGGATCACAAGCGGATTACTCAAAAAGGCTTTAAGGCAAGGCCCATTGTGCTTTTTTACATTTTTCGCTAGTTTAGTCAAGTGGTTTCGTCTAACTTTGAGGCCTTATTTATCTTGGTTTTTGTCTGGTCTTGAACCTAAAGCATTGGAAACATAAAAGATTGATATACTGAACTAGCGAAAATGTAAAACCGTTAATTCTTGAAATTTGGAACTAGTGATCCTGAATGCCTCGTGTGAAATATTTCAATTTTATATAAAATACCAAATGTTTTAAACATTTTTGTAGAAATCATAACAGCCAAAAATGCCGACACATTTGACAAATTTTCTAAAATAATCAATAAATAAATTTATTAATTTTTTATTATGTTTTTATTTATTATTTATATTTTAAATTTTTGAAATTATTAATTTTATAATTTTCAATAAACTTAAATATCACCAAATGTAATATACAGTTAAATAATTTCTATAAAAAAATATGAAAAAAACTAGTAATGCGTGAATATGATCAAGGAAATTTGGAAGCTTTAAAGTAAAGCTAAATTTTACACTAATTACGCCATGTTGTATGTTAAAGTGTTCAATAAACAAATTAAATACAAATTTCTTACCACATTAACCATTTTATCCTCATGCAGATAAAAAAAAATTTTATTCACCATAATAAATCACAAATGACAAATAAATATTTAATTTATGGAAACACTTCTAAAAATTTATTATAGCCTAGGCTTTTATACAAACACTATAACAAGTGAGAAAAGTTTAACGACTTTGAAAATGACTATTTTCTAGTAACTTTAATGTGTATTTTCTTCAATTTTAATTTTAATTAAAATTTAGTTTTGTAGAAGCAAACCAATATTAATATTCCATTATGAAGGGATTATTTGTCCTCTTTGTTTGAATCCCGTCATGTCAATTTAATAGGAAGACTGAACCACTCAGAGTAAAACAGAAAGGTTAGAAGCAACATGTAAAAGCGTAAGAGCATTAATATTTTGGCCGTTTGAAAGAAGCCTTTGATGCTCACTTATTTAACTTCCGACATCATCACCTGAGTAATGCAATATTCTATCCCAAGCTCAAGGCACTATAGTGTTTTCATATTTATGCTTTTGCTACACAGGCCAAAAGTTGGAAATGGAATGAAAAGTAAAATAAAACTTTAAGAATATTTAGTTTCATGGAATGGGTACAGTCTTATCAGAAAGTTCCTTAATGGTCCTTTTTATTGCGAAGTAAAAATAAAACGAGCATTGTTGTATTTTATAGCTTAACAATAGATTCAAAATAGTTAATTGATTATTATGATTTTATTATGTTGGCTTGTTAATCCGATACACAATTTATAAATTCATCTCAACGTCTTATAGTTCTAGGAGGTACGAACTTTGTTTATTCGCCAAAGGATCAACTTCTTCACATTATTCTGAACTGATTGTTCTTGGAGGCCATCAGGCCTAAACTCCATCAATCTTCCAAAGTCTCCATCGGATGTTAAACTTCCGGTCGGCTTCTTAATCCTTTTCAGCCAATCGATCGGAAACAACTTTTTACTCCTTCGATTAGGGTCAACAGTTTACTCTTTGGTTATTCCGTGTCGTTCGTAATGTGGTAATACAAAATACTAAAGAATACCATTTAAACTCACTTTAGTTGTTATTTTTGCTAATCAGGGTTCGTAAGGAAAAGAAGGAGAGCTCTTTAATCATTTTAATGAGACCACACTAATAGACCAGTCACTCAGTAATCAATGATATCCTTTGAAACTATATACTTATGATATCCAGTAATTTTAGCCTCAATGAGGAATACACGAAGAAATTAAAAAAAATATATAGTTGATTTAGTTAACGTTCTCTTCGAATTGCATTCCTCGGATCATTGCTATATAATTTGGAGAAAATGTTTCCAATTCTATACAATGAATATGAGATTACAACAAAAAAAGCTGTAGATAATAAAATAAGTGACGAATATTTATGTCTAAAACCAGGTTAACTTAAACTTCCAATTAAGAATTTATGCAATTGATGTAATAATTATTTATTATAAAAATATGTAATTAGTTATACATTATTCATCTATGACAGTGTTTCCCAACCTGGGGCCCAGGGAGGGGTGAAGACTAATCAGGGAGGGCGCAAGACAGATGAAAATAAAGAAAATCTATCCTAAATTCTATCTATTCTAAGTTACGGTCATTTTCCTCTTATAAGTACTACTTTATCTTAAATTGAAACTTATGATGTTGTATCTTGAGACAGTAAAACTAAATGTTTTCTATGTAATACCTGTTTTTTTGCACTCGCCTATACAAATTTCGTGCAAGGGTGCGTGTGGCGTTTTAATTTGACCAGTGGAACTTTACAAAAAAGTTTTTGAACCACTGATCTATGACCTAGATAGATACAAATCTGGAGCTTAAAGTAAAGAATAAAGTAAAAATGTTATATATCACATAAGCTAGTACATTTTGAAACAATAATAACCAGTAAGTATGAGTCCCTACATACTTTGTACATAGTTCGGACAAGGTACCCTTCATATAAAGTAATTTACAATACTTTTATTCTGGGACTGTTAAGAATAACAGATTTGTAAAAAATGTAATGAATATATATGTGGCCGAAGAGCTACATTATAAGAATAATGCAATATTTAGATGAGTACATGAAAATAAATAGAAACTAACAGGTATGTTCTGGAAAAGAAAAAAATAGAAAAAACATCTAAAATAATAGGAATTAAGCTGAGAGAATACAAAATTAATTAAAGCGCCTAACATAATAAAAAATGACATCGTTATAAGTGAAGAATATTAACTTTAATTCTGTAATACTTCACAAATAGCGTAGTTCAACAACTAAGGTTTTAGAAATAATAACTCAAGGTAGTAATTAATTTTTAAAATATGTATATCCTTCGTCGTAAACCTAAGAATTCCTGCCCTACTGTATCCTTTAATAATATTCCACTGATCTCTGTTGAACAGATACGTAACGTAGGACTCCATCTGGACAAACGTCTCACTTGGAATCCTCATACAAGACTGAGAAGACAAGAAACTGCTCGACGTTTTCGCCTACTTCAACATTTAATGAACAAACGATCTAAACTCCCAATTAATTACAAAAGACTCATTTACATGACAGTTATCAGACCTATTTGGACATACGGAGTTGTGCTTTGGGGCTCTAATAAACCATCCAATTCATCTCGTATCCAATCCTTACAATCAAATATCCTTCATAAATTCCTCAATGCTCCTTATTATGTCACAAACAAACTCACCCATCATGATCTTAGTATCCCATATGTAGCTGATTTGGCCCAAACTAGATACCTATCCTTCCATGACAAGCTTTTTGAACCATTACATTACATTATAAACCATTACTCATAAAGAAGTCCTTGGCCTGCTCAACAGCTCTTCCCCAATCGTCCCGATCGCCTGCTCGAGTGATGGAGACCTTGCTCAGCCTCAGATCCTCACAGACGGCATCTTTCCATCTAGCTTTGGGCCTTCCTCGAAGTCTTACTCCATCCGGATTTCCTGTATACAGCTTTTTAGCTGTCCTTTCTTCCTCCATCCTATATACGTGGCCCAGCCACTTAATGCGTTGAATCCTGATGAAGCTCGATATCGTTAGGTCTCCATATAACTCACTAAGCTCCTTGTTCCTTCTGATCCTGAGTTGGTCGTTTTCTCGCACTGGGCCGAATATTTGGCGTAGGACTCTTCTTTCGAATCTATTCAGCTTTTCCACACTGGATTTATTCAGTGCGAGGGTTTCACCAGCGTATGTCGCTACTGGCCTAATGATGGTTCTATATATCATCAGCTTGGACTTTAGGCTAAGGAGCTTATTTCTCAGGAGCTTTGAGATCCCAAAACATGCTTTATTAGCTGATACTATCCTGGCTCTAACTTCTTCCTCCTCATCCAAATTCTCATTTGTACGACTTCCTAAATACTGGAAACTTGACATGCGTTGGAAAGTGTATTTTTCAAAAGCGTAGCTATGAGGTAGTCGGTTTTGTTTTCTATTCTTTATTACCATGACCTTGGTTTTCACCTCATTCACATGTAACCTCATTTTTCCAGCTTCCACTTCCAGCCTCTCAAAAGCTTCTTTTAAGAGAATCAGCGATCTTCCTACTAATACAAGGTCATCAGCATATGCAAGAATACCCAGACTACGGTTAAAGATGGTTCCCTCCATCAGTAACCCTGCCCTTTTAATGACACTTTGCATTACAATATTGAAGAGTAGAGGTGCCAGAGAGTCTCCTTGCCTAAGTCCTGTACTAATCTTAAATTTTTCTGTGGTGGAGTCATTTACCCAGTGTTTTCCATCGTACTCATCACCAAGCGCACCAATTTGGATGGAATTTTCATTTCGCTCATAGCTCTGGAGAGCTCACACCTGGATATTGTATCATAAGCCATCCTGAAATCTATGAACAGCATCCACATTGTATTGTTAAACTCCTACATTTTTTCGCACATCTGCTTGAGGGAAAAAATCTGATCTATAGTAGATCTGTTAGGTCTAAAGCCTCCTTGGTATTCTCCAAGATTCCTCTCAACATAGGGCAGTAGGCGGTTATACAGAGTTAATCGAGAATATCTTATAGGCAGTATTCAGTAGGCTTATCCTGATCGACGTTTTCGCCAACTTCAACATTTAATGAACAAACGATCTAAACTCCCAATTAATTACAAAAGACTCATTTACATGACAGTTATCAGACCTATTTGGACATACGGAGTTGTGCTTTGGGGCTCTAATAAACCATCCAATTCATCTCGTATCCAATCCTTACAATCAAAAATCCTTCATAAATTCCTCAATGCTCCTTATTATGTCACAAACAAACTCATCCATCATGATCTTAGTATCCCCCTATGTTGCTGGTTTGGCCCAAACTAGATACCTATCCTTCTATGACAAGCTCTTTGAACCATAACACACTTGAATCCGCTAGTCTCTCAACTTGCTTCCCATACTATTCCTGATAACCCTCCTAGGCGTCTGAAAAGAAGATGACCTCAAGACCTTCTACTAAAGAACTTTATTGAAGTGCTACCGATGGGTAGTTTCTCCACAAGTGTTTTCTTTTCCATGTCATATGTTCATATTAGCAGATTTACTTGTTGTTGTATTATTACAGTTGTAAATATCAATAAATTAATCTGAACAAATAAATATGTAAATACATAGCTTTTGGAACAATTACATAGTCGTTATCAATTTTGATTTCTGAACAGAATGCTTTCCATACGGAGAAGCATATCTTTTTTTCAGTATTGAAAGTTTTTTTTTTTCTTTCATTCTATATTATGATTCTGCACAGATACATTTAAATTTATCCAATGGCAACTGTTCTTAATTTGAAACTAGTCTATTTTGTACAGCATGTATTTCTTGTGAACTATGGCAAATTATCTATAAATATTTAAAATAAAAAATAATGTTGATTTCTGCTATTCATTTAAATTTTCCAGTTGTGGCACCAATTTAGTAATAAAATAGAATTATATGGAGAGAGCTTTCGGTCCACGTTTCAAGAAAGGACTTAATAACTTCACAAAAATACTTACGATATTTCCTGACTGTTATTCTTATCATGACATAATACTTCTTTATCGTTAATTTTATGTTTAATTATACATATGTATATATATATAGTGCATACATTTATGTATTCTTTCGAAAGACGTTTAGTTTCTAGTTACACGATACCTTGGTGAATATTGCAAAACGGTAGTGCACGCAGAACCTGGTAATCATGGTCTGTTGGCGTGTGGGTAAGAGCACTCACCCGCCTGGTCAAATATCCAGGTCGATATGGCCCGCTACGAAAATGTCAACCGCACGCGATCCTTCATAACTGAATCTGATTTGTTTGCCGACAGTCCCAGGGGAATAATAGACAATAATTGAATTAATTCCCTACCATACAATTTAAGCTTTACTGAAGGAAACGTTTACAAAATATTCATGATGGTATTCATTCAATCATTGTTCTAAAAAATATCAACACTGCTTTTTTACAAAGATGAATAATTTTTATTTTTTTTTTAATTTTTAACTAATTTTATTTGAAGAGAAAAGATATGTATCCGACCATGACTCGGTTATATCGGAAATATGTTATACGGCGGGACGGTAATATGACGTAAGTCAACTTACTATTAATTAAGTAATGTTCAAAGAGCATTCGTTCTCATGTATAAATCGCAAAAATTGCGTGAACACAGAGACATGGGATCAGCTAAGAGAACAGGTTTGTCCCCGGCCGGGGGTATAACTTTTCTCTTCAAATAAAAATGAATAATTTAATAGTAATGTATATACTGAGATAATGGTTAACAAATTAACTTTACTACTCCTCCTAGAAAAGCCATTCTATCTTACCAATATATATATATATATATATATATATATATATATATATATATATATATATATAAATATATATATATATATAAAATGCTGTACTCTGCTCCACATAATTTCCTGACATCTGGAAATTATCCATTGTAAAAATGATACCCAAACATAAAAAAAAAATCTTACCGTTCTATCTCTGCTTTACCTTGCATGGGTAAAATCCTAGAATAACTCATCCTTAAACGGTCCCCATCCTTGATGCCAATCGCATAATACAAGATCACCCGTTTGGATTCCGAGCATCCCACTCCATTATTCAGGAATGTCATCGTTCGTTTGGTGGATGTAGTCTCCTCTGCATTAGAACGTGGATCATATTGTTCGGGCGTCTCTCTTGATGTAGAACAAGCTTTTAACCGAGTTTGGCATCCGGCATTGCTCTACAAACTCCGTAAATTCCTACATCCTACACACTTTCTCATCCATCAATCCTATCGCACAAATAGAACTTCCCAAGTAAACCATAATAATGTCTATTCATTCTCTTTTCCCAATCGGCTTGTGTTCCTCAAGGTAGTATCCTTGGCCCAATCCTATATACAGTTGATACAGCTGACATCCCGAATCATCCTAATACTACCTTACCACGTATGCTGATGATGTATTATCAGCCAACACCAATCCAGTTATTGCATCCCTAAGCCTCCAATCCCATATCACTGATCATGAAGATTGATGTCAAAACTGGAGAATCAAAATAAATTCTCAAAAATCGCATCAAATCACTTTTACCTTACGTCGTAAACCAATGAATTCATGTCCTTTAGTATCCTTTAATAATATCTCACTGGTGCATGTAGAACAGATCCGAAAACTAGGGTTGCATCTCGACAAAAGATTAATCTGGAATCCTCATAGAAGAATAAAAAGAGAAGAAACCGCTCAACGTTTCAGACTACTTCAACACTTACTAGGAAAACGCTCTAAGCTCCCAGTTAATTACAAAAGGCTCATCTACATGACCATCATACGACCTATTTGGAATTACGGAGTAGAGCTTTGGAGCTCCACTAAGCCATCGAATTCCTCTCGTATCAAATCCCTGCAATCCAAAATCCTTCGTAAAATCCTCAATGCTCCTTGTTTTGTTAAGAATAAAGTCATCCTTAATGACCTTAATGTCTAATTTGTTGCTGATTTGGCCTGAACCCTTTCATATCAAACTCCATTTCCACTCAAACCCTCTAGTTTCAAACCTACCTTCCTTTTCAATTCCCGATAATCCTCCGAAGCATCTGAAAAGAAGATGGCCACGTGGCCTTCTTAGTTGAACTTGTGATTTGAGTACTATCAGTGGGTAGTTTCTCTACTTGTCATTATGTATCACTAGCCTATTTACTTGTTGTATTATTGTAATGCAGTTGTAAATATCAATAAATAAATAAACAAAAAACTGAGTGAAAAATCAGAAAAAAAATGAAAAAAACTCCTAGTGAGGAGTTGGACTCCAAACAACATTCTTAATTATATTCCATATTAGAGTGCTGCCAGTGGGTAGTATCTCTACATGTCCTATCATGTATTATTTACTCTTATAGCAATTGTACTAGATGTATGTATTACAGTTGTACAACTCAATAAAATAATAAAAAAAAAAAAAAAAATTATATTCCATAAATTTTGACAATAAGACTTAAGCCTTACTGTTTGAGAGAGGATCGATTTGTTTTCGGTTCATTGGAAAGATTCATAATTTTTATTTATTTCTTGTATGATTTTCTATAATTTACAAAATAAAAATGCTGTACCTGTGGAAGAAGGGGCTCCTAATAATAATTCGCTAACCTTCTATCCGAGCGAATTTGCCGGTTGTGAATTCAATAAAAAAACCTAATAGTTTGATTGGATGACAATTTCCCAAATAAATATAGTTGAAGCTATAAAAGGAAAGAAAAGAAATTCATGAAGTAAATACAAATAAAAACATCCAAAAATGAATAAATGATAAATATATAATGTAAAAATAGAAAAATAACAATTATAAAAATATTAATGTGCACAAGTAAACCTAAGAAAATACAAAGAAAGTTATTTAAAAGTAAATAAAAAAAGTTATGAAAAAAAATGCACAAAGCTATCTACAGTTATTTACATAAAAAATGAAATTAACTTATTTACTAAAGAGAGATGAGTCTTTGAACTAAAAATATTACTGGTCTGTGAATCAATGAAATGAATTGATTTCTTGAAAAGTGTTGAGTTCTTGATAGCGATGACTTGATGATTCGAAATGATGATGAGTAGAAAAATTAAATGTCTCTTACCGGTAAGTCCAAAATTAGGTCAAAATAGCGAGAATTTTTACTGGTGAAAGTTGACAAAATTCAAGTTGAAGAAGATGTGAAAGTGATGAAGAAGAGCGACAAAATCAAGAGTAGAGTAGCAAGCAACCTTCTCACAGGGCAACTGTCTTGAGACTGATGTTGTTTTGTTTTTTTTCAAACATTACTCTTAATATTAAAACATATGTTTTTAAAATTACTCTCTAAATTCTTTTGTTTCCTTTAGATAAATTATATTAATGTTAGAATTATATAAAACAAACAAAAAAAAAACAACTAGCTTTTAATGCAATAAAATATTCATTTGGAAATAAAAAACATAAAATAAAAAAATAGTTATAGATACCCGACAGTACCAATAGACCTCAAATTAAAAACAATTGTACAAATTTAAATATGTATATCTGTGGAGAATCATAATTTACAATGAAAGAAAAAATGTATCAAAACACTTCCAACAGATGGTTCATAATAAAAATAATCAATCAAGCGCATTTATTTAGGTTTTTTATGTTTTTATCCGTATACTGATTCTAAAACAGTTTGTTTTTTCTCTATCCTTATAAATAACTGATATATTTATGTACTAATTAATTTTTGTATTGGTCACCATTTTACTTAAAATAAAAGAGAATTAAAATGATCAATTCCAAGAACTGTCTTGGAGAGACCTCTGAAATTCAAGAAGATTGGTTCAGTGTTATCGGAAAAATTACCGCGGATGGTGAACAGCCAGGTTATTTTATTCAACATTTAAATCCAGTGTGTCAAAAAAAATTTCGAGGGGGTTAGATTTGGTTTTGTTTTTATCGGACACAAAATTGAAATTAGTAACCAAAATCATAGTTTCAATGTCTTGTAGTATTTAATCAACTTTACTATGTATTCTGCAAAATAACTTCCTTATGTGGCTTTTCTTATATCTCGTATTTAAGCTATTTTGATGACTTGGGGTGTATATTATTCTTATTTAATATATTATAAGTATATTAAATTTTAAATAAAAAATAATTTGTAAAAAAAGTGTTTATTTGTCATATTGTTTTAAGTTATAAAGTTATCCAATATCTTGATTTTCTCTGCAAATAGCTTTATCGCTTTGGGTCGTAAATAAAAATGAGAAACAATCTGTGCTTTTCATTCCGAAACTCAAATCTAAATAGTAAAATAGAAAATTGTTGGTAAAATTTCTGTAAAAGCATTCCTGTCATAATTATCATACGATTTTGGCTTAAAAATTAAAAGTTGTCAATTTCAATTATTCATAAATCAAACTAGTTGTTACTTATATTTGTAAAACAATTTAATATCTCATTAGACACTTTCCATAAGCCACAATTATAAATACTAAAACTTGAAATGAACCTATTTAAAATACGAGGTACAAATAAAATTTATTTAAACAAAAAGTTTTATTATGTATTGTAGAGGACACTGTATTTTATTACAGATCGTAAGATTTATTACAGATGCAACAGTCAAAATAATATATTTCTTATATGCCATAAAACTGAAGCAGACTTATTGAAAAAGACAGGGTCTTAGCTGATACAGTGTATTTTAAAAAGAAGAAGGTCAGTAGGGTACGGCCAAAGAGAAACATACTTGTAAGATATAATAAGGGGTACTCATTCTTGAAAAACATTGATAATAACGATAGCGGTGATAAAGGATTGGACAAACAGATAAGGTCAGTATATACCAAAAAAAAAATTCTACCTAAAAAATTTATTAATATTTATACCGCAAATGAAAATATTAAATACATTTTAAAGAGAAAGAAAGGTCTTGGAGTAATGTACTGAGAGGTACCAGTAAATTCATTAAAACTATTAATTATGATAACTGTTAAATTAAATAATGGAGCGGAGTGGCTCAGTGGTAGAGCACTGAGTTGCCATGCCGGAAATCCTGGTTCGAATCCCGCTGCAGGCCAAGACTTTTACTTAGTCCGTTTGCAGCGTGAGGTAGATCATGTGGGATATAAGACCCTCCTGGGGCTCACCAGCCTCTATAAAATGGTGTAAAAATAGAGCACCCAAAATAATGGCGAAAAATCTGGCGGTTGAGCGTGACCTAGGACAAGTCACCTCCTTGCAGAACCGTTGTCTATGAAACAGCACAGTATGAACCATGTACTGAACCTCAAATCCGTTCACGGTTTGATCACAATTCGCAATTAAATAAAAGATAAGATGGAGATTGCGTAGTTACGAGTTAATTCTGATAATTTAAGTGACATGGATAATTAATAGGTTAATCGAAACCCTTGGCATTTATTTATTTGAAATTGACATAATTAATTTCAAATAAAATTAAATTAATACGAAAGGATTATTGAGAATTTAATAAAAGCGCAATAACATAAACACTGTAATAAAACGAAAGTATCATGGAAAGATTTATTCAAACAATAACTGCTTAATGCAAAAATAAACTTGACTTAAAATTATAGGTTTTTCTAAAAAATTTTAGTTCTATATTCTTTCCATGTTTATGATCTCTAGAAATGCACTAAAAGGTAACAGTGGGACAAGTTATCACATAATTACTTAACTTAATTAATCAAAAAGATTTAATTGGCGTGATCTTTTACCTCTTATTAATTTTGGACATTTCATAGTTTCAGAAAATTAAAGCAGGTAAGATGGTTGCAGATACTACTGATAGATACATTTTATAAACCAGCTAATTAACACAAACTGTTAAGGTTCAGTAGAATGCTGAAAATTGTTATAACCATTAAAAAAAAAAGGAACTGTTAATGAACTGGGAATTCAATAGAGGTTGAAAGGAGGTTTTCGTTTCGTTTTCGAAAGTTAGCTTCAAAAAATGGGACTTCTTATAAGTGCTATGGGACTTCTTATAAGTGCTATGGATAAATGATTTATAAACTGTTCATACATAGTACTACATACAAGCAATACATAATATAAATAAAGAACATTCAGCAGAATAAAAAATACTTTAATTTTAGGACCTGGTTAAAAAAGTATTGGAGGAAACCCTGGGTAATTGAAATAATAATCAGTAAAATAATGGAGGCTTCGAATACAACCTTACATTCTCAACTTCCCGTTGCTAGAACACATAAAGGAAAAAAACCGGTATTCAACACCGGAAACTGAATTTTCATTTATGAAAAAATACGAAGGAAAACTAATTCGAAGGAACTTGAAAGAAACTAGTGCAAATAGAAGGAAATGTTGGAAGGTGTTATGAGAGGTCGAAGACGTTTATTCTGGTTGGATGTAGTGACTTTGGTGACGGTCTTCGCTAACTATTTGCCAGCGGCCAAGGCTAGGATCAGCTTAATCAATAATTGGATGGTAGATTTGTACTGAATAGTTCGGTTACTGTTATTGGAAGGAACCTTAAAGGTAGAATGGTGGCCCGTTACATTAGGTACACATATTATATACTACTATATGTACTACATTTACGTATCTCGTATTATATGCCAAGACTATGAGCACATCACAACAGCACTACCAGCCACATGTACTGCAGATGCTGTAATATACTTTTCGTGTGTAGGAAGTGGCCATGTATTGAAATATCGCCCATTCAAAAAGAAAAAAAGACTTAACATGTATATTAAATGTTCATTGATTATTTAATAATAATGAATATAATAATTAATATGGCATTACTGATGACCCGAATTCCAAGTTAAAGATAGAATCCTAAGAGGCTATTTAGTTTAAAGAGGGAAGCTAGCGAGACCAGTTTCAATTATCACACTTGCTGGTAATCTAGAAGTCTCTAGAGCTTCTGTAAACATTTAGGACAATCGTTCTGCAACGTTGGTTCGGGTAATGAGGTCTCTGGGGTTTGGTTCGCTTAAAGGACTAGTAAACATTGTTTGATCTATTCTCTTCAAGTGTTGGGGCGCTAATGGAAATACGCCGTGGAGGCTACCAGTATTTTTTATTAAAATAAAATAATTAAAAATGGTAAACTCAGAGCAAATAATTTTTGTAGATTTAAATATAGGGAGATTTCATATGAAAGATCGTGTGGATCTAGGACCCTCCTGGGGCTCACCCAGCCTCTATAAAGTGGGTACCCTTATTAAGAGGGGGAAAATCGGGCGGTTGAGCGTGATCTAGGACAAATCATCTGCCTGCACAACCATTGTCCATGAAACCGTTCTTCGGCACACCCCATACCCGTTCACGGTATATGTAGTTATTTAGTAAAACAAATAAAAAAAATAAAAACAATTTTCTTCAGAAGATTTGCCTTCATTTTTTTTACATTTTTGCCAATATGTTATCAAGTAATAACTCCCAGAACTGAAAAATCTAATTTCTCAGAGCTGAAATAAATGAAATTTTACTCTTAATGAAGTTGTTCAAATTTCTGGGGAATAAGTTGGGTTTTGGAGAACTTCGTTACCACAATATTTAGATTCTTCACAGTCTATTAAGTAAAAAATAGTACTCCTGTGTTGACATCTAAGTGTATAAGTCCCTACCAATTGGCTAATTGAGATTTTGGTTTCTTTTTTTCATTATGTCAATATCCTTGCACTACAATATGGGTGTGATAGTTATACATCCGGGTAGAAAATAACAAGGAATTAACCACCTCACAAAACCAATATTTTTTTTGTTGGAAATTTTCTCAAAACGGCGTAGGAAGTTGGGGGCCCCATCTTACACTCCAGGTTGGGGAGAACCCAGTACCGGGGGGGGGGGGAGGGTATTGCCCGATCATTCAATCATCACCAACGATCATTTTTTCCATCCTTTGTCCTGAGGGGAAATAAATATTTAGGAAACCAGTTGTCCCGAGGATGCGGGGCCTTCATCGCAGGGCGAATAACCCGCATGGTACTAAATTCTATTCTAGTGGTACAAAATAGCCTTGGCAAAGGAGGCTCCTCTACGCAAGCAATGGCATAAGAGGAAGTCAAAGGAGAAGAAGAAACTTCTCACAACCCTCTTTTCCTAACGCGTTGGTAATATTGCTAACACCTTGGGCTGCCTAGTGTACAACTTTAAACTCGTGTCACTAAAGTCATGTTTGATGACATTCTAAACAATGTTCCTTCAATTGTAGAGATAGTTAATATTATCAAAAAGGAAAGGATGAATAACAGATCATTATAATATTAAAACAAGATCATAAAAAACAGAAGTCAACTAATTCCTCTTTGAATTTTAGAAATAATAAAAAAAGACATTTCATATGAAACGACCCTTAATTAAGTCTCAAACAAAATTCGACTTGGGTGGTGTTCTTACCTTGATAAGAATTATAGAAACAAAAAAAATAATATTTTTATGAGTAGTGTTAAGGAATTTGTTAGTATACTAGGCCAGGTGCTGAAACATGGGTTTATTAGAGCTAAATTACAATAACATTAAGAATAAATTAAATTAAAAAACGTTAAAGATAAAAAAGGGAATAACTTTTATACAATTGAAAGAACAGAACAATGAATTCAAAACTGAAAGAATCGTGAATACTTAAATTAGAGATAGCAAGAAGGAATAGTTATATAAGAAAAGAAGATTATTGAATCTTAAGATTTTAAATAGTCTAAGAGAGAACAAACTCTGTGCAATTGGGTAATACGGCGAAATTGTTTTATAGTCTTTAGTTTGAAGTTGTGGTGCCAGGTGAGCTTAATAATGGCGATCACAGGGTAGCAGAGTCAGAGTAACTTAATAAGACTGAACTTACAGTTCGGCTTCCGGAGACTTGTTACCTTCATCTGATAGCATCTGGTTGCTAGGCGACACAATTCGTCTTGATCACAAAGGGCACACATATCGTATCTGGTAGCGTCTCTAGGCCACATGGCGGTTATCAGCAGTATTACGGTTCCATGATGCGGTGGGATTGACGGCTGAAGGTGAGAGCGATGCGGCGGGATATACGTCTGATGAAGAAGAAAAGGGAATTCGTCCCTAGACAAATAACATAGAATGTTCCTAGACATTAGAATATCCCTTCTACTATCTCAAAGCCTACTACAGTTTTATTTGCCGATAATGGCAGCTTTGAATAGGCGTTTAATTTAAATTTGAATTCTACTGCATTGATTCGGTACTGAACAGATGACATTAGGTTCAGATTATCGAAAGAATCTGTATTTCGGTGCATATATACATAACCTTAAAGTTTCTATGGTTTGCATGTCTTCTATGTATATATAAATTAATTGATCATCTTAAATGTAAAAGTATTAATACATTAATCTCTGTCTTACACTGCTTTCTTAGGAAATAGAATTTTGGAGGCTGGTTTTATCTTTAATGCTCCATGTATTCAAATAATTTTCTATTCGACGATTCTGTGATAGTGCTTTCACGGAGAGAATGATATCTTTAGTTTCATTCCAGCTGACTCTTCTTAGTTAATTAATTTAAATTCAGTTCAGTAAGATTTTTCCTCATTATCGTCACACGCTTATGTCAATGTTTGAGTATTGTTTATTGTCCATTATGTACAACAAAGCTTTATTACCTTTATAATTAATATCATTGTGAGGGTCTTCAGTTATATTTTATTGCCTCTTTCTCCTTTCTTGGATTTGAAAATATTTTCTTTGAGGCAAATTTTTGAAGAAGTATTTTCCGAGCAACATAAGAGCGCACGATAAATTATATTGTATATATGTAGAACGGAGATAGTTGGGGGTGCAGTAAAAAAAAAAACACTAAATAAGTACTGGACTTATATTTATGTGACGACGTTTCGACCTACAGTGTAGGTCATCTTCAGGGCGATTTGGAGAGAGATGAAGCCGTTGGGTGCACCGGCTAATAATAAGTCCAGCACTTATTTAGTGTTTTTTTTTACTGCACCCCCCCCAACTATCTCCGTTCTACATTTTATCATCCAGTCTACTATTTTCCTCTCATATATTGTATATCTCGGTTATCAGTACTTTTCTCCGAAAAACTAAACTTGTTAAATAATCTAAATATATGAGTCATTGGTATCATGCGCTCATCTTGCTCCCAGGTGATTAGTGAGAAAAGCTGATGTCATAATTGTGCCACGTTAGTAACTGTCACAAAGCTATTTCCAGTTTTTAAAAAGGTATAGTTATATTAATCTAATGCTATAACAAAACCTAATATAGATAAATAAGTATAGATTGATATAAATAGAGTCAGAAATAAAGATGTTAGAGACAGGCTGGGCGTGACTGAAGGAGTTCCGGAGAGGATTGGAAGGAACAGGCTGCGATGGTACGGACCTGCCAGCGGATGCCAGAACGTAGCTGGCCGAGGAGACTTTTGCTCTGGGAACAGCCAGGCAGACGAAGAAGAGGAAGACCCCGAACCCGGTGGAAGGACTGCGTGGAGGAGGAGATGGCCGGCAGGGGACTTGAGGAGGATGACTGGTGGAACAGAGAAAAATAAAGGGACGCTCTGACTTAACCAGATAACCCATTGAGAGAAAAAACCTGCAAAAGTAAAAGAAAAAAAAGTAATAACAAAACCTCAAAAATACTATAATGTCTACTGCACAGAACATACGTCGGGATATACGTCTGATGAAGAAGAAAAGGGAATTCGTCCCTAGACAAATAATATAGAATGTTCCTAGACATTAGAATATCCCTTCTACTATCTCAAAGCCTAATACAGTTTTATTTGCCGATAATGGCAGCTTTGAATAGGCGTTTAATTTAAATTTGTATTCTACTGCATTGATTGATTGTAAATTCAATACTTAGGATTACATCTTAATATAACTTGGTTGTTTACTCTTCCAATATTCCTTCATCCTTTCACTATGGTGCTTCTTTCTGACTTCAGACCATCTCAACCCAGGTTTCTTTTTCACTCTTCCTTGGATTCCTTCCATACTCAAGATCTTCCTTCTAAAAGTATCTCTGTCCATAGTGTCGTCTTCCCTTATATTGATTCTTTCTAATCGTTCTTCACCTATCGAATCCAGCTAGTTGTTGAATTTTTCTCCCAAAGGTACTTGAATATCCTTTTTGTTAATCCAGAAACATCTATTCTGAAAACATGACAAAAAATAATAGTCTCCTCTTTCTTCTCGTTTCTGTTATGTTTTCTACGTTCCTGTATATTTCATCATTAGATCTTAATTTCCATATTTCTGTGGTTTTCACTGGGCCTAGAATTTTTCTCATCATTCTTCTTTCAAGTAATTCAAGTTTATCTAATCTATAGTTTAATACTAAGAGTTCACTCGCATACAGGCATTCTGGTTTCACAACTGTAGAGTAGTGTCTAATTTTAGTATTTTTTGATAAATACCTTTTGTTATGAACATTTCTAGTAAAGTCAAATGCTCCTTCCATCTCGCGTACCCTTTCTCCTATTGAAAATTTTTCTAAACCATTTTCTTGGATTACTTCTCCCAAATATTTGAATTTCTTTACTTTCTCCACTCGACCAATATCTGTTATCAAGTACTTTGGAGCGTTTTTGATGTTTGCAATAAATTTTATTTTTTCTACGGACATTCTCAACACTGCTTTGCTGGCTATTTCTTCTAAAAGACTGATTTGTATTGTTGCACTTGCAATGCTGTCTGATAGTATACAGAAATCACCCACAAATGCCAGTCAATTTACTTCAATACCCTTGTGTTTTCTTCACAAAAATAATAGTGAAATGTTACGGTCTTTTAATCTTCCAGTCCAAATTCTTATGATTTTCTCCAGGACACAATTGATCAAAATTGGTGATGGACCATAACTCTGTCTTACTCCTGTATATATTTCAATAGTTTTTGATAGCTTACCCATAAATTTTACTTTTGAAATCGTGTTCTTAAGAGTTTCCCGTTTGCTCGTTCTAGCTATACCAAGTCTCTGTTGGTACGAGACCTGCACATCGCAAGCTATAGCTCAGAGTTGTTTTTGTGAATTTGAAGAAAATAATAACTTGCTGCCCACCTGCAGGTGTAATTAGTTTAAACTTCGTCATCGATTCGACCAATTCGAATTGACCCAGTCGAACATCTCAACCTCTATTGTCTCAATATCCAGATCACCCTGCCGAGAATCTACTATCTACTGGAATCTACTTCAACAGACAGATAAGAGGTTTTTTTTTGTTTATATCATTTCAACTACAAAACCAGATAAACATTAATTATTTTGTATTCGATTTGATTTGAAAATGTTCAAATTTGGACATTAACTGGGTTTATTTGTAAATTAATAGAGTTAAATTTATTATCGTAAGATTAAATATTAATTGTTTTATTATTGTTATTAATTATTTGTTTACAATTTAGTTAGTATAAGTGACTTCATTTTCTCATTATAAAACGTTTTAGTTGTTCTTATAATTAAATCAATTGTTTGTTTTCTATTATAAAAAGTATTAGTTGTTTCATTTATAAAAGTGATTTATGTTATTAATTTAATAAATGGTTACGATTCAAATGGCATGCGATCTGGAATAATTGAATCAGAAATTTATTTTTTTTATTTTTCATTTCGATGCTCTCATCGAAAGGTCCTACTATTTCGAGATTGCTCAAACAAATGATAATTATAATAAATATAAATATAATATATTTAAAAATCGAAAAAAGATTTGTGTGAAAAACATAAACCAATACTAAAACTCACTGTAAATTATTTGTTTTTAACTATGATTTGTTATTTTCAAACATGACCTTTACCACTACAATCCGTGAACGGGTCTGGGGCTCAATGCATGGTAGAGACTGTACTATTTCAAGGACAACGATTGTGCTTGAATGTGATCTGTCCTAGATTACATTCAACCACCAGATTTTCCCCCCTTTTGGGGTATCCACTTTATAGAAGCTGGGTGAGCCCCAAATAGTAATATAAAATATTTATACTATTCAAGTGAATCTTGGACTCTGACCAAAATGCACAAGAACCAACTTCAAGCCGTGGAGATGCGATATTTAAGAAGAATGGAAGGGAAGAATAGAAGAGACATAGTGTGAAACGTAACGATACGGTCAAAGGTGGGACTTCGGCCAGCTGGGAATATTATCGAAGAGCATCAGCTGAGGTGGTTCGGCCATGTTTCCAGAATGGTGGAAACCAGAGTGGCGAAGGCCTTATATGAGACAAAGGTGGAGGGTATGAGACCGAAAGGAAGACCAAGGAAGACAAGGGAAGGCGCAATCCAGAAGGCTTTTGACAGAAGAGGTTTGTAATGGGGAAGGAGAAGACGATTAGTACTGGAGAGGGATTCATGGGCCAAGCTCTACAGAAAGGATCCTCACACCGTTGAAGAGGAGAAGGTTAAATAAATATTTATACATAATAGTTGGACTGATTTATTATCTGTACTTTATTTTTGGAAGGAAAAGCACAAGACTGGGAATCGCTTAGAAGATTCCTTAATTCACGTACAACAATTTTATTACATATATTGTGTTTTAAGGGTACACCTGCTTAAGAACTCAAAGGTTATGAGCTCAAATCTCGGTCTCGTGATTCCCCAATCATCCCCCATCCATCAGGTTTGTGAAACCCGCCACCGGTGGCAACTCACAACGACTGAGGATAAAATTCATGAACTTATCTCGCGTACTTAGATCGGGAATCGCGTTTTGGTTTTCCTGGATTTTAAATAGTCATTCGAAGATTTTTTCAGACAACTGTCTTACTATGCGATTGATGGCTCTGAATAACAATCATTGATTCTAGACCAATTCATGGTGTATTTTTTTTGTTCTGATACGAATTGGGTTTTTTGTTTAGTTTTTTTGTGTTGTTGTGTGTTGGGCAAAGGTCAGCTCATTTTATTCTTTAGGTATTATGCTATCTTCCTTTTGCGTTCCGAGTTGGATGTTGGAGTTGCATGGATAAAATATTTATTGAGGGGTGATATTTCTGTTTCAATGACGTAGCTGATCTATTTTAGTGAAGCTAAAGTTTTCATTATAAACAGGATCTTGCAAATACTTTAAAATATTACCGCAAGATCGTAAAGTTTTACCATCGTCTGATTCATCAAATAAGAATTAAATCTCATTCAGAAGTGAAGCAGTCTCCCTTTTTCCATTTTTTTTCTCACGCATTTTTATAATCTTTCATTTATTTTATTTCTGGAGGGGAGAGGGCCTATAGGGAATGGCCAAGTCCAGCCCCATTAACATACTGCTGTTAAGTTATCCTTATGTATTTATCTTACTCTTGTTTATTATTAAAATATATAAGAATATAATTTTTATAATAAACAAGTATATAATATAATAATTTTGAATGATTTCTAGGATTTACTGAAGAAATTTCATACATTGGACATAATTACTATCGCATGATATTTTTGTAAAGTATACAAGAGGTAAGATGACTTCTAGGAAGCACTTAATAAAATTAAATGGAATTTTATTATGGAATCTATAGCATAAAGTCGGTTTGTAAACTTCAGTAGATTAAATATCCATACAAGTTTAATTTATCGCCTAATCCATCCACTGTAGGTAGACCCTACTGGAAGAGGCTTTACAATCCCAGGAGGATAAAGGGATCGCATACAAACACAGGAGTTTCTCAAACTCGGCAGCACAGCCTATCCTAGCTAAACATTGCCTCTGCAAACAGTTATGATTAATAGAGCAGAAGCCACAAGATTAGCTGCAACAATAGGTTATCAATCCATTACTTTAACACCACAACTCAACTACCGTGTTTCTAGTAATAATATATGTTTAATAATCATACTGAGTGTAACGAACGAGTGTCCTAATTGTGGTAACGTATACATTAAGGGGTTAATAGTCATCAATGTTTAAGTCTTAAACTGATTAGCTCAGTGATGAAACCAATTCATCCTTCATCCTTCCTCAAACAAGGAAAAATTACAGCCCATTATTTGCCATGGGATAGTAATTATGTCCAATGAATGAAATTGCTTTAATGAGTCCAAGAAATCATTCACAAACAACCAAGATAATTTTTTTCAGGGGCCTAATACAACTGGCTGAAGCAATCTTCCAGAGAAGCAACTCAAAAAGAGACCTGTACTAAGTACTTAAGAAGTAGACAACCTATTATCCAGCCCCTGCGTTCGTTCTCCGTGAAGCAGAGAGGTAATTCCAACTGAAAATTAAGGGCTGGACCAAAGTCCTTGCAGGTTATTTACAGAAGCCCCAAACCAAAGAGGAAACCATAGGGAAACTTACCTTCAACCAGAAATCACCCATGATAGAAAAAATATAAGACATTATTAAGGGCCTCAATGATAACAATGGTTCTAGAGAAAACGGCCTAGAGACGTCAAAAAATGCAGATCATCCAAAAAGCCTCATAAAACAAATGGCTAACGGAGTCCATACCAGAAAGATGGATATCTGCAGGTCCACGCCCTCCACAAGTATGGAAGTAAGTTCCTCAAAACTATAGAGGTACATTCTTATTAGAGATCAGACCTACAAGATCTCTGCAGCACTCCTGAATAGAGTCACCACCCTACTAGACCTTGAGTTTGGGGAAAATCATACTGATTTCTAGATTACCAGTTCTTGTCCGCAACAGATACAAAATCATAAGACAATCCTCACACAGCTAGCTGACTGGACATAAGCTTGGGCACAAGATAGACAATCACATTGTACCATGCTTTGCCTTTGCCGAAACTTCATTTTAAAAGCGAACAATTTATAGGAAGCTACTTGCTACATACAGAGTCTTTGTAGTGTAGCTGTTAAGGGTGGCTTGACGATGAGTATCCAGAAATTTGACATTAACTGGACAGAGGAGAGAAAACTTAGCTTACAGGCGGAAGGAGAAGAGAAAATGAATAACACGTAGAGTAGATTTTAACACCATTGGTCCTCCGTAAACCGAGAAGATAAAACAGCAATGAAACTGAATTAAATAAAAATCCTGATGTTAATTTTACTTTTTATTTATTTAGAATTCCATATTATTGGGAGTTGATGATAGTATAAATTACAATGCTCATATCTCATACATTACATACAGCCTTGAGGTTACTTTAAAACAGGAGAAAATACTTCTTTATGTCAAACCTTGGCGTCACTCTTGATAGGCATTTCACCTTCTCGAGTCACGCCAGGAAGAGGCTGAAGCTGGCCCGGCAGAAGTCCCATAGGCTCTACCACCTGCTCACTTCGCCCAAGCTTTCGTTACGTCTTAAATGCCTAATTTATAAATCAATCATTAGACCAACGCTGCTCCATGGTGCGCCGCTCCTTAAACACATTTATAAAACCACCTTAGAAAGTCTACAGCACTCCATCCTTAGGCATATAGGCGCGTTAAAATCAATGAGGAGCTCAAACTCCACTCCATTCCAGACTACATTTTTTGATGGGCTGAAGACGTGTAGCAACCCACTGTTTAGAGACATAGTTCCTCCTCCCAGACCAGGGAGGTGGCAAGGCAGTGTCCCCTTGGTCGATGTGCTCTCATTGGCCTAGGGATGGGGTGAGGACTCCCTTGTCCAAGCCTTTCTTTCTTTCTTCCTTCCTCCCCCCCCTTTCTTCTTCCTATCACCTAATCCCGTAAAGCAGTCTCTCCCTCCTTTGTATGTATAGAGTCAGCGGCCTTGTGCCGGTTTAGAGAACCCGCCTTCAGCGGACTCAGACTATGTAATTACTTAAAATACGTTTGGGTAGAAAAAGTATTGTAATTATTTTGCTGTATATATATATATATATATATATATATATATATATATATATATATATACATAATAATCATATACGTCTATATATTATTGAAACTCAGGTGAAATAAATATATCATGTCAGTTTTTATTTTTCATTACAATTATCCTTAACATATGTTGGCATGAAGTTTTTTTGTTTCAAATCTCCGTTTATTCAAATAAAAAATGTTTAAAATACAATATATATATATATATATATATATATATATATATATATATATATACAATACCTAATAATATACATAGCATGTATATATATATATATATATATATATATATATTGTATTTTAAACATTTTTTATTTGAATAAACGGAGATTTGAAACAAAAAAACTTCATGCCAACATATGTTAAGGATAATTGTAATGAAAAATAAAAACTGACATGATATATTTATTTCACCTGAGTTTCAATAATATATAGACGTATATGATTATTATGTATTACATATAACATTAAAAACATTATGCAGTCATGCACAAAAAGGCCAAGTGTAGTTATTATTGACTAAAAAATCAATGGATCAAAAATTGCCATATATCAACATATTCTACCGTCGGTAGGAGGATCCTGTTCAAATTAAACTCAACTGTCAGAGGTCGGAACAGACTCAGTATCCGCTGCTCGTTCGTAACCTCCCCAACGTTGAGTAATCACTTTATAGAAAGATAAGAGTAATTTTAAAAACTATTCATTTTTAGTGTTATTATTATTAATGCTCATTTTTATTGTAGGTATAATGTATTAAAGAATGAATGACTACCAGTCACTGAACACAGCGGCTGTAAGTGGACTAATATTATAATCTATTGTAGATAAATATATCGGATATGGATATGGATACAGACTCATTGGGCACACTCGGTCTTTGTAAACTGGGTTCCATATCCAAAAGGAAATCCAATAATATCAATTAGAAAAGTAGAAAGTAATTTTATTACCAGGAGACTAACTCTGATGCATACTGAAATAATGCATTGTAAAACTATTTATTATCTGGATTGGCATTAATTTAGCGATATAATGCTCAGTATCTCCCCGGCTTGATCAAAATCTTAATTTACAAATTATAAACAGCCTGGCTTTGTGGAATTCGTTTTTTTTTTCAATTCTCGAGAAATAAAATGTAATTTCTTGTTTAATTAAGGAAATACTTCTCTGCTAAAAATGTAGATGTCAAAAGCGTCACGGAAAATTATATCTTCTTATCAATAGGAAATATAGAAACGTAGATTTATATAATTAATACATCGTTGACATAATTTACAAAACTAATTTTTAAGGGCTTCATGACTATGGTGTTGCTTTCAAGATACCTGTTTCTGCCTTAAATTTTTGTTTAATAATATTTAAAGTTTGTTACTATATATTTTGTTAATTATTAATTAATTACGGAATCACGATACTACTTCTGTTGACTTGCGCTTTTCAGTTGTTAAAACAAAAACATAAATACTAGCTAAAGTTAGCATGATTATACTATTACACATGAATATTATTTAATGTTTTCATTAACAATACATCGATATATTTCAGTCGGTATTATTGTTCACCATCAAAAGTTAAAACATATGTGGCCTTTAAACACATTCTGAGGTCAAGTAATAAATAATTATTAGGGAAAGAGAAACAAAACATTTTCCAGTCAATGTATATTCCTGATATAACTTAATAAAATAAAAAAATGTTATTTTGACCATGGAGGATAAATGATCCCCAAAAATTTTAGAAAAGAAGTTTTAAATATGACTTTCAAGAATTTTAGACTCATGGCTGAAGTAGATATAATGATTATGAAATAAGTTGATGTAAGGATATGTAAAAGAGTTTTTAATGATGCAGAGAGAAACAATTTGTCAAGATTGAAAATGACACCATGATGGCGAAACGTTTTGAATGATTTTGAGAATCAGGAATATACATTGACTGGAAAATGTTTTGTTTCTCTTTCCCTAATAATGAAAAGTGAAGTCCAGTTTAATAAAAAATAAATTATAAGAATTTAATAAATAATCTAAGCTCCAAATAATTATAATTAATTTCTAACAGTAGTATATCTACTAATTGCATTCTTCAATCGTAAATCTGAATCAATGGAAATAAAGTTTTACCAAAATTTGAAGTCTTTAACGAAATTTCAATGAGAATTTTAATCCTACTAATATTATAAATGCGAATTTTGTATGTTTGTCTCTTTTTCACGCAAAAACAACAGAACGGATTTGGATGAAACAAAACAGTAATACAGGTTATACATCAGAATAACACATAGGCTACAGCAAGGGAGGATTTATGGGGGGGGGGCACGGGGGCTTGTGCCCCTCCCCGACAGTTGTTTAGGTACTGTGGAGAATTCATTAGAGTACATAATTAAAGGGAAATCACATGATAATAATTGTTAAAATAACAGAAAGAACATGAGTGAAACTATTGTTTTGATATCCTACTAATATTATGAATGCGAATGATTGTATGTTTGTCTCTCTTTCACGCAAAAACTACAGAACTGATTTGGATGAAACATTACAGTAATATAGGTTATACATCAGAATAACACAAGGGTGGATTGGCACGTGCCTCCCCACGACAGTTTTTTAGGTACTGTGGAGAATCCATTATAGTACATAGTTAAAGGCTTGAATTTTGCAGATTAAGAAAGAAATTTGGATAATTCCACCCATTGTATAGAATATTATATAGTATCTCCAAAGCTTGTATAGAATCCGCCAGTTTTGAAGTTAGACATCTGAAATTTTGGATGTAGGAGTAACTTACAAAATAATTAAATTGTTTATTTAAAATGATCTTTCACGAAACTTATGTGGCAGACCAAATTCCACGCGAGCTAAGCCGCGGTCCAAAGCTAGTAAATTATAATTATTAGTGGAGAGATTTTGGAAAAAAAATTAAAAGAATATACTTGTCGCTCGCTCGATTAAATAGTAATGAAACTCGATACTTCATTCGAATAAATAGACAAACATTTTTTACGATTCGAGAAAAATTTCAATTTCTCGCTGGAACTGGTAGAGTGAGCTGTCAAAACAGAACTAGAGGACAAGTGATAAGGTTTTGTGGCCACTATCGTAGATGTTACGGCTGACAACTGACCTCAGATTCTATTGCAACAGTGCACAAGTCTTGTCGAGGTGAAATCATCGTGGCGATTTAATTCAACAGTGCACAAGTCTTGTCGAGTTGAAATGATCGTGAAAAATTCTACGTTTTCAATTTACTATGCGTAAATTTGTGTATATGTATATGTGTATAAAAAAAAAATGACTGTTTATTCAAATTCAAGATTTCAAAGGACTGCAAATATTGTAATTCTATTTAAAACTTAATACTCCCTTGAGATCATTGTCTAAGCTTATTTAATCCCTTCGACTTCTTCAAAAAAAGCCTCATTTATTTCAAAGAAACATGAAAGTGTCCTAATAATTCTCGTAATTTTAAAGCAATACTGGATAAAAAAAAAATCACAGCCACTGTAGCAACTCGTAAGTATATGAAGGAGAATGTGTCCTTTACCAGCGCACTGCGCGGCGTTGGTTTGAAAACTTTAATGGTAGAGGTACGACGTTGGAAAGGAAGAAGGACTCTGGGCGATCATTAACGGACATTGATGAGGTTTAGCAGGAAGCTGTTTAGTCAAATCATAAGTAGTTTTTAAAATGGCCTGAGGGTGTGGTGTGCCGAAAAATACTGGTAGTCGCCATCTGCGCCCCATTACTGAGCTGAAGAAGTGTTGTAGACTCGCCCTTACACTTAGTAAACAATAGTTCTTGGTTGTAAAAACAGTATTTTTTTCACCCTATGTAAACCAAATAAATTTCAGTTAGTCTCTTAAATAAACAATAATATGTTTAGGAATTTATTAAAAATATGTTTTTAACCAGACGGACCACGACATGGATATTGTGAGTCATCTTCATTACAAAGCTTGTGTTAATAAAAGGCCGTGTTTGGTACTTTTCTGTAAGCTGTGCGCAAGCGAAAAATCACCAAATAATGTACCATTCAGCCAAATTTCTTACAATCATACGAGGAATCTTCGAATGGAGACTTGTGTTCTCCGAATTCATTCAAAACTAAGCACGTTTTCATTTTTTCTTCAGTCTCAATTTTTGTAATAAAAAATATGAAAGTTTGGGATTTAGCTAGAAATGAAAACTTCTCATAACCAATAATTATAAACATTCTTTTTGGGTAAAACTGTTTTGTTTACAATCCATTAATAGTAATATTTAATATTTGCTTATAGTTAAACATTTTCGAATTTTGGTACACAATTGGCCGCATTTGCACCCGGTTAATAGAAAAGTATCGACTGTTTCTAAATGGAGGAATCTGCTTAGATATCTAATTATTTGATTCTTCAATTCATTTAAAAAGTACCTCAAAATTTAATTAGTATTTCTGCCTATTATTATTAACAAAAATCTACTCAGCCTTTCTTTTTTAATTGGAATTTCTACCGCCTGAGACCTCCCCGGCGCGTCCCAAAGCTGCCCGAAATTCATCAATTATAATCCAAAACAGATATAATCCAAAATATATTTATGTGGTACCTCAAATACGATGTAGATCTATTTTTGAATGAGTCATATTTAACCTGATCGAAAAAATAAAGTTCAGATTTATTGCTACACCCTTTGTTAAAGTTGCCCAAAACTATGATGATTTTAATACTAAAGAGATCCCAAGGTGATATCTAGAGAGTAGCATATTTTGTTTTATATTTATGTTTATGCTATTTCAATTTTCAATGCTAAATTTTTTTTCAGCTCTTAATAAATAAATAAATAATCTTTTTAATTATAAAAGTAATTATCATTTGTTACAATTGACTATTACAAATTTAAAACTTGTTGATTTATATTACTCCTTCCGTTAATACTATTCACGAATCCCCGTTTTCTTCAGGATGCATAGAATCGATATTTTTCATGAGTTTATGGGACGTCTTCCAATTGGAAGTAAGTTGGAAATCATAGTTCTGTTCTGTTCCCTTTGATGTGCTGTATATCGAGGATCCTGCTCAGGATGGAAAACACATCATTTCTTGGACACTTATAATATACCATTATATGGCAGTACTGCATCTCACAGGAGTTATATTCGCAGTTTTAGGCGTGATATAGTTTAATATTTTTTCATAATCATTTATGAGTACCTTAATTTTTTAAATCGGCCCGGGACAATATTAAAATACATATAACAATAATAATAATAAATAATAAATATAAACAATAATAAAAAAAAAATACACAGGAAAAACACGGAAGCGATAGTTACATAAATCGAATTGTGATAAAAAGATTAATTTCTCAATTATATCTTCTTTCAAACAAACATTCAATCCGTCTTTTTTTAGATAAGCATGTAAATCCTATCCCACTACTTGATGTCCACCCTACTCTCTAATCAGAAACCTGTCTAGACACCACTTGAACACATTGTACAACCGCAAGCTTTCAAACTTCCTCGAAGAATGGATCTTATCATCCGGAACAACTCCAATCCGGTTTCTGGTCGGAGTAATCCACTTAATCCAGGTTAATCGTTTTCTGTTTGCATTCACCCTTGACCTTCCAAGGCCTTGCCCTTTTAGCGTGGTGCTCTGTAAGGATCTTTTGACCTACATTTGCCATTTATTTTAATTTTGTTGTAGTGCATGCATAAAAAACTTCTAGCTAATTTAGACTCATTGTCGGTTATACATTATAGGTTATGCATAACTTAATACTTTATTTTCCTTCAGAGAAATGCAAAACAGTTCTGCTAGATAAGATTGCTAACTCTGTATGATATCCTATGACTGATGATCCTATCCTATAAAGTCAGTGCGTTGTTTAGAAATAAAGGCGTTTAACGAAATATCAGTATATCGATACTTTTTAAAAATAAATTGCCATTGTCGCCCAATACCTTCCATAGATATTATAATTTAGATGGTAAAAACTGAATACCGAAACAAAAAAATTCTGTAGGAGATTTTGACAAAGAACATAAAAAGCTTAATTTGTGATGCATATACACATTATTTCAATCTATAATGTATATGGCTGGGTTGGCTCAGATTAAATTCATGTAGGAGTGTTTAAAAAATATTGATATATTTTAAAAATAAATAAATAACTTTGATTCATAGTTTTTATACTATTCATCGAGATATCGATATTAAAAATTGAAAATATTGAGAAAAGACAATCAAGTAAAATATTTAAATAGGTATCGATAAACTCTATTTTTCCAACAAAAACAAGAATATTCAACAATAGTGGTGGCTCAATCACAACAAGAAAAAAATAGCATAGTGAGTTACTTATAGTTACAGTGGCATGTATAAAATAATTTTCTGAAAAATTCTTATGAAGGGTTGTTGTGCTTATTATTTGTTCACATTAATTATTTATTGAAAAAACACTGATTAGCAGAACAGGCTATAGTCATATAATATATGAACTACATAAAACAACACTAAAATTATTTTATGGATATCTTAATCTATTATAAAAAATAAGTTATTACTTAGTTAACAGCTCAGTTAGACGTTTTCTTAAATTTGTATTTCTTTCCCATTTTTCTGCGAATTCTGCTATGGAAAGATAAGGGGAAACTTTCTCAAATCTATTAAATCTAATAAAAGAAAATCAACGTGTTTTTGTTACACTAAATGGCCATCCTTAAAAACAGGTTCGTTGGATTCTCAAAAACAAAAGTTTGAAATGCAGTTAAGTATTTGTTTATTTTCTTATTTTGTAAAATATACTTACATTCCAATTCATCTACTATAATTTCTGTGGTTTTTCCATAATTAAGCTTGAGCTAATTTCCAATTAATGAAAAATAAAAGTAATAAATAAATAAATCTACTTTTAAAATACGAAATTATAACTGTTTTTTAAAAATCTATGGAAGAATGTTAACAATAATGGGTAAAGATGTAATTTTGACAGGTAAGGATCAGTTAAAAATCCTGATAACACTACTAAGCAATCAGTGACATGTAGCCCTTAACGCTAAATAGCACTTTTTTTAAATGTCTATTAAAACGTTAGTTTGCATTAAAAATGAATAAAAGGGAAGAATTGGAAATTTGTCTTGAGACAATCAACACGGTTTTTACTGTAACTTCCCTGAATTCGTTGAAGATGATTGACAGTAAAAATATGCGTAAATGGAGTTCTTAGCCTGAATAATATTGTTGAATGTATAGGATAATAGAATTGCAAACATTTGTTATGTAAAAAATTATAAGCAGATTTGGCATAGTTAAATTTCTGCCATAATCTTAATACTCTGATTGGTAAGGGAGGGTTAAAGTGAATAAGTATATTAATAGAGCATCCTTCAATCTATAAAACCATTTTGTCATCACGCATAGTTTTAATTATAACGTAATGTACTATTGCGATTAGTAATATATATGAAAATTGGAGGTAAATGGTATTACATTGTTTTTTTATTGATTGAGATTATTTAAAAGAAGTTGTACTACTCCATCCCATAAAGAGTTTTGGGTACTTGTGTATCAACCGGTACCCAGGAACTATTATCAGCCATTGTTTTTAACCTGAACACTGATAATTCTGATACTGATATCAACTCCCTTCTTATTCATATTAATGGAGATTGAAATATACAAAATGTAATAGTAAAAAAAGCTAATTCTAGAGCCTACTAGCCACGTTCCTCTTTTTGAATAAATGCTTTCGACAAAAATGTTTCCATTTCTATCAATCTCAAAATCCGGTTGAGAAGGTGAACTTTTTCACTAAATATCACCTTTAGAATTATTCCAAACTTCTGGTAGTATCTTATAGCTTCTTCTTTTAAAGACGGAAATTCCCAAAGTGCTATTCTGTCAATTTTAAATAGGCATTAAGAAAGGAACAAGTCAAAAACACAAAATTCAATTTAATAAACAGTACAGAAATTTAAATAGATAATAACCAAACCTATCAAAGCTAACAAAGCTAACAAGCTAACAATACAGAAAATAATTTAATAACGCACACACAAATGACTCAAATGAGACGAGTAATAAGAAGAAGTTAAACGGCACAAGGCTGATTCACAAGTGCCGAGTACTTTCTGTTCCTTAGACAATAGTTGACCTATTTATTTGACCGAGATAACGTCCACTAACCAGATTTTCTGTTGTTAAAGGACGCCCACTTTGCAGATTCTGTATGATCTACAAATCCCTCAGGGTCCATCCTGGGATAATGACATTTTAAATAATTTATTTGTCACAGCAGATCTCATCTCTGCAATGAGGTGATTAAGATTAACTGCAGATGACCCTACTTTTTATTTCACATTTCAAAATATGTCAATTTTTATCTATTTACACTTTCCAGTATCTCGAAGCTACTACACATTTGCTTTAATTACTTCATTTACTACATTAAAAACCACAGAGTATCCTGAGTCTGGGGGAATATTTCAAACTGATTTGCAAAATTATGGATTCAGTCTGTATTACCTTTGAGGCTAGTCATATATTCCACATTATAAATGTATTTAGAATACACACACATACTATGTGTCTGTGTAAAATAAATATCCTGGAGCTAGGTGAGTAATAAAATATTTTAGACAAATGTTACTATTCTCTATCGAAATACATACATTATTTTTTTTATATTACGTTCTTAAACCAGTCCATCAACGGGCACCTACCAGAACTACTGGATACATCACCAAACTTTAGACGTCAAAAATGATTGATCAGACAAAAGGTCGTAGATCGCCGTATCCTTCGAACAAGACTTCCTCGCTTGGGGAATATCCTTCTGGAAGTACTATCCATCTCCAAGATAATCTCCTGATATATCGCCCTAATCCTGCTCCTTTTTATTCTTCGGAGGGCGACAATAGGGCGACTTATTACCGAACTATTATGGCCCTGGGTCTGTGAGGATCATCAATGGGATAGATTCAGCGAAAAATAGTTGACGAATTTCGGAAGCTTTTCAGCGTTCCGTTCACCCTTCGGTGAGTTTCGTTCATATAACGGTTAATTTTAAAAACTTTTACCTTCCAATTGTACCAATTTACAATAAATACCTGAAAATGCTTCTATATAAACCAAAAGCCTTCTGACCAGGCAATTTCTGACAATCCAAAATTTTGAAAGGAGGTGTAACTAAAAAAAACTACTTTGCGCACAGAACTTATGAGAATCTGTCATTGAAATAATTAAATACCATAATTAATTTACGAGTAGTGACAAACTACCGATTCACTTTAACAATCATTGATTTTAATTCATATATATTTTTTAAATGGAAAAATTTCGAAAAACTCATTATATTAATCTGATTGGATTTCAAATTGTTCAAATATTGCCCAGGGACAAAATTACAATATCACATAAGTTGCGTGATTTATTGAAAGAAATGAAATAAGAAAAGAATAACATTAGTTTGTTCTAATTATTAATGTTGAAATGTAAAATGAAATTAAACAAAAAATCAATGCTTAAAATAAAGTAAATAAATAATTGGAATAACTTTAAACATCTAGAGACAAACTAATTAGAGGTTTTTCTTTTTGGGGAGCAAAGGGACTTGGAACCAATTAGATTCTGTGACAAAAGTATTCTTTTCGCAAAAGCAATATTCAAAATTGTAAAAACTTTAATCACTATAAAATATAACTTGTAAAAATCATTCTTTATACTATTAATAAATGTAAATGAATTTGTGAAAGTCAATCCTAAGACCTAATTCAATTGATGCTCATCAAAAAATAGTTCATTCAAACTTATAAAATCAATGTTACAATAATAGACTTTATAAATCATAATTTATAGAATTAATTGGAAATGAATACGAAAGAATTTAAATAAACGTGTATAAGCTGATTTTTTGCAATCTCCCTCTCTTTTTCAGAACTCCTCACTTGAGACTCGAAAAAACCACGGATTTAGAGTTTTTATTCTTAAAAAATTAAAACTTTCATCTATGAAGGATTGTTTATAAAAAAATTCGCTTCAAAATATAATTAAGAATTCAAATCAATCCTTTACTAAACCAACGAAATTGAAGAAGTTTGGCTCTGAAATACTTCGAGTTTTAATATATCCTGAATGCTGATTACCCGAAGCAAATGGTTTTATTTTGTCTGTTTATTGATAAACACAATTTATTCTTAAATAGACAATTCAAAATTAATACAAATGAAATAAATATGTCAGAAATCAGAAGAAAGATTTATCATGAAACAACAATGATATATTTCTAATTCAATGAATTATTATTGAACGTTTTAGAAACCCAAAGCACTAGCTGTACAACTAAACAAATAGTTCAATTTAGCCGACTAGAACATGAAACTGCTCTTCATAAAGTTCAAAACGGCTCCAATCCGAAACTGGGACTCAGGGTTTGTTAAATAATTAACTGGTTTCAGTTAAGGAGTTCCTGCACTTACCTTTATCGCCAGAGTAAGAGATTCCCCTAAGAATTATTAAGCACTACCACTTAAATAATAATAAAGAAATTATTTTACTCTGATATCACATAAATAACGAAATAGAAACTATCCGAACATAATCTGTAGCCCTTAAAGTCTATACGACATAAACAAATTACAATAGATAATTTTTTTTTAATATTATGGAATGTTTAGATAATTTAAAATAATAAAGATATAAAGCTTATTTTCATATTACTCTTTCTATAAAGCATAAAATATAGGCCTTTTTTCTAGATACACCAGATATATTTATTGTTTGAAAATTAACTGTTTCCACTTATTTAATAATGATCTGTTTATAAAGAGCTTTAGTTATTTAATTAATTAATTAAAAACCAAAAAGTTTCAGAGACTTTTTTAATAAGTAAAGGAATATTGACAAAAATTTGCATTGCATAAATAATAATATACTATTTTAGAAGCATATGTTTACACAGAACTATAATCGTTTCTCAAAATGGTTGGAGCTATAAATTTTTTAATAATTGCAGGAATATTTACAGAAAATGTGCATTGAAGTGCTTGGACATTTCATGAAGTTAATAGGGTTATTATATGTATTTAGCCTTATTATATATATCTCTAACAAAATATATCATTTCATTCTTTTTCCAATAAATATATTGCTTTAATAATCTGTATATACGCACATTAAAATCATAATATCGTATACTATTCACTAGTGAACACTATAGGGATTGAAAAGTAACAGACAATTTTAGTAAATAGTTCAAAATGATTACTTCTTAACCAATAAACTTAACTGGCGTACCAAGCAAAAAAGGACCTTAATAATTACAACATTTTTTTTAGGTACCAGAAGAAAACATCAATGATTTTACATGAGTTCAAAACACAAAAAAGATAGATAATTTTAACTTACGTAGAGTATTTCAAACTGGAGCTATGTCCATACCTGCAAAAGAAAGCACATTTATAATACTTGAAAATTCATTAAACGAAAAATATATACAGTTTCAATCGCTTGTATTTTTTAAACTATATATTTCAATCTCGGAATCATTGATGAATTAAGATCAAATTTTGAAAAAAATATCAAAAGTTATAATTAATTTTAAATATGTTTTAGTACTTATATTAGATGTATAAATGCTGAAATAGCATTCATTTAAAAAATAAACACAAAAACCTGCGCTTTAATGTTGACAATATTAGATTAAATTAATCATTGTACAATCTGTTACACATAATAAAACGGTCGTATATTCGAAAATTTCAGTTTAACTAAAGTAATTAAAAATACATTTCATATTTAATTTTCCTTTGTTTTTCGTTGGTAATTCTTATATTTCTTTATTATTAGTGTAGCTTACAAAGAATATCAATCTTAGTGTAACATGCAATAATTTAAAATATTTTTTTTTCTGTGTCCATCATCGAATGTTTGTATCCATTTAATAGTAATCTACTCGTTACTGAATATTTTTAACTAGAATATGTTTTTTTCAGATAACAATACGTTAATCTTAGAATATATGATTTTTTTAAAGATGAGAAGACGAATAAATACCTATAAAATATATCTATAATATTAAATATTATATTTAGGTTATGTATTAAATATGTTAACATATTTTGTATGTTAAAAAGTGTATTCATTCATCAGTTAACAGTAAAGTGTGATATTTGAATTACTAAGCATATTATTTCATAATGAAAAGTTCTATACTTATATTCATATTTCTTTTTAAAGTTCTACTTTGATTCACCAATAGAATCCCCACTTCGATGTTAAGTAGGAGTAACTACCTAATGGATTCTTGTAATGTATGGCTATTACATTACAAGAACTCTTGAATTCTGTATTAAGTATATTATTACAATTTTGTGGTAAGCTAGTTCCTAGAAATCCTCTGATGAAATGGATAGTTGGCTTTCATTGTTGTACCATTCATCCAATCCGTGGAGCTTACCAGAAACCCAAGAACTGAAGGACTGGCCACTAAGGACCAGTTGCATTAGCCTTAGCTTAAACTAAGATAAGGTTAACTTCATACTTCAGTAAGCAGTGGAACCTGGCTTCCCACAAAGATTAGCTAGAGCGGGTTCTAGTTATATTAAGTTACAGAAGATAGGTAGTGTCTAGGTTTATACCCAATTCAACAAATTCTTTGTTTATATATAATTGTTTCCAGATGTCTGATAGTTTATTTTAAATTCTTATGATATTTTTATAATAGAAGCTTTCTTTATGAACATATTATGTACCCATTTCTACTGCCGTTAAAATTTTTTAATTTGGTTGTAATTGTAATTTGTTATTATTCTACTGATAGTAGAAAAAGCATTGTACAGAGATAAAAACATATTCTTGGATTTTTTAGACTTAAAGGCATCATTTAACTAGGTGCCCCGAAAAGAAATATGGAAACCATTGGCGGCCAGAGATATTCCAGGCGATCTACTTGGATACCCGAATGCAAAGTGAGAGAACCTGAGGCCATTTATCATAGATTAGTGGATAAGAAAAAAAAAAATCTGTACCAATTCAACCCGTGAAGGGTCTGGGGTTCAGTACATGGTAGAGACACTAATGTTTCATGAACAACGGTTGTGCAGGGAGATGATTTGTCCTAGATCACGCTCAACCACTAGATTTTTCAACCTTATATTGGGTACCTACTTTTAGAGGGTGGGTGAGCCCCAGGAGGTCCTGGATCCTGTATGATCCATCTCCGGCTGCTAACAGTCTAAATAAAATTCTTGCCTGCAGCGGTATTTGAACCAGGATTTTCGGCATGCCAACTCAGTGCTTTACCACTGAGCCACACCGCTCCTTGCGTGAATAAGGAAGGAAGATTGTATAAGTCCTTTCCTGTTCATGGTTTTTGAAAATATGCAAACGCTGAACTGAATGAACCACCATCGGAACTTAAGTATGATTCTTGTATTGATTTTACGCTGATTCCCAATAAAAGCTGGAAGACACCTTAATAGAATGGCAAGAAGAGTAGCTACTGTAAAAAAAAAAAAAAAAGCACCAACTTGGTTGTGTCCCGATATGATTAAGAAGATGTTCATCTTATCTTAAATAGGGTGCTATAAGTTTTGCAGGAATTTCCCTATTTAGGAACCGCAGTAATAGTTGCTCTGGTGAGATTGAAGGGATTTCACCTAGGGAGGCAGACTTAAGACCACATTTTCGTATCACGAAGCATCGCAGAAAAGCATGGAACATGAATACGAATTTATAAATGGCATTTCTTGATCTAAAAGCAACACTTGACTCTGCTCCTCAACAAGAAATATGGGATGAGTTCCTGAAGATCTTATCACTACGCTTAAATCAGCAGATGAGGCAGCAAAAGGAGTAGTGAGGAATGACGGAAAGGAGTCCATGTTTTTTCCCATAGTAAGTGTTGTGAGGCAGGGCGATAGCCTTAAGTCCTCTTCTATTTATATGTTTTATGGATGAAATCCTTAAAGTCTGCAAGCGTCCTATTGTCTGGACGATCATCGGCAAATGGAACTTAAGGAATGTTATGTGTCAAAGCCTATTGTATGCCTATGATACAGTATTGATTGCGGACACGGAGGACAAGCTGCGGCAAGCTCTGGTGGCATAGAAGGAAGTTTTCATCTGCAAAGGAATGATAACAAATATCAAGAAAAGCAAAGTCTTAGTAGTATCAAGAAGGTAACAAGAAGAAGTCTAACTGATCTGTAATGGGGAGGTACTTGAAGGTGTAGAAGAATACACCTACTTGGGGACAATCATAAAGAGCAGGGGAAAAATTGACCCAGAAGTAGCAAACAGAATATCCAAAGCCAACCAGCTTTACTATCCTAACAGCAGCAATATTGTTTGGCATAGGGAGGTTGTTAAGGAAACAAAAATGCACATTTACATATCAGTTTACCTCCTAAACCTCACTTATGGAAATGAAAGCTGGATTATGCTGGACAAGCAAGCTATCCATGTTACAGCTGCGGAGAGTCGTTGAAAAGACCAGGAGGAATCGCATCAGGGATGAGAGAATTAGAGATGAATTAAAAGTGACCGATCTGAGGGATTCCATAAAAAAACAAATATTAAAGTGGTTTGTCCACGTCTTTCGGAATGAAGTTGATGAGATTGTCATGCTCCTGAAAAGTGGAGTGTTTCACTTTCTTTTCATTTGTATCAGCGATATTCACTAGTTTTTTTCCTTATCTTACCGCTACATCATTGCAGTAAATATAGCTGTAACATTAGGTCGTGTATCTTTGTTAACACTAATGATTCCATCCTTTTAAATATTATGATATTGTCATTAGATCAAGATTTGCATTGAAAATATATTGCTTCTAAAACCCCTATAAATAAGGATTTTTGAAGTAATTTTTCTACTTCTTTTTGTGTTGCCTTGTTCTGCAATTTATTGCATTTTAAGGCATTCCGTGATTTATGTTACATTTGATGTTGACTATTACCATGGCGTTGGGGTACACCAATGTTTTGAATTTCTATATTAGAGTTCAATTTACAGTTAATTATTTGCAACATAAGCTACTTAGGTAATCCGAGAAGAAAGAAAAGACGAAATTTAAAATAAAATGGAGCTAGAACAGTATGAAAAATAAAAAAGACCATTCTACTTGGCCACCCGTCTTTTTTGTTGCCTAGTGGCCCGAGAGGAAAGGATGCTGTGACCGCTGAAAGGACACAAAGTCGGCTCTAAAATATATGGGGAGGAGGTCCTCTGTAGCCTGAATCAATGGCCCCCAATGAAATATTAAGGATGGTCTGTGCCTCTTGGTCAGCGCGATAGGGTCGAGTTTACTTCAAGATTTATCAAGAAAACATCCTACGATATTTTCTTTCGGCGAACTATATACCCCTGTCTAATATTTCTGAATATTTAATATAATATTCATAACCTACCTTATTCGAATACATAAATCAGAGTCCTGTTCTTTATTGGATTGAATTTATTATTGTATTATACGAGTTATCTTAAACCTTATCTCGCATATAATGCTTAAATTATTATACATTAAATTTAAAAGTTACATAATTATAGATGAGGATAATAATATAGTCAAAAATAAATCATAAGAATTATTTTTTGCTTTTAGAAATTACTTTGGTCCCTAATTTACGCTTTAATTCTGTCACCTCAATTAATTCTCTTATTCATTCATTTCTGACACAGTCCTTTCTTGAATGCCTAACCGCTTGCCTCAGAATCTTCATTTCTGCTGCAATAATGCGGCTAGCTGGCTTATCAAAAATTATCCAGCTGTCGCTTCCAAATGTAAGGTTCAGTAGAAAAACAGGTTTGCATATTCCCCTTTTAGTATCCAAACAATCTTGCCCGTGACCGAGTTTATTCTTATAACTTGATTGCCTTTAGAAATGAAGTGAGATCCTTCAGAGTCAATCACACCTTCTTCTTCTTTGACTTCAACTTATGCCATTGCTATCGCCGAGTAGCCTCCACTCAGTGCAGCCATGCCTCTCGTTCCGTACTCAGCTGCCTCATTTCATGAAGGGTCTTGCCTCTCTTCCCTCCGATCTGAACAAATCGGCGCTCGAAAACTGCTCTCTGCCTCTTCTATGCGTCCGCCTCCAGCTCCATTCCTGGTCATTCACCTCCATAGGTTCTGGTTGCGGACCTCTTCTATTCGGGCATGGATTCTCTTGCTACGTATTAACTCTCAAATCGAGTTCCGTTCCTTTCATGAGCGTCTATGAGCTCGTGAGAGCAGTCCACAAAATCGCGGTCTCGTGACAGTGAGCCCGAGCGGTCCATATAGTGATTTAACTGGATCTTTAGAATACCCCATACAAATGCAGTACGCTGGACGCCTTTTACCTGGCCAAACGTCTCTACCATTTTATCTACTAGTTTGTTATAGAGTACCAGTAGTTTTCGGCAAACTCTCCCTCCGTTTGGCCCTGCTTTCAATGCTCCTTATCACATAAAAAATATCTTCCTCCGGCGTCCACCTTCCTCCACCATATAATTTTTTCAACCTTGTCGTTAACACATCCCAAGGGTGAGTAGTGTCCCCCTGAATGGCATTGAGGACCCGCCTCGAAATTCGGCTGACCAACGACGCTTCTAAGAGCACCATCAGATTCCTGAAGTGTGCCGTTTTCCTTTTTCGAGACAATGAGTTCTTTAATCTGGTCGGCTCCTTTTATAAAGTGCTCGAGATTGCCCAAACTCCATTGAACGGCTCCAGCTGGCTTACCACCTCGTGGATAAAAGCGGAATCATGGGTTCTTATCTTGACGAGTTCGAACTGGGTCGTCTCGTTAGCCGTTTTCAATTTCGTCTCTAAACTCGCTCTGTCCACCGCCGCCTGGGCTAGTTGATACTCCAGCCTTTTTATTTCTTCACTTTCCGTCATAATTATTAATTATTCTTTCCTCCGAACATACGAGAAAAACTAAAAAAAAATTTTAACTCCGAACTGTGTATACATATTTATTTTTTAAAATATCCCCGGTTTCGGCACTAGTTATAATTAGACTGAAAACATACCATAAAAAAAAATGGGTTGTAACGACACAGATTTAAGTAACAACTGAACTCTATTTCTCTTACCTCTCATATATATATATATATATATATATATATATATATATATATATATATATATATATATATAAGTTAAGACAAGACGATGATCGCATAGTCGCTAATCAAGCTGGCATTGTAAACAGCTGTTAGAATCTTTAAATAGAGGTTCAAGATGGCAATAAAGTCAGTATTAAACCAGATCTCGTGCGAGTTGTTTTATCCTTATTTCCCTTCTTTTTTTTTTAATTTGTTCCTGGAACTACATAAGTTATATATATATATATATATATAGACGATAATGTTTATAAACTAGTAACAACAAGTCTTAATCGTCTACTTACATATTAATTATCTTTAGTGTCTATTTCTCCTTATAACTTTTATATATACCCCTTACTTCGGACCAACCAGCACTGTGACGGAATACTTGCCGATGATGTTTAACGACCTATTTGCTATTAACATTGGTAGGATCCTTCTCATTACTCAGAAATCAAACAACTCACAGAACAGCATCATGCGGATCTACATAGACGGTAGTAAAGACAGTAAAAATGTGGGATGTGCAGCAGTAATTTTTGAAGATGGTGTACTGACAGACGTTAAGAAATACAGACTTGGACCTAATTACACAAAAAGTCAGGCTGAACAATACGCTATACTGAAAACACTAGACAATATAATGACATTTAATATCCACAGAACATCAATTTTCAAACTCACTGACAGCCAAAGTACGTTAGTTGCGCTCCGGCAGTCGAGGGAAGCGGAAACACGTAAAATTGGTTCCCGAGGATTATCCCCACCTACCACTGGCCCAACAGGTATCAGTAGGCTCTCAGACACCGAGCAGATAAGACGGGTTATAGCATAGCTCTGTGATCAGTGAACTGGAAAGTTACAAGTGCGTGAGTGGTGGTTGAGGCCCGAGGGACACAGGTGCAATTCGGAGCCCTCCAAGAACAGGAGTATCATTAAATAATTGTTTCATTAAATAAAAATAAACTTTAATAGGAAACAATTTCAAAAAAATTTACTTAGTATTACGTAAAAAAAAAATGAACAGGGAAAAAAGAGGTACACTGGTTGGTCAGCCGGTTGATCAGTAAGAGGAAAGGCAGGAACCGGATGATTCCAATATGGAGGACAAAAAACAGAAAGTAAAAATAGACGGAATTGAGGTGTCAGCGACTGAAGCAGGAGCAGCCGCGCAAGCTAAGATTGGGAAAAAAAAAGTACCGACATTAATAGGAGAGGTGACTACCCTCTCTAGGTTCTTTGGAAAACTCATTGAGACGGGTAAGTCAGACTTAAAAGTTATGCCTCCCAGAGCAAGTAAGAGTGAGATGAACGAGGGAAAAGGGTCGGATGGGGCCCACTATCTCAGCCCCCAATCCAAAAAAAGGAGGAGATAAAGGAGAGGGAGTACTCCCTCCCATATCTATAACGAAGGTAGCCCTGCGGATCAGGCACGTGGGATCCAAAAGAATCTCCAGGACTACATGGGAAGATACAGAAGTACGTTCTCAAGGGGAAAAAAGGACTACATAAATGGGAACGTTAACAAGCTACGGGATATTATCCTAAGACTGGAAGGGTAGAGAAAACTAATCCCAGATATAGTAAAACACGTGGTGAAGGAAATACTCAGTACGGAGGAGCTTCACCAAATGGTTGCAGGAAAGGTAGCAAGTATCGTGGACCCAATGGTGGCTAGCGGGCTACCTAAGCGACAGAGAGAGGAAAGAAAGACCCCCAGGCAGCAGGAACCAGGGCCGTCAATGAGCCCCAGGACTAGAAACAGGCCACTTATCAGACGGAACTGCAGGCCTCCACAAGCAAATATACTGGCGCACCACCAGCAGAAATGCCCCAGAGGCATAGTAAAACTGAAATGGTTCAGGGCAAGATAGGGCCGGTAGAGGAGTATGGGGATCCCTAATATAAATGGGGAGGTAATAAGAAAGAAGAAGAAGAAGGGACCGAAAGATAGCCCGACCCCGGCTCAGAAAGAACAGCCGCGCAAGCCACTGACGACGGCGGAGATTGTAAGTGCTCTTCCCACAAAGCCCGGTGAAAAAAAGGCCCGTATTTCACAATCAGGGCAGAAGGGAAAACCCCCACGGAAATACTCGAGTGGGGGTAAAGCTGGTAAGGGCGACCAGGGACGAAGGGGTCCTTATACGGGTGGAGGACAAACAGGCCGGCGAGAAGATAGTGGCATGGCAAAGGCTGAGGAATCAGGGCCTGGAAGCCAAAGAGGCGAGCCGGAGATGGCCGAGGATGGAGGTGAAGGGCGTAGCCGGCGGATGGACGGAACTGAAATCAAAAGAGGAAATACAGGTTCCTGCATGGTAGGAAAGACAGGACGGGTCTCGCCAAGACGTGGATCGTTGAAATTGATCCACAGATTAGGTACGCCCTTCGCAATGAGGAGGTGGCGGTCGGTGGGTGGTGGTCCCTCACTTTTGTGGACACCCTAGATGCATTAAGATGCCTGCAATGCCAGGGATATGGAGACTCCCGGGCAACATGCAAGGAAAGCGAGGTGACGTGTAGGTGGTGTGCAGGAAAGGGGCAAATAGCCAAAGACTGCCCCAAGAAAAGTACTGATAGACCGACCTGCACCAACTGTGCAAAGGAGAAACTCCCCAACATAAAGCACCAGGCAGGGAGCCGGGAGTGTCCAGTACACTGCAGAGAGTCCCAAAGACTTGTACGAAGGACCCGCTATGACTGAGGAGTTACGAGTCCTTCAGGTCAATACGGGGCGGTGGCGTATGGTGGTGGAGGAGTTGAGGGCCCTCTCCCACCGATACGATATAATGGCGGTCCAGGAGCCGTACTGCCGAAGAAATGTGGTCACGGGCTTTGGTCTCACGTCGAGGGTGACAGCTCTGGGCAGTGCTGAGAGGAGGCCCCGAGCTGCTATAGTTATTACCAATCAGACTCTCGATGTGATGGAGCTGCAGCAGCACACCACAGCGGACATGGCCTCATGCCTGGTAAAGTGGAGAGGTATGACCTTCGCGTTAATGTCGGCATACCTCTCCAACAGGATCAATATAGAGGAGGGTATTGAGGCCATGCAAAGAGTGGCTGCTGCATACAGGAATGTGATCATCTGCTCCGATCCCAACGCCTGGAACACGGTCTGGGGGTCCACTAGAACAGATCGGCGAGGAGAGAGCCTTGGCAGGTTCGTCAGTGGTGACCAGTTGGTGGTCCTTAACTAGCCCTCTGATACACCAACGTTCAGGGGGCCCAGAGGGCACAGCTGGATTGACGTGACGATTGTGTCGCCCGCCAAATTGATGACATTGATGGCAAGATACGTTAAGGGGTGGACCCTCAGATCAGAGACGAGTTCCGACCACGCGGCCGTAGCCTTCGGCATCACTAGGGATGAGGCCGACGAACCATCGTTCCACGGTGAGGAACAGGGCTATGCCACGAAAAGAGCAAACTGTAGCAAACGATAGCGGCCCTACGGATTGGTGAGGAAAGAGCGGTCTCCATGGAGGAGGCTGCACAGATCTTCATTAGGAGTACATACTCCAGGGACGACCCTAGTCAGGACTCCCAAGAGCAGGAGATGATCCGGCGGACCACGGAATACCCACCGGGTACTGACCTGTGCCCACCATGGGACATCTGGGACCTCCGTACGACCGTGGGCAAACAACGCGTGGGCCGCGCTCCAGGACTGGACAAGGTGGACGCCTCCATGCTGAAGGAAGCTATCCCTTTCATCGAGGAACGGCTGCTCAGGTTATGTAATGCCTGCTTGGATAAGGGATACTTCAAGAAGCAATGGAGGAATGTAGATCTGAGATTGCTCTACAAGGGAGGGGGCAAAGATAAGGAGCTGCCTGGCTCCTACAGGCCGATCTGCCTGTAATGAGTAAAGTCATGGAGGGTCTCATAATGACCAGCCTGCGTCCCACACTCAGCAGGGCTAGTCACCCACGGCAGTACGGATCGAACTAAGGCAGGGGAACCGCTGACGCGCTGCTGCAGGTGCGTAATGACGCTGAAGCGAGGGCGGAGAAGTATGTCATGTTAGTCCTCTTTGACATATCATCCGCCTTCGACAGTGTGTGGCCGAACGTCCTGCAGCAGCTTCAGAGGCACGAGGTGCCGAGCAATGTCTTCGCCCTGGTGAAGAGGACAGTCGAGTCACGGTCCGAGGTAGCTACCACAGGCACGAGGACAGGGTAGAGCGAAGATTCCCATAGGGTTCAGTCTTTGGACCGGCCATGTGGAAGCTAGTTTTCGACAAGTTGCTCGGCGTCCTGGAGGAAGAGCGGTTCCCTGCCACGGTGTATGTGGATGACCTCACTGCGATTGTCTACTCGAATAGCAGAGCCTGGATCTCGGTGGAGGCCGAGAGATGTGCCAGCATGGTGAGTGCATGGTGTGAGAGGAAGGCGCGAAGGATGGCAGCCGCCAAGACACAGGCCGTTCTACAGGGCTCACCCTATCAGCACCATTGTAAAACAACAAAGAATCAGGGCAAGTGAGATGGTCACATATCTTGGAGTCAGGATAGGAAGGAACTTGGACGTGACCCCTCACTTAGACCACCTGGCGACGAGGGTGAGCTGGTCGATGAACGGCCTTAGTCGGATTGGCGGATCCTGGATGTCGTAGATCCTCACGGGGCATGAGGGCTTCAGATGGAAGCTAAACCAGCACGGATATGATCTGGACCCAAACTTCCCCAGCTGCGGAGTTCCGCATATAGTAGCATCATACACCGCATACGATGCCCTGCGCGCGAGGTTATCCAGGAAAACGGGAATCTACGATATTACCGAGGGCGTGTTCCCTGAACTTGTGGAGGAGGCGAACTACGCAAATTTCAGTGAATACGTATACGGATGGAAGGGGGCAGTAGGACCGGCCCACTTCTTGATCACCAGGGGAGGACCGGCACCGGGAAGACCGCCGGACCAACCTTAGAAGGGCTCCGATGAAGGACAGGCTGAAGGAAGAAGACGAGGATTAGGATAAGGTGTAGCTTTAAGGTGCACAACCGTACGCCGGGCTACACCAGAGTTTCAGTTGATTTTATCATATTAATAAAGAAACAAAACAGTACTAGTAATCCCGGATAGTACCTCCAGTTGTGTACCCCCACTCGAGAACCCTGTAAGCCTCACAGGCAGGGAAGGGGGATAAAAAAAAAAAAAAAAAAAAAAAAACCAAAGTACGTTGTACAAACTCATCAATCGCACAATGCATGAACCATTGTTTGAAGCAATAGACTTACTTTACCCCACTTACAAAATACAGGATATAACATTAACTTCAGGTGGGTGAGAGCAGACTCTGGCAACGTGGGTAACGAATGAGCTGATGAGGCTGCTAAGTCGGCTGCCAGAGACGTCTCACTTGCTATAGTTTACAGTAAATTGACTAAGACTTACTTGAAACACAGATAAACAGTTACAAATATGGGTAAGTGGCAAGACACATGGAATACGACAACTAAAGGATAACATCTTAAGTTATACATACCTGACTTACTTACTTCTATCTGACACAAATGTTAACAGGACATGGACCCACAAAGTCATACTTGTATAAATTTAAACTAATGCCTTACATACAATAAGGCATACCTTTGTGACTTTACCATCGAACAAACTAACTTACACCTAATATTGGACTGCAGACTAACGGACGAACCAAGGACTAAATTTCAACCATGTGACGCAGAAGGACAGCTGGCCAATCAGTGTTAAGGACTAATACTGGAAGTATTTTGAGCAGTTCAAGGTATTTGCTGCGGCTAATCGTTACTACACGAAATCAATATTATAGGTGAAAAACAAATTTTTGGTTAGTTTTTCATTAATAAAAAAAAAAATATAGGTTATACACCAGAATAACACATAGGCTATAGCAAGCGCGGATTTATGGGGGGGGCACGTGCCCCCCTGACAGTTTTTTAGCTACTGTGGAGAATTTATTATAGCACATAATTAAAGGCAAATCGGGAACTTAGCATCTTGAAATTTGCAGATAGGTTCTTTGTATAATTTAAGAAAGAAATTCGGCTAATTCCACCCCCAAGGGTTTCTCCTTTAATATAATAAGGGTTCAACAATTGTATGGAATCCGTCAGTTTTGAAATTAGACGTCTGAAATTTTGGATGTACGAGTAACTTATAGTTAAAAAAAAAATAAATTATTTATTTAAAATGTTCTTTCACGAACCTTTATGTGGCAGACCAAACTCCACGCGAGCGAAGCCGCGGGCAAAAGCTAGTGTTTATATAAATAGACAGCATCGCCTTTATTTTACTCTTGGGCATTTTAAAGGAGCAATCTAAAGCTACAAATCATTTTTAATCGAATGAGCAATAAGTTCAAAATTCGACAAGAAAAGAATAATTGAGGCTGAATTTATGCAATTTGAGTAGTTATTCCCGTGCTCTTAACACTCGAGGAATCACAACCTAAATAAGATTTCGTCTCTTTAGTCCTAATAAAATTAGTCTAAGAACAGCCTCATTAATTTCGTTTCTCTTAATTATTTCTTATATTTTTTACTAACATTTTTCAAGTCAAATTATATTGTTAGTTCATTTACTATAAATTTTTTCCGTTTTAATCTAAATTTTATAATTCAGAGAAGAAAATTTTAACATTTTAAAAAAATATTAGATAGATGGATAAAACCTTTACTTCTACAACCCAGGAAGGGTCTTAGAGGTAGAGAGTACTGTTTCTAGATCAACGGATGTGCTGAGAGGCGATTTATCGGAGTTTATGCTTAACTTCTAGGTATTTCTCTCAATCAAGTATACCTACTTAATAGAGGCTGAGTGAGCCTCAGGAGGGTCCCAGGTCCCAAAGGATCCGTCCCCGGCTGTTAACAGATAAAGTAAAATCTGCCGTAGTCCGATTTGAAAGAACCATTCGGCATAGCAACTCACTCTACCATCAGCCACTCCACTGCCTCCAAAAGATTTATAGAATTGAATAAAATTAAGCATTCGTGGTGGATATATATTTTAGCCAATATAAATATTTTCCTTTTAAACAAGCATTAGAGCCTGATAAAGTGGGTAGTATAACAACCTACTAAGCAGTTGGCCCTACGATTTCTTAAAGGGAGCAAAAAATGTTTGCTTTTGCTTATGTCTTAGAAAAAGTCGTGAAATGAGAAATCCAAGTCTGTGCCGTATCAAGTACTCGTTAGAGATCCCTATCCTAATTATATAAATTTCATCTTAATTAGGCAAAATTTCGAACCCTCACAGTTGCCTCGTCCTATTAGCCATAGCAGCATAAAGTGATAAATAGGGCCCGGATTTATATGTAATAAAAATTGTGAAATATTTCCTTATATATGTGTTTTTTTTTTAATAATATGTAAGTGAGGGAATAATATTTAAAATAAAAATCAGCGAAATACGCTTCATTTAAATGTTTTAAGAAGTATGCATATATTAATAAAAAATGGCATGATTATGACAATAAATTTTATTGTTTGAAATTGTTAGAAACAACTTAAATTTTTAAATTTTCAAATGAAAAAAGACCGCGGCTGGGGTCTTAAAATCGCTTTGTAACGACTGAAGGATCGCTCTGCATCCACTGAAGTCAATGGAGCCTACTTGAAGCTCGCTAGATGAGATGGTGAAAACTTGGTCTTCTTTATGATTTAGCACATCCAGTCCCCTGTGTACTTTCACCATGAGCATCATTTCTTTCCAGCCAGGGTTTTTTTCTCATCACATCTTGCAATTTCTTCCTCATTGTGGTTCCAAATTCTCCAGATGTTTTTTCTAGCTTTTGTATACCATCTTCAACAATAGCTCTCGGATGGAGGCATGTTTTGGGTTTCGAGCATTGTTACCAAGTGGATTAAAAAACACGCATTTGTGGCTATGTAAGCAAGGTTGTTTTTCAAGCTTGGTTTCTCCATCACGGATTTAGCTTTTTCTATTGCTGCAGATGAGTCCGAATCTAGTTTGGACAGAACGTCTTTAATTTTTTCGAAGTTGCAGAAACTAGTGGAACATATTTGACTGAATAATTCTAATGATGGATTGAATTGGCCAAGGGGTGCAGTCAAAGATAACACAAAATAAGCAGAACTTATTTTTTAATTGTGCCAACGTTTCTTGCACCAACGTTCTTGCAGTAATATTCGACTGTCTATTTTCAAGTGCCCCAAGGGAAATATACAATCTGTGAAATATGTGTTTATAGTGAAATGTGTAAATATATGTGAAGTATAAATGGGCTCAGATGAATCAGCTCTTAGAACACATTTTAAACTGTTATTCTTAATGATATCTAACTTAACTAAAAATATGTAAACACATATGAATCCGAGCCGTAGTCATAAATAAAGTAAGTGTTAAATGATTTAAAACACTTTTATAGATAAAAGAATTATCTGCCACAGCCGGATTTTAACCAAAGACCTTCGGTACATCAACTCAGCGCTCTACCACTGAGCTACTCTGCTCCCTTACTGGATTATATAAAATTTATTTATTTTTGGAATACATTTTGAAGTATTTTATATATTTTTAACATATTTAGGTCCATCACATAAATAAACCGCTGTCAAAGAAGGCAAAACTCTATATAATATACATTTCACTAATGCTCTTGTAACTTCTTTAATTTCCGAATGAAAACATCCCGTGACAGGAGCCTAGTGCACCTGTCAGGGTTTAGATTGATGTATTTCCTCCCCAACTTCTGGATTAAATGAAATTCCTCCTCCTTCGGGATGGCGTTGAGTGTATCGTTCAGATCAGGGATCAACGTCCTGGGCTCTATGCTACACTGAGCTAATGAGCTGTGCTCACAAGCCACGGTCGTCAATATTGATAGAATGCTTAGTAAGTCCAGGATACTAGGCTGCTGTAGCTAATAATAATGGACCGATAGTCAATTTCTTCGAAAAGCTTCTGAAGAGCGTGTAAATTTGATCTACAGTGCCTCATAGTTCAAATGCTACACCTGGCTATTGATACGAATATTTCAATAAATAAATAGTTTAACTTATATTGTATTTAAACAAATTAATTCTCTTTGTGTATAAATATATGAGAATAAACAAGGATTTAATAATAAAAATAAAATATTTTTTAAATATTTTATTTCAACAGAAAAGATATGGCCAGGACCGGGACTCGAGCCCGGGACCTTCACCTTTCCGTGGTGACGCCTTATCCATCTCGGCTATCCTGGCTTCCCTTCACGGCCAGCCATATCCACCTTTTCAATTGATCCTGCATCTCTGTGTTCTCGCACTTTGCGATGTATACACGGTGAGAATGTGTATACTTTAACATTATTTAATTTTGGATCTAGTTGACTTAAGTCGTTAATATTATTATCATTTATTTTATCTTTATATTATATAATTTTTTAAATATTTTATTTGAAAAATTATATAATATAATTCATAAAATAATAATATAAAGATAAAATAAATTATAAAAATAAAATAAATTTGTATATTCTCACCAATCTCTCAGTAAAAATGATAAACCGTTCTTTTTCCTAAATGTTTACCTTAAACTATTTTCCTTTAAATAAACTCATATGCCGAAAATTTTGGGTCCTTTTTTCACACAATTCACCTCCAATAAAACTACAATTCCAAAAAATCTACCTCTTTTTTGATGTTTTTTTAATAACGTGAGCACATATAACGTTTAAAGAACGTAAGTGGGTCATACAACATTTTAATGACAGGAAATACCTGAATTAAATAGCCGAAATTATTTTTAAAAAGCCGTTCAACTGTCCAAAATATGATGAAGAGATTTAAAAAGGAGAAATGTTGAAATAAAGTGAAAGAAATGTTTTAAGCGAAAGGGATGAGATTTTAATCGTCAAATGAATAAAACAAAATCCACGTTTCGCTGCACCTAACAAATTACAACCTACAATGTTTCTAGAAAGTATTGAACTAAATTCATCTCTCCAACTTGACTGACGTAAAAAAAATTATTATTTTTTTTTAATAATCATAGTTGAATATATTTATTTTTATTGTTTACTAGCGACCCACCACAGCTTGTAATTTATTTTTTTATCATGTGCCGGCCACTAAGGACCACGTGAATATCATTGGTTAGGCTTCTTTGGGAGTCTTGATTTTATTTCTTCCCATCTCAGCTGCACTTGCAACATTTTTTTTTTTTTTTATTTCTTAACCCCTTTGGTTGTTATAAATATTTGAAAAAATAACATATTAAAATTACTAATGATACATTGTATCTCTTCTACTGCACCAGCTGCATTTTAAGAGAGGATTGTCTGAAGGATTTTCTGAACATTAATTAAATGGAAGGAGTGGGGGATCCAGTGATGGGGCTCACTAGTTCTGTCTGATTGGAGTTTGTTAGTAGTTTAATCAGTCCATGTTGAGTGTCTGTACGTGTGTTTGCCAGCGCTGAGGTCGGCCTGTCGGTGTAAGTGCGTTGAATAGTGGGTTCGTGCAGTGTTGGAGGCTATAAAAAAATTTGATATGCCTCCGTGTGATGAACTCCGTTACCGTCGGGAGTCCGAGAGTCTCGTGTATTATATCTGATTTCGTCCTTTGTAGAGAAGTGTTTTGACGGTTTTGAAATTGTTGGAGCCTTTTTGAAGTTGTTGGCGAAATGTTATTCAACATAGGCGCCCCATAAAGGAGTAACTAATAACTGCCTTATAGATCATTACTTTGAGGCGGAGTGATAAGTTCGGTGAGGTTAAAAGATGATTTAGCCTGTAAGATTTGGTTCTCACCAACCTGATCTTCTTATTGCAATGTTGGATAACGGCAAGTGCCGGTCGAGGGTGACACCGAGATACGTTATCCTATTCGCAGGTTTGTTAACTTTGCCTGCTACTCTATAAACCTTAGGTAGAGGGCGCTTATTCTTTTGGAAGGAGAGAATAATACAGTCGGTCTTCTTGGGATTAACTGTAATATTCAATCCGCCCAGTCTTTTAGTTATTTCCTCACAGGCCACCTCCGCCTGCCGTAGAGCTCTCTCTGCATTCAATGAGCTACTGTAGATGGCAATGTCATCGGCATACGCCGCCACAGTAGCTTTTTTGTATTTGGCACCAACGATTTCCGCCGTATAAACTGAGAATAATACCGGTAATAACACAGACCCTTGAGGTACACCACACGTGAGTGGAAAGGGGTTGGACAGCTCTTCGCCGACTCGTACCTTTATTGAACGTTGTGTCAGAAAGGACCTTATGATAGTATATAGCTGCTCGGGAAACTCGTTGTCCTGCAGTGTCTTACATAGAAGGCTATGGGACACTGAGTCAAACGCCTCCGTGCAGTCTATGGATATCAAAGCGGTTGCCTCGTTCTTAATTGTGTTCTGGCTTACTTCCGCGTTAAGCTTCGCCAGATGGTGGTCCGGGCACAGTCCCGCCTGGAAGCCGGTCTGCTCCGGTGGGATTAACGCTATTTCTGAGCAATAGGTTTTGAGATAATTAAGAATAATTTTCTCAAAAACTTTGCCCATGTGCGGAAGTAAGCTAATAGGCCGGTAGTCGACTGGCTGATTACCATTTCTTGCGGGCTTCAGCAGCGGAAAGAGGATAGCTCTTTTCCATGCCAGAGGAAAGTATCTTAGCCTGAGACAGGAGTAGTAGAGGTTCGTCAGGTGAGCTATGCCTCTTCTTGGTAATTGTTTTAGGAGTATAGTTTGTATTCCGTCGTGGCCTGGGGCTTTATTCCCTCGCGAACGACGGAGTATTGCCTTCAGCTGCTTCGGGAATACAAACATATAATTATTTCCTATTTCTTCGTTCGGGATTTCTGGGGGTCATACTGATTGTTCGACGGGCTATAGTGGCACTGTAGTGATCAGCGAACTTACTTGCTTGTTCCTCATCTGTCAACAGTTTGTCTCCGTCGTGTAGTAATGTGGAGCTTCTCTTCCTTGTGCTCGCCCTGAGTAATTTCCAAAATTTACGGTGGTCGCCATGGATTGCTCGGAGCTTCTCATGCCACTGTGCAGTCCGCCATTGTTTCATGAGATTGCGAACCTGAGTAGTAAGGGAATTCACTACCGATTTTACCTCATGATCCATAGCGATAAATGAAAAAATGTGATCTGGTAGGGGACGCAGGGCTGGCGGAAGAGGATTAAATTTCGGTATGGCCGCATCCGCGGCGCTTCTTATCGTGTTTGTAAAAAACTCTAGGTAATCGTCTATGTCTTTCGTTTTTCGGAGAGTAGGAACAGTTGACAAATTATGGTAGACATGTGCTTTATAAAACTCCCAATCTGCTGCTTGATATTTAAATTTAGTAGGTGGAGGTGGGAATGGTGAGTAAAGCACAGGCCTATGGTCCGTTGTTATAATATCCAGCGCTACGCATTCAATAAGGCGATGGGGCTATCTAGTTAGAAGTAGATCGATCGTTGACCTGAATGCCACATTAGCCCTATGTATAAATGTGTGGGTATCGGGGTGAACCACTGTAAACGGTGTTTTTAAAATAATTTTTCCCGCTTCACTGCAAGAGGCATTGTTCCAGAGGGTGTGCCGGGCGTTTAGGTCGCCCACTACCCAATGGTTTGTTCTCTTGGCGCACGCGTTGAGCAATCTCGAGAATTCTTCATGGGATGATCTAGGTCTTCTGTATAACCCTGTAATAATGGTGGGTTTATCCAGTTGAACCTGTATGGTTTTGTGGTGTATTTTTGGGTCTCCGATGGCCACTGGTGTGGGGTAATCCCTCCATCTTGTACCGTGTCGAATGGCTATCATGATCCCACCTTTTTGCTCGACCAAATGGTCTCCCGTTAGATCGTACCCGGGAATGCGTATGCGCTGGAAATTAACTCTGGTATCAGTGAGGATCACTACAGTGGGTTGGGTCTGTGCTATCAGGGCGTATACCTCTGTAATTTTAGGCATGAGTCCGTCAGTATTGAAATTTAGTAGCGTCATTGGGTTATTCATTTTGTCAGTAGAGCAGAAAATAACTCTAAGAGTCTGAAGTCCATTCGGTCTGCCTGGGTGGAGGTTGAGGTCGGTCCCTCATTGGTCCGTCAGTCCGTCTTTGAGTTAGTTTGGGGGGATGGGGAAAATTTTTCTCGTTAAATGCTGGTGGTGCTGCTGGATTAGGCTTGCTTCTTGTCCTGGTACTTTGGCGGAGTTTCTCCAGTTTCGCCTGCAGAGCTTTCCTGACTACACAGCCTGAGAATGAGGCTACATGAGTTTCTCCACAATTGAAGCACTTCAGTGGGGTTGTTTCTCTCTGGCACTCAGAGACTAAATGTGGGCCAGAACAACGGACACATACCAGTGCTCGAGAGCAGTGATTTTTAGTGTGTCCGAACTGTTGGCATCTATGGCATTGGATAATGCCTGACCGTCCTTTGTATATCTTGGCAGTGAATCTAACTCGATTGACTACTTGCACAGCTTGTAGGTCGGCTAGCTTTACTGTCGCTGCTGTGGTGATCAGGATAAGTGGAAGTTCGGTTTTTACTCCGTCCTTGTTGCTCTTCCTCATGCGCCGCACGTCTAAAACATCCTGTAATTTCGTTTTTAGAAATGTACTTATTTCTTCTATGTCATATTCGAGGTCTAGCCCGTGACATATTTATTTGTTCTGGATCCATTGGATGTCGCGTAGGTGTGGAATGGGTTATTTTTTGTTTTTAAAAAATTCACAATTCCCGCGTGCGCTTCTAAGGTGCCCGGGAAAATTCTGATTCCATCTTTGGTTTTTTGAATGCTAAAGTCCTGAAACCCAGCGGTCTGAAGCTCTTCTACTGCTCTTATTGTGCTAGTCGCACCACTAACTACTATAGGAGGTGTTTTTTTGAATTTAGGTGGCGCACTGGGGGCACTATCACTGGGAACACTGTCACTACCCAGAGGTAAATAACTGTTTTGGGTACTCACCGAGAAGTTTATCGTCCGGTTCGTCTGCCTGCAGACTTTCTTTGGCTGCTCTCAGCCGTCATCGGCGTCGCTCTTACTCTTTTTGGTCACCGTGAGCCCTGCAGTGCTGACCGCTGCTGCTGTAGTGGAGGGTCCTGATGGCTCCGTCATGTTCACAGTCTCTACACAAGGGAGGGAGTATTCTTGTCAGCGCAACGCTGCCCGATTAGCTGATGTCTTTTACCCACAGGATATATGTGGAGTCCAGCAGCCTAAGGCGCATATCTAAACAAGAACACCGGTCACTCGGGAAAACCAAAACCTGATATGGTAGGATAGGTGTCTTTTAATAAAGACACCTATGCAAAAAAAAAGTTGTCACTTTTCAATCGTATTCTAGGAGATTAACGATATTCGCAATGACAGTTAAAGATAATACCATTTTTTTTACCGCACTTGCAACAAAACCAAATATTTCTTTATATAGGAATTTATTATCTTGCACGTTAGATAATTGCACGGGATTAGGCAAACAGCGTCTTCGGTGAAACCCATCGATATTCCAACCCATGTATACAAAACCTCGACAAATTATATACCTTCCTGGTGTATCACTCTATCTATTGATGAAAACCGCAATAAAATCCGTGAAGTAGTTATTGAGTTTACCGCGAAAAAACGCGGCCGAGGACTTTTTTTTATGATATGTATATATACATATTTTAATTGATATTATAAATAAATGTTTCGGGTAGTTTCTGGTTTTGTTTCTTGTCACTCTTTGAATTTTTTCTTTTAGTTTCTTCATTCTATAGGGTGTATCAATTTTACTAGGAGCAACTGTAAGTCTCGAAAAGAAAAGAAACTAATTATTTTATTATACAGATTACGTGTCAGTATCTTTGGGCAAGGAAGAAAAACATTAAGAACATTCATAAAACATATCATAAGCCTGTAAAAAGTCCAAAGATGGCCGAAATCGACAAAAAATAATCGACTAAAATCAGTATTGTGTTAAACAAAAGCTTTTAACCTTCGAAAAGTATATTTTTTAAAAGTTTCAGCAGTCTTTACTTTCAAGAACTGTATTATCCCATATTTAATTATAAAAATTTCTTGTCTAATAATAGATTATTTTCGCAGAGTGTTATTTAATTTTAGAAAGGTATTTCCGTCTTGTTTTATTTGGAAAAAACTTCATCAATTTTATTCTATAAAAAATTATTTGCCTGAAAAGCCTTATTTGACAAGTTACTTGTTTGTAATTCAGTATAAGATAGGGGCTAATTTCAAAAGAAACATCGACTTTATTCATCCGAAATTAAATGTCATTAAAACTAGAAGTTTTCCTATAAATCGGGGTTTTCACTAATTTATGGTGGGGGTGGAAATAACATTAAGAAGTAAAGAACAATTTAAATTATAAATAAACATTTTTCAACATTGTGCCACTCAAATGCCAAGTTCCACTTGAGTTAAGTTAAGCCAAGCTAAATTTCTTATAAGAAATGATGCGATCTCAGTGATCTAATCAAGTTCATCGATAACAGTGGTTCAATCAGGACTTCTATGTATAGGTCACGTTGTGAGAACATAAGGTGAAGAAGATTCTTGTCGGCAAGTTTCAAACTAGGCAAAGAGCTTAACGGCCTGAAAGCCGTTTATCACAATCTCATAAATATTTCTACATAGCATTTCTTAAAATAATGGGTCAATTTAAGCAACTGGACATTGACCTGTCAACAATAGTAAAACTTCACAATAACGATTGACGAGAAGTCTTTCATCAGTCAATGATGACGTGTATGAAATTGTCCTTTTCTGACCTCAGTTAAATTGAACAAGTCTGTAAAGTGGTACTACTTTCTACAATCCTTTACTTCCCTAACGTATCATTCATTTTTTCTCATGTGTTATCAGAAGATTTTCTTATCGTTAATTACTAATATGACGGGATTTTTTTAAATTTAAACGTTTGTTATTTCGACAAAAAAAGTTAATATCTCTTTTTCTTTTCAACTGAACTATTACTCTACTTCAAGCAATATGCTATATCTAAGCAATTTACCACTTACTATTCTTTTCTGTATCTTGAAATATAGAACATTTTAGTATTTTATACAGTCTATTACAAAAGATTTTATTTTTTTTTAATAATAAAAATATTTATTTAAAAATTATACAAATACCATTTGACACATATTCTTTTTTAGATCTTCTTTTGGTAAACCTTCCCTAAGGGATTCTCGTGGAAACGTGTTTGAAGAAACCTCCCATTGAAGGCACTTCTAGCGTGATTCATCTCACTGAAGTAGATCCCTGGCCCAGAGACGTTTCAGTCTCCTTGTCGGATTCTGTGGTAATGTGTCTGTCAGTAATGATTGTGCCAGTAAATTTGGATGTCCAGCAATAGGGAGTCATGAAATTTTTGGTAGTTTTTCTTGAATGCATCAGTCACGATTGGTATTTTGAGATCTTTGTGTAATTATTTGTTAGTAATGAAAATGGACAATGTTTAATATAACGAAGGAATTTTGATTGAAACATTTGAATGGTCTGTAAGTGGGATTTTTTGCATGAGCCCCACACTTGCGAGGCATAGGTCCATATTGGTTTAAGTAGCATGTTGTATATTATAATGTTGTTTGTTAGTGATAGTTTATTTTTATAATGAAGTAGTCGTGCGTGTTAGGAGTGAGAGTCGGTAATTCAATTTTTTTCTTCAAATTACTTACGTGTGATTTCCAAGCCAGTCTTCTGTCCATTGTAAGTAAACAGTAAAACAGTACCAAAAAAAAGAGCAGTCCTAAAGCCGAATTGGTGGTTAGGAATTAAATTATTTATTTATAATAATGGATAGAGCCGCTTTAATTATAATTTTTCAAATACTTTGGAAAATAGTGGTAAAAGACTAACAGGCCTGTAGGGCGTAAGTTGGTCTAATGACTTGTTATGGGGGATCATTTTTAGAACGGAAAATTTCCATACTATAGGAAAATAAGTAATTCGAATAATAGAATTGTAGATAGATATCAGAAAAAATAAGCCTTTCCTAGGAAGAAGTCGTACAATTTTAGGTGTAATAAGATCATGACCAGGTGATTATTAAATTTCCGCGATTTTCTGGATGGATTTTTTTTTTCAAAATTCAACATCTGAAGGATTGATTAGTGGGGATGATAATGACAGAGGAAGTGGTGATGTCAAACTTTGTTAGACGTGCAATGCTGTAGGTCAAGTAGGTCTACAGCAAGTAGGTCGTCGTGTGGTTGAAATACGTCTGTAAGATGAGAGGCCAACAGATCACGAGATGCCAGATTTGCGGAGGGGTGTCTTTGTATACGGTTTGCGTCTGTTGGCCAGTTTGTCGGGTCAGATGGCAGACGGCGGTAATGAAGATTTAAACACGTATTGAAAAGAGCATTTCCTCTAGAATTTTGCTTCATGTTGCCAAATCGGGGATGTTTGGCATTAAAATTTCCCCGGAATAAAAATTGGATCCAAAAGTAGTGAATATGTTGGTAAACATTACCTGGGAAACTCGTTGCCTAGAGGGATAATATGCACTAGCTATAGAAATACTGCAGTGATTGTTTTCAACTGAAATCCGCTGATAATTGAATTTCGGGAAAGGCCGTCCTTTGTAAAGGATAGTGATACAGTGTTACGTTTCACAATTACCGCAGAGGCACCATGGCCAGCGCTGCTGGGATGGTCAGCACGGTCTATGACATATCCTTGTAAGTAAAATTTTATTTTATGGGAAAATGGGTTTCGTTAAGAAGTGCTATGTCTACGTCATGTTCATGTAAGTATATGTTAAGTTCGTTTCTTCGATGTAGGGCTCCATTTGAAGTCCAAAGAAGGAGTTTTAGAGATTGGTCTAATGTGGAATTATGGACGGAATGAATTTAGTAACAAATGTGATGAGAGGATTTATCATCGATTGAAAATCATTTAAAAATTGAGGCATAATGAGATGTCTGGAGTACTAGATTGTGGATAAGGCATTGAGTATTTAGGAACTGCGTTTGAATGTGGAGTTTAATGACATTGTGGGTAACGTGGTATCGAAGGATGATATGTTATGTTCAAGACTTGAGGTGTTGTATTTTGATAAGTTCTATAAGAGTTGTGTGTTGAGGTGTGGGGTATTGAGATATTGCGTGTTGAATTGTAATGTATTGAGATGTTGTGGTGTTTTGTACTCAAATATCGGGTTGGTAAATGTAGAATGTGGTTGTTGCGGGATAGTAGCGGAGTTGGTAAGTCGGTCACGGTCCATCTCTGGTGGCAGGGAATCTACTAAATCACGACGTGAAGTTATCTGACTTCAAACGTGCAGTGTTCTTCATTGAAGTTAGAGATGGGCTGTGCATCCTCTATAATTCGCTGAATGATCTTGGCCGCATAGCGCGCAGGTAGGGGCCTCTTCATGTGGATTCTGGCATCTGTCACTAGGATGATCTTAGCCACTTCACGCATCTTGGTTGGTGTCGACATAATGCTCTGGTATGTCCATATTCTTGGCACCTCATACATTGGACAATGTCCCTTCTTTTATGAGGTTCTTTTATTAACTTTCTTCTTCTTCTTTGGCGCTACAACCCTGGGTGGGTTTTGGCCTCCTCAATGAGCCGCCGCCATTCGGCTCTATCTTGTGCGACCGCCTTCCAGTTCCTGATTCCAAGCAAGCTTCGAGCATCAGCTGCCACACCATCGGCCCACCTCAGCCTGGGCTTTCCAGCTCTTCGGGTTCGATGTAGTGTCTCCTCAAGTACCCTCCTCGGGATTTCTTGCTCATTCATTCTGGTCAAATGGCCTGCCTAACCAAGCCTTCCTAACTTCACAAACTCAACCACATCCGGTTCACCATAAATGCCATATAGCTCCTTGTTCTTCCTTATTCTCCATTCAGCCGCATACCTGACTGGCCCAATAATACGACGTAGAACTTTCCTTTCAATGATCATCAGATCCCTTTCGTCGTGCTTGGAAATGGTCCAGGTCTGCGAGGCATAAGTTAATACAGGCCGGACAAGAGTCTTATAAATAATCATCTTGGTTCGCCTGCTGATGAACCTACTGCGAAAGATCTTGAGAAGGCCAAAATAGCATCTGTTGGCTGCAGTGAGGCGCTTCTTAATCTCAGCAGCCATGTCATTTCCTGAAGTAACAAGTGATCCCAGGTAGGTAAACTCCTTAACCTGCTGGAATTTGTAGGATCCCACTACTAAAGGACTGTTATCACCAGCTCCGGTGTACATGTACTGGGACTTGGTCTGGTTAATTGAAAGTCCCATAGATGACGCTGCCCTGATGAGGTTTGTGGTGGTTTCGACTAAAGCTGATCTGGACCTGGCTACTATATCTAGGTCAACGGCAAAACCAAGAACCTGCACTTGTCGAGAAAATATCGTTGCTTGAGTTTGGATTCCTGAATCCCTTACTACTTTCTCTAGTGCTAAATTAAAGAGAAGACAGGCAAGTCCATCTCCTTGCCTTAATCCCTTATCAGATGGGAACTCACGGGAACACTCAGATTGTATCCGGACCTGGCACCTTACCTCACTCATCGTTAACTTCACAAGGCGAATCAATTTTGCGGGGATGTTCATTTCCTCTAATGCTTCGTACAGTTTCCCCCTCTTAATATTGTCATAGGCACTTCTGAAGTCCACGAAAAGATGGTGTGTGGGTAGCTTGTATTCATGGCCTTTTTCCAGGATGGTTCTCAAGGTGAAGATTTGATCCACCATGGATCTGCCTCGACGAAAGCCAGCCTGATACCCTCCAATCTCCTGCTCTGAGAATGGTGTTAACCTGTTGAAGAGGATGATTGAGAAAATCTTGTAGGCACATGAAAGTAATGAAATTCCCCGATGATAAGAGCATTCCAGCTGGTCTCCTTTCTTATGTAAGGGACATATGACAGACTTACCCCATTGCCCTGGGATTCTCTCTTCTGTCCATATGCTCATGATTAACTCATGTATGGTCTTGTGTAGCTCCTCGCCTCCATACTTGAAAAATTCTGCTGGTAATCCATCAGGACCTGGAGCTTTGTTATTTTTTAGTTTTGAGATTGCCTCAGCGACTTCCTCAAAATCTGGAGGTTCTATTTCCCCATACCCATCCTGGGAATCTCCGTTTTCTTTTAACTCTTCTTCCTCCTCATTCAGAAGGGATCTAAAATGCCTTGCCAAACGGTCAAGTATATCCTCCTTGAACGTGAGCAGAGTGCCATCTTCCTTCTTGCAGGCTTGTATCCTCGGTCTAAAAGGTGTTCTTCCGCTATTAACCTTCTGGAAAAACTTTCTGCTCTCATTGGCATTTCGGAGAGGCTCCAACTCTTCAATTTTCTTTCTCTCAAAGGCCCTCATCTTTTGCCTTATCAATTTTTTCTCTTCTCTTCTACTTTCTCTGTACAACTCCGTGGCTCTCCTTGTATAACGCTTGCTAACCATAGTACGGTATGCATAGTTCTTTGCGTCATTGGCTCGCTTGCAGTCCTCATCAAACCACTCACATCTTCTCCTGGGTTCTTGCCAACCAAGAATCTCTTCAGCTAAATTTTCCATAGCTTTTCTTAGACTGTCCCAGACATCATTAACGTTTTCTGAGTCTGCAGATCTAAGTTAATCCCTAGTCTTTAGGTCTAGCGTGCGCTGAAATGCTTCACAGTTATCAGAAGTTTTTAACTTGTCTGTGTTCCATTTTTTGGGCACCTGAGCCACGTGGTTCTTGACCTTTGAGATTCTTGCTCTGATTCTTGCAATCACCAGGTGATGATCAGAGTCGGCATTAGCTCCTCTAAATGTTCGATTGCTAAGGAGGTTAGATTGATGGCGGGCACTAATGAGGATATGGTCGATTTGGTTGGAGGTAATACCATCAGGGGATCTGCAGGTAGCTTTATGAATTCGACGCCCGGGAAAGAGAGTGCTTCCAATGACCATATTTCTTGATGCAGCGAAGTCTATAACTCTCTTACCGTTGTCATTGCTGGTCTCATGGATACTGTGGAGGCCGATCGTTGGTCTATAGTCTTCCTCTTTACCAATCTTGGAGTTGAAATCCCCTAAACATATTTTAATATCGCTTGCAGGGCAGCCATCGTAGGCTCTCTCAAGAGAATCGTAGAAGCCGTCTTTATCTTCATCATCAGATGCTTCTGTCGGGACATGGCAGCTAATAAGGCTGTAGTTGTAAAACGTTCCTCTAATGCGCAATGTGCAAATGAGCTCATTGATTGGGTTAAATCCTATGACCCGATGCCTCATCCATCCTCGAACGATGAAGCCAACTCCAAAAGTGTGGTTTCTGGGATGACAGCTATAGTAGATGGTGTGTAATTTCTTTTCTAGTATTCCGTTGCCGGTCCAGCGGATCTCCTGGATGGCGGTTATGTCCACTCGGTATTTGTCAGTTTGAGATAAGAGAACTTGAAGTCCTCCTGGTCTGTACAATGATAAAATGTTCCAGTATCCTAACTTGAAGTCCATTTGACGGTTTCCATGTCTGTTACCATTAAATCTGCCGGCTTTGTCTCTTTGAGGTCTCGTGATAGTTGAGTTTAAGGAGAGCAGGTTATCAGCCCACTGCCCCCGAGTCAGGTGGAGGGGCTGCCTCCTTAGAGCGTCCTGACACACTCCCCATCCGGGGCGTCTACCTAGGAGAGGTGATCCTAGGGTGTGTACTGTTGATGACCTTGGTCTGTAGATGTGGGGTGTATGTAGTGTGCTGTATATTGTGTACTGCTTATTAACGTTTATTAACTTTAGTGTGTTATTTAATGGGTTATTTTGAAGACTTCAGCATTGTTAAGAACTGGGTCAATATCCACAAAGAAGAGAGGGAGAGGTTCTTTCGACCTAGGGTGTAGTACATTATTGATAAAGCGAACAGTGCATCTTTTTCTCTCAAGATCATATTTGATCATATCATGAGGTGTATAATAATGTAAATAGGTTTCTCATCACAAATAGGTAGGCTTTTTCTTCTTTGGGTTGAAAAATGTGTGAAAAAAGTAGTTTTTAGATTCTAAATATTTTATGCATCACTGGTTTTACTTTTTAATGTAATAACTTCTTTATTGAAAAAACATTCAAAAATATTCTATCTTAAATGAGCTAAAAAGTATGTGCCTAAGTGTTGAAAGTTGTTGATTCCTTTAATTGTTATTGGCGGTGGTAAATGGATAACTGATGGTGCAATGCGTTCTTCTCCCATTTCGACAGATAGTGGAGCAAACATGTTACCAAGAGGTGAAGGAAGTTTGTGAAGGAATATTCATAGAATTATGAGTAATGGGTTGAGTTACTGGTTGTGGTATAGATTGAGATAGAAGATCGTCAGCTGTTACTTAAACATTTTCTGAATTAGTATTATTATTTAAAGTTTTGGTAGGTTAAGTTTTTAAAAAAATGTTTTCACTATTGAATCTTTAGAATTCATCCTTTTTTTTATCAACTTGACCTCGAGTTAAGGAAATATTGGTGTTAATCCTTACCTTTCTCTTCAAAAGAGTACAAATAACGGCTTCATCGTCTTTCCTACTTTTTCCGGCAATTTTACTGTCTTTCATCAGAAAAGTGTCCGTATTAACTAAATTCTACTATAAGTCACTTTGGATACTGCGTATATTGGATCTCTTTGGACACGATCGTGGCATTCCTTGGGGTCCACACACCACGGACACGGTTCACATTTAAATAGCTTAATTAATTAGAACTCTTAATTGCGTTTCCGCAATGGCATGATAAATTTTCAACAATCAAACAAAACCTACATGCAAAAATAAGCGGTAGAGAAGTCATAACACAAAGAAACCTTTCTTTTTGTCAGGCTGTAAATGACGAAAAGTAAGCCTCACCGATCCACAAGGGAAGATCGTTAATACAGGAAAATATAGTTTCTCAACTCCACGAGGTTCAACTCCACAGGTCTGTTAGCCTCTGGAGTTTTATCGCAAGTAGTGGCCATACGCTGAGATTAGTCTTTTGAGGCAGATAAAAGAGGTAAACCTCTACGGCACACCTCTACGTGTTTGGTCGGCCAAATATTCATTCATTAGACTAGACTAGAGTATTACCCGTATGTTAAGAGCGGAATTTCCGTGTGAAGATATCGACCATTTTCAAAGTAAATGGTTACGAAGGAAAACGTTTTTATTCTATTTTCAATACTAAAATGGAACTTGTATTTTGATGTTTTTATTTTCTTCCTCTATAACATTTTTTTTTTTCGTATCCTGCAAGATTTTATTTACAATATAATACAAATACAATAATACCTGAAAATGCTTCATATAAACCAAAAGCCTTCTGTTACCTTTCGGTATTTTAAGCATTACAATGGGCTGAGTCCCCTGAAGGCGGTTTTTACTCGAACCGGCTCAAAGCCGCTGACTTTATAAAATAAAAAACCGGGAGGGACCGTTTAGCGGGATCAATCATTTATATGTCTTGGAAATTCAACTTAAATAATGATAATAGCAAAAGTGATTTGCGAGAGCCAGACAAATAAAAATTATTTAAGGTAAGCAGTATATTATTAGATTAAAAACACAGTATTGAGATAAAACGATGCAGCGAAGAAGAGAAGAAAACCTGCATAAATATGAATAACGGCGAGAGAAATAACAAAAAAAAAGAAAAATAGAAAAGATAAGGGAGACAGAGAGAGTGAGAGAGAGAGAGAGCAATAAGAAGGGGCTGGCGCCCGGTGGGCCGACAACCCCGGCCTTAAGTAGCCGGCCTACTGTACTAGCCTCAATCGATACCTCACTCCCGCTCTGCCCTATATCCCATCACCATTGTCAATTCCACATAGATATTTTTTCCAAAATCACACATAGGACTTTTTAAAACTATCAATTTGATAATATATAATAAAATGTATATGTATTCAAAGCCGGGGGTAGATGAACCAAATCCATGAACTAAGTACTACAGCATGTCACAAAGTGTCGGCGATGAATACATGTGACTAGATTAAAATACGAAATATTTTCTCCTGGAAAATAATCCTACATTGGATTACATAATCCATAAACATACAAATTTAGTTTTAATTAATTATGCTTTGTTCTCATAGTTTGTAATATAGTAGCCGAAAAAGCTGGGATCTTAAGAAGTTGTTTAAAGTTAAGTATAAGAAATTTGACCCCATCGGGTTTAACAAATTTTAAAGGAAAAAGAAAATGGTACACAGATAAATTCCATAACTTTAGCGCTGAGGATGGAGTGAATTATGGGTTGTGGTTGAACCTCTGAGAACTCCAGCATGTCAGAGTGCTTGAGAAATGAGTGGTATTTAAGGATTTTGTCTTTCTTTTTATTTTGTTTTTATTCTATACACAGAATTTTTACAAACAGATCGTGAAGAAAGGTAAGAGAACGTACTCGTAGTATGGATATGCAGCCTCCGAATTCTCATTGCCGTTTTGTTCAAAATATTATTTGGATTGGACAATGTCTAAGGGAGTAAAGAGTCATTATTTCCGGTTATAGCTAAAGGAGGGGTGTATTATCGTTATATATGTAGTACAGAGTGTTAATTGGATCAAGGTAGTCTTGAGGAGTTTTTTATGGTTACTCCGAGATCAGTTGAGGCGGTAAATATACAAATGAAATTGTTACTTGAAACCTAGTTAACGAGCCTGCAGGCGATTTCGGAACTGAATTTGAAAGAATCTAGAGTAAGTGAATTGTGGTATAATTAAAAATCTCCGAGCCAAGAAACACCGTTTAGTGTTTTCTAGTTTTAATTCTTCTACCAGAACCGAAAGTTCCTGCTTCCATTTCAGCTGTTTTTCATTCACGTCTAAATAAAGAAATGACTTGAGATTTGAAACATAAGAAATATACTTTTTAAGCAGCGAATATTAAAATATAATTTAAACACAGTGGGCTGCTTAACGAAATTTTAATTTTATGAGTTCCTGCATCCTTTCTCATTAACATTCCTTACTTCATCAATAAATTATTAAATTTAAATCAAATAATTCCTATTTGTCTCCCTTTTCTACATTCTTTTCATTCTAGTAATTTTTATAAATTTGGATTTTTGTATCCTTTTAAATTTGTTAATGTATTTTCCACTTTTATCAGCGTCATATGTTGATTTTGGCTATAGTGATTAAGCGCCTCTATCTGCATTCCTATTTTTCTTTTTGGGATCTTACTTACTTGGGAGGTTAACTTTTATTGTTTATTCGTTCAACATCACTTTATGCTGCTGTGGCTATTCGGGAAAAACTGAAGTGGAGTTCTAAATGTTACCTATGTAGATATAATTAGAATAGGGGTCTTTAATGACTAATTGTCACGGCAAAGGCGCGTTTCCTCTTCTAAGTCCCTTCTGAAGGAAGGCCAAGGAAAACCAAAGTTTTTCAATCCCTTTAAAAATAGAAGAGCCAATCACCGGTGTGCGAACCATTTGACGACATGACCGAAACAAGAAATATATGTGATAAATGGACTCAAAATATTGACCGTTGCAGTTTAAGTAGGTACTTCAGATCTTGTGCAGATTATGATAACTTCTCGAACACACCTAAAAGCGTTCACCTAAACTTTTCTCCATTTTTTAATACGCTTTCGAGGTCGTAACATTTAATACTCCCGACCTCACGTAATGGTTACGGCTCACGTAATTTTAACTTAAAAGGTCATCAATACACACAACCTCCACACCCCCTATTCGTTTTAAGACAAACATTTTTTATTGTATTTTTAGGACATTTCAAATAAGAAGCCAGTCCAAAAAATAGAAGAATAGCTAAATTAATGCTGTATGTAGGTAGGAAGATGCTAAATTCAAGTACTAAAAGATACCAAGAGAGAAATTTTGAATTAAAAAAATGTTATTAATATACAATAATTAGGTTTTACTGTTTTCTGTTAATTTTAAGACATAAGGCTCCTTGTTGTGTATATCAACTTCTTTCGATTATTAAATATCACCTTATGATGTTTTGGTCTTTTACATCAATATTTTATTGACTTTAAGGTCATGCTTCCAATATTACACCGTAAAGTCGAATAATAGTTCTTTCAGAAAGCTAGATATAGATCGATACGGTCTAGACAGGGACGAAAGTTCGATCAGGCCAAGAATGGTCCCGAAGTCAATTTAAAAATAGATGCCTCCTATAAAGAAGTCTTATCAGGATTGTGAAAAGGGGATTGTTAAAAGTTACTAAACACAAACAAATTTAATTTATTCTTTTTTATATCCTTTATTTCCAGATCGGCTATACCTAGCCTTACATGTTTTTTTTTCAATAATGAATTTTAAACTTTAACATAAGGTGTATAAGTAAAAGTGTGAGTTTCGTCTCATGCAAAAGACACCCTAACTGTAACATTATCAGATTATGTACAACAGAAGATTTAAATAAATAATAGTTTTTTCATATATAAGAATTATAATGTAATAATAAACAGAACTATAGTACTATAAAACGGAAAATTAAAAGGAAACAGGATTATATTACAGTTAGTTAAAACGATTGGTAAGAAAGGTTATACATCAGAATATCTTGAGCGTCTCAGTTTTAGTCTTGAGGATGAAATAGGTTCGCCTATGTTGAATGCTACAGCTCCTTTGACTGCTGGTAATACAGTCTTAAATCTAGTGTAACGCTTTAAGTCTAAGAATGCGACCAGCGTGTGTTTTTTCATTTCAAATCCGTTGACCATGAACTCTGATAATCTTGATAATTGGTGTGACGTAGAATGGTGGAGTTGAAAACCAAACTGAAAGTTAGGGATTATGTCTATAGACTGAAGATAAGAAGTGAGGCGCATTTTGATAATTGATTCAAATAGTTTTCCTACGATTGGTAGTAGACTAATTGGGCAGTAGTTGCTTATAACCCCAGGTCTGCTCTCTTCCAAGTATCAGCAAAGTATCCCATCCTTAAACAGCTCTTGAAAATTGATGTTATCAGAACAACAGCTTTCCTAGGTAGTTTTTTATTGCGATTACTGGACTTTTCCTTAATTTATTCACTCGCAACAATTTAAGGAATGGGGCAACTCAGTGCGTAGAATGTTCAGTTACTATAATGAAGGTCCTTGATTCAAATCCAACTCTGACAGGTAAATCAGTCAATGTAACAACAGCCATGGATGGTCCCAGTTCAATTTACACGCCATCCTGGGGCAAACCCAGCCTCTATAAAATGTTTACCCTTACGGGAATGAACTTGGTGGTTGAGCGTGATCTCGGACAAATTAAAAACAGTAGACCCCTGAACTCTACGGGAAAAGACTCTTTATGGGTTGCTGATGTACATTTTTTTAAATACTCTATATAGATAAAAAAAATAATACACTGCCGTTTGAATATGACTAACACTTTTAAGACTAATGTACATGTAATGGAAGGTGGTGAAGAATATGAAGAACCTATCATCTTTTGAATGAAATTTGGAACTGTGGGATTCACATACGCTCCTGGGGATCACCCAGCTTCTACTGCTCTTAATTGAAGAAAAACCGCGGGAGAGCGTGATTTCGGGGAAATCACCACGCTTCACAACCTGTCCTAGAAAAAGTACAGGCTTCACAAGGAACTGAATCAATAAAACACCATAGGTTGTAGCGGTACAGATTTTTTTATTTATTTGCAATCATTATTAATTTAAGATGTGTATATAAAACGACTGGAAAAATATCTGCCTAAAAATTCTGATATTAAATTTCACATCATTCAATAAAGATTACCAAGTAACGTTTGTTTGTTTGTGTATTCATATAACTTCACTTTATACTGCGATGGATAATCGGACGATTATCGCCTAACATCCATTTAAAATGAAAGGCAAAACTAATTTAAAACTAAAATTATAATTAATTATAACAGTAAAAAATAAGATGAATTGATTATTTTCGCAAGAACCATTTTTATTTTAGCCACTTGGATACAAAACATCTAAATTTTCATTTCTTAGTTGGTCAAAACCTATTCATGAAATGATAAAATAAAAACATTTTCCTTTTTTGTTTCTTTGAGATTCGACAAACAATGGCCATTATGTTTTTCCCTCTTTCTTTCTTCCACCTAAATAATCCATCATTTTCAAGGAAGAAATAGTTGGGGGTGCAGTCAATGAAAACATCAAAATAAGGAAAACTTATTTATTATGTGCCGACGTTTCGGCCTACAATGTAGGCCATCTTCAGGGGTAAGAGAAACAGAACAGAAATATATAAAAACGTAGCAGCAACAAGAATATATAAAGTGGTATAGGAGTGGAAATAAATTAGATTATTGAAATAAAATTAGATATGATGAAATAGTGAATAGAAGATATAAGATAAATAAGAATGCATATAAGACAGGTTACAGAATAATAAACTTAAAAAGTGATGGATAAAAATAGAAAGTAGATGATGAACAGAAATTCTAATAGTGACAGATAAAATAATACAATAATAAGAATATAAAATAGGAAAAATACATGTCAAAAAGGGGATAAAATGTAAACAATAATATAAAGGGAAAGAAAAATGAGGAGGTAAACGGAAAGATACAAAATAAGAAGATAAAATATAGAAAAAGGGGGGAATAAAGTGTAATAATACAAGCATAAATAGAAAGAAAGGCTTGATAAATTTCAAAAATTAAACATTGAAAAAAAGGGGTATATATCTATGAACTATGAAGAATGAAAAGAAAAGGAAAAAAAGTGAGGAAAGTTAATATGTAACTGTATACAATTAGAAAGAAGTGGCATAAATGCAAAATAAGATGAGAATTTAATATAAACATATAGAAAGTAGGTGAAGAAATACAGTAGATGAAAAATATGAGGCTAAATAAGAATGAACTCTATACTATTAACATATGATGGATGCCAAAAGTAGGTGTGAGAACAGGTGCGAAGAAAGGTGAATGTGAAAAGGAAGGAGATAAGATAAAAGTGTACTAACCGAATAAAACAACTTGCAGGTTAGGCCGCTCAGAGACAAGTAAGCAAGAAAACCGTTACACCGGGCAGGCGGAGGCGATAAAGGCGAACTCTGACGGCCAAAAAATAATGACACAGGAGGGGGAAGGAGAAAGGTAGAATCGGTGGATGTAAGAGACCGTAAATAATGTAAAAGGCGTGAAAAATTAAAAATTAAAAATTAAATAAAATTAGAAAGGAAAATTGCAGATGCAGTGGATATAAGTGACCGTAAAAAATGTAAATTGAGAGAAAATTAAAAATTAAAAGTGGTATTATATCTATGAACTATGAAGAATGAAAAGAAAAAGAAAATAAGTGAGGAAAGTTAATATGTAACTGTATACAATTAGAAAGAAGTGGCATAAATGCCAAAATAAGATGAGAATATAATATAGGCGATCTAATATAATATAGGCGATCTCGAGAAAAATAAAAAGTAAAAGTCAAATGGTCAAAATGTAATTAAAAAAAGGCATAATAAATTAAGAATGTAAGGTTATTTTAGTAAATTAAAAATATGGGCGTAGGTTAGGGATAGGTGATGGGAGTCGGTCTTGGCATTAACGGTAGAGGAATCTAAATTGATGTGAATGGTTTCTGAGAGGATGCGTTTATTATAATTAGGAACGGAGGCTAGGATCGACGTGTTTTCGAAGTCAAAAATGTGGTTAAAGGATAGGGCGTGTTCAGAGAGTTTAGAAGCGGTTGGGTTGTGGGAGGAAATGGAGTATTTGTGTTGGGTAATGCGGTCTTTAAGCAGGTTTTTGGTTTCGCCAATGTAGGAAGAGTTGCAGTTGGGAGTAGAACAAGGAATGCGATAGACGACCTGAGAACGATGTTTTAGTGGAATGGGATCTTTAACACGGGTATAAATATTGGAGAGTTTGTTGTGGAGGAGTCTGCCAGAATCCTCAATTATTACTCCCAACATCCGCACCACCAAATAATCAATGTCGCCAAAAATATCATCCACCGTGGCCTATCCCTCTCCGACGCTTGCTTCCATAACACCAACACCCAACGCATCAAAGCAATCCTATTAAAAAACAATTTTCCTCCCCATGTAATCAATAAACTCATCCATCACCATTATAACCCACCCACCCGCACCCGTTCTCCACATCCGCCTTCTATCCCTATATACAGATCCTTGCCATATATACCCTCCCTCTCTAATAACATTCAAAAATCCCTAAGTTCCGCTATCCCCAATTTACGCATCGCCTTTAAATCCCACAACAAACTCTCCAATATTTATACCCGTGTTAAAGATCCCATTCCACTAAAACATCGTTCTCAGGTCGTCTATCGCATTCCTTGTTCTACTCCCAACTGCAACTCTTCCTACATCGGCGAAACCAAAAACCTGCTTAAAGACCGCATTACCCAACACAAATACTCCATTTCCTCCCACAACCCAACCGCTTCTAAACTCTCTGAACACGCCCTATCCTTTAACCACATTTTTGACTTCGAAAACACGTCGATCCTAGCCTCCGTTCCTAATTATAATAAACGCATCCTCTCAGAAACCATTCACATCAATTTAGATTCCTCTACCGTTAATGCCAAGACCGACTCCCATCACCTATCCCTAACCTACGCCCATATTTTTAATTTACTAAAATAACCTTACATTCTTAATTTATTATGCCTTTTTTTAATTACATTTTGACCATTTGACTTTTACTTTTTATTTTTCTCGAGATCGCCTATATTATATTAGATCGCCTATATTATATTCTCATCTTATTTTGGCATTTATGCCACTTCTTTCTAATTGTATACAGTTACATATTAACTTTCCTCACTTATTTTCTTTTTCTTTTCATTCTTCATAGTTCATAGATATAATACCACTTTTAATTTTTAATTTTCTCTCAATTTACATTTTTTACGGTCACTTATATCCACTGCATCTGCAATTTTCCTTTCTAATTTTATTTAATTTTTAATTTTTAATTTTTCACGCCTTTTACATTATTTACGGTCTCTTACATCCACCGATTCTACCTTTCTCCTTCCCCCTCCTGTGTCATTATTTTTTGGCCGTCAGAGTTCGCCTTTATCGCCTCCGCCTGCCCGGTGTAACGGTTTTCTTGCTTACTTGTCTCTGAGCGGCCTAACCTGCAAGTTGTTTTATTCGGTTAGTACACTTTTATCTTATCTCCTTCCTTTTCACATTCACCTTTCTTCGCACCTGTTCTCACACCTACTTTTGGCATCCATCATATGTTAATAGTATAGAGTTCATTCTTATTTAGCCTCATATTTTTCATCTACTGTATTTCTTCACCTACTTTCTATATGTTTATATTAAATTCTCATCTTATTTTGCATTTATGCCACTTCTTTCTAATTGTATACAGTTACATATTAACTTTCCTCACTTTTTTTCCTTTTCTTTTCATTCTTCATAGTTCATAGATATATACCCCTTTTTTTCAATGTTTAATTTTTGAAATTTATCAAGCCTTTCTTTCTATTTATGCTTGTATTATTACACTTTATTCCCCCCTTTTTCTATATTTTATCTTCTTATTTTGTATCTTTCCGTTTACCTCCTCATTTTTCTTTCCCTTTATATTATTGTTTACATTTTATCCCCTTTTTGACATGTATTTTTCCTATTTTATATTCTTATTATTGTATTATTTTATCTGTCACTATTAGAATTTCTGTTCATCATCTACTTTCTATTTTTATCCATCACTTTTTAAGTTTATTATTCTGTAACCTGTCTTATATGCATTCTTATTTATCTTATATCTTCTATTCACTATTTCATCATATCTAATTTTATTTCAATAATCTAATTTATTTCCACTCCTATACCACTTTATATATTCTTGTTGCTGCTACGTTTTTATATATTTCTGTTCTGTTTCTCTTACCCCTGAAGATGGCCTACATTGTAGGCCGAAACGTCGGCACATAATAAATAAGTTTTCCTTATTTTGATGTTTTCATTGACTGCACCCCCAACTATTTCTTCCTTGAATTAGAAGATACAGTCGACCAACTCTTCTCTAACATGAATCCATCATTTCCTCCGAATGCTGCTTTCTTCTCTCCTCCGTCCATCCCCTTTTCTCATGCTTCGTCCTCTCCTCCAAAAGAACCCTGATGTTTTTCATTCGCCTCCTAAATCTGTACCCGTCCAGGCAGTCCTCATTAGTAATTCCAATCGTTTTAAATTCTTTCATCTAGCCCTTCATGTTGTATATCTTGCCAAGTAATTGCTTATTCAACCTTTTAGGATCCATCCTGAAATGTGCCCGTAGAAACTTAGTCGTCTTTCCCTTATAGTTGTTTCCAACATGGACCGTATATTCCCTTGTTCGATATCAATCTGTAGCTCCCCTGTGATACTGTTGGGCCATAAATTCTTCACTTTACGATCTTTAAGAACTTTCCTTAGCTTGAGGAGAGATTCGCTGTTTCCGTGTTATAAATCACTGGTCTTACAGCTCCTATCCGGAATTAAGTTACAAAGATATTGCATTGGAGATTCCTGTTAATTATATCATTTCTGATGAAATTTAGTTTTTCTATTTTGGGGTGCTTGTTTTTCATATAGCCCTGTCGGATTTATTTTTGCTAATGATTTATCCAACGTAATTTTTATGTGGCATTTATCTGCCGGCATTAAGTCTTCTCTGTTTTCATTATATAACTTTTCTTATCCTTTTTTATTAATTTAGGAAAAACTAAAAACGATAATTATGACATTAAAATCAATTATCAGGAAGCATACTAAACCTTGTAATTCAAGATTAATTCCTATTAAGATTAATTTATTTTTATTTATTATTTTTTGATGGTGATTATTTTTAAATATTTTTATTTTGAATTGAATAAATTTGTTCTGACTGGGATTCGAACCCGGGTTGTCTGCATCTCTAGTGCAGTGTTCTAAACCACTGAGCTATCAGGGGTCGTATCCAATTGTGACAACTCCGTTCTCTTCACCGATCCTATATCCCCATGCTCTAGCAATTTTTGCGATGTATACACGGGGAAGAATGTTCATTCAACATTACTTTCATTGGGATCTTGTTGTCTTACGTCAATTTTATATTTATAATTTATTTGTAATTATTGTTCTTATGATGGTGATTATTTTTGAATATTTTTATTTCAAAGAGAAAAGATTTGCCATGGCCGGGATTCGAACACGGGTCGTCTGCATTTCTAGTGCAGTGCTCTAAGCCACTGAGCTGCCAGGGGTCGTATCCAAGTCAGACAAATACGTTCTCTTCACCGATCCTATATCCCCGTATTCTCGCAATTTTGCGATGTATATCGGTGATGTAGTGAATGGATTTGTGATGGTCGTCCGCCTCCGGCAAATCTTCCCGGTCAGGGCAAATCTTTTCTCTTCAAAATAAAAATATTTTAAAATTTTAAAATGAATTATAAATAATATAATGACGTAAGTCAACAGGATAAAATTAAATTATTGTTCAATGAACATTCTTCCTCGTGTATACATTGCAAAATTGCGAGAAAACGGGGATATAGGATCGGTGAAGAGAACTGATTTGTCTGATTGGGAGGCAACCCCTAGTAGCTCAATTGGAAAGAGCACTGCAACGGAGAGTCGGACGATCCGGGTTCGAATCCCGGCCAGGGCAAATCTTTTCTCTTCAAAATAAAAAAATTAAAAATTATAATAATTAATAAAAAATTAAAATAAATTTTAAAAAATAATATTATCCCCGAATTTGCCTCCATTATGCGATGCTGAAGCGTTACACCGCGTCTAGATTTTCTCAAAAACGCCTATAAAATCCTCTGACCATTGTTGCCACCATTCGTTGCTGACTACAATGCTCCTCGGGTCTCCTCAGAATCAATCCAGTAAAGTCTTGGTCTGCCAACCCTTTGTCCGTAGATGGACAGTTGTCAGCAATTTTCTGATGATCTGTTCCTTATTCATTCTCTCCGTACTAACAGTCAGCCTTAATCTAGATTACATTCATGTGGAGGTAGTATTTTACACAGACTTCGAACCATCATTATTATTCATCCGTCTTCATCTTCCTTTGAGAAGTACAGATCCAAATATTCGGCTGAGAATCTTTCTTTATCAAAAACACAAGAAAATTCAAATGCCAAAGTATTAATTTCACAAGCTATATGGAGTTTGCCTTCTTTCTTGTGTTTTAGGCAATACGAGTGTTTGTTATATAACATAACTTTTTGAGGTAATGACAATTTTTTATTAGAGAAATGGAACACCGCCTTGAAATTGAAGATTCCTCATGTCGTAATTTTACATTTGCAAGAATTTGATAACCTTCAACGCTGTCAAATCTTGAGAAATTCAGATACAAATATAGATACCAAAGGAAATATTTGAGATCGTGTCTAATATCTCTGAAATAAGAGCTAGTCATACGAACCATAAAGAAGATACTTGTGATTGTTTTTATAAGAATTGAAAAATTGTTTTATGGTGTTTATTATTTTGGAGAAACCATCTGCAATTTTCCCTATAAAGTTACTCATAGTGTTCTACGCTTGTTTGGTAGTTAGCAACAAACTGAGCATGTAAATTATAACTAACGAAGTTAATTTTTTATTAAATAAGATTTCATCTGTTATCATGTTATCATCCGAAGCTAGAAACGGCTTATACACAATGAGAGCCGTTGTTAATATTGTTTTAATAAGTGCAATTTGTCCTTTCTCTATAATTGTATTTTACAGGAATATTTTAATATCCAAATAAACTTCAATGTTTATTACACTAGTGATATTTTCATACAAATTGGAGAAGTAACTAACACATTGATTCCATTGATTTTACTTTCAATAATAACTCTTAATATTTATTATAGTTTTCTTCCCTACATTTTAAAAAATAAAAAATAAATAAATATTTTGATTACTGAACTAGCATTTGGCTCAGAAACAGAAATTAATTACATCATGTGCTCTACGAACCGCACTATATCAGAGCCCCCACCAAGCTGTAATCAATAAACTAGTGGTCTCAATTCAGAGCCAGTCGAGCGTACACAAAGAGATCCTTTTTTTATACTGTCGAGGGAGGACATTACTCAATCTCGTACTTACGTATAAGGTTTAAGATTCTCAATTATTCCAAGAGGATTTAAATTTCAAATATGACCCCGTGTACAGTGACGTACTGGTAGAATATTCCGGTATATTATGAATGTATGAAGGCAGGAGGGGAGGGGGAGAGTGAGAGAGAGAGTGAGTGAGTGAGGGGGATAAGGCACTAGAATGCCGAGGCACGAACCAGGTCACGCCACAGACGCCACGGCTCCTAGCCAGCACACGAGAGCACCTCCTCCAGAGTACAAATGAGAGTTGTGCTTAATTACTGGGCACGCCAGTCTGTAACGGCGGAGCATGGGGTAATAGGTCTTGATTGATAGTGCCACGGAAATTCGTAAAGATTGGGTGTATAAATATTGTTGTGGGAAATAAATTAGTATTCTCTTTTCCAAATATAAATTCGAAAATAGGTAAAGTATTACATTTTAAATCGTTTTGTTTGTTATCTTGTGTAAATTAATTTGCATCTCAAATATTTTCAAAAATTATAATAATTACAACTGTTATACGGGGTAGGAAGGTGGCAGTCACTTTGCTCGGTCATTGTGCCGCAGTTTGCAGCTAGCCCTCCAGGTTGGGGGAACACTTACAAGAGCTCTCAGTCACCCATTATACTTTATACAAGCACTATAACACCCTATCACTATAAAGGTCACTTACAATACACAACATAGGGACGGGGGAGCCAGTCAGGGGGCTCTGAAGAAGCAGCCCCTCCACCTGACTAGAGTGGGTTAATTACACACTCCCTCCTAAACCCTGTACGAGACCGCAAAAAAGTATTAATAAAATAGGAGGACGATTGTTACATTTATATTAATAGTACTTAATTTTATTTTAAAAAATCAGCTGTATTGATAATTTAATTCTATATCTATTTATAGGTATTTCAGTGATCACAATTTTTTGATTGATCTATATATCTATACAATACCTCATATTATTAAAAAATATGCATTGGCTGTCCAAGACTTCTCTAAGGCCATTTGCCTACCAAGCGCGGGTTATTAACAAGAAGCAAAGATTTTCAAGTTTTCATTATAATTAAAATCTGATATGCTACTTCCATTGATGTTTATAAGACAGATTTATCTATTGAAGCAAGAGCTCATGTGTAAAGGAATAAGTATAAACACTTACTAAAAGTAAATTGCTCATTGTGAGCAGTGATGAAGATGTTTTGCGATGGTGATACTCTCGAAACGAAGTGGATCGCTTTTCATAGCTAGAAACCGTCTTCAGAACGTCTAGTCAAGTCGACGAAGAAGTTGATTATAAAGCAAACCTAATAGACAGCCAGATCTATAATAGCTTTGTAATCCACAGAAGCGCAGGATAAGTTCAACATAGTCGGAAAACAAGGGTGGACCGTGTACGGAATGCGATAATCAGAAATAAGCTGCAAGTTCTCGAACTGGAGACCTGATTTGAAACGTGACAACTGAAATGATTCTGACATGTCTTACGCATGGTTGAAGAATGGCCATCGAGAAAGAGAATGGGCAGGAAGACCCGTGGTCGCCCATATATATATATATATAAATATATATATATATATAATATATATATATATATATATATATATATATATATATATATATATATATATATATATATATATATATATATAAGTTACAAGTGTAACTAGGACAGTATTATTGTTAATACCATGATTGTTAATATAAACAATGTAAAACATATAAAAGCAGGATTATGAGACAGAATAAATCAGTATCGTTTCAGAAGTCAAATAGTGTGTGTTATTTCGTTCCTTTTAATCTTTTTTTTTTTATTACTATCCGTGTCACGACACTTAAGTGGTGCCGAAACCCGGGAACTTGTGAAAAGAAAACCAGGTTTAACAATTTTTTTTTCTCTTTTCTCTCCGTTCAGCACCTTTATTGTGATCACGAAAAATGTAATAATGCCAAAAGGAAACAATATTCTGAGACCAGCCGTGCTCACGATGGACGCACAACCTCAACCACAACCCGCAACACAACCTCCGCTAGAAGCACAGGAATCAGTTTTAGAACTAAACCCTAATTTCCCGTTGTTGCCGTCAACTACGTTGTCATTAGCGCGTGCGGACATAGCTGCAAGAGAAGCGAATGAGTTAGAGCGCATGAAGCTTAGGAAGAACAACGCGTGGGATCTGAGGAGAGAGATAAGCGAGCTCGAGAGGTTTGACGGTGAAGTCGGGGAGCTTAATCATTTCCTGAAAGGAGGAGACCGAATAATGTATTATATTCACATTCAAACCGAGGCAAAGGACATAGAGGAATTGGATGCCACTAGACTAAGGGCAGCTCTGGTATGTCGTGTCAGGAGGAGCATACTCAACCTAATCCAGGCCGATGAGGAAACGCCGTGGCACGTAGTCAAGGAAAGGTTAAAGAAAGCATTTGGTGGGGGACGATGGGCTCCCGAGGAAGACATGCTCCAGATGTTCAGGGAGTATCGTAAACCTGGACAAACACAGGGGCAATACGCAGCAGTACTGCTAGCGCGGTACAATAAAATAACAGAGAAACTACGCGAAGTGATGGAGACGGAGCAGGTTGAGGCCAGAATGGATTTTCTGTCCAGAATCTTTAAGATCCAGCTCGCTAGGGATACTGGCAGAAAAGAAGGGTTACCGCGAGATCATTTCTAGAATGCGCCCAGGAGATGGTTGACTCAAGCGCAAGAGAAGAGGAAGCCAGACACAGCGAAGAGCTAGAAGCAGGATGGAGTAGGGTTACGTATCGTAAACCTGAGATACATAGAAATCGGCCAAGATTAGAAGCTGGGAGAAGAAGAGAACCCGAGAAGTATAGGAAGGAGAGGTCGTTCGCGAGAGACAGGCGACCAGGGACAGATAAGAGGAGTGGAAGAAGGGAAGATAGAAGTGCCACGAGTGCGGCAAGACGGGTCATCTGGTGGCCCAATGCCCTCGCACAAGGTGCTTCGAGTGCAACAGCGAGGGGCACATGGCACGACAATGCCCCTATATAAAGCGAAGAGAAGTAGACCGGGGTGAACAGATGGAGGTGAATATGCAGAGGTTGCGGAGGGACACTGGACGGAGCCGTAGAGTTGGATCAGCTGATGAGACAACAGAGTCATCGGGTGTATCGGAAACGGAGGAGGAAGAACCAGGTAGTAGTGGACGAGAGCAGCGGAAGGAACAGCGACTAGTAGGGGCGAGGAGCAGGAAGCACGCAGCATTCTGAGGAGGGTGTCTGCGGAGAGGCAACCGCGCTGAGACCTGCAATAACATTAGAGGTGAGTCTTGCTGGTTGCCAATTATTAGGATTAGAGGTGGAGTGCTGTGTCTAGTGGATATGGGGAGTTCCAACACTATTGTGACAAAAGGGGCGTTAGAAAAGTTGTACGGGAACGAGAGGGTACTCCAGGTACGCGAGTGTAAATGCCAATTAATTACTCTGGGCGGGCCATGCAAAGTGGAGGGAGAAATAAACATTGTGATTAATCGGTGGACAGGGAAACAGGGAAATTTGAACGTCCATGTAGTGGGAGGAATGACCCGGCAGTACCAGATGATTGTAGGGTGCGACCTGTTGGATCAGGTAGGATCGAGAGTGAGGATCCATCACGGGAAATGGGATATTAGGATCGGGACGCGCTCGTACAGCGGTAGAGGGATCGAAAGAGGTAGGGAAACGCAAATCGGGGCGGTAACCAAAATCGATGACTGGAGGGGGAACATTCAGAGAGAGTTTCGGGACATTTTTTTTCACGAGGGGATGTTTTAGGGGTCACGGGCCGGACGGTGCACGAGGTTCCCCTGAAACAGGACAGGATCACATACGTTAAGGAACGTCGGTCCCATATCCGTGAAGAATTCAATTCTCTCAAGGAACAGGGGATCATCGTCAATAGTACGTCGCCGTATAATAGTCCTCTATGGGCGGTTAAGAAGAAGAGTTTACCGGGGGATGAGAAAGACCGGTACAGAGTGGTGGTAGACTATCGGAAGCTTAACGATAACACTGTTGACGAGAGATATCCGATCCCGAGGTTCGAGGATATTCTAGATAGGCTGAGCGGGGCGACCATTTTCAGTACGCTCGACCTTAAAGCGGGATACCATCAGATTAAGATGCACCCGCGCGATCAACATAAAACCGCGTTTAGCTTCGAGAGAGGACATTACGAATTCACGCGCATGCCGTTCGGCCTAAAGAACGCCCCATCACCTTCCAGCGCTTGATGGATGAATTTCTCAGAGGCTTAGAAGAGTCCTTCTGTCAAGTCTACATGGACGACCTCCTTATCTTCAGTAAGACGGAGACGGAACACGCGGAACATTTGCGCAGGGTTTTCGCGAAGATCAGAGAGTTTGGCCTCAAGCTGTCCCAGGAGAAATCGATTATGGGACAAGAACAAATCACGTTCTTAGGCCATAATTTTTCCAGGGAAGGGATCAAACCTGACGCAACTAAAGTGGAGGCGATTCGTAAGATGGTGGTGCCGCATGATGTTAAGGGTATTCGTCGCCTGTTGGGAACCCTCAACTATTACAGAAGATTTATACCGGACATGGCATCATATCTCGTCCCTCTGAAAAAGCTATTCAGAAAAGGGTCGAGGATAGTCGTCACGCCTATCATGGAAAACAACATTCGGAAATGCATGGAGAGGCTGCAAGAAAAACCTGTGCTAGCGTTTCCGGATTTTCAGAGACTCTTCGCGTTAACGACGGAAGAGAGTGAGTACGCATTGGGGGCAGTATTGTCGCAAGGAGAGGCTGAGGGTGAGCGTCCGATAGCTTATGCAAGTAGACGGCTGACAGACGCAGAGACGAGATATAGCCAATGGATTGGCAGACTTAAAGAGACATCGGCGAGAGTGGCCAGGTGGAAGGAGTTCCTGGCTCAATATAACATGGACGTGATCTACAAACCGGGAAAGGAGAACGTTGTAGCGGACTGGCTGTCTCGGGCTATTACAACGAACGCGGTAGAAGAAGTTGGGGAATCATCACGAGACGTACGGCAATTCCTGAGTGAATGGACACCTGAGAGGGAAGGAGGGGAGGCAACGGGAGGTCAAGAGCTACCATCCGAGGATAGTTCCACAGACGACAGATCGAATAGTATGGAAGAAATAGAGGACATCATTAATGACAAGAGGCGTCAAGTAATTTGGAAAACCCGGACATCCGGTCTACTGAAGATCGATTTTGCAAAATATGGTACGAGCAGCGTCATTACGGTATGGTCCCAGTCTGGGATTGGAGATGACCAAATTTGTAGAGTCCTAAAAGATGTATCGAAACAGGGGAAAGTACACCACATCTACGTGGGAAACGCTTCTATCTGGGACAAAATTCAGAGGGTATGGAGATCGGAACGCAGTGGGCTAGACCGCAGCTTCATTCGCTGTAAATGTATGGTGGAGACCGTCAGCGACGAGGAGCGGCAGAAGGAAGTGACCATAGCTCATCACCAAGGGAAAACCAATCACCGGGGGATTTCAGAGACTCTGATGGCATTGCGGCGGAGGCATTTTTGGACGAACATGAGGAAGATGTTGAGTGACATCACTGGGACTTGTGAGGTATGTCTCCGCACGAAATACGATCGCCATCCGCCGAAGGTCACACAAGACGAGACAGCCACAGCGGAGGCGCCGCTCATGGATATCCAAATCGACACATTCAACTGGAGAGGATATAAATGGGTGACGATGGCGGATCTATTTAGTAAGGGAGCCATGGCCTATCCGGTACAGGAACGATCGCCGGATGCGGTGTTAGCGGCATTAGGCCGCTGGTTTCAGTTTTACGAGGTTCCAGAACAGATCGCATCAGATAGTGGTCGAGAGTTCGACAACGCAGCAATTTGGGAGGAGATGCGCGTTTTAGACGTTAAATGGCATCTCAACACGCCGGGACATCCTAAAAGCAGGGGATGTATTGAGCGGCTTCACGGCACCCTCAGTGAGCATCTGCGGGTATACCAAGGTGAGAAAGGGTTGGAACCAGACGTTGCCATGAGCAAAGCCATTGTTGCGTACAATCATTCTATCCATGCGGTCACGGGGTTCTCGCCGATTGAGATACTTTTTGGCTTGAGGGAACGTCGGAGAGATTTTAGAGGGGCCACGGAAGACGAGCAACAAATGGTAAATAACCGCCTGGAATTGAGAGAATTATGGAAAAAGACCTATCGTAAGATTCGAGCCGAGAAAGCAAAGAGGGTGGCGCGAGAGAATTTGGCCGTGCGGGACGCGACAGGGAGAGTGGCGATTGGGACGATTGTGTACCGGAAACTAGGGTCCAATAGAGGAAAAGAACCGTCGCGTTACGAGGGACCATTCAGGGTGACAGTGATCCGGGAACACAATGTGGTTACCATCGAGAGCTTGAATGCCCCACATCGGAGACGGACGGTCCATATCGAACAATTGAAGATCCCAGCACGTGAACTGTCGGTTGGGTAGTTACTGGAGTATCCTCCCGTTCTACAGATACAGAGACATGTATGAGCTGTATCTCAGTTTGTAATTGTGTTAATAATAGAGTTAAGTTTTTTTTCTGACTATTTTGTATTGCAATGATTGCGTTCTACGCTGTGCACTATATATCACATGTGTAAAAGACTTTCTTTCTTTATTTTATTTTCTTTTATTATAGGTAAACTGGTGCAGTGTACAGTTCTCGTATGTCATTTTCTGTTGTTGTGTTAACTTATAAGATTCTATTTTCTTTTTTCATTTTTTTTTTGTTTTGTTTGTTGTTTGTGAGTTTCCGAGGACTGTTCGGAAACTGGCAGGGGGAAGTTACAAGTGTAACTAGGACAGTATTATTGTTAATACCATGATTGTAAATATAAACAATGTAAAACATATAAAAGCTATATTATGAGACAGAATAAATCAGTATCGTTTTAGAAGTCTAATAGTGTGTGTTATTTCGTTCCTTTTAATCTTTTTTTTTTTATTAATATCCGTGTCACGACACTTAAGTTATATATATATATATATATATATATATATATATATATATATATATATATATATATATATATACTCTCTTATTGAATTTATATAAATCTTTAATACCATACCCTACAGGGGTTATGGTATTCAACAGATTTATAATTAATGGAAATAGCATATCAGATTACATTTAATTGAAATTACACAGATTTATAATTAGATTCCGGATTAATTCTAATTAAGGTATTAGATTCAGTACATGGCCACAGAATTATTTCTGAGCCTACGTCTGAGTAAGGAGGTGATTTTGTGAGGTTTTTACCTCAATTAATGGTACCCATGTCATATCATAAGATTACATAATTTATCTACTGCTAACGTTCTCGAATTCGAGATCTTTTTTAAATACTTTTTTTTCACTCTCTTTCTTTTTGTGCCACATAGTGTAGTGAAGCTAGGATCTAATGGAGCCAATCTGCTATCCTATTAATTTTAACTAGACTATTTCCTCTCATTGCTCCTACTCTGTTAATTTATTCTTCCAATAGAATTCTTGGGCGACCACGGGTCTTCCTGCCCATTCTCTTTCTCGGTGGCCATTCTTGAACTATGCGTAAGACATGTCCGAATCATTTCAGTTGTCATGTTTTAAATCAGGTCTCCAGTTCGAGAACTTGCTGCTTATTTCTGATTATCGCATTCCGTACACGGTCCACCCTTGTTTTCCGACTATGTTGAACTTACCCTGCGCTTCTGTGGACTACATAGGTATTATAGATCTGGTTGTATATTAGGTTTGCTTTATAATCAACTTCTTCATCGACTTGACTAAACGTTCTGAAGAAGGTTTCTAGCTATGGAAAGCGGTCCAATAATTCGAGGGTCTCACCATCGCAAAACATCTTCATCACTGCTCACAATGAGTAATTTACTTTTAGTAAGTGTTTGTTTCTACTTATTCCCATACACATGAGCTCTTGCTTCCACTTCAAAAGGACGTCGTGCAGCTAAATAAAGTTGAAAATAAATTATTCGTTCATATTTAAGCATATTTTTCAATAAATTTGTTTGTTAAATTAATAACGGGCCACTTCTGTTTCATTGCTTGTACCGGAAATGAAGATGGTGTAGCAAAACTACCCATACCCGTATTCATATATAAACCAAAATATAGTATTTAATCAGAATATGAGTTTGCATTATATTTATATATACCTTGAACTAATGAACGTTGTGCAAACGCGATAGCTACAAAAAAAAAGATGAAATTTTAGATATTAAAATTAAATGCATGATTTCAGTTATTTACCACAAATGCTTTTTTTTTTCAGTACAAACAAACTACCCAACTTCAGCACGAAACTTTTCGAAGTTGATTCAGGGATGTTAGAAATTGATATTTCTAAAAATGTGATAACAGAAACTTTTCGCGATTAAAATATTTTTATTACTTCCTTACAGCCTACGAGGAATTAAAAATAATCTATAAATATTATATACCTATGTTTTGTGAAAAAATAGAAATTTATTTTTAAAATGTAGGCATTTTTTAAATTAATAAATATTTGAAAAATATCAGCGGTTCTTAACTCAGTTTTTCCATTTGAATGCGTCTTCAGGACTGAACTTAATCTAAATCTACTCAGCAGTATTAAATTTACATTTTAGAATATCTCTTATCGACGATGTAATACATATTTGGCCCACAACTAGATGGGCTGACCCAGGGAGAGTAGGTTTTATTTTTGGACTCATAATCGATCTGTAACCAACCTCGTCATAAAGCCGTGTTCCGTATTACGGAAACATTTTTTTTTTTTTTTAGGTTCTCACTATTTTGGGCCAAACATTTCACCATAACCATGGAACATTTCACCCAAAATTTAAGTTTACCCATAAACTACCTTTAGTCTCGTTTTAAAAAAAATATTTACTGCATAATGCATAGACTTTTTAAAACAAATGCGTCCTATTTCGTCATTGTATGTTTTTTTTTCCGAGTTATGATAGGCATATCCCGAAAGTTTCTATCAATGAATGCGTAAATTCATTAAGTTTGACTGTTTAAACATAAGGCATATTGAACTCAACGCAAATCCAAAACAATCGAAAAGCCAAGTTTAAAAATACAAATCTTATAGAATCGGAAATAGTAGCTCAAAATGTATTCAATGATACTTGGAAATTTCCATATGATAGATGTTTGTCCATATGATATATGATGATTGAAGGAAAAAAAAGTAAATGGATCAGCGATGTAGAGAATATACCTTCCGCAGCACAGTGAAAGGGAAATGAAAAAAATATCCTTTAATCTTCAAACGGGACGGCGTTGAATCTTTTAAATAGATACGTCAAACAAAATTAAAATTATTAATAAAAAATCTAATTATAAATTATTTAACGAAATAAAGGAAAAAGAAAAGAAAAAATTATCTGCTTAACACGGGTGATCTAAAGGAGCTCACATTTTATACATTTAAATATACTCATTGTATTATTAAAAATAAATTGTTTAAAGAGTTTTATATGAGGTGATTGAAATCAAAAGCTGAAAACTCCGAAATTTCAAAAATATACTTTTTCAATTTTTTCTCTAGTCCCGTCAAGCATTTTTGTCTCACATGGACCCTTTTTTGCCACCTTATTTCTCATGGTTTTAGTCCTCATCGGGATCTGAGTTGCCTCACGATCAATGCGCGTTGTTAGGAATGTTAATTTCCTTGTCCTCCCCTCTTCTTTTATACGTATAAATACATCAGCTCTACCATAGAGTATCTATACTATAGAAATGAAAAAAAAAATACTCAATATTCTACGAACAAAAATAATATACCCACAGTGCTTATTACTAGAGATATTTTATTATTATTATTATTTTGGCTCTACGGTCCTGCCAGAACTCGTGCCTCCACCACCACAGCGAACCAATCACTGCGATCCTGCGCTATCCTCCTCCAGTTTTGTACACCCTGTAATTTCATGTCCTCTTCGCACGCAGAAAACAGACGCCATCTCCTTTTCTTACAGGAAAACACTTAAAACACAAACAATACAGAAAAAAAACACCTCACATACTTAGGTATGAAACACGAATCACATCTCTCATTCATAACTCACACACAACACAGAATACACATAGCACGAGCCACAGCCAATCAACTCAGACACTTACTCTACTTATCAGGGCTGTTACTCAGACTCAAGATCCTACTCTACAAAGCAGTCCTCAGACCCACACTACTACACGGAGCCCCACTCCTTCATTACCCATATCCGTCAGCCCTGAAGTCACTACAGACATATCAAAACAGCATCTTACAGAAAATCACTAGAGGCACTACATTAGGAAGACGTAACACATACACAACGAAATACAGTTAAACACTGTACAGACACACATCACCAGGTGTCACCTCAAGTTTTTTGACAACCTTCCCGCATCCCACAACCCCCTCTTCCGAGCCATAACCCCATCCCCCCTTCCTGCAAGGTGGCAGGGTAGGAAGGGGCCCTTAAACCCCGTCAACATCACATCATAACCCCCCTTCTTTTTCCCTGCCCTAACCCCTCCTTAATCCCCTCCTACCTCCTCTTCCTCTTTCCTTGACCCACCCCCTCCTTTTAGCTTTAAGTCTTAGTTTTAGCTTAGCCTGTAAGTTACTCAACTAGAGAAGGCCCCTAACCTTCAGATAATAATTTTACCTGAAAAATGGACAATTACTATTATTATTTTTATAAGCCACTATACCTTCCAATACTATTTAAGTAGAATAAGGATAATTTTAACATATAATTTACATTAAGTATTTAACTAATCACATTGTTTCTTATGTTTCATGTTTTCTGAGGGATTGGAAAAAAAAATTGTCCTTTCGACATCATCCAGCCATCTGATCCGAGGGCGTCCTCTGCTTCGTTTGCCGTCTGGTTTCTCATTGAGGATTGTCTTTGGTATCCTATCTGATATTCTTTCTACATGCCCTATCTATTTAATTCTGGCTTTCGTTATCAACGCCACCATGTCCGTCTCCCCGCATAGCTCCAGCAGCTCATAATTCTTTCTTCTTCTCCATACCCCATTTTATAAACAAAATTTTAAGTAGAAATTTAAAAAATATGGAGTTTCGTGCTGGACAAAATTCATGGACTGAACCAGCGAAAAATGAAAACAAATCAATTGTTGAAATTTCACAGTTATACGCTTTTGATTAATCAATAAAAAAATAATTTCGCGAACTCATTAAATTAATTCAATTTTACTTTCCCCTGTTTCAGACAACTCAAAACTCTTGAGACCCGTACGATAATATTCAAATTGAAAAAAAAAACACGTGTAAACCAAGAGTAATTAATAGGAGTAAATCAATTGAACTATAAATAATGAGAGAAAGTAACCTAGATATTTAATAGAACAAAGATAGCTTGTACCTCCAAGCTATCTTTTGTAGCTCCAAGGTAAATCCACTAATCACAATGTACTTTTAAACATATTTAATATTAAATACTCTTTCAAGTTTACACGGCCACTATTTATACACAAATCTTTAGTGGCTTAGATGGCAGTTTGTCTTGCGAAACGTTGACGAAGAAAAATTCAACAACACGGTCTAAACCAGAAACCACTAAAGTTTTGTGTATATTTAATATATTTTTAAAATTAATAATTATTACTCTTAAGTTCATTTTCAAATAAAACGGAGCGGGATATCTCAGTATGTAAAGCACCAAGTTATTGAGTAGTAATTTACCGGTACGAATCCATCTTCATCTGATAAGTTATTATTCTGCTTGGAGTCTAGATTCGACTTTGTGACACCTCTGGAGCTCACCTAGTCTCTATAAAGTAAGCTTGATTAAAAAGTAAAGCCTCAATAAATGGTACACCATCAATTAGAGTAAAATCCCTGGAGGTGAGCATGATCTTGGTCAAATTATTGCAAAACCGTTGGCATAGATATGGACAGTTTCTGTCATTCATTATAACGGTATATGTCTGTTTATATTTCCAAATAACAATTAACAAATAACAAAAACGTACGTTCTTTAAATAATTATTGTATATTAAATCAAGAAACAGATGGATATATAAGTTACTCACAATTTCAATTGTTTTAATTCATTAAGTATTGCTTTAATTGATTCAAATTAATTACAAATTCATAGACACTCCTTACATCTGAATGAGTTTTTCAAAACCCTCAGATCCGACAAATACGCAGATTATAGAAAAAAATATCTATCTATTATAAATTTTATAAGTTTATTGAAATTTTCTTGCCCATCATCAATCTTTTGATTTCCGCTCATTTCACCTAAGGCTATGTATGATAAGAATATAAAATTATGAATTAGCTAGGAAATTCCTTATAGTCAGTTAAATGCACTTAAGAAAATGTAACTATTCTATGCTTGGTAGCCTGAAAAGTATCCAGATCAAGCACAACTTGATATAATACACTGAACAGTAAATAACTTCTCCATTTCATTAACGCATTTTCATTACAACCCACTCAATGTTCTGTTTTCTGAATATATTGATGTTCTCAAATTCTTCGTGTTGTAAATTATTGAATATATGTTTCCTAATTGGGGCACACCGTACTTTTTATTATATTAGTGATACAGTAACATGAAATATACATTAACTTTATAATAATAATAAAAATATTTATTTCATAAATTATACAAATGCCATTTTGCACATATTGTGCATTAATTTTTCACTTATTTTTTTATAATTTAAAGAAGCCATAGAATAAATACATATAATAATTCAGAATCAGATTCTCAAGAAGTATCAGTAGATTGTGTAATAAATATTTAATGTTTGACCGCTGATAGTGGTTTATTTCAAGATTTCGAAGATTGATAATACATTTTATTTCAAATTACTTGTTTAAAATTTAAACAATAACCTTATCATAGACACGTGTTTTTCTTTTCAGCGTACAACAGGACACACTTAGCCTTGGGGATTTTTTATTACTGTTCTATCTTTGGCTAGATCCGGTAACACTTTCACACGTCTGCAAAAAAATCTTTTCTTAAATTTGTTTTGATTTAAAAGTAGTCAAGATGTGAGTGAAGGAAATAAACTTTGCCAATCATGTTGCAGCCCAAAATTTTGTAGTTTTAAATAAATCAGCAAAAGTTTTGTAGTTTGGGTTTTGTAGTGTAAGTGACAAAGCGTTCACCTTTTAAAAGTTTTCTGATGTCAGGCCCAACAAAGACTCCCTCTTTCAGCTTAGCATCGGATATACCAGGAAACTGTTCACAAAGATACTTGAATCACTCTCCTTCTTTGAGTAATGTTTCTCACAAACTGTTTCATTAGCCCCGATTTGATATGAAGTGGTGGAAGTAAGATCTTTTTAGGTTCCAATAAACTTTGTCATTCAACATTTATAACTCCGGGAATAAGAGCCTTTCCGATTGGCCACTTCTGCTTGAAATAGTGTTGCTTCCTGTCACGGCTATCCCATTCACAGAGGAAACATGGAATTACATGGAAACCTTGTGTAACCACTTTGTTGACCTAGTAACTTGGAAATAACTTTCAAATCCCCACGAATGGTCCATTTATGGAAGAGTAGCCGAGCTTATTAGTGAACTAACTCAAGATTTTCGTAGCATTTTTTTCAAATGGACTGAGTACAGGCACGGAAGCATATCGGTTACTATTGTGAATAAGTACAGCTTTCAAACTCATTTTTGACGAATCGATGAAAAACCTCAATTCCTCTGGTTCATACGTGATTTTGAACATTTCCATGATTTCAGGTACATTGTTGCAGAAAACTAGGTCACCCACTTGTGTAAAAAAGGGACAAATTCCTTTTCTCTCGGGTCGGTACCATGAAAATGAAACAACGGAGGTTAACATATGTCTTTCTTTAAGTCTATACCCTAAAACTTCCGCTGAATTTAGTGACTTATCTAGGGGTGATAGAATTTTCCATTATTTTTTCCGTAATCAGTACTAAAAAATACTGTTAAAGTTAGAGGTAAATATGCTCGAATTTTTCATCGCAGACCTGTGTAACCCCTCTTTACATAGACTATCCACAAACCAATGTTAATTATAATCGATATTTTCTTCGAGTGTAGCGTGGGCCTTATCGAAAATAACAGTGGACTATTACGATTGTGATGAATACGGCCATTATAAACTAGCATGTGCACACATGTTATCGAGATCTTAAGAACAGCACGTGAGCTAAGGTATATGGAAATCTAAATTTAAAGCCTTGATATTTTTTCTCATTATATTTTTTAGCAAATAATTTTATCCTGAAAGGAGACATTTCCAGCGACTCGTATTACATGAACGTTTTTACTTCCATTTTATTAACCTGGATGAAAATCAAACATATTTCGATACGGTAAATATAATATTTACAATGAATATCAAACTAATGTTTTGGTCACGGAATGGCAGCCCAACAATCGTGTAGGATTGTTAAAGTAAGTAAAAAATCCTTGGTTATGGCATAATTAGGAACTGAAGTAATATGGGTATTCCGAGCCTGTACGGTCACAGGTTCTCGTTAAAGATCTTTATTTTAATTATTCTTGGATAGGCAAAGATTGAGAACCCACTGTAGCATCGTCCATTAGTCATAAAAGCATAATGACGTTAAAAGAATAAAAAACAACTAATGCTTTCTATAAAAGTATTATTTGATCTCTATCTAAATTCACATTTATAGATGTGTTTTTTGCCATATAACAGTGTACAGGTGGTGTTCAAAAGATTCATAAATCCACATATCTCAATCTGAAAAATTTAACAAGAACTGAATCTCAGCAATTGATGAAAGTCAGAAATATTTTGGCTACTATTAAATGTAATTGTTAAGGGAAATTATTAATAGGATCATCAGGGTCCTTAATTTGATATCGAATTTTTAAAATCTCAATAAGTCGGTGTTTATGAGTATATTATAGCCATTGGAAAACAATTCATTGATTAATAGATTCATCATTTTTTTACTAATCATTACAGATCGGTTTTACATTGGGAAGACTCCAATACAGTCCAAGAGAAGATATCCAGCCGAAGTCTCCAGGAAGGAGAAAAGACTAACAGCACTGTGTGGAGCTCACGGCATCCCACGTTGGAACTTAAACAGAAGAAGCATCTTTCTTTATCTTGAAGCTGTTTGTTTTATCGAGGTAAATTAATAATAAATTAATCGGCATTGAAACCAATCCTTAACACTTTGACGCCCGGGAACGAGATTTCTCGTTTTCATTAGACATTTGTTGGTGACCGGGAACGAAAAATCTGATACAAATTATATTGATATATGATAAAACCACCAGTCTTAAACGGTAGTAAATTCAGCAAAACATTAGCGGGCGGCACTGTGTTAACTGTCATGGTTAATGGAACAATAATTCTTCATCTTGAAAGGACATGAAGAATTTAATTTTCAATAACTTGCTTGAATTAAAACTTAAATGATAAATGAAGAGATATTTTCTAGATTGGAAATATAATGTTTACTGTATTGATTGATTTGTGAATCCTTGTTGGTTGGCATTAATTAAGATACCTAAGAAAACTAATGTTAATGGAAAAATATCACAACTTTTGGAATTGATGAATGTCATTAGCATGTTATCAGAATGAACAGTAAGTAATCTAACTTGCTCAAAATTTATAGAGGAATATTATCCGCTGGAACCCCACGTGACTATGGTTTCATCGAGTAAGATTTTATTTTATTATATTTTTTAATCTTCATTCGGCCTCTCTTCCTGGGTATTTATTATTGCATGGTGGTAATTGTCATTTTATAGCTTTTTCAAGCTATATTTCTGTTTGTAATAAACTTTATCCCAATGATTCCTTTCTCTGTTATTCTGTATTGCATGGTCAATTATTTTTTTCTTGGAATTACTTCCACCTTGGCTATATCTTCCTCACCCTATCTTGAAAGATGAGAAACTAAGGGTTCAGCACAAGGAAATTCGAGAATCTTCTTGAAAAAAACTTAATCGATAATTAAAAAACTAGTGCGAATAAAATTATAGAATGGTGTGAAATTTGAAATGTTTATTTTTCAGCGCAAAGCCTCAACGTGTTACTTTAACAACTACTCCGTCGATGAAGCTGGTTATTAATGGGTTCACAATGTAGCATTGTTCCAGACTGTTTTAAAACATTTTTATCTATTAATACAATTTTTGAAATTTTCCAGTTAGAGAAACCTGAATTTCTGGTGATACTTTCTGGTTATCCTTTGATTATCAGGATTGTTGTTGTTTGTTCATTTAAAGTCACTTTATGCTGCTATGGCTAATCGGACGATGCTACATTGGGAGCTCTAAATTTTGCCTATCCAGGTTTAATTAGGATAGGAATTTTTAACGAGTACCTGACATAGTACAGGCTCGAGACCCCTTTTTCACTCCCTTAAAAAAATCCTATGGCCACCTGCCGGGCTACGAACCCGCGATCTTGGGCTTAGTAGTTTGCTACGCTAACCACTAGGCCACAGGTCACCCCTAATTATCAGGATTTCTTCGAGCCTATTGGAGATTAAATATCTCTTTAAAATAATGTGTCCTTATTCATATAGTTTTCCTTTGCTTTATTAGTAATTTGTATGAGAATGGACGAGTAAATATTTGAATGGGTTTCAAAAGCTTACATTCAGTTGGAACGAAGCCCGAGCGGGTAAGGGAAACTTAATGACGCCAAGAGATTTCACCCGCATCAATCGAGGGTCGCAAGTTTTCGTGAGCCAGACTTTTCTTTCTAGCCCAAGGAGCACGCACGAACGCATTATGTCGCTAACAGAACTCTCCAGTTAACCGTGTTATTTGAACGACAGATACCCTAGAATACATTTTTTTAAAAACTATTACACTAAAACACATGAAGGTTCTTTGATTCATTACTTGGTGAAGACTAATGTTTCTAGGATGACGGATATGGATTGAGGTGACTTTTCCGAAATCACGCTCTATTATTTGACTTTCACTCAATATTTATTCAAACCGATAACCACGATGGGATGGCATAGATAGTGCATTACAAAATACACTTGAATAGGAATCGAAAACATATCTGCTTTATCATTATTATTTGACGCCAAGCCAGAGCCTTGGCTTCCTTCAAATACTTTCGCCAGTTGTCTCTATCCAGCATCTTGATAATATCTCACCCCAAGAGATCGGGCATCGTGCCCTCCTAGTTCGATCTAGCTTTTCTTCGACTAACTCTTTAAATTCACTCCACTTGGGTAACGTGACCGATCAAGCGCAATCTACAGGTCGTCTTCCTGTTTTTGTGCCTTCTCCAGCTGAGAAATCTTGCACTATTCCATAAATCCTTCTTAGGAACTTTTACTAAAATACCAACAGAATCTCTTCACTGGGCCTATAAATTATGAGCCAATTAGTTTCAGGAAGCGCCATGGAGCCTTTACAAAGCCCTGTTAGCCCAAACGATCCTTTTTTCCGGATTTCATAACAAAGAAAAAATTCTTAGTATGTATATAACAAAAAGTGGAACGAAGAGGGGTAAATGTTTACTTCTTTGAAAAAAAGTAGAAATATGATGTGGCTAGAGCTACCCCGTTTGATCTGCATTGTAACAACTAAAAACTAGACCTATTTACATTTCATGGTGATTTCTTTTAGTTCTTATGGTCAAGTCATTACTTTTAATATTTTATTGATTTTACGTATATATTTTTTCGTTTTAAACATCTTATTGCAGAATAGCGCTAATTTGGATATTAAATTTTATGTTTGTTTAAAATCAGATTACCGTTATTTTATAACATGAAATTTTACAAAATTAAAATGATAAATTTATTTCCTGTTCTATAATTAATGCTTATAAACAAAAATCATAAAATCTAATTATAAAAAAAAAATTTTGGTAATAGTAAATCAATCGCCCGATTTAGTGGAATATCAAAATTACTGGTATCGTGGATGATTTAGTCAACATAAAGCAATAGAGTGATGCCGTTATCCGCGAATGAAGCGTTTCCTGGACCGGTTGTTGTCAGATAAGGATTGGTAAAACAGATCAGGGCGAGGACAGTCGGCGGATGGTGTGGAAATTGGAACTTGGCGACAACGGGAGTATGGGAAATCGCTCTTATCCACTCAATCTATATAATAGAACGGTAGCAGGGGGGGGGGAGTTGAGCTTTATACTTTTACATTTTAAAAATTAAATTTAAATATATTGAATTGATATGCATTTTCAGTTTTATTATACCTAGAAAATGTAGAAGAAATAAACTTTAACGTTATTATTTCTGTTGAAAATAAATTAATTCAGTTCAACACACAACGCCCAAGAAGGTTTTTTGATGCTCGGTTGTAGAAAGCGTTTAGATCTCCTATTTAAAATTAACTACGTTTGCAAATGAAAGTTATATCTTTTTCGTCCGAGTACCTCAAGAAGGGCTGCAATCCGAATAGAGACCATGAAACATGAAACAAACAGTTACAGACTATTCTGTCTGATTCTTGGCTACCACAATGAGCATCTTCGTCTTAATTTAGTAGGTTTAATTCAAAATAAAGTTAAAATAAGGGTATAGAAGACGTCACTTCGCCCAGTCGTATGTGGTGGGAAGGCGTGGATCCTAACTAAGCACCGTGAGTACTTGGGAGAGGAAGAATCTTAATAAAGTAAGAAGGGAATCGTTTCCGTAACAAAAAAAAATAAGGAACTGGTGAACTTGAAACCTGACATAGTCTCAAGTATTAAAAAAGCAAGAATAAGATAGTTGGGTCACTTACATTGAATGGATAATAAAAGGCTCCCAAAGCTGATCTTGGAGCGATGTACAGATGGAGAAAGAGGAACAGGGATGCCTATACTTGCGATGGCTGGACGATCTGGAAGCAGACCTTAACGGGGAAGAGTTGTGATTCTGTGGAGTACCATTCAGAGCGGTGAGAAATTGTTGAAGAGGCTCAAGGCCCTCTATGGACCATAATTCCGATGAAATAGTATTAATATTATGCAATCTGAAAATCTTGGTGAAAAGCTTCAAATGGGAATGAAGATTTTTTTCTAAAATAAGAATTTACAGAGTGCATATAAAGCACATATTATTTTATCCTTCGCAGACAACTTGATGATTGTTACCAGAAATGAGAGCGCAATTAGAGAAGTTATTGGAATAATGAAATGAAACTGTGACAAATTAGGTTTCGTATCTTGCCTTTGCAATGTAGCTAGTAAAGTAGTGAGCGAATCTTATCAGCAAAGAAATTAACAGCTGAATAATGGTTAGAGCTTACTAAGTGGTAAGCTTACAACTTTATTATTTGTTCATAAGTCATCTATGAAGTAGGATCGGGACTGTAGGATTTACGGAGCTGTACGACCTAATTAGTGAGAGGAAATAAAAATACCATCATTTAACTTGTGATTAACACGAATTGATAAAAATTATAAACGATTTTCAGAAATTATAATTTTGCAAATATATTCCATAAAATATATTATGTTATTGTTTAACGTATACCAGCTAGTTCTGCCGTATACGTCATATGTTTATAAACTTATTGTCTATATGTAAAAATCATGTTTTAAACATATTATCATTTTATAGGACCCGCCCTTGCAAAATTAAAAAAAATCCAACGTGATAGTCCACAGTAAATATTGAATATTAGTATAACAAGAGGATTTAGAAAAATGCCCTTTTATGTTTTACTTTTAACGTTTATATCATAAACAGTAAATAAGAATTCAGTAGAAAAATGAAGGTCAATAGGTACCGATACGGAAAGGAAAAGAATATACAGAATACTAGGCATCAATAAAAAAACATGATTTATACACGGAAAAAAGTTTCGTAAAATAAATGATGATTATAATTACAACCATATTCCGCATTTAAATAAATAAATTATTTGTGTTGTGCTCGTATATGTTATATGTTGGTATATTGTTGGCAGTTTTGAATTTTTGACTTGGTGTGTTTAGAGCAGTGACCATCCCGTCAATGTATACTCGGTTCAAGGAAAGTGACAAATCGGTCTAGACTCACGGATTATGGAACTTTGGGATCAGCAGGAGTCCGAGGATATATTTATTTTGGCGGAACAGAGGCTACCCCAACACGATTCCCTATAGAGTTCTCTGACAGGGCACTGTCATCTCTCTATAATATATATATATATGTGTGTGTGTGTGTATGGAAATTCTATCCTAATCTTTTTTCCTAAGATGCACAATGGTCTTTGGTGAAACTCGATTTTCTAAGGTAATAATGACGTATACGTGATTATTACATAGATAATTTAATTAGATACAGCTCATTTTTGACGAAAGATTTTCTTTCGAAGAAAAAATTAAAAGCTGTATGAACAACTCATATTTATTAAGTGCTGTTTGTTATTACCGTTATACAAGAGTGTCGAATCATTTCCTCTGCATGTTTTGTGGTATTTCTGGAACCAAGTCCCAAACATCATACCTAAAAATAACATCATTAAAAGGAGTCCTGTATAGCATCCTAGAAGATAGAATTTTATTATATGTGACCATAGTGCTGTTAAGTTGATGGTAACACCAATTTGTAAAAAAAAAAAAAAGTCAAAGATCTATAATTATATGAGCTAAATTCTCTATATAAATAACTTTTCAAATATTGCAAGGATATACAAGATTCCAAAAAACAATCACGGATCAATTAAATATACCTAAATTCAGGATAACCCGAACAGTCCTGAAGTCCCAAAGGTATTCGGGGAGGAGCCTGATGGCCTGGTACCATCGATTCCCTCCTTCAATATTGGACATAGTTCTTGTGTCTTCTCAAATCTTGGGTGTCTCTGTCACTAGCGTGCGGTCTTATTTTGGAATATATCATGAGGAATGGATCTGGGATACCATCTCACTGGTTTGACAAACTGTTCTTTGTTTTTTCAGAAAGAGCGAAACAGAAAGGGGTAAAAATTAGGTTCCATGGGGTAAAAACATGGTGAAGAACAGCGGAAGACATTGTCGAGTAGGTCAAGGTCCTCCAAGGACTATAGCGCGGTCTGTTGATGATGATCATGATGAAAAACATTAAACATTATCAATTATCATAAACGATTTCTACAAGCAATCAAATGGCAGTTGATATTTGCCTCCTCACAACTATATCTTTTTCTTATAAACTACGTAAACCAATTAGGGTCGATCTTTACTTGCCTTGAATCTCTAAGACATGAGAATGAGTCAGAAAAACTTATAGGATACTGGCTTAACATACTTTTCTATTTGACATTTATTTCACACAAAAATCAAATAAATTCACCGACACAAAACCTTAATTTGACCTGTTACTTCCTAAGGAGGGATGCTGGATGGTAAATAAGACCACAATGGAAGGGTTTGACTGATTCACGTATGGAATTAGCATAAGTTGAATTATATATATATATCGTTTTATGATCCCTGTAAAGATTTATTCCTGTCGAATATAACAAGATTGTTCAGGCTGAAGCCTCAGTATGTATTATTTCTGCAATTTATAATAATACTAAAAATGATTAAACCTGTCTCAGATTCAGTACACAGTAGTGACTACGGATTCTAAGCAATGGTCACATTCAACCACCAGGGTTATTCCCAGTTAAATTTATCTTTTTTTAGAGGCTGGATGAGCCCCAGGAGATCCAGGATAGATCAAATAAAGTTTCTGCTACAGCCGGTTTCTATCTCTAGAATTTCAGCACTGCGATTCAGTCCTCCACCCTCTCAGCTGATTCCGCTCCCAGTAATAATGATCACAATCGAGAAATTTTAAAGTAACAAAATCATCAAAGTATTCAAAACATTGCAGACTACAGGTTCACATTTGATACCACATAACGCTAATACGAGGTGTGTAAACCTTAATGGTTTTTGAATATGTGGAATTCATACATGTAGTTATTTCAGGGAATAGCAGAATCGACAATCCGTTAACGGATATTATAAAAAAAAGCAAAGAATAAAGAATTGGTGGTGTGGGCTGTCGATTATTTACGAAATTACGGAAGAAGATTTGAGTTTGAATTAGTTGGGGGGTGCAGTCATAAATAACACCAAATAAGTAAAAATTATTTATAATTAATGCCGACGTTTCGATCTACGATGTGGGTCATCTTCAGGGCTTAGAGAGAAAAACAAATAAAACAAAAATAACTATAAAAAAGGTAATAATAATTTACTTATTTAACATTCTAGTAGTAAATTATCATTCATTTTACATTTTATATTATTACCTGTAATTTAACTAGGTTTTCCATACTTTTAAATCTCACCATTTTACATGTATACCTTTTCATTTTGTATATTACTGTTTACCTTCTAATTTTTCTTTCTCTTTGTATTTCTTTGCATTATCACCTTTCTGTATCCATACTCTGTCATTTTGTTATTCATATATATATATATATATATATATATATATATATATATATATATATAATTCTGTATTCTATATATAAAAGGTAATCACAGTTTAAACAGTCTAATGTGTGAAATTTTATTAAACAAAACAAAACAATCAGTAACAAATAACAAAAATTAAAATAGAAATACAATTAGAAAAAATAATAATACCTGAATAAACTGAATTGATGATATTTCATTAGAATATCAGAATTAAATGAAGTGGAAATTATATAAAAAAATAAAAGACTCAATCTTAATAAAACATGTAAACGTGTATAATTCACTATCAGTGGTAGGTTACACCAAAGCCTACATTATCACACCAATGCTCATAAATTATTTTACATATATATATATATATATATATATATATATATATATATATATATATATATATATATATATATATATGTAAAAGTGAATTATTCCCTCTTACTTTTGTAACTGAGGTATAACCATGCTGTAATCTCAAGAACATATGTTTTTGTATTTAAGAAGCGTCAGTCAGACATATTGTGATTGCTACATTGTGATCTGTTTAGTTATAAAGATTGTTTATAGAAATTGATTATATTAACTTTAAAAACCGATTGTTTTTTAGGTAAGATTCTTATTTACAATTGTTTTACTTTTATTTTTTTGTAAATAGTGCTGTAAATAATACCAAATATAATTGTTTTTTAGGAATCAATACGGCTTTAAGTTATTTTAACCTAACTCTACATTACCACATTACATATATATATATCCATCGCTAATTTCCTTTACTTCTCCACCACCCTATATGTTATTATATTCTTTCTTGGTACTGCACTGTTTTTTTATAGTTATTTTTTTTCTCTCTTAGCTCTGAAGATGGCCTACAACGTAGGTCGAAACGTCGGCACTAATAATAAATAAGTTTTACTTATTTGGCGTTATTTATGACTGCACCCCCAACTAATTCCATCCTTCATTAGATCTTCCAGTCAACTATTTTCCTCTCTAACATGAAGAGATTTGAGTTGATCTTAGCCCATAAACTCCTATGATATTTAATATACTATTGAAATTTGATAACTGAATGGTTGCTATTATTTTTAATATTCGTGTTAATACTAACAATGATACAAAAAACACAAGTGCCACTACAACCCATGAAAAATCTCCTACTAATCTTGATAAGAGTCGAGAATTTTGAAAACAAAATCAGCATAAGTTTCAGAACATTGCAGACTACAAGATCGCCTTTGATACCAACTAATGCCAATGAGGTGTAAACCTTAACGGCTCTCTGATCACAAAGCCGCAGGGCACTGCTCATATATATTATACACAGTAGACATATAAAGGTTACATACAATGCATAGGGCAGCCTAGTAGTATAGATTACGCAGAGGTTATTGGGAAATATTGAATGCCTTGCAAATGATTATTCACGAAACGTTCTGCAATAATCGAATACTCTTATGTATTCTATGTCAGCCATAATGAGTGATTTATTATCAGAAATTTACCTACCTCGGGAATATATTTTAATCATATTTTTCAATCACCGTAATGTCTCCCACACTTTAAGAATTTAAAGCATGCTATTTATATTGAGATTCAATTGAGTGTTATTGAAGATAGTTGACAAAAATCGTTGATGTTAATTTTCTATGAATTTATTTCAATATCCACTAAACAATACTAAATTGAATTTATTTCAAAATGCTTTTTACCAATTTACTAATTTGTGAATGTACCTGTATTAATTTACCAATATTGCAATTTAACATGCAGTGACTCTTTGTCATGTATGCAACAAAATCAATAAAAAATATATTTATTATTAAAGTTGTTCTTTTCAGTTCATTGACATATGTACACTAATTTTCAATATGATGAATGTATATACACAGACATGAATATGAGTGAGTCAGATTAGTAGTAGAATAGTAATGATAGAAAGCATATGAAAAATTAAATCAACACTTTATATCCCTGAACAGGACGAAGATAGAATACTATGTCAGGTAAGCCTACAGGTGTGTTTGTGTCCAAGCCAGAGTCCATGTCTTTTACACTGGATGTCTCCCAATCTCCTAGTCTGCAAGTTTTCTCCACTCCAAAACACTCTGTTTTTTTTTCTTTCACTTTTTATTTCCCTGAGTTCTCTCTGTCCTCAAACCAATTTGCACCCTCGTCAGTTAACTTGCTTCCTTCTTAAGTGAACCTTCTACACCGTTTTCTTAGAACAATAACAGTCCTATTACGGTCAATGTTCCTGCGATTAATAACACTCAGTTGACGACTATGGTATTTCTAACAAATAATAATCAATCCATATACTTGGTTGAAAAGTAATACTGTTGAAAGGTAAAAAAATACTCATTGAAATACAAATTTATTAAAAAAACAGTTTGATGTTGTAGTATGTTAAACAATAATATGAAAAGTTCAATATGAAAATTTAGATATTACGGAAGTCCGTGGAGATCGCTAGGCCAAAAAAACAAACAATAAATGTTGTTATTTCTTGATACTGAGTTTGAAAGTGACCTAGAGATTTTTATGGAAAAAAACATATGTAGTTCATATCAGCAGCCAACTACGTGACGGGTAATGGAACACTAAATACCACGGCCCAATCTGAGCAGTATTCAACATTATTATCGTGATTATAAATTGCGATTATTTATTATTTTAATAATAATTATGGTAATTATAGATCATAACTATCATGTTATACTTAAAATTATTATAATAATTCAATTATGTTAATTATAATATAATTAAATGGCCGGCCCTAATTCATTTAGCATTACAGTAGTATCTGTCAAATATGCAGTGGAAATGTTCATTTAACTTTCTTTGTCTGATCCTTGTCGGTCTTTATATTTCCCTCTTCTCACGATTCATCCTTATCACAGTCCTGGCCAAAAATTCCTACAGTAATTAGTTAGGTTAAAGTGTTGGGTATCTGAGGAATATGTAAATTCAAGTAGTATTTTGTAACTTATTTTTAATTATTCAATGTAAAATATGTAATTCATTGGTAATTTAAACAAGTAAATAAATTAAATTTTCATTTTATCCAAACTATTACAGACCATGCTATTACTATTAGTTGTTTTTTTTATTTGTCAGATAAGCGCGACCTTTAATGATTGCATCAGTCTTTTAATTTTCTATTTCTTGCAAATTTTTATTTTATTTCAGTGTGCTATCTTATTTTTTATCATTATAGCCCACAAAAATATTTTTAATTTGAATAATGCTATGGACGTAAAAGCTGTGCTAAATGTATGAAATAAAGAAGATAAAATTGATCAAGATATCGCGACTTTCCTGGAAATAATTTTAAGAATAATTTGATATAGCTTGTCGTTTTTACAATGTAAATTTGTATTTTTTTCTGAGTTTCTTGAGAATAAACTTTTATTTCTCTCTTCTTTCGACCCAATCCTACCAGTCTTGACCGAAAATTCCTACAATAAATAGTTTCGTAAAAAAAAGTGTTTGTATCTCAGGAATAGGTTAAAGCTGTGATAAATGCAATTATGTGTGATACCGATTATGAGATTGTTCAAAATAAATCGACATTTCTATAAATAATTTTTAAGTATAATTTTATATATCTTGTCGTTTTTAAAATGTAATTTTGTATTTTTTCCTGAGGCCCTTGAGAAGCTGTATAACAATTTTTAAAAAAATTGTCCCTATAACATATGTGATCAAATAATCTTTTACTGTAATCGTTTTAATATATTTTGTTTTGAGAAACGCAAGTAAACTGCACTAAAAAATTCTTCATAAATACACAAGTTTTAAAATAGGTAGTTTTTGATTTTCACTATTTGCTTCAATGATCGCATTTGATTTTTTTTTCTGAAATTTGAAAAAATATCATAATATGATATATTGTGTTCGTTGATAGTGGGAAATGCAAGTAGGTTAATGTAAGTATAACAGGCAGTAAAATGTTTATTTTTATTTTGTATTTATTAATGAATTTTTAAATCAGCTGGACCGTGTGAATACGTGTTAGTTCTAGCGTAAAGAAAGCTGTCAGTACTTGTGGGTTAATAAGGCATTGCCGAAGGAATCCGTATTACTTCAGCGAGAAGCGCGACCATCAACATTTACGTTTTCGCGTTCTTACATTTTTAATAAGCATAAAGCAAGAACTCATTCCGCACCAAGCTATGCTCTTATGCCGTTACTGAGACCGTTGCTTAGACCATTGCTTAGACGGACTAAGGTTTGCCTCGTCTCAGGAAAATGTCTCATAGTGTGGACATAGCTTTAGACAATAATTTCTAGGTTCATTCTTATACCAAACCATCAACTCACTCATGCCTCAAACATCTACAGTCTCATTGAATTCACATTCTTTACTCTATCCCAGGGTGGAAGGTCTCGCTTTTCAGACTCCTTTACGACCGTTCCCGCAGAACCGAAACATTCGAACGATTCTTTCTAGCCGGTCACATCACAGCATAGAGATCACTCTCATATAATATTTATACCCATGGTTTTCCAACATCTGAGGAGGAAAGGGACGTAAAGTTCTACTGTAATGGAGAAAAGTTAGAAAGCTCCAACCCTGCAGATGATGCTGCTGACACGGGACCTACCGGAACTTTTCACTTTTCAATAAATTCTTCTCTACACTGAAAGGTATATAGAGGAAGAAAAAGAAGAATAAGACTTACTATTTGGTTTATATTTGTTTTTAACTATTTATGTGATTATAATATTATATTTATTAGATAGCCTCTTGGGTAGTTATATATTCTATTAAAAATAATTCGTTATTCATAAGGAACCTGTTCCTAGAATAACAAGTATAAATTTATTTATACTATTCTATCACTAACTTAACACCTGATCTATGGACTCCTGGCGGTCTTAAAAGTTGGTTGTTTAAATATTAAGACTGCATTTTTTATTTCCTCTACCATATCAAAAATAAATAGCTATACTGACAATATTTCGCTAATCTGCTGCTATGCATATGCAGGAGCACTATCCTTTAGCAAGGATAAGATATGTAGACAAACGTGTAGCAACTGTTTTTATGATTGAGGGCACCGAGGGAGAATATGTCACTGAGATAGATGACACTGCACGCTATCTCTTGCTCTCGGCTATCATGTCCTTGGCTCCGTGTTTCGTATTCAATATCGCTATCAGACCTGTGGTTCATTATTTCCATATATTTTTATTTATTTATTTTCATCATCAGCAATTAATGATTAATAATAAATAATTTTTTGGGCAATTAAGTATATCGTCAATTCAATAGTTTTACATACGTGAGTGGTCCGGTCTCGAACCAAAGTAAACAATTTTTGGAAATTTTGGGTCTTTCATAAATACACCTAATTCTGAGTACGAAATTCAGCAATGTGTTCCGATAACTTTTGAAGAAAGCATTCCTTCTCGTACCTCCTCCTCTATGGAAATTCGCACCGATAGAACTCCAGCATGTACACCCTAGTCCTGCGTTAATTATTTTTTATTGATTATGCTTATTAAGTCACTAGCACATATCCCTTGTAGTTCATTATTTCACTCAACTATGGCGTAAATGTCAACGCCAAATTCATCACTTCACACCTTTTAACAGAAACCTATTATGAAGGAACAAAACGTTAATCCTCTTTAGGGAAAATTTGGCAGTCTGCTGGAAAGAAATAATCAAATGTTGTCAAATCAAAATAATGCTTTATAAACTTATTTATATGACGTTTCTTTTTCATTCTCGGAATGTATCATCAAATGATAAATAATACTGGAACACAATTTATTAACAGTGTGATTAAACCGTCTGCCTCATTTTTTATTATAGACCATAAATTTAAACCGCTATTTATAATCTCAAAGGTCATCCTGTCCAAGCAGGGAACAGTGGAATAAAAACACAGGAGGCAATCAAGCTAAAAATTCAAAACATGTGTTTCATCTTACGACAGTTCGATTCGCGATCAACTGTCCCAAATGTGATTATGATGATTTGCTGGATTTACACCGGCTGTTGATGTACTCGATTGAAGTTTAGCTATGAGCTACATCTCAAATAAATCATTCGAACCGAACACATATGTTTAATTTCCGAAGAGATAAAAGAAGACTGACTTGGAATGACCGAGGGGGTAGTGAAAAGCAGCTTCCCAAGTCATGCGACCTAGACCTAGTGTAATGAGAACTAGACAGCCAGGGTGATATCGTTCCACAAAATAGGTTAATATATTGAACCTGCCTTCTCTACTACATCAAGTAGAACAATATCAGTAATGATAAATTATTCTAAAAAAAATTAGATTTGAGTTTACTGCTGTGACTTTATAGAGGACCCCGAACAATAGGCCTTTTAGCCCGCTGTGCAACTAGGTCAGTGGAGAGAAATTGTGTGCGTGCATCCAAGCACGCGCATTGGAAATAAAAGCTTATCAGAGCGAATAAACTGTTGCCTTTTTATCCATTTTCTTTCAAAGCCCTTAAAATTCTAGCTTTTAATATTTGATATTTACAAAATAACTGTCAAGAACCATTATGTTGCTGAGGAAATAGGTGGTAAACAAATATTGAAGAATTGAAGGATTTCTTACATTCATGGCATATCACAAGGAAACAAGGGTGAACATTAATCGTTTAATATTAATATATTATGTTGTTAATTATTAACAGTTTCCCTCTCCTTTTCAACCATTGTAACGATTTCCTTCTCCTATCGTTTATTTATTTATTTTCTCCGTCCGGTTCTGCTACCTATCGGGATAGGCCGAAGGGATTTGAAGACCACCATCTTTATTTCATCTTCTGGTGAACGATCATTACATATGGATGGTTATCTTTTCTCAGTTTACTTTATATTTGGCCAAGAAGTATTCAAAATTTTTCTTATCTTAACTTTTTTTTTGCGGCCCAGTGGTAAACATCTTATAATAATTAGTGAATTTTATTGAATATAACTGTTTAGTTTTTTCCTATAAGATAATTTTTTCTTAATTAATTTTTCGTTGGTGTGAGACTAAGCTAACAAGAAACGTTGATCATAACAAGAAAAGTTGGTCACGTTGATGCAAGTAATGCAACTTGGTTTCTAATGATTTTTTTCAATTGCCTATATTTGGACATTTGGGCCTAAATCTAGCAAACCTGATCACTATCTATGGACCACGATTACACAACTTTCATTACTACCTCAATTATAATTCTCCTTCGCTGTTTCCCTCGCCCGTACTCTTTCATCATTTGGCTGGCTGGTCGTTCTTCCGGCGAAAAAAATTTGCCCCTGTTTATCTTTTTTTCGGAGAGATCCCCCACCTCCAAAACCTTTCTTCGAAACATTTCTGTGTCCTGTTAGTCTTCTATCTTCATTTGTGTTTTCCTGTTTTCCAGGAATTAAGGATTCTGTTTGCGAGGATTCCTGGTTCCGTCCAATTAATTTGTACATAAAAAAGCCATCTCATTTTCTGGTAATGTTTTCAAAAGGTTAGTATAGTTCTCGGTTTGGTATTAAACGGAATTTACATTAGTAAATGGTTTTCTTGGATCCAAAGTTCTTTCTAAGGAATTCCCTTTCCTTCTCTACTGATACCGTTGTCTTTCTCTGAATTCCGAGTTCTTCCTGGCCGTTGTCTTCCTCCGCATTCCGAGTTCTTCCTGGCCGTTGTCTTAGACGCATGTAAGTTCTAGGTTTGACTAATCGGGTTTGTTTCGGAAAACGCATGCATATTAGTTTTTAGATATCTGTTATTTATGCTATTAAATAAAATACTCATAAAAAACATGTGTATATTCATAAATAACTTCAAAGCACGTTTTGCTGCAAGTGTTCTTGCTATTAAATTAACCAATAAAAAATGACCAATGCTTTCTAAACATTCTTTCTCGTACCTTTTCCTCCAGAATTCGCATAAATATGAATCCAACATATTTCTACTCTTTCCACATTCTTTTTTTTTTTCGTTTGATTGAAGCCCAAAGTGATTCCGCCCTCTGGGATATGAACACCTGTGTTTAAGTCAACGAAATGTTTTTAATTGTTAACAACGTAATGTTTATACATCATTCCTTCAATTTGCTTTATTCCCTTATAGGCCTTCCATCAATCAGAATATATTGTTGTCGTAGGTCGTATTAGGGTTTATAATTAGGCTACATGTTAAATTTCTCAAACAAATGGAATTATTTCATATAAGTAATCTGCATGCGTTTTCCGAAACAGACCCGACTACTCTGCTGTATGTTTGATATTTTGATATGTAATAATGTGCTTAATAATTTAGAATCAAGAGTGACTTAGATTTGTAAGTATTCAGACAGAGCTTAGAAGCCACCCGATTTTCATTTTTGTTAACAACAGTATCTACTTAAAATCTTAGGCTCATAACACCTGATCCAAAAATAGGCTTTTGTTCCACGAGTAAGGTTATGTCATAAAGAGCTGACAGAATTATAGGGGAAGTAACACAGAAGTATCGAATGATATGATACAATACAGTTATAAGAACCTCATTTATTGAGATCTTTAACGATTAACTGAGAATTGGCCTGGGACCCCTATTTTACGTGTCTTCCGAAGGATAGCATAACCAAGGATTTTTTACTCCCTTTTAAAATACCCTAGGGACACCTATCGGGCTACGAGCTCTCAATCTAGGGTATAATAGGTTGTCATGCTAAACACTACTCCTAATATTGTAATGCTCCAAGCCACTATTTTAGTAGCTCTGTAATAAAATCGCGGATAGTTAAATACTTGAAGAGATTACTTACTGAGAATTGAAGGTCTGTCGCCTCTTCCATAAAAGGCTTTGCATTTCTATTATAAAAGTAAAGGCTACCGTTTCGCCTCTGCGTTCGAAGCATAGACGTAAGTCCGGCAATAATCAGAAAATTTATATCAAAACAATTCTTTCTTTTTCTTTTTCACGGAACGGCCTTAGAGACCACGCGAATATTATTATTTCCACTTCTTCTCATACCTCTTCCTTCCTTCCTTCTTTCTTCCCACCTCTTCCTTATTCTTTCTGATTGTTCTTTCCTTATTGCCTTATTCCTTTTCTCGCATCTCTCTTTCCCATAATGACCTTAACTTCTTTTAGTCTTTTCCCATAGTCATCCCTATCGAAACAGACTTGTCTGTTATTTACATTCTCTCAGTTTCTTCCTTCATCTCTTTCTTATTAAAGAAAAATATGTTTAAAAACATTAAATAGATTGAAAAATTTTGGTGTGAATGGAAACTGGTGAATCCAATGGCTTCATTCAATTAGTGGAATAAATGGATTTGACTCACTCAATGCTTATCCCATTCCTTTTCACCTCGAAGCCTAAATAATTGTGAATCCCGAAAGAATAATCGTTGGGATTATGATCCGTCAATGCTATAAATGTTTAAAAAAAATAATATTGTAGAATGAACATCAAGAAACTACTATGATAGTTATTTCTTTTTTTTTGGCATAAGTTCTTAAGAACTTATAAAAGTTAAATACTTTTTAGGTAATGAGTTCTAAAAGTAACAAAAAAGTAGAGCAGCAGAACTAGATTTTGTGTACTGTTCATAGCTTATAGGATTTTCTTAACTTGTCATTTCAGAATATATATATATATGGCTATATAGTTATTTATATGACAATGGTAAGTTGTGCGATCAGAAAAAAATTAAGTTTCGTTCGATCTACGGGGACGTTTAATATCGATCAGATTTATAGGCCTTCATAAAAAAAAAATAATAACAACGAAATTTTTGTAATAACTAAATTATGTTTATTCATTTATTTGATGCTAAACAGCCCTGAAGGACTACGCGACTATGATGCACCTTTTTTTTTTCAGTTTTTTCTTGGTCCATCTTTGCTTCATGGTTCAAAATATTTTTCTCTCTTCCAATAGTACCGTAGTATCTTTGAGGAATTACTGATATTCCGTTCTATTTTCTAATAAATCTTGTGTAATCCCATGTTTCTGTGTTTCTTGTTTTATTTGTTGTGTCTATCCTTATTGGAATTTGTAGCCTATAATTTTGGAGAACATTTTTTGTTTAGTCTCTTCTCGTTCATCCTCATCATTTGACCATAAAATCTGAGTCTTCTAACCCTCATTTCTGTTTCCAAGTCACGTATTTCACAGTAAATTTCTTTGTTAGATTTAAGCCGTATTCTTCTGGTGTTACTTTGGGCCCATGGATTCCTCCAAGAATCCTTTTCTCTATTATAAAAAGTTTTTCTAAACTGTGAAAGCACATAGTCTCGGTCCCGTACAAAATCACTGGTTTTACCACTGTATATCATATAGCATAATAATGATTGTTATTTCTAAAATCTAATATATAAAGTTAGAGTATTATAAAAAGGTATTGTAACTCCGTCATGATATCAGTATTATGATGATGTTGCATGTGACATAGCGCATCTAGGAGTGACATTTATCGATAATGCTAAATGCCAAAATATCGTTTTATAGAATGTGTTTTGGGATATCGCAGCGCTATTTATAGAGTTTTATACATACTAAGATGATATTCAATTTCAAAAAATATTTCTATTTACTAGCATTGCTGGTTGAATTTTTTGCTTTAACTGCCACTATATTATAACGATTAAGGTGAAGACTTTTTCTAGAAAAAAAGTCAGCATTACTAACGACTCTTCAGCATTACTAACGACTCTTCCTTATCTGTTCTAATGGTCATAGTAACTATACTTCCCTTACTCTATTACCCCTGTTACTTTTAAAATATCTATAAAGAACCTCATTTCCTTCACAGGTCCAGAGCGCTGCTAGCAGACACTAGAAGCCAGTAGCAATAACGACTACGATCAGGAGCACTAAAGAAGTTAATTACTTGGAAGTAAATGGTGCCCTCCTTCTGAAGCTATCTTCGCCTCTTTTCATTAATTAATTAATTAATTAATTAATTAATAAGGATAGGTATTATTCTATACTCCGTTATTAGTTTATATTATATCTCTATCTCAATTGAATTTATTTCTGTGTAGAGAGAGGTTGAGTACTTTATTACACTAAATACCAATTATAAATGCAATCAAATTTAATTTTATTCCTTAGTTGTAATGATAACAAAATAATGTGAATTTTTTATGAGAATCTACTTTGTTGTAAATTCTTCCAATCCTTGTTTCTCATTGTATATTTCTACAATGTTTTGTATCTGCTTTATAAATAAATTGTACTCCATTTAAATATTTTTCAGGGTCATACATCAACTAAAGATATATACGGAAGAAGAAACCCCGACCCCTTTGTCATTTTGCTAATGATTACCATAATTTATTTATAAGAATATAAAACTCATTTACTGCTTGAAAAAAAATACATAATGATTTTTCGGCATTCTCGGACCGGAAAAAGTATGCGGATCACACATAAAAGGCAACATAAGTTTTATAATATAGCAATCACTCCAATTTAATAAAACTTAAAATTCAATATCTCAACTCAGCAAGATGGCAATAAATATTTTCAAATCCTGTCCTTTTTTCTGATATGACTCTCAACAAAATTTAAATATATAATATGTTTAAATAGAAGAAAAATAAAAATGAATATTTATGCAAAAAGAAATTATCATTCTAAAAAAATAATAATAATAATATTAAAAAGACTCACCCGTTGATGGAGTTGGTGCTGAGAGGAACGCTATCTGTGAAGATGGACTCCCTGCTGATGTCATCAGCCATAGCAACCTTGAGCTGGTGTCCGAAGGAAGCGAGATCCTCGCGGAAGACCTCAGAGGCCGGAGTCAGCGCCCCGGAAGTGGGCGGGGGCACCGGGGTCGACACCGGAAGGGGCGTAGTCTCATCGACCTCTTGGGGCTCTTCGTTGTAGATGTAGAAATAGGCCATGACCAGGTATATGACGGAAACGATAAAGGACGGGATGGGTATGGCCATGGCGTAGACCAAGTTCATGTAGACCTGCCACATGTCCAAGTCGGTGATCACTAGTCCGGGCTCCAACCTCGAGTAGTAGCAGGAGAAGTTGGAGCCCTCCTTGACGTGCGCGGCCATCCAGACGGAACAGTTGAGCATCGGCGGGTACCCGCAGCCCTTCACGTTAGGGAACAGCCGGGCCCCGATGAAGTACCACTCGGAGCCGTTGGGCGCCAGTCCGGTGAAAGACTCGTCTTCTACTCCAGGGGGAAGATCGTCCTCGTACTCGTCAGGATACACCGGCCGGAGCGCCCTCTCTACTCGAGCCGACCTGACAGCTTCGTCCTCAACTTCCACCTTCTCGGAAAGCTTGTACTTGACGGTGATTTGCGTGCACTCGTACACCTCCTTAGTGCAACCCTCCTTGCAGGAAGTCCACGACGAGCAGTTCGTCTGGCCTTTAGTGGTGATGGAGCTCATGGTGATGCAGAAGGCTGGTTCCTCGTCGAACTCCATGAAGATAGTGGTAAACGCCGGCTCGATGACAAAAGGCACGAGGAAGAGGAAGGCGAATAAGCTGAAGGTGGCAAGGAGGATGAAGCTGGCAGTTGTGTAGAAGAGTAGTTTCTCGGAAAAGGTCTGCTCGTCAGCCTTCTTCTCGGCCATGCTAGCTCTCCATTACCTGCAACACTGATCCCTCTGTCAGCCGGCATGTTCAAGCGAGGCCCTCCGGGGCCCGGCGCAACGCCTTCCCCCTTCGCCGGCTACTCTCTACTTACTACTTAGGGTGGTTTGCGAACGATTCCATGAAGGCAGGCAATAAAATTAACAATTTTCCTAGTGTTTCATAAATAAATTACCGTTCCTACCTCGGTGGATCAAAAACGTTAAATAATCAATGTGAATATTACAAAAATTGATTATGGAAGAAGCGAAGCCAGTATTAAATTGTTTTTCTGTATTTCAATATGACAAGGAAACGTTAATAACGTTCACAAAGATTTAAAGCTAGTATAACATTGATTTGATAAGAAGCATATCATGGTTCGATCAATTATTTAAAAGCTTATATAAATGTGCTTCTTTGACGCGTATCATTGTTAATCAATATGCTAAAAACATCTCAATATTTTCTATTAATGCTGAACTGGAATTATATTTAAATCGTATAGACGTATACGTTTACATTGAACAAAATAATGTTAAGGGTTGTCCACATTTGGTTTTATTTACTTATAAATTCGTAATTTATGAAAATACTGAGATTCTTTTCCAACATAAATGTTTTAAAGTTCATCCCCGATCCCATAAGGATATATAATTTCTCCAAATTACTCCTTTTCTTACCCCTCCCCCTGTCCTTACGTCTCTAAATTTATTTCGTTTATTTTTTATGGTACACCTTTTACTATTTTTTTAAAGCAAAGATTCTGCATGTTTATCACTGCCCAACTGAACTAAATTTATTCCAGTTTGACAGCACCGAATGTCCTGGGTTCAAACTCTGCTGTTTGGTTCACTTTTATTGAACCTGTTAGTAGCCGGAGATAGATTGAATAGGATCTAGGAACCTCCAATTTCTCACCAACCCTCTATAAAGTGGGTACATAAAATAGGACGCAAAATCAGGCGATTGAGCGTGATTTAGACTTCCTGTACAACCGTTGAACAGTATAGTCTCTACCACATTCTGAACCTTTGAAGACCCTGGGTTGTTTTCTTATATTATTTAGTCAGTTTTAACCTAACACGATATAGTAAAGGAATGACATTTACTTTTGAATTGTTTTTACACTTTATGTTTGATGGGGATAAATGCACCATCAACTATAATATATAAAAGCTATAAAAGGTTACCCTGAGGGTTTCCGATCTATTCTAGACTTGAGCGAGATTCTTTCCGAGGATCAGTCACAAAATAAATTTCCACCCACTGGATTCAACTTAGTACTATTTCAGACTTGAGGTTGTTACATCTATATTTCTTAGTTATTCTTCTATAGAAATATTTATAAATTATTAAGTGGTTGACTGATTCACTTTAATCGTTATAATCTAGTATTGGGAACTTTATTATATATTGCAGTTATTATCTATTTTTATTTAATAATCTTTCACGATTGGATATTCTTCATTGGTCGCCATTTGTCATTCATTAATATACAATCACTATGATATTTTTAATATACTATTTAGAGCATAATATTATAGTTTTCAAATAATTATATGAGATAACACTAATCTCGTCGTTAAGATGTATGTAATATCATCTATATAATTTTATTTACATTTATATTAAAGTAAATTATTAATACATTTTTATATATAGTATTAATTTCATTATTACTATTTTTTTTAATTTTGTATCTTTCAAATATTTAATCGTAATAACAAATAAATAATGGCTTTAGAAACAGCTTTATTCCATCTCAAGTAAATGTAATTAAAATTAAAAATTAATCCATAATTCAGTTTTGGAAACAAACATTTTTTTTATTAGTTTTCAAAATGAATGGAGACATACTTTAAGTAAGTTATCTTAAAAATCCGTATTCATAATAAAAGCAAAAGCAAAAAGTCATGTTGAAATGTTCGAATTCCCCTAAGATAGAATTTATTTTGAGTCATTGACGGCCAATATACTCATATAATGCCACAATGTAAAGACCGAGAATAAATCTATGAAAAATAGCCAAAAAGTCTTGAACGTTGCTAGAAGTTTGCACTTTCGAAATTTGATGCTTCCAAAATATTGTTTCATAAGGAAACAACAATAAGCAATTATATAAGTACAAATAATTAAATTATTTTAAATAAGGGACGAAATCAAACTATTATTAGAAACTTTTTTATAATTATTGGTCATTTTTTATGAGTTATAAATATTTTTATTTTTTAAAGAGAAAAGATAGGCCCTCGACCGGGATTTGAACCCGGAACCTTTGTCTTACCGTGACATCGCTCTGCCAATTGAGCTATCAAGGTCCCTCCCAGTCGAGGACTAACCTTCTCTCTTTTTTTTTTTTTTTAGATCCTAAAGCCCCAGAGTACTCCCGCCATTTTTGCGATGAATACACTAGAACGAAGTTCTTTGAACATTAATTTTAATTTAGGATCTTATTGACTTTCGTCATATTATTATTTATAATTTTTTATAATTATTGGTCATTTTTTATGAGTTATAAATATTTTTATTTTTTAAAGAGAAAAAAAAAAAAAAAAAAAAAAAAAAAAAAAAAAAAAAAAAAAAAAAAAAAAAGAGAGAAGGTTAGTCCTCGACTGGGAGGGACCTTGATAGCTCAATTGGCAGAGCGATGTCACGGTAAGACAAAGGTTCCGGGTTCAAATCCCGGTCGAGGGCCTATCTTTTCTCTTTAAAAAATAAAAATATTATTAGAAACGTATGAGATGAAAATGGTTGACTGGATGATCTTATGTAAAGGAGATGGTTGGGGGGTGCAGTCAATAAGAACACCGAATAAGTGAAGTACTTATATTATGTGCCGACGTTTCGACCTACAGTGTAGGTCATCTTCAGGGCGAATGATGGGAAGCGTGACCGTTACAGATCGCGGCTAGAGTGTACTGCGACAGTACACTCTAGCCGCGATCTGTAACGGTCACGCTTCCCATCATTCGCCCTGAAGATGACCTACACTGTAGGTCGAAACGTCGGCACATAATATAAGTACTTCACTTATTCGGTGTTCTTATTGACTGCACCCCCCAACCATCTCCTTTACATATTATTAGAAACGTTAATTATCAAAAGGAGCCATCTGAATATGATATTTTTGAAAGTATGTTTATATTTTCATGATAAAATAAAAATTTTATTAACATTTTGTTTGTCTAAAGTTATGCATTAAATTTATACTATTGAGTACTTTCATGGATTTTGTTTCACTGAAAAAAAAATAGCTGTAATTTATAATTTGATTTAGATTTTTTTGTTATCTTCAGGTAATAGAAGTGATGTTATATTATACCGTACTTTAACGCTTAGTTTGACTGTATTTATGAAAAAGTTTATTCGAGATTAAAACGGAAACTAATTCTAATCTTAAATACAAAATAGAAAATTACAAAAATAAAACTTTGTATCTGGACCTGTAACCACTACGACCCGTGAACGAGTCTGGGGTTCAGTACATGGTAGAGACTGTACTGTTTCATGGACAACGTTTCAGCAAGAAGGTGACGACCTAAGTCAAGCTCAACCGCCAGGTTTTCCCCTTTTTTTGGGTACCCTATTTTTATATTATTTTATAGAGGCTGGGTGAGCCCCCAGGAGGGTCCTAGATCCCATATGATAGGTCCCATCTCCCACCGCAAACAGACTAAATAAAAGTAACTGTCTGCAGCGGGATTTGAACCAGGATTTCCGGCATGGCTACTCAGTGCTCTCCCACTTTGGATCTGGAAAGGAGGAAAATGTGCCATTTTACTCTTGTGCCAAATGAATTTTCTAAAAAGAAATACCACACCAATCTCTAAGTATTTCTTAATACATATTCCTATTTTTGATCATTGTGCACTTGTTTGATATAGAACTAATATATTTTTTTTCGAATAATATTTTTCATAGAATTCCTTGTAATTTATTAAATCACGCTATTCTATTAATAGATAATTAGTATGACAAATATGGATCCCTTGTCCCTCTACAAGAGTTTAAATTAATTAAGGATATTAAACATCAAACATAAAACCGTGAAGCGGAAAAATATTAAGATCTTAATGCTTCAGAATAACCTTCTTTATTTTAAATTCTTTTTGTTTCCTACAATTAGGGGTATCAGTGCAGTGTGTAATAAGCAAGCAAAAACGTTTATTCAAAATTGTTATATTCCATCAAATGTTTTAGTTTTACATCTGCGGACAATAAATTTCTCAGAAAGGAGACGTGTGTATTAAAAATATTAAAAAAATTAACTATCAGTTGAAGTCATAATATGTCAAATCTGTAGCATATAGTGCTCAATCGTGTAACCTTGGGGGTGTTTTTAAAAAATAATTGATGTATAAATATTTCCATAGGTATTTAAAAAAAGAAAAAATTATAACAGTTATTAAAATTATGTTTCGTTACAATTAAAAGTTAATAACTTCCCATATTGTTATTTTTATCCTAATGGGTCGATACGATTTGACCGAGCCTCACGAGAGCTGACTCAAATCACTTCAATCCGGGATTAGTTCTGTCTCACCTGTTGTCCAGCTCATTTCATTTTTTTTTTCTTTTCCCATTATGCAGATTATGATCGACTAGAAAAACGTTTCATAATGAATGTATTTAAAATATATTTTACTGGGGCAACCCCTCGTAATTCGACAGTGTTGCAACAAATGTATACTTTAAATTAAATATTCTGTAATTAATTAATAATAAGAATATTTTATATTAAATCACAATATATAGTCAAGCTTTTATGTGTAAGTGGGTTCTTTCATCGGTTGTATTGAAATAAATATAATTTATTATTTATAAATAAATATAATATATTATTTATTATTTCAATGTCAGCAAGCATATTTTTTTGTATTTTGAACTAAATTGAATGAAAAAATTAAAATTTGAAAGTTGAAAAGAGGCCTTAGTAATTTCCTACTTCTAAATTATATCCATTTTAAGCTTTTTTTTTATTTATCAAAAGAATGTTACTTTGTTATTTTTGTTTAATTTACAAATTATTCATTATTTGCCTCGTAAATTTGAAATAAGTTTTGAAAACGTATAATTTTGTGTCCGTTGGGTTTTTTTCTTTCATAATAAAAAACTTTCTTTTGTTGCGTCTTCCAATACAATATATATCGACAAGAGTGAATAACAAAGTCAAAGTCAAGAGTCAAATGGTTAATGGTTAACTGATGCTATCTAGGATTTTTTTTTTTTGTTGAATATTTAATAAATGGTTTTCTTTCTTTTAGCTTGAAAATTATTTATGAATCTAATAAACCATACTATTGTGATATTAAGACGAAATTAAGTAAAAATAAACTACCAGCAAGTTTTACTTTACTAATATTTAGTCAGACATCTATTATGTTTGATAACGCATTCCTGCATTTTTCAAAATGTTTCCGAAAAATATTTGATGATATTTAAATGATAAAAATAAAATTTCAGAAGATTTCCTAAACATTGAATGTAAATCAATTTACTAAGAAAATAGTTGTAAGATTTAAAATCGATCACGATAAATAAGTTTACATTTTATACCTTATAAAGTTTTCACTATTGACAGGCGTTTCTCCTCCTAATAAATAGAGCTTTTATTTCAAAATGATTTAAATTCCTTACAATCGGTCTTCATTGGATTTATCGATTCCTTTGCGTTGCGAAAAAAAGTTACAATAAATTATTAATAAACTAAAGTGAAAAGAATTAATATAGTGTCCCTATACCAAACTTATATGATCGTTGAAGAAATTCAGAAATAGCTGCATAGTGAATAATCACTGTGCAGCTATTTCTGAATTTCTACAATGATATAAAATACAACATTAATAACCTAAATCAGTGATGGTAGGTTTCTAAAAAAAAAAAAAAAAAAATAGATTTTTGTTAACGGGATTAATAAGAAAGACTTGAACAAATTAAAATTAAATTCCCGTTATATACCCAAATTGAAAACGAAGAAAACATGTTTAGTAACACTGTTATGAATAGTCATAAAGCTTAGGCAATGAATTTAAATGGGTGATGTGGCCCATAAAGATTAACGGCATGCAATTACAGTGTATGAAATAAAAAAAACAAAACAACATTCTTAACATTTCGAAACAAAATAAAAAAAATCTTTCTTCATTCAGCAAAGATGCTAAAATAAATTTGAATAGCGGCAAAAAAAACAACACAGAACATCCATCATTCCGTAGATATAATAATAATAATTCTGCATTAACAGTAATAATAATTCATTTTTTCATTTAATTCCTATTTCCTGAACACTATATTTTTGTGCTATGCTTATTTTTTTTCTCAATTTATTTTCTTAATCCTCCTATAAAATACAGAGAGAAAAAATACGTTTTTAAAGAAAAATATTTTTATATTTTTATTTTGAAGAGAAATGATTTGCCCTGACCGGGATTCGAACCTGGGTCGCCCGCCTCTCCGTGGCAGCTGCTAAATTGCGAGAACACGGGAATATAGGATCAGTGAAGAGAACGGATGTGCCTGACTGAGAGGCGACCCCTAGTAGCAATTGGTTGGTCAATTGGTTAGAGCACTGCCACGGAGAGGCGGACGACCCGAGTTCGAATCCCGGTCAGGCCAAATCTTTTCTCTTCAAAATAAAAATATTTAAAAATTAAAACAAAGATTATAAATTATTTTTGAAAAATATTTTTAATTTTGTCCATTTACTCGTTTCTGTTTTTTTTTTTTAACAAATTATAACTTTACCGAATCCCAGATATCAGGGAACTTATCCCCGTCTTAACATAGATATAATATTGCCTATTATATAAACTAATTGAATTAAATTTAACAAATGAACTGACAATTTGAAATAAAAAGATCACTATTATTTATGGCATGAAAGAAAATGTGAAGAAAAATAATACGTAAATCAATATAATTGAATTTTGTAATAGAATCAGATCTGAAATATAATTTTAAATTTATATTCATTATTTAAAACGAATAAATGCTTTTGACTGTAAAATTATCAAACCATTACAAACAATTAAAAACTCTAAATCCTGAACTAAAATTTTAAAATGGTTATTTTAAAAATAAACTGTGAAATATTTGTATTTAGAATTCGCTACATAATATAAGAGTAGAGAAAATATTGCTTTTATTCAATTACTAGCTTTCAATTTCACTTTAAACTTAATCCTGTGCAGGTGCATGGCTTAGAACGGTCCATAGAGATCTCAGGGCAACAGGTATTCTGCTAAATTTAGGTCCACAAATTTACCTCCTGAAAGTCAGCCACACTACAACCATCGAATTTAATTTAATTAAACCGATAATAATGATGGTTAACATCTTAAATAAAATGTTCCTGTCGAATGTTCCTGTCTTATATACATATATATATATATATATATATATATATATATATATATATATATATATATATATATATATCTTATAAATTAGTCCCAATATAGATGTTATATTATGGATATTCCCCTTTTTAAATACTAAGGAAATGAAAATAAAAATAATTTATCAAAAATAATAATTACATATATAACATTAAGAAATTTGTTTCTAAATTTCTAACATATAGATATTTAAAAAACAAATTCAATGCTTTTGCATTATTACTTACACTTAGAAAGTTAAAAAATATTAAACGTAGTGCTGTCATATTGTGCCAGTGGAATTATTTTATGCATACGAGTATTTTAAATACATACCGTCATAAGGTTTTTAAAATTACCTCTCTATTATTTATGTTATGAATATTTATCCGGGATTACATTGAATCAAATTATGTCTATACAAAATTATTATACTAATATATATTTGTATTTTTCTTTAGTTGTTTGAATTGAACACCATTGAATGGTATTATGACATAAATATACATATATATTTATATTTATACCGATTTATTACATTAGTAGGGAGTGGAGTGGCTCAGTGGTAGAGCACTGAGTTGCCATGCCGAAAATCCTGGTTCAAATCATGCTGCAGACAGTACTTTTATTTAGTCTGTTTGCAGCAGGAGATAGATCATATGGGATCTAGGACCCTCCTGGGGCTCACGCAACCTCCATAAAATATTATAAAAATATGGTACCCAAAATGTGGCGGTTGAGCGTGACCTAGGACAAGTCACCTTCTTGCAGAACCGTTGTCCATGAAACAGTACAGTCTCTACCATGTACTAAACCCCAGACCCGTTTACGGGTTGTAGTGGTACATGTTTTTTTTTATTATTAATTAGTATCTCTAGTTACACTAATATTAATCCTGCACATCATGGAGTGATACTTTCTTAATGGTAAAAAAAATGTTGTGACGTCGCGAAAATAACGCAAGGTCAATAAATTTGAACTTGCACATCGAAGAGAGGAGCAGACGACGTGAAGGCGTTGCACCTGGGTCCTGGAAGAAAATAGCATGCAGGAAGAGCTGGCAAACACCAAATATTCAACAACAACAAAGATCGATGCAGCAACCAACAAACAACATAGGCAAGTGATAAACTCGAAGAGGTAGAAAGATCCAGGCCGCACAAGGTTACGAGCAGGCATGCTAGACACAGAGAAAGATTTTCAGACACATATACAGAGACAAAGGGAGAGTTAAAGACAAAAAGAGACACATATACAGACAAAGAGAGAGACAGAGAGGTATAGATAAGATGAGATACATGCCGATTGACAGAGAGATGGCGCTAGGTGATGCGGTGTGCCGCCTGCGACCGCCCCATGGCTACTGCCCTCAGCCGGGCCGCCCCCACCACAGCTCCCGCGCAGGGGTAGTCCCATCTCGGCGCCTTCGTTCTCGTTATTATTCCACAATAATTATTATACTTTCTCCAGAACCTATTATTAATTACACACGTCTGCGATGAAAAAAATGTAGCATATTTAACTAGTGGATTCAACTGTATTTTTTGTGCTGACTAAGGAAAAAATAGTAAACAAATTCCATCACCCCTAGATTAAGATATGTCTTTCTTTGTTAGTTGCCTCCGGTGTTTCATATTCATGGTATCGATTTAGAGAAAAGGAATTTGTCTCTTTTTTTACACAAGAGGATGATCTAGTTTTCTGCAACAATGTACCTGGAATCATGGAAATGTTCAAAATCACGTAGAACCAGAGGAATGGAGACTCTTCTTCGATTCATAAAAAAAGGAGTTTGAAAGCTGTACTTCTTCACAATGGTAACCAATTTGTTTCTGTGCCTGTTGAACACTCAGTCCATTGAATGCTACGAAAATCTTGAATTTTTCTTAATAAACTCTGCTACTCTGACCATAAATGGACCATTTATGGGGATTTGAAAGTTATTTCCATTTTACTAGTTCAACAAAGTAGTTACACAAAGTTTACATGTATCCTCTGTGAATGGAATAGCCGTGAAAGGAAACAACACTATGTCAAGCAGACGTGGCCAATCAGAAAGGCTCTTATTAGTGGAGTTAAAAATGTTGAAAGAAAACGTTTAGCGGATCCTAAAAAGATCTTACTTCCAACACTTCATATCAAATTGGGGCTAAGGAAACAGTTTGTGAAAGCATTACCCGACGAAAGAGAGTGTTTCAAGTATCTTTGTGAACAGTTTCCTGATATATCCGATGCTAAGCTGAAAGAGGGGGTCTTTGTTGGGCCTGACATCAGAAAACTTGTAAGAGATGAAAGCTTTGTCGCTAAAATGAAAATGGAAGAAAATATATCTGGAAATCATTTAAACTATTTGTAACAGGCTTTCTATTAAACAAAAAAGACCCAAACTTTTAACTTGATTGTTACAAAACTAAAAAATGTTGGGCTGCAACATGAGTGTCAAAGTTCATTTCCTTCTCTCGCGTCTGGACTACTTTCCAGAAAATCTTAGTGCTGTAAATGAGGAACAAGGAGAACGTTTCCATAAAGATTTTTTAAAAATGGAGCTCAGATACCAAGGCCGATGGAATGTCAACATGATGTTAATAAGGGAAAATTCTCAAGAACACAGCCGAAATAGTACCAAAAGAAGCTTTATGGAAAAAGAAAACGTTTTTACAAAGACTTATAATAACTATACACATGTGCATCACTTTTATGGTCATTTTAGCTGGGTATCTTTTTTTTTTCTTTTGCTTCGTGTTAAAATAATAAAAACAAATCCAAAATTTTCCGTTTTTTGTACTTTTTTCAAAACCTTCAACTTTATTTTGTAGGCTAGCCTTACATGATAGGAAAAAAAACAATGTCATGTTTGAAATCAGCGCAGAGCACGTAAAGATCAGTTAACAAAATAAAACAATTTGTAAAAAAGTTTTTTTTTGCAGACCTGTATTATTATACTTTATCCAGCACATACACATATTTATTATATATTATCCAGCACCTATCCATAATTATTACCGTTTCTCCATCACATACACATAGTTATTATATTTTATCCAGCACCTATCCTGAATTACTTTACTTTCTCCAACATCTATCCGTAATTATTATACTTTCTCCACCACCTATCCATAATAATTATATTTATTTTGAAGGGAAAAGATTTTCCCAGGCCTGGATACGAACCTGGGTGTTCTAGCCAATTGAACTACCAGGGGTCGCCTCCCAGTCAGGCAAATCCGTTTTCTTTACCGATCCTATATCCCCGTGTTCTCGCAATTTTGCAGCTGCCACGGAGCGATGTATACTCGAGGAAGGATGTTCATTGTACATTACTTTAAGGAAAAAATAGTTGGGAGTGCAGTCAATTAAAACATCAAAATAAGTATAACTTATTTTGATGTTTTCATTGACTGCACCCCCAACTATTTCTTCCTTAAATTAGAAGATACAGTCGACCAACTCTTCTCTAACGTACATTACTTTAATTTAGAATCTTTTTGACTTACGTCATTGCTAATAAATGCTTTTGACTGTAAAATTATCAAACCATTACAAAAAAATTAAAAACTCTAAAATCTGAACTAAAATTTTAAAATGGATATTTTAAAAATAAACTGTGAATATTTGTATTTAGAATTCGCTAAATAATATAAGAGTAAATAAATAGAGAAAATATTGTTTTAATTTTTAAATATATTTACTTTGAAAAGAAAAGATTTGCCCTGGCCTGGATACGAATGCCTCTCCGTGGCAGTGCTCTAACCAACTGAGATACCAGGGGTCGCCTCCCAGTCCGTCAAATCCGTTCTCTTCACAGATCATATATCCCCGTGTTCTCGCAAATGCGATGCATACACGAGGAAGAATGTTCACTGAACATTACTTTGATTAGGATTTTGTTGCCTTACGGCATTATATTATTTATAATTTTTTAAAAATTTTAATTTTGAAGAGAAAAGAGCACAACTCTGGAATTTACCATGGTAAAAGTATATTATACGTAGAATTCTTATACAAATCTATAATTTATCTATGAAAAAGTTTTTCAGATACATATAAATTTCTTTTCAAGATTTTCAATTCCCTCAAAAACAAATTCCTGTTAGAATTTCACCCGTGATAAACTGTAGTAGTTTAATTAGTAGTAATTAATAATAAGAAAACTCACGTTAATAGAAAACGAAACTATAAAGTAAAAAATAATTCTTCAAGAAAAAAAAAAAAAAAAATCGGCTTCCAGTCAACTACTTTATTGTTTTATATGACAAAACGTTTCGACACTATGGTGTCATTTTCAATTATTTATTTTTCTGCATTCCTTAACTTTAAATAAAATAACAATAATTGCAATAATATAAAATTTTTTTTACATAAATGTCCAAAAAGATAACATACTATAGATGGTTCAAGGATCAAGGTTTGGTTTTTTGTGTAATGGAATATAAGTTTGACTATGGAGCACTAAAGATCTCCTTAAAAATTATTTTAAAAAAATATTGACTTTCCAGGTATTTGTACTTATAGTATGTTATCTTTTTGGACATTTATGTAAAAAAAATTTATATTATTGTAATTATTGTTATTTTATTTAAAGTTAAGGAATGCAGAAAAATAAATAATTGAAAATGACACCATAGTGTCGAAACGTTTTGTCATATAAAACAATAAAGTAGTTGACTGGAAGCCGATTTTTTTTTTTCTTGAAGATGAAATTCAAATAAATCCAGTTTAAAAAAAGGAAAAAATTATAAGTAAAAAATAATTTTCAATAAGTTTAAAATAAGAATGGAGTGATGATCAAAAATTCATTTCCTCTTAAAAAAGCGTGTGGTTTATGTATGTTAAAAATATATATATATATATATGGTATAACCTGTACCACTACCACTACTAGCAGGGTTCGGTAAGTGGTAGAGACTGTACTGTTTCTTGGACAAAGGTTGTACAGATAGGTGATGATTTATCCTAGATAGACGCTCAACCACCAGATTTTTCCGTTATTTTGGGTGCCTACCTTTTAGAGGCTAAGTTAGCCCCAAGAGGATCATAGATTCCACAGGAACCATCTCCAACAGACTCAATAAAATTCTGACAGCGAGTGGGCTCAGAACTCAGAACCTGCGGCACAGCGACTCATTGCTCTACCACCGAGCTTGCTGTTAATTGTTCTAAATATTTTATTGACCGATATTGGTGAAAGTCAGTCATTATGAAATACTTTATTAACCCCAACCATTTTCTACTATAATTTTTGTTTTGCATTGTTCTATTCTTATTTTAAAATTATTGAAAACTAAGTCCTTCTTTTTAAGTTATTTTACTATATCAAAGTACATATTTTTAAAATATTATCCTCATTCTGATTTTTGGTTCGGCTAGCTACAAAACCCTTTTTTTTGTAAATACTATTTTTCTGTTTATATGAAACTCCTCATTTAACCCCACCAGTATTCTTATGCTTGTGTGAAACATTACAGCACGTACGCTAAGTACTTGGCATAAGAACTGCCGTGCTGCTCCATGCATGAAAAATGACTAATCCTAAAATTCTGGTCGGGATAATGGGACAAACTTATTAAATATAATTAAATTCCATATTTTGAAGAGGCCAAAAATTAGCCCTAGGAGTCCTTAACAAACATACGAACATATAGGAAAAACTGAAAAAAACGTGTTAATAAAAATTAAAATGTTGATGAACTCATTAAGTATTAATTGAGATTGTCCTTAACCATTTTATCTATAAACAGAAAATTGCATATTGCAGAAAAGATCGTCGTAGAACTCTCAAGTCTACATGGGGATTGGTTAATCTTTCATTAGGTTAAAAATAATACTATTTTAATCGAATACCATTCCCTTAGCTTTCTCCAATACCAGCGCAACTATGAAATTCCCATTGAAAACAATAATATTTTATTTCAGATTCCTTCATATAAACAAATTTTGAAGTTATACATTGCTGTTTTGGATCGGACGCTCCAGTTTCTTTTATACGAAGTTCACTTTCCTCCAAAAAAATCCCTCCTGTCAGATATTTATCCGTAATAGTCGCTTTAGCCAGCTTAATAACTAAGAAAGCAATACAAAATTAATACGTACATTTATCCTGTATTAAGTATTAATTGGGATAACCCTGTAACCACAAAGCACCACAATATATAGATTAATTTTGAAAAAAAAATTCAATTTTCTCCTATAGAAAGTAATTTATCAGACATGATTTAATATAAACGTTGATTATCAATTTAATGACCGGAGCCCTACGCTATCACTTCATGAAATAATCCTGTTTTGCCATATGTCTTAATTGTAATTTTACTGAAAATATAAAAAGAGTGAGCTCAAGTTTATTGTACGCTTCATACAACTCACTCCACAGCATTAAAAATTATGCAAAATTTATTCAATGAAATTTTCCACATCATTCGTCAAGAAAACGAGAAAATCACATTGATTATCATCGGGTGGAAAACAGAACCATATCAATTAATCCTTCACGTATGGTATGAGCTAAATTTATTGCTGATTGAATCAACTTCATGCTTTATTGAGGAGATATTTTTTTATTGAAAACTATTTTTTGGAGGAAAATGAAAATTTTTGTGGAAAAATATGGCGTGTGGAATTTTTTATAATTGGTCCTTAACGATACTTAATTTATTTTTCAATTAAAATTATTTGGCCTATTTCTAAGGAGAACGTAAAGCTGAGCCCATATGCAGATTTAATTTATAAAGTATACTTGGTGAAAGATAATATAAAATATAATTTAATGATTACCTGAGCGGTATTAATCATTACAACTACCTTTTATGCTCAAGGTCGCATATTCGCAGCTAAGAGATTTGTTAAAATAGAATTAAAAATCCTTGGTTATGCCGTCCTTCGAAAGGGACGTAATATGGGAATCTTGAGGCTGAGCAGTGCTAGGTACTCATTAAAGATCCCTATCCTAATAATATCCGGATAGAAATTCTTAAGACCCCACTGCACCATCTTCCGATAAGCCATAATAAAACGAAGATAAATGTAAAAAGAACTATAGAAAAAAAGTGAAAGGCTATAAGTAATGAAATCTGTTCCATACTGGTACCACAAAGACTCAAAACGTGTAGTTTGAATACCTCCAATTATGTTCTAGGACTTTTTAAATGTATTTAACCATTCAAGATCAAATTTTCAAGGTTTTCTTTATTAACAACTGAACAGAAAATAAAAAAATTATATGATTGTTACTCAAAAAGCAATAAAAGAAAAAACATTTCTATAAAGATAATATAATTATTAAACGGGGAAGTGGTGTGATATAGATGTTACGCTATTGCAGTCCTATATTATAGCTATGGAATATAGCCAAGCTCAAGGGGCTAAACACTATCCCGCATGACTTATAGGTCTTGCACTACTGTATCATCATATATATATATATATATATATATATATATATATATATATATATATATATATATATATATATATATATATATATATAAAAGAATAGAATAGAATAGATATTATATATGTGTATATATATATATATATATATATATATATATATATATATATATATTTTATTTTATTCTGGGACCAGGTCCCTTAAGAATAATAGAAGTGTACAGACAATAATAAAGATATATCTGGCCAAACAGCTACATTATTAAAATATTACAATATTTACATAATTACATAAAATTAAATATGAATTTAAGGTTATGTTCTGATAGAGAATAAAATAAAAGTAATAAAAAAAACATACAAATTTACAATAAAAAGAAATTGGCAAATGGAAAAATAAATAAGTTGATGAAAAGTAATATCATTATGAGTGAGGAACATATACAGCAATTCATCAATCACTTGTATTGATTATAGCTACTAATTTTTATTGATTAGAGAGCATCTGTTTGGGAATTTAGAAGGTGTAGGAATAGTTTGGATTTGAATTTGGACGAATAAGATGGATGACGGATATCGTTTGGGAGCGAGTTCCAAAGAGAGGTAGAACGGGCGAGAAAGGAACGCTCAAAATTTTGGGTTCTGTGGGAACGGTTATAATGGTCGGAAAGACGAAATCTCGTTCCCTAGGATTGGATTTATTTAAATTTAAATTTAGTTTCATTAATTGAACGTAAATTAGTTTTAATATTTATTATTTCATAAAAATAATTTTTAAATAGACATTCATGATGGTTTCCGATCGAATTGAAATTCAAAACTATGGGATTAAATTTCTAAATCAGTTATAGTATGAATTATTAACATTAGTCTCGTTTTCACATCCATATACATTTTTAAGTAGTTTATTTATTACTCAAAACAATTAATTAATAAGTTAACTACTTAGGGCAGCGCAACTTACTGATGGGCGCTACGGTCCAACAATGGCCTGGGCCTCCTCAAGGACCTTAATCCAGTCAACTCCTGTTCCCTGCACATTCTCTCCATCTCTTTGCTCCAAGGCAGCACAACCTCAGTTCGAAATATCAATAAATTAATCGGAATAATAATGAGTTAATTGTTATATTATTTATACCTTGTATTTATGTTTATATAGATGTAAATAAACTTTATTTTAATTTTTAGCATTATTATCATCATTAAGTTCACCAATACTTAAGCCATTCACACTTCCAATCATTTCATAAAACAATTATTATTATTATTAAACAGTGACAAATAAAATCTTCTAAGATAAACGAAAAGTTGATCTAGTTATTGATGTTCAACAAACAAACAAGGTCTTTAATATAATATAATATTATATATATATATATATATATATATATATATATATATATATATGCAATGTATATATATGCAATTTATATATATGTGTGTATATTATACATATATTACTATCATATAATCCGCACTCTCTTTGATTAACATTTTATTATGTTTATTTATTTATTAATGTAATATTATTTTATATTTTCACTGTTTTTTAGAATAGAATAGAATAGAATAGAAAATAAACTTTAATCTGGGACCAAGTCCCTTTAGAATAACAATAATGAACAAATAAAAAAAAAACATAAAATTCATCTGGCCAGAAGGCTACATAATAACACAAATCATGAAATAATCAAGTGTGACAAAACATTGTAAAAATAGAAATAGATAAGAAAATAAATAAATAAAATACAAAGAACTTGACTGCTTTTTAACTAATTGTCGAAAATAAATATATTTATATTAACAAAATAATGATTAATAATATTAATACAGTAGTTGATGACGAAATTGCTACCTAAAATAATTGATTAGCATAGTATGCGATAGTATATTTAAAAAGTCGGTAACATCTTTGTTGTTGGAAAAATAAACAAAACAAAGGGTAGCGGGATCGAGTTTACAATACTGATATATTCAAGCAGATATTTGACCTGCTTGGAGAGCGACTTTTTGAGATGCCAAGAGATGATGGAAAAGCAGGGATTTAAATGAAGCTAGTGAAGAGGAATGGCGAATGAAATGAGAGATTGAATTCCACCCAGTGGTGGAGCGGGCGAGGAAGTAGCGCTCGAATGCCTTAGTTCTGTGGGAAGGAATGTGGAAATCGGAAAGGCGAGATCTTGTTTTGTGGTGCTGGACAGAGGATTTGAATGGGAGGAGACTATAGATATATGAAGGGTGTTGCGAGTTGATGGATTGGTATAGAAAAACGCTAAGGAAATATTGTCTACGGATGGGAGGGAAAAGCCACTTTAACTCATCATAGTGATGTGACACCCGGGATCGCCTCGGAGTACCAAGGACAAATCTTAAAGCGCAGTTCATTATTCTTTTTAAGCGGCTCTCAAGCATTTTCGAGAGGCCCCCGTATACCACACTACAGTAGTCGAAGTGGGGGAAGATGAGGGATGATACGAGCAGCTTCCGAGTAGGTTGTGTAAGGAGATGCCGAGAACGATGGAATAATTTTAGGGAACTAATTATTCGTCGGGATATTTGGGTGACATGTGGTTTCCAGGAAAGGTTTTGGTCAATGGTAATGCCTAGGTTTTTAACGGAGGAGTTGAAACTGATGGGGTGGTCGTTTAGGATTAATGTTGGAAGGGTGGGGATAGTTGCAAGGAGGGAGTTGGAACCTATGGAACAATGGCCTGGGTTTTCATTGCGTTCAATTCCAGTTTGTTCAGCTTTGCCCAGGCACTGATTCTATCTAGGTCTTGCTGAGTACTGGCGAACGCATATGAAAGCTCAGATGGAGGAAAGGATAAATATATTTGGAAGTCGTCAGCATATAGATGGTAGGAACAGTGGTGAACAGATTTAGGAAGATCATTGATGTAACAGTTGAAAAGGAGAGGAGAGATGCTTGAGCCCTGAGCCACACCTGAGGATAGAGTAAGGAAACGGGAAAGGGGTTGGTTGGGCATAGAGACCGCTTGGGACCTATCAGAGAGGAAGGATTGGATCCATAGAATAGAGCTGTAGGAAGAAGACAATGACTTTAGTTTGGAGAAAAAGATAGAATGGTCCAAGGAATCGAAAGCTTTAGAAAAGTCTAGGAGGATTAGCACGGTTAGTTGTTTGTTGTCCATGGCTTTATATATGTCATTGGTGATTTTGGTAAGGGCAGATTGAGTGGAAAAACCTGGGCGAAAGCCTGATTGAAGCGGAACGAGGAGTTTGGACTGTTCGAGAAAATTTGATATTTGAGACTGGACTATTCTTTCGAGAGGTTTGGAAAGGTTGGAAAGTATGGAGATTGGCCGGTAGTCCTTGGGAGATAATGGGGTTGGGGTTTTATTTATAGGATGGACTAGGGATTTTTTCCAGGAAGTCGGGAATACTGCTTTTTGTAGTGAGAAGTTATAAATGAAAAGTAGGACAGGTAGGATATCGATGAGGCATAGTTTGAGTAGTTTGACGGGTATCTCGTCTAATCCGGTAGAACTGGAGCGGGATTTAAGAACGGAGGAAATAATGTCTGTAGGTGATATGTCTAAGAAATAGAAATTGTCGGGGTTGAAAGATGGCGTTGATGAAAAGACGGAGGAGGAGGATTTTGATGTGTTAATTGAGGCACTTTTAACCATTTTATGATTAATTCTTGTCACTATGCCATCCGTAATATCCTGCCTAGCGATAAAATAAGGGTTTCACTACATAATAAAGACTATGCTGTTTCTAGCACAACGGCTGAGCAGATGTCTTCTCCGAGATTACGCTCAAAGGCTATGTTTTCCCTTTTTCCCCGATCATGAGTACCCAATCTGTAGAGAATGCCCAATCCCATACCTCACTAACCACATATATCATTATAATTATTACTGATACCCAGTCTACATTTGTTTTCTTTCATTATAATTTTCATTTATTTTTTAATATATTTTTATCAATATTGTTTGTATTTTTTGCTATCTTTATAACTACTTTTTATGAATTTTCTTAAAACTGAATTCTTCTTTTATTAATAAATGTTCACAACAACTGTGAAATACATTTAATGAGTTTCCAAATTATATATTTTTGAAGAAAATACTACAATGGCTTACATTTTATTCTGTCCACTATTTTCTTCTTCCATTTAATTGTTCTTTTTTTTAAGTTTGTCTCCTCGTTATTTGTTCACCTCTGAGCAAGAAAGATTTCCCCCCCCCCCCGGATTGTTGAGAACTCCTCTTCACGTAATGAACTAGTAAACCTCTCGTAATTATTTTATGAGTGTTCTGCCTCCTCCTGGGCCCTCAATACTACCTTCTCCCTTTTTCATTATTATCCTATCCTTGTCCAGTAATAGTTTCTTTATCAGTTTTATCACGTAGCTTTTTTAATTGTAAAATTTCTTTACTAATATATTGTTTCTTACATGCTTAATGATCTTTACATCACAAATATATCTCTTTTTACTATGCATTTCTGAAATTGTAAGTACAATTTTTAACCATTCACACAACTCAATATTTTTCATTTATGAAATTATTTATGTTATTTCCACTTAGTCATTATTGTTAGTTACACCTAGTGTGCTAATCTCAATTTGGATTTAATTAACAATAACATTATCATATTTATTGTTTGTTTTTTCCATGCCAACATTTTATATATTTATCTGCATTCATTTACTAACACTGATTAGAATAAAAGTAATACATTTCATGACAAAATAGAATAAAAACCAAGACCCCAACATGTCGTCACGAGGATCTATGGAGTTAAGATTACAAAATTAAGACCCAATCTGGGTTCAAATATTTTTCCTATTTCTTAAGTAGGGCACTATGATTCACGATGATTCATGTAGGGCATAATACCAATGCTTAAATGATTATCTAATATCTGAATAACAAGAGACCCATATCCACATAGAAGAATCCACAAAGAAGGAATACTAAACAAACAAAAAACAAGAGAGAGAGAAGAAAGATCTCCACTTGGTGGATATGCAAGAGAGCGACTCATGCATAATCCACTGACCGCTGAAGGCCGGAGTAACTCAAGTAACTCAAGAGGTCCGCCTTGAATGCGATATGAGTGCCTGAGCCCTCAGGGAAATTACTATCTCTCATCTCGATGATATTTTCTAGGCTCTCTGTACCTCGGATCTAGATCGCGAGATATGTAGACCAGTCGAGGCATTCCGATGAACGATGCTACTCTTATTTTCTAACCCATCTATACTAAATCTAACTGATTGATAGATGTACCTTTTCAATAACGTAGCATATCTACTTGTTTATAATATAATCAAAAACATATATTCAAGTGACCTCTGTTTAACTGTAATTTAGTTATATAATTAAATTTTTGAAATGTCTTATAAACCTTAAATTAATGAAGTTATTATTACATTAAAAAAATTGAATTAGACACTCATAATGGCTGCAGATAGCATTGAAAATTCAAAACTATGGGATAACTGTATTTTTTTTTATTTCTACGTCATTTATAGTCTGCATTATTTACATTTCATAATTTGTAAATTTGAATTGTTAGTTTTCACATTTATATAAATTTTTAAGTAGTTCAAGTCATCAAAACATACGATGGACTGCACAAGCTCAGTGCTAAATACCAATAACTTAATTGAAATAGTAATTAGTAAACAGTGATATTGTTTGAGCAACCTCGAAATAGTTGTTGGACCTTTCGAAGAGAGCTCCGAAATGGATATATATGAAAAAATACACACTGGTTCAATTACACCAGATCAAAATTAAAACTCATTATATTCTAAAAATAGCAAAACAAAACTTTGTTGATATTAATACTAATCAATTAAAATTTAATCCTTTTTATAAAGAAAATAAATTACTTATACTGAGATTACAATGAACAAATAAAACAAGAATTACAATTACTACTGATATAAAAAGAACTAGAGCACAATTTTAAATAAGTCAATGTTTGTAATAAAGACACTAGTAAATGTCTGATGATTATTATACATCTGGCTAGCCAGTCGAAATATTGTAAAAAGGGAATGAAAACTCTCTTATCTGTCGTCATCGGCGGGGCGTGCGGCGATGTCCAGGCGACTTCCTCGCTACGGCCGGCTGTGCGAAACCTTGAAGTAGTTTTTCTCCGCAGGGCGAGAGATAGAGTCCAATAAAAATTCGAAGTGGTCGAACCGACTGCCAGACTAATACTGTACTGTCCACAAAATTCCTCACTCCAACAGGGCGAGCGAGGGTCAAAATATCGGGTCGATTCGAAGTGGTCGAATCGACAGACAGACCAATACTGTCCTGTGCTTGAACTTGAACTGCAGTGGGGCAGCGAATTAGTCTAGTTGAAGTCCACCAAACAACTACACTATTGTTTATAATATGCACTCACTCAGGCGAACACTGTCTGGATTACATCGACGAAATAAACAATAGCCGATCGAATCCACCGTCGGCCTGTCTTTTTTTTTTCTTCAATTTATAAATAAAATTAAGTTATTCTATGTAATTTTAACAATAATAAAACATAATAGTAAACAAATAATAACAATACAAAATAATAAATATTTACATTACTATATTCACAAAAGGTGAAAATTCAAATAAAAGGAAAAAATTTCTTTTTTTTTACAAGATATTTGTTTTGTTTATGATTAATAATAAGTACTCTTTTAGTCAACCAAATAAACTATCTGGCCTTAACAGATATTATTTATAACTTGAATTTGCGTTTACATAGATGAAGGTGAACTTAATTTTAATTTTTAGCATTTTATCATCGCTAAATTTAACAATACTAAGGTCATTCATATTTCTAGTCATTTCATAAAACAAGTTTAACATTAAACAGTGACAAATAAAATCTTTTATGATAAACGAAAATTTTATCTAATTATTGATGTTCTAAGCTATGCTTACTTAACCACACCACACCAATAACGCTCAGCAATCCTCACAAATTGAAAGTTGCAGCACTGGAAACAATTGCTGAACTATAAAGTCGGGAAAGCTGGCTTCACATATATACAGATGGTTTAGCGACAATGAACTGCACAGGGGCTGGTTAGTGTTCAGTTCAGTGTTCGAGGGGTCTGTACCTGTGGGGTCCAATGCAAACGATTACGACGGCGAAATAATAGCAATATAAAGGCAGTAGAAGAGCTCTCCAAAATCGAAACCTTCTACAGAGAATCTGTTTTCCTAATAGATTCGCAAGCCCTCTTCAATAACTCTCCGATTGATTGTGAGACGACAAGATCCTGTCGGATAGCTATATTGAATATGATTGTTAAAGGCTGGGAGCTTACACTGCAGTGGATACGAAGTCAAGTAGGGGTAATGGGAAACGAACGGGCAGACCAACTTGCCAAGCAAGGCGCAGCACTACCTCAACCTGACTACCCCGCTTCGCTAACCTCAGCCAAGATTAAGATCGAAAAAACAATTAGAAGCTATACAATGAACCTATGATTGCTACCTAATATGCTAGCAGAGGATAAAAATGAGAGTGCCTTGCACATGAGCAGCTCTCCCGAGATCTTTCGAGAGGCAAAGCTGTTGCGAGGTTCAAACTCATCACAGGCCATGATTACCTCCAGGGAAATCTGCATAGAATGGGATAGAATCCGATAATTGCCCCATTTGTCTTTCTGGTGTAATGGAGTTGCACACTTACGACATTGCAGTGGTCTTAAGGATATTCCACACAATGATGACGATGAGAGGCTCGGTGGCGTATTGCAGAAATGTCACGTGCTGGCATTGGATAAATAAAAAATAAAAAATGCTTTAAGTTATTAGTAGGAATGGCACTAACACTATACCACCTATTAGTTAAATATTATTATTTCTATATCAATCGAGTTCTAACCTTTGAACTAAAGTTGATTAAAACAAATCGTCTACAATGAGTACAACTCATCCACAGACTGCTACGCTTTGCCAGTTTCGCGCAGCACGTCACGAGCATGTCGGTGACGCGAAGCCGTTTTTCCCCTAACGAAGATCGCTGACGTGAAGTTTTCACTTCAAAAATAATTAGCTCTACCTTTAAAATCCCGTGGATAATTTCGATTCAGTGCATGATAGGAGCTCTACTCAACTGTTTCTAAGCGACCGAATGTGCCGACCATTTCGTTCAACACCCGTTTTACGCGCCAAGATTATGATGGTATTCCCTGCTTTCAATTCTTAGGATAATCAATGCAGTCATTGGTAAAATTAACAGATTAAATTAAATTTTTAAACAATTTAGTGTTAAACAAAATAAAAATTATAATATGTCCACAATCAAGGAATGGTCTAAATATGAAGGAATATTTGATTTAAACGTATTTAAGTACGTCCGGAGTAGCTTTGCTTCACTGATGTAATATGTAGGTCCCAGGTTCGGGGGCGTCTGCGGTAGCTAAATTTAAAGGTCCTGTGGGATATACAAGACCCTCCTGGGGATGACCCAGCCTCTATAAAGTGGTTACCGTTATTTGTGAGCAAACACCTGGTTTCTGAGCCCTTTTTCAGCTAAATAGCCTCCATGTAGTGTAACAATACCCGAAAATGAGTTTTTTTGTAAACTAAACCCTATTTCATATGTAATTAGTCTAAGTGAATGATTAAAGAGAGTTCAATTGTTCAGCAAACTAGACACACTCTTGAGAAATATGCCAACTGTCACAAACCACACATAATGAACTGTATACTCCGCAATGAACAGATAGCCTATTATAGTTAGTAATAATAAATAAAAATAAAATTTTATTGCAAAAATATTTAAACAAAAGTTATTCAAATAATATTTATGATACAACAAATGTATTTATCCCTAAAAATAAATATATTTTGCGTGGGTAAGTGAGTGTGTTTTTTTTTTTTTGAGTGTGTACGTGTATGGGGTTTTTCTTTATATAGAAGCAAACCCAAGTACACTCCAATTAGTTATTCAGTAACCACTTTGCCTGACGGCTTTCAGGATAATAAATTTACATTTACAGGATTTTAGGTTAGTTAAATTTATTTATAACACAAAAACATGCATTTATATTGCTCAGCTATTTTTACCTTGAAAAATCCTATCTTCCCTTTTCTCCTAAGTAATTTCAAAGACCGTAATATATTTTAAGAAAATATTTCGATTCGTTTATTTCCTTCACATACTAATTTAATATTCTAAATCATATATATGAAAACAGTAACACTCAGTTAACAATAGATCGTCAATAACGGAGCTGAAGACAAATATAAGAGGTAGATCGTCGGAAGCAAAAAGCAAAGCTCTTTTTTTCTTCTCATCTGTTTTATTTTATATACATAATAATAATAATAATAATATATATATATATGCTCTTGGAAATAATATTCTCTTGGGCCAATAGGCTTCTTTCTCGCGCATTTCAGCTTCCGCCATGAGCTGAGGGCTGCTTGCTTTTCAAGGCTGGCAACAAAAGTAATAAGAAAAATCTTGGAAACAAAAACATATATTAGCTTATCTAGATCAATATTAATTAACTTATTAATAACATCTGCATTAAGGCCGTTATAACAGCAAAAAACTAATCCAATAGCAACCATTATTAACGGAATTTTAATTGCACTGCAAAAACCTGGGAAATAATGAAATTAACAAGAGGTAATTATTTTATACTTGTAGTAATGTTAAAGAGAAAATCCCAATAGCAAAATCTTAAGTCTCTAACATACTGTGAAAACTAGCCAGCTTAGGATTTGCCAATTCAGGCAGCATCAGGTCATTCAAATACTAAAACCAAAAGAAAATCAAAAGTGCAGCACATTTTACATCAACAGCCCTAACAGACGCATCAAATAGATACAACAACCATACTCCGAGACGCTCAATATCAACAACTGCGTTGATATAAAAAATGAGAATATATTTATTTTATTTTTTATTAATTTATTTATTTATCAGTTATGATAAACAGTTATGATATACTGCCTCGTAAACTAAACTCATTTACAGATTTTATCATTAATATTCTTCTGAATACTTTACAATTAGGCATATCTGAAAGCTGTATGATTGAAGATATTTGCTATTTTTTTCTGATTATTTCTGCATTAATTAAATGTTGGAAATATAGTTGATATTACGAATTGGACTGAAAATATTAGTGGCTTAAGCGTTAAATAAAAATGAAACGTACACTTTTTATTTAATTGGTGTTGTAATTAAAAAAAAAAAACCTGTACCACTACAAACCATGAACGGGTCTGGGGTTCAGTACATGGTGGAGACTGTACTGTTTCATGGGCAATGGTTCTGCAATGAGGTGACTTGTCCTAGGTCATGCTCAACCGCCAGATTTCCCCCTCCCCCTTATTTTGGGTACCCTATTTTCATAATATTTTATAGAGGCTAGGTGAGCCCCAGGAGGATCCTAGATTCCATATGATCCATCTCCGGCTGCAAACAGACTAAATAAAAGTCTTGGCCTGCAGCGGGATTTGAACCAGGACTGAGCAATTCCACTCCCTGTTGTAATTAACTTTCTATAAAAATAAAAAAGTATATGTGCCTTGTCCGCGATTTTTTTTCTTATTAACTGATGAGTTTCTTTTACGTATACAAATATTGTTTATTGTTTCGTTTAAGAGCATAGTAACTCTTTTATTATAATAATTATTCGTAAAAAAGTACAATTCCAGGAGCTTAATCGTATATAGAAAAAAATTAAACTTTGGTGATTGGTCTTTCAACTAATATTTAATTTTCTAGAATATGATACTGTTAATTTCTAAAATTCACAATATCATAAACACTCCTTCCTAAACAAAACTTTGCTTAATCCGCCTAAGCATTATATTTCGGTAGTTTTCGGGTCCAATGAATGAAATTAAATATTATTATAATTTATTTTATTTTTATATGATATAATGTTTTAAATATTTCAGTTGAAAAGAAAAAATATGACCAGGACCAGGACTTGAACCCGGGTCTCCGACCTATCCGTGGTGGTGCTTTAACCAACTCAGCCATCCTGGTTCGCTTCTCGGTCTTAAGGCCAACTTTTGGACTGCAAACCAGCAATCTTGGGCATATTAGGATCTTATGTTAAACACTATACCACTGGTAATCTTAATTATGAAATTATTTTAAGTTAATTTTGAATTTTTTTTAATGTTTTTCTACGCAGATTTTCAATTATGGATAATATAATTTTTATTCACACTTCCGGAGTATGAATCTCAATTAATTACGGCTAGTGAGAAAAGGTGATGAGATTTTATTTATTTAAGGGCTAGTTGGAGGTTTCTCGACACCTCGGTTTTTTTTTGTTATGTTTTTTAACAGGACGGGCTCCGGAGGATTCTGATTCATAACTCTTTAATATATTATCATATCCGTTCGTGTAAACACGGTTACCCCGCAGAACCAAACTTCTGTAATACAAACGTCGATATTGACATGAATGATTCAAATTATTAGCATTGTCATAACCCAAAGTTTATAAAAATCACAATAATTTGTCTCGCTCTTTTAGGATCCTTTACTTGTTTTTACAAGTGCAGGTGCTGGTCCACTTCCAAAATTGAAGTATGACCTTCTCCGAGAGGCCAAAATTTTTTCCCTCGTCAATGATACTGACAGCTTCCATGGCACATTTTTCAGTTTATGCTGCTGTCAAAACTGACAGCAATATAGATAGCAGCATAAACTTGATAATGTGCCATGGAAGCTGAGATTTTGTCCTTTTATAGGTCTATTTATTTGCATATACATTGTCATATCTTATTTTACTAAACCCATACTAAATCGTGTTAATAGTTTTGTTGATAATTATTAAAAAGCATGAAATGATATTTGTTAAACGGCCCGGCAATAAACAATTACAGGCTATAGAGTTATATCCATCAATAGGTTCGATCAACTAGGCGGAAGTATTTATTAGAAAATACTATTGTAAGATCAATTCATGTCCTGGACTTCATGAGAGAGTTAGTTTCTTAAAGTTGTATTCCAAAGTGGTGTTAAAAGCATATAAGGAAGGATCAAATATAATGCTTAGGGAAATATAAATTTAAAGGATTTTTTGAGAAGAAAAAAGGAAGGATTTTTGGGTCTGCATGAATCATAGGTGTATGAAAATTGAGATAACACGCTGAGCCTCACATTTCTATTAAAATCAGGGCATTGTATAGTTTATAACTTAGATGGGCCGGGCATGTTGCCAAAATTAGTGGTAATGAAATCTCTAGAAGGCTCCTCGATGAAAAGATTTGTGAACGCAGAAGATAGACAGACCTATCATACAGTGGGTAGATTGTGTGTCTGCAGATACGCAGAAAATGCTGAAAATCTGAAATTGGAGAGCAGGAGGTCAAAAAAGAGAAGACATACGGCTCAGACAACGAAAGGCCTTGGTAGAGACTGTACTGATTAATGGACAAGAGGTCTGCAAGGAGGTGATTTGTCCACGCTCAACCGCCAGATTTTTCCTCCTTATTTTGGGTACCATATTTTATGACATTTTATCAAGGTTGGGTGAATCCCTGGAGGGTCCTAGATCCTATATGACCCATCTCCGGCTGCTAAATAAAAGACTAAATAAAAGTCTTGCCTGCAGCGGGATTTGAACCAGGATTTTCGGCATAGGAACTCAGTGCTCTACCACTGAGCCACTCAGGAAGAAGAAGAAGAGGTAGGTATAAATATGGAACTTGAAATTTTTACACAGTCTGAAAAGACTTTGAAAATTCCAAATTTAGAGATGAAAATCCTTTGAATAATTTCGTGATTATAAAATCATAGAAAGGATAATCATCGATCAAAGAACTGATAGTTATAGTTACATCAAAGCATACCATTTATATTTTATCAAACATATAAATAGACAGCTAATTTAACGTGAAATATTTAAATTGTGATTAACAGATATCCTAAATCAATTATGCCATAATTCTATCTAATATCTAATACAAACACTTTTTGTTTTAGCCCTTTAGGTTTGAACTTTGATGTTGTTCTTGATGACTGTTGAAGGTTTCTATTCTCTGTACTTAGTACATTTTAGGAGATGGATGTGTAGGGGAAAAGGTTCTGATCTGTTATTGTTTTCTTTCTTTGTTTTCCGGCGACGGGGCTTAGCGTGTTCTTTTATTTTACAAACACATATCGCACATACGATGCTATTAAGTCACTTATGCAATTTTGTCAAAACTGAACTGAGTATGTTTAAATATTTTTAATAGTATTTAGTGAGATGTTTGCTTTTACTTTAAAATGTTTTGTTTCAAATCTCCAATTATTCATATTAAAAAAAAATTTACAATATATATATATATATATATATATATATACGAAGTATTTACTTAAAATACCTCACATATATATATACGGAAATAATTATAATACTTTTCCTACCCGGAGGTATTTTAAGTAAATACATCGCATGAGTCCGCTGAAGGCGGGTTCTCTAAACCGCCATATGGCCGCTGACTCTATACATACAAAGCAGGGAGAGACCGCTTACGGGATTAGGTGATAGGAAGAAGAAAGGGGGGAGAGGAAGGAAGAAAGGAAGAAAGGTTTAGACAAGGGAGTCCTCACCCCATCCCTAGGCCAATGAGAGCACGCCAACCAAGAGGACACTGCCTTGCCATCTCCCGGGTCTGGGAGGGAGAACTATGTCTCTAAAGAGTGGGTTGCTACACGCCTTCAGCCCATCAAAAATTTTGATGTGCCTCCGGCTAATGTAGTCAGGTATAGACGGGAGTTTCAGGTCCTCGTAGATTTTAGTATTACGCGCCCTTTGGAGTGGCGTGCCTTTAACTATACGCCTAAGGATGGAGTTCTGGAACAGCTGTAGACTTTTTAATGTGGTTTTATAAACATGTTTAAGGAGCGGCGCAACATGGAGCAGCGTTGGTCTAATAATTGATTTATAAATTTGGCATTTAAGACGTAACGACAGTTGGGGCGAAGTGAGGGGTGGTACAGCCTTTTGGACTTTTGTCGGGCCAGTTTCAGCCTCTCCCAGACGTAACTCGAGACTCGAGAAGGTAAAATGCCTATCAAGAGTGACGCCAAGGTAGAGTTAGATACACGACGATCTTCATCTTCAATTGTGAAGGTCGTCGGTAGGCGCTTTTTACCTTCCTGAAATGACATCACGATGGCTTCCGTCTTAGGCGGATTCATCCTAATGCCATTCAGCTTTAAATCATCAATAATTGACACCAACGCCTTTTTAAAGGCATGACGGGCGTTGGCACTTGAAGCATAAATCCCTATGTCGTCCGCATAGGCCGCTACTACCGCTCCTTCATGCTTAACCGAGACCACGGGTGCTGTGAATATCACAAACAACAGTGGCCCCAGTACAGACCATTGTGGTACTCTACAGGTGGTGTTGCTAGAAGTCGAGTAACTTTCCCCGACTCGCACGACGAAGGATCTTCGGATTAGACAGCATAACGAGACTGGGAAGTTAAACTCTTCCAAGCGTCGGAGTAACAGTGTGTGAGACATACAATCAAAGGCCTGAGTGCAATCTAGGGATATAAAGGCCGTGGCTCTGTTCATGTTCATCTGCTCTATGGTGTGCGCTTGGAGCTTGGGCAGGTGATGGTCACAGGAGACACCTCTAAGGAAACCAGTCTGTTCTGGGGGAGGGAAATGTTTTCCTCCCTACAGTGGGTCAGCAAATGTAGGGAGGAAAACACTTTTTTTTCACATCCTCCAAACTTTTATTTACAATATATTACAAATTTACAATGAATACATGCAAATGCTTATATATATAAAGGCCTTCTGTTACCTTTCGGTATTTTAAGGCGTTACAATGTGAGTCCGCTGAAGGCGGTTTTTACTCGAACCGGCTCAGAGCCGCTGACTTTATACAATGCTAATACAAAACAGGGAGGCACCGTTTAGCGGGATCAAGAATAGTGGTAGAAGAAAGTAAAGGCAGGAAGAAGGAAAACGAAGGAAGGATAAGGACAAGGGAGTACTTACCCCATCCCTAGATCAAATGTAAGCACATCGACCAAGGGAACACTGCCCTGCCATCTCCCAGGTCTGGGGGCTGGTTTTAAGTCCCTAAATAGGGGGTTCGCACAGGTCTTCAGCCCATCAAAAAATTTGATGTGCCTCCGACCTATGTATTCGGGCACCGAGGGAAGCCGAAGCTCCTCCCGGATGGTGGTGTTAAGTGCTCCCTCGAGCGATGTGCCACTTACGATCTTTCTAAGGATAGAGTTCTGGTAATGCTGCAGGCGCTGCAGCGTTGTTTTGTAGAGGTGTCTCAGTAGCGGTGCACCATAGAGCAACGTAGGTCTTATGATAGACTTGTAGATTTGCAATTTCAACCTCAGTGAGAGCTGCGGCGACAAGAGCAGATGGTATAGCCTGTGGGATTTCTGTCGTGCCAACTTCAATCTTGCCTGAACGTGCTTTGAGAAGGTAAGATGTCTATCAAAGGTAACGCCAAGGTAGAGGATTGAAGTGGTTAATCTTCTATCCTCGCAGTCCACGGTAAAAGTTTTCGGTAGAGGTTTCCTACTCACACTCTGAAATGACATTACGATGGCATCCGTCATAGACGGATTCACCCTAATGCCAATCAGTTTCAGCTCGTTCACTATGGTTTCAGTCGCCATTTGTGCCTTCTAAAGGGCATGTGGGGTGCTGATGCTAGTGGCGTAAATCCCAAAATCATCCGCATATGCTGCTACCATTGCTCCTGGATACTTCATTGCGACCACGGGAGCTGTGAAAATCACAAACATCAGTGGCCCCATTACAGAGCCTTGAGGTACTCCACAGGTGGTGGTGCTAGAAGTCGAGTAACTGTCACCGACTCGTACGACGAAAGATCTTCCGCTGAGATAGCTTTGGATCAGACGACATAGAGTGGCGGGAAAGCTAAACTCTTCTAAGCGTCGGAGTAACAACTCATGAGACACACAGTCAAAGTCCTGGGTGCAGTCCAGTGAAATGAACGCCGTAGCGTTCATCCGCATGTGCTCTATGGTGTGCGCCTGCAGCTTAGCCAGGTGGTGGTCACAGGCAACTCCTCTTAGGAAACCAGTCTGCTCAGGGGGGATGATGTTGTTCTCTCTGCAGTGCTTCGACATGTGATGGTGAACCAGTCTCTCAAAGATTTTGCTCATGTGAGGGAGCAAGCTGGTCGGCCTATAGTGCTCAGGTATTCCCCCACTCATCCCAGGCTTGAGTAGTGGCACTACGACGGCTTGTTTCCACACATCAGGAAAGTACGAGATCCTCATGCAGGTGTTAAAAATGTTCAATAGAAAGGCTTTACTCTTCCTAGAAAGCATCTTCAACATCACATAGGGGATATCATCCTGTCCTGATGCTCTGTTACCTTTCGTGCGTCGTAGTACTGACTCGAGCTGACCAAAGGTGGAGAATGTGGGCTTCCCGTTGGGGCACGGTAGTGGTCCTTCCGGGATTGGTGGAGCATCTAACAGCCGAGCAGCTTCTCTCTCCTCATAAGCCTTCACCAAAAGTTCAGCCTGTTCCCCCGGCATCAGCAGGTTGCCTCCAGATGAAAGAAACACTCCGCTCCTTTTGGTTACGTTGGTTTTGACGAGCCGCCAGAACTGACGGGGGTCATCGTGAGTCCGACGCAACTGCTCATGCCAGAGGGATGTTTTCCAGTCTCGCATGAGGCCGGCTATCTGCCGGGTCATCGCATTGATGGCCGGTTTTAGCCCGTAGTCACGAGAGCGCTGGAAAATATTCCTCAGGTTATTCCGCTGACTTATGAGAACTAAGATGTGTTTCGGAGGTTTCCTGATGGCGTTGGGTAAAGGACTGAACTTTAGGATGTTCTGGTCTGCCGCGGCCTGTATGGTAGTGGTGATGACAACCACCGCCCTGTCCACCTCGTCCACTGTACTGATATGGGTGATCGTGGGGAGATCTTCCACAATGCTGGCTCTGTAACCTTTCCAGTCTGCTTTGTGCAAAAGGTACTTACTCGCAGGCGAAGCTGCGGGGTTACCTTCGAAAGTATAGAGCACGGGCCGGTGATCCGATGGTCCGTACGGGAGTGCAGTGCAATCCGTAACGGTATGCGAATCCCTGGTAAGGAGAAGGTCCAGCGTTGAGGTCGATCCATGTCGGGCTGCATGCCTGAAGGTATGCACCCCGGGGTGATAGACGCAGAACCTAGTCTTGGTGATGGTGGTTCCCAGTGTGTCAATGTTGGAGCATAGCCAGGCGGTGTGCTTAGCATTGAAGTCTCCTATGACTATGTATCGGCTCACTGCCTGGGCGTGCTTCAACAACAACTTCATAGCTGTATGTACAGCTTGTGGCCTCCTATAGACACAGCTGAACGTGAAATGGGTCTTGAACCGTACGTCAACTGTGACTATGTGAGTACCATCAGTTGGACACACTGGGTTAGGAATTCTCCTAGAGGGCACATCATTTCGGACTAGTATGGCGACGCTAACTTTAATCCCCGATGTGCAGGCCTCCCGGTACACAGTGTACCCCTGGATGTACAGTCGATCCGAGGCGGACAGCATGATGTCTGTCAGCGCCACTACCGATGGCCGGTGTTGATGCAGGAGTATCTCAACCTCAGCCAGCTTGGAGAGCAGACCTCTGATATTATAGTTGATGACGTGATGTTTAGTCATTTCGTCTGTTGGTCTCAAAGGCCCTGTTGAACATCTTCAACATCATGTGCATCATCTGGTCCATACAGGCTAAGAGGGTTGTCAGTAGGGCGTCAGTTGTAGAGGCTGACTGCTGTGGCTGGAAAGCTGGGAGGTCTGTTCCCTGAGATGGCTGAGGCTGGAATGAGCTATGAGCAGGCTGTGTTCCAGGGGGTATACTATAGTGGGGATGAGGTATGGAGTCGGGGGTAGGAGTAGGATGGTGGTGAGGGGTAGGGTGGGGGGCATGGGAGGAATGGGGTGACGGTCCCTTACCTGATTGTCTTTTCGGCTGAGCTGGGCTTCCTCCTAGGAGTGACGAGTAGCTCGTTTCCTGGTTCACACGGGTAGCAGGCATCTTCTTCCTTCTCTGCTCGATAAGATCCTTTCTGACTGGACACTCTTTGGAGAACGCCGGGTGGTCACCCATACAGTTCTGGCACTTAGCTGGTTTCTGTTCCTTACGCAGAGGACATTCACTGAGGACATGTTGATTACAGCACCATGCGCAGTACGCGGTGTGGCCACAATAAGCGGCGGTGTGCCCGAACCCCTGACATTGATAGCATTGGGTCGGCCCCCGTTGCTCTTTGAAAATTACCGGGCGAAATAACACCCGTCCAGCGATTCGTAACTTCTTCAATTTATCCAGATTCACCGTGCTGTCACTTATAATAAGTACTCCTTCTGTGGGTCTGAGCTGTCCTTTTCCGTCTTTCCTCATCATTTGTTTGGCCGATTTGAATCCTGGGAGTCCTTCTCGCAAGTCAATGGTGAGTTCTGAGATGTCCACGTCACTATCATACCCATATAGAACGAATTTCTTGCTCCTCTTCGTTCCGCGGGGTGCATAAGTGTGAAACTCAGTTTCTCTCTCAGTACGGAGTATGGCTATGGCTGCGTCATGTTCCTTTTCATTGTTCAGATATAATCTTAATTCCCTTTCAGTGGAATTCATAGCAAACTGGGTGATCCCCTCAGCTAAGAGAGCGGCCCTTAGTTTTTTCTGTCCGCAAGGTGCTGTTACTATGATCGGTGGGGGCCTCCTGGTGTTTGATGGCCGGGACGCTGGAGCGGTATCATCACTGTTCTTATTCGCGAGAGCCGCAAATTTATTGCTCACTATCGTAGGAGCCTTTTCACCCTTGAAAACCTCTGGTCTCATCCCAAATCTGCTATTCTTCTTATTCTGGGCAGTAGTAGAAGGTCCCTTGTTCACCGTCGGCCTTGAGCTAAACTTCTTCGGCACTGGCAAAAATGGGAATTCGACTTCCGGGGGCCCTCCTGTCCTCTTCTCCCCTCTATTACCTTCACTGCACTCCATGGAAGCGCTCTCATCTGGTGGCAGAGGGGCAGTCATCGCCATATTAAATTCACCGCACTTATTGTTCATGGCAAACACAAGGGTGGTGGCTCTTGCCAGAGCAACGCTACCCGTTTAGCTGTTGACTATTTGTCCACAGGAGGCGTGTGGAGTCAAGCAGCCTAAGGTGCAAATCTAGGCAAGGTCCACTTGTGGTTGAAGGAATAGGTGTCTTTACAAAGGCTCCTATGCCAAAAATGTATTTCTGTAAAACGTATTTTAATTCAACGAGAACAGATTACGTAAACACAGAAAACCGAGTGAAATCGAAGTTGTGGAAAACACTTTTTTTTTTCTTTTTTTTTTCACATCCTCCAAACTTTTATTTACAATATATTACAAATTTACAATGAATACATGCAAATGCTTATACACTTTACGGATATATATATATATATATATATATATATATATATATATATATATATATATATATATATATACGGAGATATATACGGAAAACACTTTAAAATGAAGCTGTAGTTTTAATATTATCATTTTATTTGTTTAGTCGAGAAGAACTATACGTTTAATACTGTAGGATGTTGAATTTTCAAATGCTTTTCCTGAAAAATTACATCATTTGCATAAGTGACGTTATAACACCGTATTTCCGATATGTGTCTACTAAAATCGTTAAAACAATGATCTTTACAAAAACATCGATAATAGGATTTGGCAAGATTATATTTCATCTGTTGACTAAATGCACACAATTAAAAGAAAATTATTCAAAAGCAATGATAAAATCTGTACCTACAAAAAATTAAGACCAAATCTTCAAAATATTGAAGTAACTGCAGGAGTAAAATCAGGGCAAAATTCTTCATTGGTAAAAGGAGAAACAAAACCGAGATATACTTAGGATAGCTAAGATTGTTTTACCCTGACGACCTGGTGTAATGCAGTTTATTTTTGTCGTTAATTAATTAATTAGTTGTTTCATTATTGGAATTGTTTTATAGCTGTAAGAGCAGTATTATTTACAACAAAATAAAATACGCGTTTTCCATTACACCGATCGGAGGTGGCGCTCCCTGCGGATGGACGCAGCGCCCTCTAGAGCGGCGAAGACCCGGGAGGGGGCGGCACCAGCTATCGATCGCCACCACCAGGCAGCGCCACCTCCATACTGCCGCCCCAACCTCTGTCAGCTCTCTGCTCCAGGATCTGTTATGTAAACAGTGTGCAGGTCGCATACCAACTCTGCGGTGAGTCAATGTAGTGTGTTGTCCGCATGTCCTGTAGTGTGTAGACCGTCACCGGTGGGTGATGGCGTAGGTACCACTCTTGTTGGTAAGTGGCTTCGCGGCGGTTGTCTCAGGTGGAATGTGGTACAAAAGTTACCGTGATCGATAGCGTGTCATTAACCTTGCGGCGAAGGGATTTGACTTCTGTCCGTAGGAAAACTTTTAAACAATGAGAAAACTCATTACTTTGACAGTTGTCAACAAGTAGGTGAAATGTACCACATAACCTAAGCCTGCAAGTGGAAATGCCTTCTCGTTAATGAATTCATCGTTAAATGTTATTAGAGACAAAGGAAATGAGCATAAATTGTAAATATCATTATCAGAGATTCCCTAACAGCAGTTTCAAAAGACTTTTCCTCAGTCAACACAACTGCTGCTCTACATAAGTTTTCTATAGTATTTAAGAATTATAGTGAGTTTATGTCATGTCAGTATTACAGTTTCAAATTGATTTGGATACTTCACTTGATTGTCAATAGTAATTAATGAATAGAGAAATATGTAAGTGTGTTTATGTTTGTATAGATATTGGAAGAGCATATCATGCTTTTATCTGTAAACTAATAAATCTCGTAATAAATTGATAACTATGTCAATGAAGTGTATCAGTGTTAATACTGGCATAGCAATACACAAAGGAAAGTGTTTTATAATTTAGACATCACAATTAATTATAATTACTACTGAATAGAAAATCAATCACATCAGAATAGTTAATCTGATGTGCTTATGTGTATCAAATGCTTTGCCCACCCACGTGCGCCAAGCAGTGACCTTGTGAGGTTACATTGCGGCACAAACTTGAACGCTGATCAATACCAAACTGAATTTACAGCAGTACAGTAATCTTTCCTCATTTCATTCATAACTATAAATGTACACACACACACACACACACACACATATATATATATATATATATATATATATATATATATATATATATATACATTGTAAATATAAATATACACATATGTATATGCATTGTAAATATACACCCAGTAAAATATAACTTGCTTTATATAAGCTAAGGTTACTAACGTAAGTTATAAATATTGATAGTATAATATAAACAAAAATAAAAGAAAATTATTATAAAGAAAAATTATCAATAATTAATAATCACATACATGATTTTATTTAATCAAAAAATTAAATAGATAGCTTAATTAACGTTAATCGTTCAAGAATAATCATAACAAAAATTTTGACTACAAGATATCCAATGTGACCAGTACAATTATCTTATTCGGTACAGTAATAAATCTTTTTTAAAAAATGTTCATTACAAAAAAATCGAGTATAGGATTTGGAAAAATTAAGTTTCATATCCAAAAGTACAGAATGAAAATAAAATTATTCAAAAACAATGATCAAATCAGTACCTAAAACAAATTAACACCAGATCTTCGAAAAATTAAAGTAACTCCAGGAGTAAAATCAGGGAAGAATCCTTTCTATGGTAAAATGATTTATTGCATTACAAGTTAAAACAATAATTATTATGTGTGCTTTTGGAGTTCAATGACCGTTGGAACAGTTGATGTGAGTAGAGAGTACTCTCAATTAAAACTAAACAATATTACAGATATCTGTTATGAATCATTGCTACTATATTACAGTAGGAATTGTAATGTATAATAAAGCTGTACCACTACAGCCCATTAAGGGTCCTCAGTTATGTTAGATACTGTACGGTTTCTTACCAACGCTTGTACAGAGAAGTGATTTAGCCGATACCACGCTCAAAAGCCAGTATTTTTCCCATTAAAGGTACCCACTATATAAAGACTGGATATGGCTATTAGGCTGTAGTTATTATTATTTGAGTTACAGTTATTAGTTAAAAAATTTAACTGGCTCAGTCAGATTTGAAAATGGGGCCTTCAGTACAGCTATTCAACGCTCTACACCCTCAACTACCTCTGGGAAATATGATAAAGAGAGCTGGAAGGTAAAGATAATTTTCCATCTAGGGCATTAATTTTTAATTTTCGTTATATAATTTTAATTAAAATTTATTTTCGAAAAATTTTAATTGTAAGACAAAATCGAATATTTCAAAATATGTAAGGATAAAATTTAGGAGGAATCAGTTGGTTTCGTTAAGCGTTGCCTCAGAAAGCATGTATGTTTATAGCCGAGTTCATTATGCAAATCGATATTGAAGTTTATGGAATTTACGTATTACTTTTTACTATCTTAATTTAGCCTATAAAGAAAACATCAAAATCATCATAAAGTTAACATCATTTATGGTGAAGAATTTATATAAATATCATTTTAGAGATCAATAGGAATAATTGAAATATTATAAAGGCCATGAAAACAAATAAACTTATATATATATATATATATATATATATATATATATATATATATATATATATATATGTATATGAAATAAAAGCCAGAAGAAAGTCCAACCATGTCCATGCTATAGGCATAAAGTCATATCAATAAAAATATAATGACCAATGAATATGGAAAATTTCCTGTAAACAACTATATTGAAGAGGCCAATTAATAAATTATATCTTTATAACAAAATACCATATTTTGTATTTATTCATGTGAGAACAAAGGAGAGATACCTTTTCCATCTGTATTATTTATTAAGATATTACAATCGCTCCTGAGTTTTTTTTTTTTTTATACTGATGATATATTTTTTTTTAATTTTTATTTTTTAATTATTTTTTTTTATTTTTTTAATATTGATGATCATCAATGCTAAATAATTTGCTAAAATATTGTTCCCTAGATACAGGATAGGATAAGCAAATTTATGCGCAATTCTTTGGGAATAAAAAAACATTTTTAAATATTTTTGTAGCTCATAAATAAAAAAATTATTTCTGTTTTACCATTTATTTGTAAATGGTAAGAATTTGTAAATTTTACATTGCTGTTTTGAACTACTAATTAAGTATTAATAGAATATAATATTTTATTTCCTCTAGTGCGTATTAATTTTTAAACTCTCAATAAATACTTTTTGCGTATTTAGTAAGCATAAACATATATAACCACCGGTATTTACTTATGCTCATACTTTATTTTATTATTATTAATTTATTAATTACTCATATTACTTATTACTCTTCTTGAGCATATTTAAAGTAAAATTGGTTTCTATAAACTAATACACTTCTACAAGCATTATTATAATTACATGAACAAAATAAAAATAATAATCGTTATGAAACGTAGCAATACATCACAGTTATGAACACGCTGTTAGGAGTAACACCGGCATACCTGTGACGTCATGTTATTGATCCCAGGACGCAGTCACCTACTAACATATACCGTATATCGTGATTTATCTTTTTTTAATGTTTAATCTTACAATAAAAATTTTAGTATAAATCTTTAAGTTTTATAAATATATGCATCGAATATATATTTTAACAAAATACAATCTGAAATAGTATAAAAAAAACGAATTTATATTCAATCAAAAATTAGGGAAATCATACTTGATCACCTCTTTTAATATCCAAAAATCAATTTATCGATAATTCCATTATTAATGCATATTTTAAAAAAACAAATGACTTATAACGATTGGATATCATATTATAACACCAACCATGGTGGGGAAAATTATTTTTGCCTTCCAGCTCTCTTCATACTATTTTCAAGGGGCAGAGCTACCTGTGTAGAGCGATTTTGGCCTGATGAAGATCCCACTTTCAAATTCGACTGTGGCAGTTACATTTTATAATATAAATAACTATAACTCAATTAATAGTCTAATAGGCATAGTGACACTGTAGGATCATCAGCCTCAATAAAGATTAGGGCCTTCAAATTCTATAGATATATGTATCTAGTTGGTAATCAACAGTAAGCAGAAAATTTTTCTAGCAATGTCGTAAAAGAGAGTTTCGAATCATACCATAATATAAACATTTTCTACATAGTCAAAGACTTTAAGCACAGGAAATGTCAATTCACGATAATATTAAAAGAAATTACTAATTTTTCAAACTACATGAAAATGGTTTTTATTTCCAAATTATACAATTTGGAATTTGTACTCGGTCTTCATTCCCTTTCTTTAATTCTTGCACTGGTTAGAAGCTGAAAAAATAATATTTTCTTTTTTATGAACACAAATTCTAAAAATAAATCCTATCCTGATACTTAAAACATTAAATATCTTACAATCAATTTCTTATACAAAACCACTGATTTCTTTATTTCATTTATTTGTTTTTAAAGAATCGTGATACTTATCAGCTTCACACTACAAAATATGACCAACTTGCAGATTATGGTACCTCTATCAATAAATTATTCAGGGCGTTTGCGGTCCTATTGCCTGATATACTAATTATATCTGAATATTTTAAATTTAAATTAGAATTAGCCAGCCTTTTCCTTGGAAAGTGCCATGAATTAGTCAAGTAGTTGATCGACCAATTTTTTCTATCTACCTCTATTCACATCCATTCCTACAAAATGTGATATTTCACTTTTGTGTAAAAAATCTAGGTTAATCAAGGAAAATTATCAAAATTATAAAAAAACAAAATATATAAATATTAATGTGAGGGATGAGAAAGATTGGCAATTGTTATTTATTTATGTAACAGTAGCATGAGCCTTGACACAACATGCGTGCATGATAATATTGCTCATAAACTTCTCTCATTCATTTCGCTATGGACTATTTTCTTAGTTTTCTTCTGATCTCCATACATTCGGTCATCTTGTAGGAATATCACTTCAGGCCAGCGGCCATGTACCAAAAAAGGTCTTTAGGTCGCAAAAAATTGCAGAGAGCTGTATTTTTGAAATGTTGTAAGGGCATGTCTGAGTAGTGTAAATCCAAGTTTGCTACCGAAAAAACACATGGGGAAACTTTTGGTGGCTAAAATACCTCGAAATTTTCGGAGTTAATTCAGTTTTTTGCCTTTATCTCCTAATCAGTGCGTTTTTTATAAAAACACATAAGTTAACATTTTTAATGTAGATTAAATTTGCTTCCTTTGAAAATTGGTAATCTTTTCGAAAAAGTCCAAATTTTAAGTGTTGGCCGACTTTCACGAGGAACACCGGTCGAAGGAGTGATCCTACGATGAAAGTCATAGGAAATGAAGCTGTAGTAAATTTAATTAGCTTTAATATAAGCACAGAACTAGGCCTGTAGGTGTTATACATCTCTTGTTAATTAAAAAAAAAAGAAAATCAGGGAAAGTGGGTGTTTTAAGAAAATGGCATTGTACTCCACTATTCGATCTAAAACAGCTTGTTTATTATAAACTGTAATAAATTACCTAATAAACTTGTAAATTTGCTATACAAAAAATAATGGTAGTACTAGTAGGTAATGTAGGGTGGAGAGCCACCCAGTCTCTCTGAGGTTTTTCGGTCACCAAAAGTTTTCCATCTCTTTTTTCGGTTGCAACCGTGGATTTACATTACTCGGACTTGCCTTTACACCATATCAAAAATGCAGCTATCTTCAATTTTTTGCGGTCTATTCTTTCAAAATTGAAATAAGTTAATCCCACTGCCATTTTCAACCCATACAAAAATGTTTATGTTTTAATGACTTAATCGGTTTTCACTAACGCGATAATTGGTTTTACAAATATACAATTTGTTTAAGTGATATAATCTAATGTTATAAATGTAGCTAGGTCTCTATAGCGTGTCTATGCCATGTGGAAATTATAGTCGTCAACCTTCAACGTAATGTCTGATAGTTACCGCGAGTACATGATGTCTCACTTATCATAACGAATCTAAGAAAAATAAAATCGGTTTTTAAATTAGGTCTTACTTATAACCGAACGCTTAGCAGGGGTTATTATTTTGGAATTCTTTAATTTTTTTCTTTTTTTTCCCAGAAAGTTATGAATTATCTTACAATTTATTTTTTATCTATAAACACTATTGAAATACTGTTCCCCTGTTGAAGTACTCGTTTTCGAACATCGGTACTCATAATTTCTATTTTCACGGAAAAGTTTTTAATTGGTGAATATTTTTATACGCCGCTCTCTATCAATCTATGAGAAGCCGAAGCTACCGTCTATATCGGACTACATTAGCAGGAGCCACATCAAAATTTTTGATGGGCTGAAGGCGTCTAGCACCCCACTGTTTAGAGACATAGTTCCCCCTCCCAGACGTGGGAAGTGGCAAGGCAGTGTCCCCTTGGTCGACGTGCTCTCATTGGCCTAGGGATGGGGTGAGGACTCCCTTGTCCAAGCCTTTCTTCCTTTCTTCCTTCCTCTCCCCCCTTTCTTCTTCTTCCTATCACCTAATCCCGTAAAGCGGTTTCTCCCTGCTTTGTATGTATAGAGTCAGCGGCCTTGTGCCGTTTTAGAGAACCCGCCTTCAGCGGACTCATACTATGTATTTACTTAAAATTCCTCCGGGAAGGAAACGTATTATAATTATTAATATGTAGATATACAAATATCTACATATATATATATATAGTAAATATTTTTTTTAATATGAATAAATGGAGATTTGAAACATAACAAAAAAAAAATACGCCGTTCTCTATAAAAATAAACGTCTCTCGTTTTCTATTTTTGGTTCTTTTACTAATGTACCTAACTATAAATATTTTTTAAAATTGCTTTTCTTTGAACATGGAAATAAAGAAACTGAATATACTCGCTCAATAATGAGGAAAGTCGTCTGTCACATGATTTTTTTTAATTATAGCAATAAAACGAGAGTAGTTATTTATATAGTTAACTAAAACTATGTGTGATTTTTATCAGAGCATTGGAACTATTTCGAAGCAACTGGTCCTTGGTTTTCACTGATTTTTTATTAACTATCAAGCTACTTAGGAATTTTAACACTAATGCTATAATAAATTCTTTGGTGGGAAATAGTAGTTTTTGAAATTTTTTGTAACTTAATCGTTTGAGGGACCAAGATAGCTGTGTGTAACAGTCAAACCTCCCAAAAGGATGGTCTGAGTCTTTGAACTCGCCATCTTCAACTTCTTCCTTTCACATCCTCCAATTCTCCATTTAGGATGGCGCACCTTTCAGCTTCAAGTTTCAATCTGGCTCTGCTATTGAGGCAAGCACAAAAGCCAGGTCATCCACGTATACAGTAGCGGGGTTTTCCACCAGGTTTCCAGGAGACAATCTCTCTCTACAGTTCTTTCTTAATCATAGAAACTCTCACAAATCCTTATAGTCCTGTTCTGGAGATAGCTTCTAACCAGGCAATACAGGTTGCTGGATAGGGGCTGGAATCCATACACCATACAATGTCAAATGTTGATGATATTTCAAATAATAGTAACATAACATATATCTCGGCCCTATCATCGACTTCATGGCGTACCCTGTTGAGGGCATCTGCGATTCTTGTACATTTTAAAGGCTCGAAGTGACAGGGAAGAGACATACTGGCCGGTAAGACTTGGCTGCTTTCGTATCCTTTTCTTCTCCCTTGTAGAGTAGCCTGTCATCAACAATCAACAACTTAGAAAGTATCCCTTTTCAAGGAAATCGTTGAAAAACGACGACAACCTTTCCTCAATGTATGGAATGCTGTTTTTGAAGATTGCCACTCTAATGATGTCAAAACAACGGTCGTGACCAGTCCTCAGTTTGTCCTTGGTGATAAGAAGGAGCCAGATATCCTATGGTCGGCACATATCTGTACCAGAAGGATATTCCGTAATGCGCCTCACGAATTCTTCCTCTTTATTATCTTGGGACGGATCTTGAGTTTTTGTCTTTGTGTCGTCACTCGTTGATTGGTGCAACGACCTTTAGTGGAGTCAGCACACCCAGGGCGGTGGCCTGACTCCACTAAGGGTGCTGTATGGGATGGCTTAGGGATTATTGGATGATTCCTAAACGATGATTTAATGATCTCCTCCCAAGACCTCCAATTCCGAGAGCGGAGCTCATTTCGGCATGCCCATGCTTCAAGCCTATACGAAGTGTAAAGCCCCGCTCATCGCTACCACACCTCTGGTACATTATCCTGGACACCCTGTAAACCAAGTAAGGTCTAAGTGAGGTCTCAGACCCGATCAGTGAGGTCTGTCTCGGCCAAACCTCATTCCTCATCGACCTTTTTCTCTTCCAGACTTGACAGGAAATCGCTCCGATTCTGCGAGTTTTGTAAACCTTAGCAATGGTGTGGAAAATAGTTAGGTTTTGTGTCAAGCAAAAACATTTCGCTTAATTTTCTAATAACTATCAAACTTTTGACCCATTACGTTGGTATGGAAGCTAGGTCTTTAACACTATGAGTCGGTTCCTTACATTGGACTCACGCGCCTCTTCTATCTGTACGACTGGATTCCCATAACAGTGTTCCAGGAGTTGGTATCTGAGCATATGATCTCCTTTCTTGTGTTAGCCGTGATCATTTCCACCGCCTGTGTGTAAAGTGTTAAGCTACTCTCCTAACATCCTGCATTCGAAACTGGCTGTGGCAGATAAATTATTTAATCTGTTAACAGAAAATATTTGGACCCTGTGGGGTATGCAGGCTCTCCTGGGACCTACGCAGCCTCAATAATGCGGGTAAACATGATTTCAAAAAAATCACCTCCCTGCAAAACTGTTGTCATAAACAAATCAGTATCTAGCATGTATTGGACGCAAAAACCGTCATGGATTGCAGCAATAGTTGTTTTTTTTACCGTTTGTATCGAATGAAATTTTCATTTTAACTTCCTAAAAAATTCGAATTTAAAGCTTTCAATAAGAATTAGAATATACTAAAACTGTTAAACTACTATAAACTATTTGTAATAGATATTCTGAAAAATTAAATAAAAACGTTAATTAGCAATTATACCTGCTTGTAATTGGAAACTTATTTTCTTTTAATATATTTAAACCGACAGCTACTCAGGGTTTATTAATTATTAATTAAAAATACTTTTGCGATCACTCTGGAATGAACGAAAACCTTGAATACAATCGATGACGTATGAAATACCATCATAAACAACATTGGATTTCCGACCTCTGTAAGGTGCTGCTGCGTGCCGGCAGATTCAGCGTACTTTAATTCCCCGAAGACGAGCATGTTTTCTATTCATATCTATAATTCTAGAGGTTCCTACAAACTGAACTACAGTACATTATTTATTTTTCTTTGCAAAAGGAAGTAAATAAAACTTTTACTATGAGAAACTGCATTGTTATGTTTCTACCTTTTTCTATGCGATTCGTCTTTCTTCAAGCAAAATACTCATTCTTTAATCGTCCTAACTACAAGGTACTGTTCTATCTCTGATGTGAATACCTGATTTATTTCAGTAAAAAAATACTAGAGAAAATATAAATTAAAATACTATTTAAATTTAAGTAATTTTAGAACAAAAAAAAACAATTATCTTCTGTAATTAGCATTTTGTTTGCCATTTTAAATTTTCCTGTTTTTCAGTTATAGCTCACAGTAAATGCTTATGCCATTTTAGGTATCCCAATACAGACCACCATTTATCAGAATCATCAGAATCAAAGTAGTTTCTACTTCCTTATCTTAATACACTTAATATAATTTCAACTTTTTTTTTCTTAATTCTGATACAGTTCAAGATTTTATATTATACGAGTTTTTTCTTGAAACAACTGGAAAATATCTTCAAATTTGTGTTTAAATAGTTGAACTACCTAAATATTCTACACTTAAAGAAAATATAGCAGCTTCATTTTCATTCATCAGGGCTGGCTTGTCAGTATCAGTATGGAAGTATATCCATTTTTTCATATTACGAGATATTTAAGGGTTTACACTTCAATTATTTTAAAAATATGGGCAACGTTCTGTTTTTAACACTCAGTTCAAAGATGGATCGAACGAAGCAATTAAGCAACCGTTTTATATATATACATATATATATATATATATATATATATATATATATATATATATATATATATATATATATATATATATGTATAAATGCGAAGTTATTTTTTTCTATTTCGACATTTGTTTCTTTCTAATTACAAGTATACCACTATGTACCCAGGATTAGGACTATATAGGTATAATTATTGAGGAGGAAAATAGTTGATTGGTTAATTCTAATAATAGTATGAAATGGTTGGTTAGTTGGTTGGTCCGAATTTGAGGCGCAAACCGATTGGTCATCAACGCCTTAGTTCAATTTGTTTTAAATTGATATATATTATTTATATTCGTTTTTAGTAATATTTTTATAAAACAGGAATAAAAAAGAAATCAAAAAAAGTGAAATAATAAAAAAAAACTAAATATAAAATAACCAACAATTAAATGGAAATAAATGAAAAAAAATGTATATTTAAAGAAATATAAAATAAAATAAAAAATAGGAGATAACTGCATTAAATATTCTTAATTAATCCTTCTTTTGTTAGAAAGGCAATGGCCTTATTAACGTACTTTTCCTCATTTCCCAAAACCATTTATACATTGGCAGCTAGTCCTAGTTTGTGCATCGCTCTCTCTATTGTTAAGCTATCACTTCTCGCATGTTCTTTAATGATTAGGTGAGCGTGAGTGAGCCCTTGTATGTCCTATCCGAAGTCGAGTAAAGACCACTTCCTCTCTTCGGATGCTCTATGGTCTTTATATGTTTAAGTTTATTTGGAGGGCGATTGTCCCATAGAGCCTGCCAATCTTGGAGTAAGTTCACTCTTAGTGGTCGCTCTAGCTCGGATGGGGTCGAGGTAGCTTTACCACGACCTGGAATAGCCAGTTCATTACCTGTAATACCTACGTGTTCCGGTGACCAGATGAAATTTATCAAAGTTCCAACATCACGTAGGTGTTTTGTAAGGTTTAAAATACATTCTATCCCAGGGTGGTCTGGGTACATGTTACTCATGACTTTTACGGCTCCCAAAGGGTCTGATACTACTACCAAATTATCATCTGGTGGTTTAATGACATATTGTTGAACTATTCCGATGGCATTGATTTCTGCGGAGTATATACAGATAAGTTGATGTAGTTTACATTTCTAGGTAGCATCGGGTGTGACAAAGGCAGAACCTGTTGAAGTATCCGATTTAGTCCCGTCAGTAAATATTAATAAGTGCTCTGGTAGAGATTTAATTATTTTATTGAACATTTCTTTACATGCAACGGGCTTTGTACCTTCTTTTATCAATTTTGTAAGTTTAAGATTTAATTTAGGTTTTAAATAAATTAAATTTGAAACTTACAAAATTTAGGAAATAAAGTATAAGGTATATGAAGTAGAAAAGAAAGGTATGAAATGGTGAGGGGGGTGCAGCCTATGATTACACAAAATAAGAATAACTTATTTTATTGTGCTCACAATAAGATGCAGGCCATATTCAGGGCTGGGAAAAAGAAACAAAAATAACTATAAAAAACATTAAGAACAGAGCAGAGTCTATATCTATCAAAAAAGATAAAAAAAAAATCAACTAACAAAATAACACCGCCTAACGATTTTTCAATTAAATTTTTGATATAGAATGTAAAAAAGTGTTAAAAACACATTAAGAGACGAGATATGGCATAGATTACAGTATTTATGGCATACATTATGAATAAAGTCGTTGTTGCGTGTTCCAGGACCAGCCGTCTTTTCAGTACAATAAAAATGTTATGAGGGATCGATTTAATGAAATGTTTAGAATCGAGACTGGCGTCTGATGTTCTGCCTCAATATACAACCTATCGAACCTGTTGCGATAGTCTGCTTGACTGTTTTGGCTGTTGCATAACAACTATTGAAGAACAAAATTGAACTGTTTGACAAAATGACAAAAGATTGTTTTCAATTTAGATACGAATAAATTATTTTTTTTTGTAAAGTACATACAAATATAATTGATGTAGATAACTAACATTTTCAAAAACACTTCATAAGTAGAACAGCTTTTCACAGAAAAATTCATCGTGCAAATACAACTTTAAGATATTTCATTAAAAGTTAAACTCGTAGTTCAGGAATTTCCATTCATTCTATCAATGATTTCTGAAAGCCAACATTTTCTCTTTTATCTTGTTTAATTTTCTCTTATTATTATGATCTAAATTACTATAACATAATATTGTATTTTTTTAATCTAATGTTACCAAAATATCTTGCTGGAAAACCGAAATATCTTGCCGAAAACTTCAAAAAAGACTGACAAAAGTTGAGACATGAATTGCTCAAGTTTTCCAGAAATCAGGGCTTGCATTTGAAAATATGGTTTTCTTTAAAATATAAAATTATTTACACTTTTGGAAGAGTATCCAACCCCTTATTCACTAAAATTGGTTCCAAGGACACTTTATAACTGTTTTTGTTAATAATAAAGGATTTCTATATTAAAGTTTTGCATTTAAGGCTTTTAGATCTAAAATTGCAGGCATTATTTTCAGGATCATTTGTAAATGAAACCCAGGGTGGTACGCTAAGTCACCTTGATAGTTAAAAAATGTTAAAAACAAAATATAGTTTCGAGTCGTTAACAACATGTAACGCAACGTGAAGAGTGGTTATTGGATGTTGTTTTATGGCCATGTTGTTGACTCATGCGTTGCGTAACTGCAATTACGTGTATATCAATATCTTTCATACTTAAAACTCAACTTTTTCAATTCTAAAGCTGCGCACTAACCCTCTGCCTATGTCGGAAGTTCAGAGATAAACAGTGGATTTTATCTGGTCTGCAGGGACTAGTTCATTTTTTATTACCTTAGTTCAGCATTGTATTCATTACATTTCGTACTTCATTAAGTTCTTTATTTTCACTGTATAATAAACTTGATAAAAATCAATCACCAATTGTCTCTTAGAAATTAAATTTTGTCGTTTAGTCCTTCTACTTCTTTGGCAACTATCTGCTTTGTAATTACTTAGTTACAGTGGTATATAACCTCAAAATTGTGGTATCTCTATTGCGATGGATATTTTATATTATTCGTTAATTCTACTGTCAAGAAATCGGCACTAAACCAAAATAAAAGTATATCATATTAATTATAATCAGTATCACCGATATTTCACCCTACACAATTTGGAAAAAAACCTAAATTGCAGGAGTTTATTTTACTTCCCGAACTACTATTTAATTACCATTTAATTTATTAAAGAATATTATCGGGTAATTCCAAAACAAACAAAAAAGTATAATAAATGTCAATTAATTACATATCAGTCTATGTTTGACCAATCAGGAATTACATTATCTAAACAAATGTATCAAATAAACGTAAGCGAAAGGTAGAAACTATGGCATCAAATTTTAAATATTTTTTCAACATTTTCTAACAGCCATGGAAATGATAAGACAAGCATGTTAACAGGTAGCACGCTAACCTATTTCGAAAGACACGCATTACAAAAGTAATGGAATTAGATAGCGTATCTCATCATATAAAATATTTTTTCGACTAGCGTTACAGCTCGGCTGCTTGCTAGCTCATTTGTATTATTAATTCTCTTAGCGACCGCCATTTTGAACCAAACACCGATGTCTGAGAATCATTTTAGTAGGTTTTGTGGCCTTACCGCCAAATTTCTAGAAAATCACTTTTACAGCCTTGGAGAAAAACCACAAACAGCTTAAAGACTGATATTTTGTATTTTTTGTCATCTCGAATTTTCTAGAGATGTCTAAATTTCTTTCTTAACTTCCTCTGCAATAAAGTTTCAATATTGGAAACATCAAACCAAACGGTACGAATATCTTTTAGTTTTGAACTTGAGTTTTCACTATTTTGATGTGTAAATGATGGTTTGTTTATTCATTTAATGCCACATAAATTTCGCCTATACAGGTATAAATAGGATAGTGGTATTTAACGAATACCTGACACCTAATGTGCAGGTTCGAGGCTCCCTTTTTTACTTCCTTTTTAAAAACCCTAATGCCGCCTGCCAGACTGCGAACCCACGACCTTGTGCATAGACAGTTTTGTTATGCTGACCACAGCACCACAGGTGGTCCTTTGCAGCCTGATTCACACCGCTCAAATTCTAGGAATATATTTTGAGAAGTTCATTCTATGGAAAAGGGCCTTGAAGGAAGATCAAGAAGGTCTTTCATCGTTTACTATCTAGAATATTAATTTAATAGATTGTCAGTCAATGGAAGAGCAAAACAGGATTTCACAATACAATAGGAAAGAACAAGCTATTTTTCTAAACATAACTGCTGAAAAATCTGTCTACTCGAGAATTTTCGGCAGTTTTATAAAAACCGAATCCCTAAAAATAATTCCTAAAATATATGTTGAGAGTAGACCGAACGCCAGTTGAGAGGTGTAGAAAAAACATGGCCGGTTTTATCAAAATATAAAATACAGTTACTATTCTGTAGTAGCTACTTGTTTTAACACGAGTTTTCTAAACATTAAACAAAAACAACACATGAGCTTAAAACTGAATAACATCATACTTTTTTTCCACTAAATATAAAACTTTAAAATCTGATCACTCAAAATTAGAAATCCACCGATCTCCTGTCATCATATTAGCTAATTAGCTAGCATTTAAGATTATGGGTATTTTACCAAATTTTCCTTTTCCTTTTCCAAAACCTTTTCCTACTAGTTATTTTTCACGCTGTCATAAAAAAACCCTGGGAAAAGCCATTTTTGCAGTTAAAGCTTTGAAACTCGTTTTTTGTTTTAAAAAGTGTTAACTTTTCTGAATTATGTGTGTAAATTGCTTCAAATGTTGGAATAGTTAGTGAAGTTCCCCGTTCAAATCCGGTTGTGGCAGATAAATTAATTAATCTGTTATCTACCACGGATAGACCATGTGGAATCCGGAGATCTTCTATAAATAAACAACCCGTAATGAGGAAAAAAACCTAGCGATTGAGTGAAATCTCGGAGGAATCACCCCTCCCCCCTGTACAATCGTTGTCCTATACCATGTATGTACTGAACCCTACATTGGTTGTATTGGTACAGATTTTTTTTCTAAGAGGAATAACTTGGCGGTTGAGGATGATCTTGGCCAAATCACCTCTTGGTACATACGTTGGCTTGGAACAGAACAGTTCCCTAGTGGTTAACGTAACAAACTACTAAACCCAAGATCGCGGGTTCGTAGCCCGACAGGTGGCCCTAGGTTTTTTAAGGGAGTAAAAAATCCTTAGTTACGCCGTCCTTCGGAAGGGACGTTGAACGGGGGTCCCGAGCCTTTCCTAATTAAACCTGGATAGGCAAAATTTAGAGGTCCCACACTAGCATCGTCCGATTAGCCATAGCAGCATAAAGTGACGTTAAATGAACAAACAAACAGAACAGTTCCTTCCAAACACTGAACGCAACACCCGTATTGATGTTAGTTATACTTTTGGGGCTAGAAAAAAAGCTTAATGAACAATGTTTTACATTTTTTTTCTATTTTCTCTCCTTCCCATATTATTAACCTCACAAATAAAATACATACAATTATTATGATTATATTCTGTAGCTCCGGGTAGAAAAAGTACTATAATTATTTCCGTATATATATATATATATATATATATATATATATATATATATATATATATATATATATCTATTTATGTATTGTATATATATATATATATTTATGTATTGTATATATATATATATATATATACATTGTAAATATTGTTTTTTTATATAAATAAATGGAGATTCGAAACAAACAAAAAAAATTCTGTACTTGTGTTTTCTATTTTAAAGATAATTTTATCATCATTTTCTGTTGTATGTGGCATTTTTGCCTTTACTAAATGGAGAGGAACTATTCTGGTGATGGTGAAAAAAGGATGGTTGAGTTGGCTTTAGGATGGAGAGTCCAGAGCCCTTCCTTTGACAAGCAAGTCAACCAAGAGGATATTACCTTGACACCTCCAACATTGTTCTTTAGGGCTGTTTATAAAACTCATCTGACTGCGGGCGCCAATATATATTTTGATGAGAACGTAACAAATCCCTTCTTAACAGGCAATTAATGATCTTGAATCATTAATTTCTTATTTATGTATGAAACAGACATACATCTTCAATACAAGTATACATAGTATTGAATAGGAAAAAGCACATCTCTTTAGGATAGTGAAAAAACTGTTTCGAGATTCATTCAAAATCAGTATGTATCGTCAAACGTATTTGCTAACTATTGAATATTCACAGCCTGCTATAAAACACCTCGGTGGTTTTACAAATACCTATATGGTACACACGAGATTTTGAAACTCCCAGTTCACGAAAAATATTCGCCAACGAAAGCACTATAATGAATTTTGCTATCCCTTACTTAAACATCTTAAGGATAGTTGTATATTCTACATTTTTTCTGGATTCCCCTCTTCAAAATTAATTCAGATTCAAGAATTTGTTATATTACAACATTCATGAATAGTCTGAAAATGAAAAATTGTTTTTTTCACTATCGATAGTTGGCATTTGTATCGACAATATAATTAATTCAAGAAGAGTTCGCCGCCTGGTAGGCCCTAAGATTTTTTAAAGAGAGTAAAAAAACCTAGGTTATGCCGTCATTCGAAAGGGACGAAAAACGGCGGTCCCGAGCCTGTACGATGTCAGATACTATTTAAAATGCCTATTCCAATTAAACCTTGATAGGTATAATTTAGGGCTCCTAATGTAGCATCGTCCGATTAGCCATAGCAGCATAAAGTGACGTTAAATGAACAAACAACAACGCAAAAAACGAATTAAAAAAAAATGGATTTAATAGGGTTTGTCATAACAGACCTCAGAAATACTTTTTCATGATATTATTAATCATATGAACTTAAACAATTAGTCCTATTTTGCTGTTATTTTTTTGGTAGGCGATGAAATGGTCCATCTTGTAAATACTTGGAACTAACATCTTTTCAGGGCAAATCTTTTCGAATCACAAATTACAGCCGGCCCTTCGATAACTATCTTCTAACAAGATAGGATAAGGCTAAGCGTGGAATATCGACTGCGTGCCACTAATCGAGGGCGGCCCGCGACCCCGCTATCGATTGTAGCGGCACTGCGTCATATCGATTGCCCCACAGCGGAGCAGACTGCCAGGAGTCACTCTTATACTCCACAAACATGGTCTGCCTCCGCCGATCCTGTGGACTAGGTCAGGGGGATTAATTCCTTTCATGGCCCTATTTATCCTAATATATAATCTTTATCACTTTTTATATAAATATATGTTTATGGAAAGAATAAATACTTTAAAATTAATTTTCCTATCCCTAAGTTCAATAGATTAATCGTTTTTGTAATGGTAGTTGGAAAATGTGTTTGGCCAATAAATATTGGCTTTATTTGGCCTGTTAATTTAACTTTATAATTTAACGTCCTCTACAATGCATAGTTCAAATGCGATTGATTACGTTAAACTGCTTTCATTACTTATAGATATATCCATTTGAAACCAGCCACTTAAATAAATATTTTGACATTTTTTCTTTCTCTGATTATGATCTTAACATTTAGCAAGCTGAAACTATGATTAAAATATTTTTCAGTCACGTACTTTTAAAATTGCTCCTAAGTTAAAAATATGTTCCAGAAAAAATGTTTAGCTCACTAGTTTTGCAGATTCAAAAATAAAAAAAGAATAATTACGATGTGACCTAGAATGTTAAATAGATTCACAGAAATTGACATAAACATGTACTTGTGACTGTTAATGTAATAAGGATTTTTTGTTTGTTTGTTTTTTTAGTTTCATAATAGAAACACTGCTAAAGAAGTTTTAATGTTGAAAACTTCATCTTATTTTTTCATTCAATTTTTCAAATACGACAAAAGTCATATTCTGGAACTTCTAATGTTGAATATCTCAAAAGTAAGTGAAAAATAATGGAAATTATATATTTTACATTTATTAATACTGACATATAATTTGGGTACTAAATCGTTATTGATCACGAGATCCAAACTCTAATATCAAAGCTGTTATATGATCTGGTTTAATAGTCAGAATCCAGTTGAGTCTAGATCAAATAGTTATGCCGCATAATTCAATAATGAAGAGAAATAAATTTTGAATGCTTCAGAATTTTTCGCTTTTTCTCTTAGTGATATTCGCCTTTAAAAATTGCAGAAAATAATTACAATGCCATATTTTTGAAAAATTTTGTGGATAAAAACATAAAGTTTTCATGAGACTGAATATTCTACAGAATGTATTACAATGATAAAATTTTACAAGATATAAAAAGTCTTTTACTTAATACCCTTGTTCAACTTCAAGTCTTGCTTTGTATCAACTTTGGTGAATTTTTAAGTTATTATTAAAACGTATTATTTTATTTAATTAGTGAATTAGTTAAATCTCTCTGAAATAAAAACGTTAAGATCAAATCATTGTAATGAATTTAGTTTTCTTTTAAAAATAAAAGGATCACAAACAAGGTTGTAATCTTTATATCACAGTACATAACCTAACTCACTAAATAGGTTTAACAAATTGTTTATATTTTAAAAATTCACAATGTTACATGTTTATCATTGCCACAATATTATTACATTGTTAATTTTGGTATAAAAATGAAATATCAATTTCAAATATTTTTATAGATATTGTCCTAATATAGAGAGTAGAATCATTTTTTTTGGATTTATTTTTAACACATAACTCTGAAGTCATATTTAGTTTGTTTTAATGCGCCTTATCTCATTGTATCTCTTATGAGAGGCAATCAATTTTTAATTTGCCAGACTATGTAGCTTAATTTTTTTTTTTATACCAGAATGAGAGAAACTAAAAAAAAAACACCTACTTAAATAGGCTACTTCAACCTGCCATTATCTCAATATGTCAATATTGTTATTATTAAGTATTTCAGTTTAATAGGTTTTCAAACCTGAAACAAAATACTTCCTCTGAAGAAACTTAAAGTACTAATTATGAAGCTAAATTCCAAGGCATCTGTGAGGAAATTAAAATATTGAATAAATTAACCAGAATTAGATTTATTTTGTCTTTTCTACCACAGTTATTTTTCATAATATTTCTCCAGTTTTCTATTACCCCAGAATCTTTCAAATTATGACATAAATTTTCATAACAGTAAAGGACATTACTGAGGAATATTATTTTTATAAACGATTAAGTTCGTATGATAATGAAAATATACTTGTTTTATATTTTATGAAAACAATACTTGTAAACAAACTAAGTAGCCTATTTCTGATAACAAAATATAAGAAAGAATTATTTCCAAAAACGGATCAGAATCAAGATGTAACATGACTTTTACGTCCCTAAATATTGTTCATACTTCAAAGTTCTTAACATGATTCGACATATGGTATACAAACGGGTATGTCGACGTGGCAATATAATAGGAAAGTCAATAACCATTGTCCATAAGAGGTCTCTGCTAGTCAACAGGTAATGATCTAAAATTCTCTTTGATCTTGCTCTAATTGCGATGTTAGACCCTCTGTAGGTCAGTCTGTTGCTTCACTAACAAGTACTTAATTCAAACACACGTACGATATTCCATAATATGGAATCGTTATTGTGTCATTATCATTTACAAAAAGTATTATAAGTAACTGAACATTTAGCAATATAGATGAATGTTCTTGTCCTCCTAGAGGGATTAAAAATGTTTAACAACCGTTAAATTTCATTTGAAAATTTGTATTTAATTGGAAAATATAAGATGTGAGTTACAAATGAATAAATCAAATAAATATAAATAAATCTTTAACTGTATGATTTTTATTCAAAATAATCTCTGCTAGCTTCATTGTCTTTCTCTCAACGCTAAACAAGATTTGTATCCATAATCCTAACCATTTAAGTTTGGAATAATTAAACACGAAAATGAAGTAATTTGGGACTATTTTGTTAATGAAGAATGAGTCAAATTCTCAACAAAAAAATGGATAATCACTTTAAGACAAACCAGAAACCTATTTTAGCAAACAGACGTTATTCTGAATACAATTGTTTAAAATATGTCTAAACATCGTTAACTTTAGAAAGGACAGTTGTCCACAAGATCTTGACAACACCTTCAATAATTTGTTTACTGCAGATAGCAAACTAGTCCTGGGCAAGATAACTTTTTTTTGATCCCTCTGATAAAGTTCAGAAATTTGGCCAAGTTTGCTTTCTGCTATATGAAGCTTTGATACATATTTCCTAAAATGATCGAGTCAAATTTTCATTTTTTTGTTTAAATTACAATCGTTCAAACAAGTTTATCAGCTCCCAATTAACAAGCTTAATACTGATTTTTGTAAATATTATCTAAACTTAGGCCCATTTCTAATAGATGGTTGTCAGTAAGAAACTTCTATTCTACTTCCATGACTGATTTTATATTAATACTTTGATAATAGTAATACTTTGAATCTGTGTATTAGTGCACAGAAAATAATTAAGTCAAATTGAGAGAGCTAAGATAATTTTTTGCCCCTGAGTCAGGAATAATAGTTAACGAAGACAGAGGATGTTGGAGTAGTTGGAGTCACGCAAATGAAGTTCTGCTTCAAGTCCTGTTCAAGTTGGATCCATCGTAAGCCTTGGGCGGGGAAGAATAGCCCATTATAACTATTAAAAGATTTTGGCAGGAGTTACAGCTGATCCATACCACTTCTACACTCAGGCTAGCAGCATCAATATTTAGGAATAACAGTTTGATATTACAAATGAGTAGTGGTTATGCGAAAATCCATTTTTCTTATTTTTATCAACAACAATAAACAATAATTTCAACCATCAAAATCTAATATAAATATTCATTTTTTTTTTTTTTTGGTTCTTATAAAGTATTTATATGTTTATTTAACGTCTTATCCATCTCCATACCTTATATTATTATTAAAATACGTCAATACAGTATTAAAAAAGAAAAGCAAAGTTGTATACACAGTTAATCCACTATGACCCAGTTCACATTCCTATCAAGATAAATAGCGTAGAGAAAACAGATCCTCTAATAAAAACAAAACAAAAAAAACATTAAAAATGAGAATAAAAAAAATGTACTACTAGTAATGAAGGGTCTTGGATTCAGTACATGATAGAGACAAAGGTACTGATTCTGCGAAAGGTTGTGGGAGAAGATGACTTGTCCAAGATGACGCTCACCCTCTAAGTGTTTACTCAAATTAAAGTACCTACTTTACAGAGGCTGAATGAGCCCCAGAAGATTCTGCAATAGTAATTAACATCGCAGAGCCGAATTTAAATCCGGAATCCTTAACATAGCTACTCAGCTCTCTACCACTGAGCTACCTTTAATTTCGGCAAAACCTACTTAAAAAAATATGCTTTAAAGATAAGTAAACAAATTATAATAACCTTAAGGTTCTATCCTTTTATAGATTGATATGAACAAATCCAGTCTAAATAAGTCTAGATCTAAGCCCTAAGGAACATTCTAACGAGATTTACAAATTTGCCTTCAAGCGCTTAAGTACCTTCAGATGGAAATATATTATATATAAATATATAATATATATAAATAAATATATAAATATATAATATATATAAATATATAATATAAATAAATATATAAATATATAAATATATAATATATAATATATATAAATATATAATGAAATATATAAAAATATCATACCATATTTTATTCAAAATCTTGCCAATTGGGTGATCCATATAGTGGAAAAATCAAGAAGAAACAAATCCCCTTTGATATTATATTTTATTAAAATATTTTTTTAAATCTAGAATTACGAACATCATTCCAGAGAAAATTCATTTTATACTACAATGACCCATTAATGTATACTTTCTATGTATCCAATACAACAATGACCCATTAATGTATACTTTCTATTTATACAATACAACAATACTTAAGGAAGCGTAGTTTTACTGAGCTTATACTCACCATAATGACGATTTTAATGCGTTTTTTAAAACAATTATTGAAAAGATGTGTTGAACGAAGCCAATATATTCAATATGAAACAATTTATACGATCTTCCTTCGGTTTGAGTGATACTCAACCCTTGATTTCAGACACCATCTTCTATTCACACAGAAAAGAGTGTTCTTTATCATTTAATCTTGCGAATGTTAACACTGAAGACATAATTACCCCTGCTAATTCAATAAGTGCAGCTTGACACGCAATCGAAGATGCCTCCTTATTTGTGGCGTCAAGATTTATTGGAGATCTGACCTTATATTTTAAGAACACGGTTTTGATAATATAACCATTTAAATTGTTTTTGATGTTTAAATAAATATCTTGAAGTTATTAGTATACTAAGTGAAGATTATAAATTTTTATTTTTTAAGATTTTTAGAAAAGAAAAAAGACGTTTTGTTTTATAACAAATCTTTCAGCTAAATGCCATCTTGTTATTTTCATTTTTTTTTAATTATTATTTATTCTAACATAAACAATTAATGTTTAAAAACACTGAATTGAATGTTCTATATTTAATATTGTTTTATTTAATTTCACAAAGTCCACGTTATATCGAATAAGTAATTATGTGGAATAGTCAATCATTATACTATGAGAGCCTTCAACGGCAAAAAAAAAAAATAGTAAATGTTTATTTTCTGAAGAGACATTGAAATATTCACAAATTCTATGTCACTGCAAAGTCTAGGAACTTCCAGACGTTCTTTATCGATTCCTAACAGTACATTATTTACTCAGATCGATAATTCATTCTCAATTTGTTTATTAAATGCTTTAATCTAAAGAAGTATTGAACCTCGAAGATGAGGAATTGGGATATCAAAATATTAACTTTGAATTGTGTTCATTAAACTAATGCTGAATATTCAAACAAGTTATAAATAATTCTCTTTGACTTTTCTCCAATTAAAATTAAAAATACATTAATTAGTTGTTTTATTTCTTTTTTCACTTGTGAATTTTTCATCTTTGGTAATTTTCTTAAACAAAAATAACACATTATTGTGTTCTTTTGAAACCAATTATAGGGATTGGTTTTTCAAGAGTATTACTACATCTACAATTTTAAATTAATTCGAATTTTTAGGTGATTGATATTTAACAATTTTTAAATCGGTAGGAAATGCTTCAAAAGCTATGTATATTTTATAAATCAAAAGTAAAAAGTTAAGAAAGAGAAAGATTTGGCTGTGACAGGAGGTTACTACGATAGGAGATAAGGGCTGTTCCAGGTTAGTGAGGAGCATGCCCAGTAGGGGCGCCCCTATCGACCACCCTTCGCTGCAGTCCATTCACACATCTCTGCTGGATAGGTTCGCCCCGTAGTCCCCGTCGGCTGGTATACGTCGCCTCTTATTGAGGAAATTGAGAGGTTTCTGGCTCTACTCTGGAGGATCGGCAGGCAAAGGGTCTTCTCGAAGGTATGTTAGTCTATCTGTCACTGCTCAGTGCTGTTAAGGACGTCATGGTCTCTAGTTCACAATAGTGACGACTTATTTCTCGCCAAGAATATGGCTGGAATCGAATGAGAGGCTAGCGTGACTCGCGGACTCCGCCCTCTACGTGCAATGCCCGCACTCAGTTGAGCCACGCCATGCCCAAGCATAAGAAGACCCCCGTCGAAGACCTCGTGGTACCGCCACAGAACACCAAAATATGTGGTACCATCTGCATGTGCCAGATGACAGCAGTGTTGAGCTGTGTCGCCCTAGTTTACCTCTCCGTCGCAATATATATGCCGTCCATCCGGGCCTTCAAGTCCGGCATCAGCGAAGATCCGGTCATGTGTACAACAACCAGGGCGGTCACAACGGATACCTGCGACTGGGGATCCTGCGGTGAGTGGTGCCTGAGCAAGACATCCGGATCCTGTGTCCAGATCTACGTCAATCTGAGAAGAAACGGTTCCAACCTACATTTCGCCAACTGCACAAACATGGCGAACAAGACCTGTTATGGGATAGACCAAGAGAACGCTAAAAAGTACAGGTGCATAGCGGATGAGTGTCGTAACCTGACAGGAACCTTCAACTGCACAGCAGGTATGTGTATCAATATAACGGACGCCTTCGAGTGCATATTCAGGAACGTCGATCCGCCGCTGAAATGCTCGGGAAGAAGAGGTAAGATAACTTGCAAAGAAATGGATGGGTTACAGAACTGCAACAGAGGTACTTGTGAAAGGATAAGAACTCCGTACAACTGCGATCGGAGGTGTTTGGACATTCCGACGAGAAACAAAAACACTATAATACTGAGTGGAGACAGGGTGTACCTCTCGCAGTGCCATCGGGCGTTCATAACGGGAACGGAACAGGAAATCTGGAATGAGAACCACAGTGATATTCTGATGGCTTCCTGTTACCATGTAGAAAACACTTCTGTCGGGATTCAGGCTGTAGACTGCATCAACGGTACTCTGCTGGAGAAGAGCTACCTCAGCGATCTCACAAACTTCACTTACCTCAGCTATTTGAGCGTGACCAATACTAAGCTACTGGACGAGACGAGGACTATAGCTCCACCCGAGCTCGACTTGCTTATAGCCAACGAGAGCAAGTTGATGATCAACATGGAGGGCTGCGTCAACACCCTGAGGGACGAGTGCAAGGAGTTCCTTCGGGAATATGGAAAAGATGGAACAGACCATAATGCCAGGGGCAGGTTCCCCTGTTTCTATTCGGAGGAAAACGTAGAAGTGGTCGTGGCGAGGTTCAACTTAGAACGGACCTACCGAGAGTTTGTTATCGCATCTGTAGTGCCATCCGTCCTCTTCGTGGTGTCCTGCCTCACACTGATCCTCTGCCAGCGGACCGTCGAAGTAGGAGATGATGCCAAAATGCGGTTCAAGAAGCGCGGAGGAGGAGACGGCAGAAACAATGGTGACAAAGATAACTCCATCGGCGACTCCGGTGGAGGTGACCACGCCATGGCCCTCTGAGATCCGTCACGTAAGATATACGATCATGGCGCATATAATATAAATGTCATCAGTTTTATAATAAATACTGCTTAAAAATAATAATTATAGATTTTGAGTTAATTAAGTATCTGAAGTAAAATAGTCTAGTCAGGTCTATGTTACATACAACTTATAATAAAAAAATGTTAAGAAATCACCCGTTATTATCACTTAATTGAAAAGTAGGTCGTTGAGGATAACTATATAAGACAGGCTGGGTAATATATTCAATACAATTCCAACCCGTGAAATTGTTTTAGTTAAGTCCTCATGAATTGATAATTTCACGGCGATTCTAAGTAATTTACCATACAAATTGTTAATCCACAAATAATTTAAACGTCTCTTAAGAAAGTGTAAATTTAACATAAAATCAATACAGTGTGTCAAAGATATAACACGAGTTCTAAACCTGCCACCCATTGAAAGTCAGTGGTAATAAATGCTTTAGAGTTACAGGCTCAAAGAGGTTTTAATAAATGGACTAATTCTCAAGGTTAAAGTTCTATATGGAACGTTTGTAAGGGTTCTGGGCGACTTTAACGATTATTAGACGATCAACCTCTAGAAACACTTGATTTAATAAACTACATCAGCATTTCATGTTTTTTATAAAAATCAATAAACAGTTTTCTTTATTAAATTATTAATAAATTATTTCTTTAGTCAGTTTTTATAATTGATTTTACTATAAGGCAGCTCTTGACTACATACTTAAATTAAATCCCTTAAAGCAGTACACAGAATTCGAATTTCGGACAAGTAATTCACATTATAACTTTATTAAGTACAGCTAATATTCAGTAGTTTACTAACGACTCACGAAAGTAGACAACAGATCTGAAAGCTTAAGTAAAGCTTATTTTTAAACTATAATGCCCAAATACAATGAGTTTCTTAACGTATATGAAAATTTATTGACCCATTCGATAAATAAAGACATTAATAAAGACAATAAATAAAGACATTACTATTATTTGTGGCTGACCACAAATAATAGTAATGTCTTTATTTATTCTAGGACAAGTCCCTATAGAATAACAATACAGGTATTGTATGCAAATATGTATTAGGTTGACCGATTCCCCAACTTTATGTTGATGAACTACGTACCCAAACTCTCTAAATATGTATTTATTATGAGATTCTTAAAAATAACATATATTTGTTATATGCTTCATGAATGGAAGATTAAACTTATATCTCTCATAATAAAAGATTGACTAGCGATTGTTAATTATGAATACGCTATTATTTGCTTACATAAACCTTTAACCAATCGATAGACACCTGACTCGAAGACACTATACCTTGTATCCTGCCTCTGGTTTTGATTATTATTATTGCTATAAAAACCTTAATTTAGTAGTATTATTAGTAATCCATCATTATAATATGCGTTTTTTTTCTTTTTCAGGCATTCCCCTCCTTCAAGACAGCCCAACGCATCAGCACGTGTTTTCCTTGCAGGATTACTAACCGAGCACGTTAAAACTTATCGCACGTTAGGCTTTATAGAAAGCACGCTTTCGACAAAACAATGTAAATAGCGAAACCGCTGCCATTTCCTTGTTCGATCCAGGACTTAATTGCCACCTACGGAGGGGAACGCGTCAAATTAAAAAAATAAATTAATCAAATTGGCTCTAAAGACTGAACAAAGTTGTAAATTTCTCAACTTAATAAAAATACTAATAATAATAAGTTTTTTATAATTAAATGAGAAAAAAAAATCTGTAATATGACTTCCATTTTGTGATTGGCATTAAGTTAAATCGTCGAAATTATCGAGTCTGTTAGTGATATTTTTTTATACGGCTGCTATAGTGATATAATAAGGATTGGTCTGAAATGGGTGCGAAGATCTTAGTGAAGAAGCTAGTGTCTAAAGTGGATGTGACGGGGATGTTGGTCAAAGCCAAGTTCTATACTTCATTGTGCCTGGGTACTACGGCCATCCTGTCTGTGTTCGCGTTCCTATTCTTGATACCCTTCGTCGTAGACCCTGCCATCTCTACCATCCTGGCCGACTACGAGCCGGAGCCGGTGACCTGCGTCGCCGTTGAGCATGTCTACGCCGAAGGACTCAGCAATTGTTCCTGGGCCTCTTGCAGGGAGGGCTGCACCACGGCTGCCCTTCGCTGCCACCAGATCCTTGTCAATTACACTAAGACACCTTTCGAGCACTGGCAAAAGGTACTATCATCTGTCATTCAAAATCATTCAATAAATAATAGGTAATATCTTGCTAATATAATCTGCTATTCGAACAGTTTTACATAATTCTTACATAGCAACCAATCAAACGTTGAATTTAAAACCTCCAACTTAAATTCATTCATGTTGAATTGCTAAGATATATTAAAGATTAAGTGTTTAATACCTGCTATAAAATACAGAAACACCTATACCATTATAACCCATGAAGGTTCTTGGGTTCAGTACCTGGTAGATACTGTATTGTTTCTTGGACAACGGTTGTGCAGAGAGGTGATTTGTCCTAGATCACACTCAACTGCCAGATTTGTCTCCCTATTTTGGGTAGTCTCTTTATAGAGCCTGGATAAGCCCCAGTAGGATCCTAGATCCTATTGAATCCATCTCCGTCTGCTAACAGATTAAATAAAATCTGTCAAGCAGCAGGATTCGAGCCCATAACCTTCAGCCCAGCATTTCAGCGCTCTACCACTTAGTCTCTTAGATCCTATCATTTTTTTTCTTAAAATCCACGTTCAGTTCAACCTACTTATAATGAGTCCTGTGAATGGTTCTATCCCTTATTAACCTATTGTTATATACTATATAGTATATAGTAAACTCAACTTCCCTAATTAAAATCCTGCATTAGAAAAATTATGTAAATTTTCTATTATAAAATAGTGGGGATTTGTCTAACTTAATACATTGTTAGAGACATTACTATGTTCAATGATTTTGTATTACTTATTTACAAATAATTGTAGAAATATTTAACAAAAAAAAAAGTTAAATACCAAGTGGAGGAAACTTATAAAAATAAATAAATAAGTCAGTACTACAACAAACCATGAAGGCTCTAGGTTTCAGAATTTGATGAGGAAATTACTGTATCTAGATCAATGGTTGAGTAAGGAGGTAATTAGGTCAAGATTAACACAGCTTTCAGGTCAGCCAAGTTAAGGTAGAGGCTTATTGAGCCGTAAGAGGATCTCCTGATCTCATGGGGTCGATACATGACTGGTTGAAGAATAAATAACTTATCTACCACAACTGGTCTCAAACCGAGGTCCTAATTGCTTTTCCAGAATATATCTTATTTAGAAAATAATCTTTATATATATTTTTGTAAATTTTTATTATTAGATCCTTATTTTAATTATGATATGTAATGATAGATATCAAGCAGAGGTATCATAAAAAATCAAGCAAGTATTTTACCATTAAAAATTGTATGTCCATATTTGACTGTTACTAAGTCTACATTCACCTACGAGTGACCTTAAGGAAAAAGTTTTCACAGTGCTATTACGGGGAAAAGCTTTTGTTTTACAGCATCGTGCAAATGCAAAGATGGTTTGTTAATTAAAAAATAATTCCCATTAAAAGAATTTTAAAATCACTCTGTTCCTAATAAATTAATAATAAAAATCAATTTGTCATTAAAACAAATTGATTAATTTACAGACAGAGGAATACATAGATATTATAAATTGAAATGATAACTTAAATGATAAATCAATAAAAGCGAATAAAAACAATGCATAAAATATGAATACAATGCAATAGGGAAAATACCCAAAACAAAGCTTCTCTAAATTTATAGGAAAAAACCAGCCAGTATGGTATTTTAGAGACTCGAGGCTTTGTTTTGAGAATTTTTCCTATAGCATCGTATTTAAATGATAAACTTAACTGATAAATTAAATGTTAAAGTTACCTGTTAACTTAAATGATAAACTTCACTCAATAATTTAACGTAAAGGCTTGAACTATTAGTACAAGACTAGTAGCATCTTTATTTACCAGCTAATCCTCAGTCAAACTAACTCCTAAAATCTACTCAGTTTACAGCTCAGTTTTAAAAATTATTAAATTTATCAGTTACTATTTTATGCAATAAATAATAATTATAAATTATTAATTAAGACCTGCAAAGATAAATAAAAAAATTCCCTGTGCATTGTGTAATATTTTGCAGATTATTTATCTTTTCTTTTTTATATTAAATGTTGAATTTTTATCTCACTAATTCTTTAATGTTTGAAATATTTATTATTAATTGGAATGCAATTTATTCCACTCTCCTGATAATTTTCATACAAGAAGAGCATTACCATTATAGGGCCTGGCAAATTACAACATAACAATTCTGGCAAATCATAACATAACATTTCAGAATACTGTAGAATGAGAAAGAAAGAAAACTGGCTTTGTTATTTTTAGAATGTATTGTTATCTGTAGCCTTACATTAATTTTTGTCAATAGATATTTTTGTATGAAACAGTCGATATATAATAAAGACAGTAGTCCGTTATCACTTAAGTAATCAGATCAATAGCTGCATCCAACATGTATTAAATATGGTGATTTTTATCAATTCTGATCAATACTAAACTATTCATTTATTCAGTTTTATATTTTTTTTTCTGTGTTGTGATATGATATTCATTATATAAATATGCAAATGATTTGTATTATAGATGTTAGAAAGAGATGGAAAAGAATTTCAATGAGATATAAATGAGCATTACTGTAATTATTACATTACATCTTATGCATAAAGGAATAAAATCAAAACCGGACAAAATAATTAAACACCATATTCAAGGAATATGGTTTTTCTAAGAGATGAAGGAAGATAAAATATTCCTGATGCCCATTGTCACAAAATAATTACCTTTATCCAAACACAACAGCTTTATCTTGAAACAAAGGTATTTTTAAAGATTGAGATATTTAGATCTCATTAAAATTATTGTTACAAATTTAACAGTTAAATTAACATTAAATATTGAATTTAAGAAAACAACAAATCCATGGTTCTCAAGCATCTGTTTTTGTGTAATAAATAAGGATCATGTTATTTTTTTAAATAATAATTCTGAGAAATTCGAGTGTACAGTCTGATTTTCCTTCAATTATATTTATCAAAAGTGCATTAATTATTATAAGAAAAATAAAATTAATTATTATAACGCCATAACCATGCTCAAATATTATAAAGGGATAGTTTTTTTCTTGTGTTCTAAAAAAAGGTCTATCAATTGTTCTTAAAGTCTCATTAAAAAAAATTACAATAAATTTCCAAGAGATAAAGGTCAATTTTTTTCTTTTCATATCAAGGAGTAATAGATTAAACCTCACAGTCAATTATATATTATGATATAGCAATGCCGGTCCTCTAACACAATATTTCTAATGCTAATGATAATTTAAAATATTTAAAGGTCAAAAAGAATATATAGTACCTTCAAGACTAGATAATTGGTTGAAATTCTCTTAAGTAACTTCTCATGTATTCTCACAAATTTCTATTGATTAGCTGAATTTATAATGTAATTTGAAAATAAAAATATATAACTACCATACTATACTGTAATTTTATTTCCTTCTAATAATTTACTTGGCTTGAAATTACCATGTTCACTGATGAAATGGATTAATCAGGCACAAGAGCGGTCTATTAAACCAAGTTATAGTAATGTCATGTGGAAGTTCAAATATGTTATGTCACCTAACATGATTCTACTTACTTGTTCTTCTCACATCATGGCCAAACCTCTAGCAAAAATCATGTACATATATGCAGTTTTAAATTATAAATTCAATAAAATTAATTTTTTTTTTATAATATAAACCAGGGGTGGTCAACCAAAATAATTTTGGAACTGCATCATAACTAAGCTTAAGAGAAATCAATATTTGATTTAAACTATTGGTCACTAGTGGCATTTTTTTAGAGTGCAAAATTGAAAGAGTTAACATTATTGTGTTAATTATTATTCTTACTTTCCATCATAGATAATATAATAATAAAGATACTAAATTCACATTATAATCATTATAATGAATTAAAATCATAATTTTGATAGTTCACTTTTCAATATAGAGATGCACAAATAATTAATTTTATTAGTACATTGGTTTTCACTACTTTTTAGTTGGTCATAATAAAATAAAATTGTAAAAGTTTGATGAATAACATGGGCCAAAAAAATGTTCAAGATGGACATGCAGCCCTCGGATCACACCTTTGCCCTCACCAGATATAAACAGTTATTATATTTTCCTCCATCACAGGTATCATAACAAAGATTATTTAACCCATTTACGTCCACTGATGCGTATACGCAACATTAATTTAACAATTTTTTTTTATTTTTATAAATTCAAATATTTTTCTATTTTGTTACGTCAGATTGTTATTTAAGGTTTGTAATTATTAAAAATAATTTTTTAATAAATTTTGTGTTTTTTAACCCATTCAAAAATAATAGTACAGTAGGTTATATTTCAACACTAATGAGTACCAAGATTTAAATGTTAAATTCAGCCAAATAAGGGTTGCTTCAATTAAATTATCAGATTCCTTGTTTAAAACGTTGTTTATTTTAATTGTTGCGATGAAATTTTTGTATTCGATTCAAATTGTACTTATACAGCTTTTAGAATAGTCGTTTTACTTTAATGTTGCGTTAACATATCATTGGTCATTCCTATGACGTTTTTACAAAGAAGACAGGACCGTGCATTTTCATCTCCCCCACCTGTCTAATGAAGACGTGCTCATGCATGTGCTATGTTTCTACTCTTAAATATATTTTGAATATATTTGGAATGCATATCATATCATGCGTATCATCAGAGGATCATTATTTAGGATAATTATTCAAATTATTATTTCTTTGCCTTAGTCTTAATTGGATTCTTTTCCAGAGGTCTGTTCTTGCGTTTACCAATTTAATAATCTATTATACCTTCAATATATTATTCATAAATAATATATGATATATGGGAGTCTGCGACCCCCACCTTTTCTTATCTCTCCAGTCATCTTGACCATAGGAGAAACCCTTCTACCTACGTGAACTACTTCTCAAAAATCAACATTGTTCGAAACCAACCGGCCCTTCGATGGGTCATTCGTTTGAACAAAGGCCCGATAGCCAGATCTATCAATAAACAACCGAGAAGAGGAAGACCAGCTGTAAACACTGGTGTTAGATGAAGTAAGAAAGGACAAATTCTGACATTTGATCGTCAGGGATGAGACAAGGCAAAGGTGTGAGTGTGTAAAAGCCAAACTATTTATAGATGTGAGAGATGGAATGTTAAATTACACCAAGATTGTTTTAAATCATACCATGAATAAAAAATGAAAATTGCGATTTTTTGTGAATAAAATGGGCCAGTGTAAAATAGTGTATGATAAAGTGAAAATAGTGTGCAAATTGTAATTTTTTATTTCTTTGAAGGAGTTTATTATTCAAAAGATTGTAATAAAAGTTTTCATGAAACAGTATTATTGTATCATTTATAAACATATCTCCTTACCTATCTCTAAAGAAAAAAAATATATATACATATGTATATATTACCAGCCAATGTAGTGTGAACGCAACATTTTCTACAGCCATAATGGCTGAACAAAAAAAAATTTTTTTTTAATTTTTATTTTAATTAAACTACATCAAAAATATTTCTTTGGAAAAAAATAAAAACTTTGAACTTATTCTAGCCTTGGCCGTAAATGGGTTAAGATAGTAAGAAATGTGCAAACAAACAATGGTTCGTAATGATGTGATGATAAATTAATAAAGTTTATCTATATTTATATATTATAACAGGAAAGATTTTAGGAGGATCGGCTTAGTAACCTTGCTTTATTATTTATTATGTTGAATTTCAGTGTTATTGTTCCTATTTTCAGTTTTTTGTTATCAAACATTGCAACAGTATGAAAGCTTTTTTATTTAGTTTTGAAGACAAATTTATGTTTATAGCTTCTGTGATAATAAATTAATAAAGTTTATCTATATTTATATATTATAACAGGAAAGATTTTAGGTGAATCGGCTTAGTAACCTTACTTTATTATTTATTATGTTGAATTTCAGTGTTATTATTCCTATTTTCAGTTTTTTGTTATCAAACATTGCAACAGTATGAAAGCTTTTTTATTTAGTTTTGAAGACAAATTTATGTTTATAGCTTCATTTATGCATCATTTTAAAGGCATTATTGACAGAACAAAATTGAAATAAAAGTTCAATGTTACCAATATTAATCTTTGTAATGCAAATAATATAATTCTTCTATTTTCCAGGTTGAGTTTGCACACAACTTTCAGCAGTTTACATGATATTTGCTATTTTTATTTGGTAAAATATTATATTAAATATATTGCCAAGACTAGTGAAGTATTCTTGCAGATTAGATTAAGATTAGTATTCTTGCAGTTATATCTAATGGCTAGTCTTGTAAAAGTGAACTTAAATGTATGCTTCTTGTCATGAAATGTATATGCTAGTTCTTTTTTAATATAAATTAATAAGAAACGGATATTTAATAATTAAGCATATTCATGCATTCCACCTGTTATAAAATAAAAATACAACTTAAAATTAGAAATTTTTGAGAAACAACATTTAATTTTTTTTTCTGAAAAAAATACCTCCTCATTCAAAAATACTTAAATTTTGTAAATATAACAAGTTTTGTAATATGTTTCATAGGAGAATTAGGAATGTTCTGTGAGTTCTAATGAAAAATTTAGTTAAAAGTGTAGGAATTTTAAAAAAAAAAAAATTTCCAAGAATTTCTAATATTTATTTCCATTTTCATTCTACTACAGTATTAGTAATACAACTTTTATTCTCTGTCAGTACTAGTGTTGGTGAAGGCAGAATGATTGTCATGACCAGTTGGAAATTATGACAAAATAGATCAAGGAAAAAGTTGATGTAGGAAGAAAGGAAGAAGAATTTCATTCCATTCTAAGAAAAAAAAAAAATAATTGTATCACTGAAAACCCATGAAGGATCTTTAGGTTCAGTGCATGCCTGAGACTGTGTTGATTCCAAGCCAATGATTTTGCAGGAAGTTTATTCAGCCGACATCGCACTCAACTCCTGGCTTTTCCACATACTAAGTTTATCCCCTTTATAGAGACTAGGTAATCCCCAGCAGGGTCTGCCGATCCCACAGGTCCCTCTATGGCTGGTAACAGTTTAAATAATTTATCTTCCTCAGCGAGTTTTGTGAAAAATTTATTTTTCACTTTTTTTGCACACACTGCTGCACCAATCCTCCTCTTATATCTACAATATACATGTAAGAATGGTGTAGGTGCAGTCAAAATAAAATTTATTTTACAAATCTAGGAGGCTTGCAGGTAACAGTTGCTAGGTACATGTGTGTAGCGGGGGTTAGGTACTCCATACTAGATATACAGTGATAAAAATGAAAATATATTTTACAAGTCTAGAGGGGAAGGGGGCACCTTTCATCACAGCATCTCAGCACTTTCCTACCCCGTCTCTCAAAAAAAAAGGAACTATATTCAGCTAGACTTTTTCAATCTAATACCATAGCAAATATCAACAGCCCCGGTGAATAAGTGGTCAAGTCTAATTTTCTCCCAAATGATTCTTATGTAAGCGAAATCGAGTTTTTTTGGTAGTTAATAAGGGGCTAAGTAAAGCATTGGTTTGAAAAGAAGTTATCTATTTCAAGCAAAAAAATATGAGAATGATACAATTCCAGTCATCTGAAAGCAGTTCAGTCCCCCTTGACAAAATCGGACTTAACCACTTATTCACAGGGGCTGAAGATATATTCAAATCAGTTTTATCAAACTAAGTTAAATCTTATTTGTATTGATTAAAAATGTATGGATATACAATTTTCAAAAAAAAATTATTCTTTTAATGATTAATTAATTAAATGAAATTTTTTAGGGGACTGTTGACTTGGATTCAGTGGAATGGGACGTTGGGGAGACTAGATTCTTCATCAACACAGAGGGTTGTGGCTATCCACCAACAGTAAACTGCTCAACATTTGCCAAGAAGTATGGCTACTCAAACATCGGAGTTCCATTTCCCTGTTACTACAGCAGGACATATCCAAACATGGTGGTGGCCAGGTACTCCTGGGATGACAACCTCAAGCACCTCATCTTGTCTCTGGTCATACCTAACTTCTTGTTTGCATTCTCCGTTGGAGTACTGATCTACTGGTACTGCCCCTCGTGCAACAGGTCCCGCCCGACCCTCGACACATCCTCCTACGTCGAAAGCTTCCACTCTAAACACGAGTAAGCCCCAGTTTGTCATCACCTAGGCCCGAAGTAGATCCCCAGATTCCTGTAAGTGAATACTTAGATATCTTCAAAGGGCAAACACAGCTGCCGGGCATGAAATTGTGTTTTTGTGCGCAATATTCTTTTCTGATATTAATCATGGTCTCAGATAAATACTTTTTAAGTTAAACATGTTAGGCAAATAAAAACTAAAATTAAATGCCTGAAGATATCAATAAACAATAAAATAAAGTGAAGGCTAAGGAAATATTCTTTTGAATTAAGTGTTTTTAAAACTAAAATGTTTTCTATAAAATAAAATACATTAATAACATATGATTAAAAATTTCAATTCATAAAATAATACAATACATCAATTGAAAAATAAAATTAGTAACTACTGGAGAATATGTTTTTTTTTGTTGTTTTTTTGTTTAAAGAACAGAAGCTATTTTCAAAAATCAATAAAATTAGTATTTTTGAACAATAAATAATTATTTCACATTTCACCGTCATCCATTTCGCATTCATCTAATAAATAATAACATTTAAAAAAAAAAAACACCTATTATGCTCTTAAAAATTATGGTATTCCCTCTCTTTTTAATGTTCTTAAAATTATTATATTATTTTTTAACCTATTTACTTTAATCAGTTATCATTTCATAACTTACATTACTCTCTGATCAAAAATAAATAGTTAAAGAATCAGCCAAACAGAGCAATAATATTTAAGCAACTATAACCCAATATAACGAAAAATAAAAACTGTATTAGTAAAGTAAATGAAATTTTAGTGTGAAAAATCCTACTTACTCAAATCAGTGTTACTAAGATTTCCTGAGACAGAAATTAAAATATTCCTTTAAATTATAAATTTGTTAATGCACTAATTAAACATTTTATTATTTTTTATATAAAACTAAGTTAAAATTCAAAGAAAATACATTTTAGGGCTGAAGGTGTTATGGGAGTGAAAAACAACAGAGCCAAGGACTATGCAAGTAGTATGTGCGTAAAATTTCCAATATTAACAGCTTAATTTTTTGCTTTAGAAGTAGTTAAATTTTAGAATCCCATAGTAGCTATATAATTTCATTATTTTCAAAAAAACGTCAAAGAAGCTGTATTGATTAAAGCTTTATAATGTAGCATAGATCTCTATGATGTTTAATTTTATCTAATATCCTTCTTTTAATAACATAATCTGCCAATACCTTTCTGCCAGTGATCTATAGGTAATTCTTCGAAAAAAAAATCCAAACCTCTGTTCCATGAAGAATTCGGGCTTTTTTGATGTATCTGGCTGATATTTTTTTTGTTAATTTATATGATGAGCTTTTATTAGCATTTTTTTAAGTTTTGTCAGAGATCAGCTTTTGTATCAATAATGATTTTGCTTGTGTGAATATGTACCAAACATAAAATTACTTTCTCCGTCACATGCACCATTACTTGAACATTTATTATTAATCTTTGTAATCAATAAATCTCCATCTAAACAGAATGTGAAAGGAACCAGATGTGAAAACAAGTTGATTGTTTTCAGAAAAAAAATCTTTGGCCATAGAATAATTATATTCTATGTTATATATTATAAAATTTTTATAATTAATTGTTTGTCCTAGTCGAGCACCTTACTCCTTGACTTAAAAAAAAATTTCCAACTAAACTCACAGTCTTCTGCAGGTGATACAAATAGTTATTACTTATTTTAACTTTATTCCCTTTCAATATCACCCCAGACATTCAACTAAAGCTTCTCCCTTAGAAATACCCATAATAGTATCTGAAATGCTATTAAAGTCAATATATACTGCGATATCTAAAGTAATAAAATAATTATTAGTAGTCGAATAATATTCAAAATATATTTTGTTAATAAACAAGTATATAGTCATTGGCAAAGCATACTATTCCAATTCCAGCTACTGTGGCGGCGTATGCAGATAACATCGCCATCTAAGGTAGCTCATTGAACGCAGAGTGAGCTCTATGGCATGCGGAGGTGGACTGTGAGGAAATAACTAAAAACCTGAACAGTTTGAAGATTACAGTTAATCCCAAGAAGACAGGCTGTATTATTCTCTCCTTCCAAAAGAATAAGCGCCCTCTACCTAAGGTTTATAGAGTAAACAAACCTGCGAATAAGATAACGTATCTCGGCGTCACCTTCGAACGGCACTTGACGTTATCCCAACATTGCAATAAGAAGATCAGGACGGTTAGAATCAAATCTTACAGACTTAATCACCTTTTAACCTCACCGATTTATCACTCCACCTCAAAGTAATGATCTATAAGGCAGTTATTAGACCAGCACTCTTTAGTTGGGCGCCTATGTTGAATAAAATTTCACCAACAACTTCAAAAAGGCTCCAACAATTTCAAAACCGTATAATGAGGCATATAGTAAGGCACACCTCTCTACAAAGGACAAATTCAGACACGGAGGCATATCAAGTTCTTTGATATCCTTAAACACTGCACAAACCCACTATTCAACACACTTACAGCCGACCTCAGCGCTGGCAAACGCAAGTACAGACACTCAACATGGACTGAGTAAACTACTAACTAACTCCAATCAGAAAGAACTAGTGAGACCGATCACTAGATCCCCCCCCCCACTCCTACCATCTAATTAATCTCAAGAAAATTCAATGCACAATCCTCTCTTAAAATATACCTGGTGCAGTAAAAGAGATGCTATGTACCGTATTAATATGTTATTGTCGAAAATTAATAAAAGCAAAGGGCCTAAAAAAAACAAACTTCCAATTGGCTTTAGGAATTTCTATTATCAAATAACATAACTCAGAAACAATTTATAAACCAATATATTTGTCCAAAATGTTCCAAAATACTGAGAAAAGAGATTGGATTGGAATGGTCATCATCGGTCACCTTAGATGAATGAAGGAGGAATAGTTGTTCAATTTATGTTTCAATTGGGATGCTGAAGGAAGAAAATGGCTAGGAAGGCCTTGGAAATGGAGTTTAGAATGTGTTCAGAAAGCCAAGTATCACTTGGTTATATACGAGACAGGAGTAAATAGAAAAAGTAATTGAAAGAAATGTTTGGTTAAGATGTCAAGAAACCTTTAAAAAAAAAATTTAAAATGTCACATAAAATTTTATTTTATTTGATAAGTAAATAAACATTTATAAGTTTAGTTACTTATAATTTTTTTAAGTGCTGAATACCTTGTCAAAATTATCATTCACAATTGAGCACAAATTGGCCTGTTATATGAATGGTCTTCTTCTTCTTCTTCTTCCACTAACTCCTGTGTGCTACTAAGCGTGGAGTTGCCTTTACGGTCCCCCGAGCCCATTGGTCTCTGTGCCTTGCAACTCTTTTCATATCTGGAGTGATGAGTCCTCTTGCTGCACCCAGTTTCCCAATGTACTCGGAGTACATACATCTGGGTCTGCCACGAGGGTGTCTTCCTTCCGGTCTAGCTTCAAAGAACCACCTGGCCTTTCGGGTATCACTCATTCTGCAGACATACCAAAACCATTTCAATTGCTGCTCTTCCAGGATGTCCCGCACTGATCTTACTCCCAAATCCTTGCGAATCCTGTCATTTCTTATACAGTCCCTCCTGGTCCTGCCAGCTATCCTTTGGAGGAACCTCAATTAAGCCGCTGCCATCCTGCTTGCGTGTTTATCGAGGGTTGTCCAACTTTCAGATCCATACAAAAGCATGAGAAGGAAAACCGATTTAAATATCTTAATTTTAGCATCTTTGCTTACTTCATGTTTTCCGATAATAGTTTTAGATATCTAGTAGTACAGTCCATTGGCCTTCATCACCCGATTTAGAACCTCCTGCTTGATTTTACCATTTTTGCTCATGACAGTCCCTAGATAAGTGTATAGGGCGTCAGATTTGGAATCGAGTGGTGGGGAAACTCAGGGACCCAGTATGCCACCAACCCCCATATAGTTTGTTTCGGTGTGTAAGCTACGTCCTGAAAACATCAACCCACCCATTTACGCTAGCATTATTCCTAATATCTCTAGCTTCTCAGTTTAGAATATTTTAGTTTCGTTTAAGGTGTTGTGTCTTATTTAATTATTTACACAGTGAGTGTGACCAGAACGAGGAGCCTGATATTTTCCGAAATGGTAATAGCGTCTTGAGTCTTCCCCTACTCCGTTCAATGTCCTCCACTCATGGCTCGCAAGCCTCTCCCCTCTGCGCGTCTCACTAGCTCACCGGTCATGCTAAACCTGACGCCCTGTAGGTGTCCGCTATTTCTAGGGGTTCGCCATCACATAATATTCTTGGCTCCAGATTTTCCCTTCCTACACACATAATTTTGCTTTTAGCTGGATTTATGTGCAATCCTCTTAGCTGGAGTTCCTAATGCCATTCATTTAGTGATGTCTGGAGAGCTTCCTGAGAGTCCGCAATCAATACTATGTCATCTGCATATATCATAGCCTGGGCCAGCACTGGTGTTAGATTCCAGTATCCCACCACAGCTCTGGGAGTTCTCCTTTTACATACCTTCCATACCTCATCCATGAGAAGGACAAAAAGCCAAGGACTAAGGCTGTCCCCCTGCTTTACTCTTTTATAGAAGTGAAAAGGTTGGTATGTCTTACCATTGAGCCTCACTATACGCTTTGGGTCCCTTTGATACACCGATTTTATGACACTCACTAGATTTGCCGGCACCCTTCTTCTAATCAGCGTGTCCCAAATCTCTTGCCTCAGAACCGAATCAAAGGCCGCTCTCAGATCCAGAAATGCTAGATACACTGCCTTGCCATGATCCCATGCTTTTTCTACTATCATTCTGAGTGTCTGTCTACCAGGTCTGAAAGCAGCCTGCTCCTCTTCCAAATCTTGTTCTATTAGGTGCCTCAGCCTCTGTTCTAATATTCTTGTATATATCTTATATACCACTGAGGATAGGCAAGTTGGCCTATAGTTCTGACATTCGCTTTGGCTACCCTTCTTGTGTATAGGGACTATGATATTGTTCTCCCATTCTTGTGGTAGTTGCTTCGAGTCCCAAACTCTTTTGAAAAGCATATGTAGGCACTTTACCATTTCATTTCCCCCATATTTAATAAGTTATGGGGCTATACCGTCTGGTCCTGGAGCTTTTCCTATGTGGATTTTCTCTACAGCTAATGCTACCTTATCCTCCTCAATTGCATTATCCATGTCATCTGGGTAGACATCATCCATTCTCCCTCTTCTTTGGCAGCCCCAAAAGTTGTTATATCTGCGTTCCTACATGCTAAATTTCTTCTGGAAGAACTGCCTCCAGACTTCTAGCACTTCCTTTTCCTCGATCACCCTTGTGCATAGTTAATATTCCTGACAGGCTTTGACTACTTTCCTCTCAAAGCCTTGGTAATATACCAGAACTTCCTTTTGTTTTCCCTATAGTATTGCTTGGCAAAACTCCTCCCAGGTCTTCATTTTTGCAGATTTGACTACTCTTTTGGCCTCATTCTGTTCCTAACATACTCTTCCCAGTGAATGTGTGTTTAAGTTCTGTTGTATGTTTTATATGAATGGTCAAAATATAAGCTTACGGAATACTGCTAAAATAACCATATTTTATTTTTAGACAGTATCGAAGGATATAAAACTATATTTTTCAGTGATTTATGGTATTTATTTCTTTAAAAATGTGATGGCTAAGTTGTTATTTTAGAAGTTTCTAGATGACATAAAAAATGTAGCATTACTATCAAATTTCATGATTTTCATGTTTATTAGCCCCAATAAAAAGCTATCAATGAAAAAATAACCGCTGATTTAGAACAAATCCAAGCTACCTTAGATCAAGTTTTTATAACAATATACATTAAAGATTCAATAACACGTTTTATCCCATACAGGTCCGAACTCAGGTCAAATACCATATAGTTTTTGAATTACACCAAGAAGCAATTAGGAAAAAGTAAACAATTTTTTTAAGTAATATTGAAAAAATCTTGTCGAGGTAATTTATTTTAAAGGTCGATTGTTTATATATTTCATTAACACAATTTCATGCCAGTCCTTAGTGCACAAAACCAAAAGCTATACTAGTGTACAGAAACCAGAAAAGCTAAACCCAAATTACTATTAATAGTACTTCATCTATTTTATAACCAAATCTGCCTGCCTTTAAACTTAGTTCAGATCTTCACTCCTCACAAAGAGCCACAATAATGCCATATTATTATTTTTTTTTAATTTAATATCTGAAGACTTTTGTTTTAAGAGCTTCCTTAATTGTGGCACTTTATCAGGGTTTTATAATATCCATTTTTTCTCCTTTTTTCTCTTTATTATTCTCTTTTTCATATAAAACTTTATACACATGTTACTAATACTTAATACGTAAAAATAACTATATCTTCATAATAAAACCAGTAAATATTATACTGTATTTTAATTGTAATTGTGCATGTCATTTTAAATGATCTCCACTTTTCACTTTTTTTCATTCATAATAAGCATGATATAGCAAAGAATTAATTTTATGCTACTGCAATGCTTTGAAACATAGAAATATAATTATTTATTGTCAGGGAATGTCATTTTACAAATCTTCATAGAATTAATAGCTAAATTTCTAGATTCATTATATTGTATTTTTGTTTGTCATTATCATAATCATTCTTCATGTATTGCTCTTATCATATGTGGTGTAGATTTTTTCAAATTAATACAATTTTGTTTAGTTCTATTGCAAATTTTGCAAATGATAATAAGACTCAGGTTAGAAATGTGTATAAGGAAGGATTTATTTTACGCATATCTGTATTAGTAGGTATACCTATTTTTTACCAGAGTGAGAAACTAGAGATTCATTTCGTGAGTCCTCTACAAACTAAATTTCACCCCATGGCTGTATTTTTGAACAAGCACACTATCTCACATTACATAAAATCCATTGTATCTTGTAAAAATCTGCCATGTGCCCTACTATTAAGCTACCTTACTTAATGTAAATAATTGGCATTACATATTAAATGATAAGTTAATTTAATAAATAAGTTAAAGAGTTTTATTTAATCATAATTTAAAGTAGTTATTTGTAACAATGGTACAGCCAAACTTGAAATCGTAAGTAGGTGTTGATAATCCTCAGGTATACCTAACAACCAGCCTGTTTTATACCACCTTAGTTAATATTTAGCTACTTTAAATTATTTGTTTACATTCAGTATGAAAACAGAATATGTAAACACCGTATATTCTAACTGTTTGATTTTTATGTTTTTTATTAATATCTTTGTGGTTCAATAACATTCAAAATGGAAGATTCAAAAATAATTTGAATTGATGAAGCTGCTGATACCAATGTTATAAATGTAAATGGTTTAATGGAAATATTTCTTCTTTGATTGAGATTCAAAAGTCAATATTTCTTGAACATAACTTGTTACATTCAGTCGGAATTCCATTCTAATCCTAAAGAGTTAATACAATGGCAGTTAATACAATTTTGTTTCAATGATATTTGAAATTCATACATTTTTATTTATTTGGATTACAATTTTATACTTCCTAGTTTATATCTACCTACTATTGTATCTTCACTAAACTATATTGTCTTTTTATCATCAGCAACAGAAGTTCACTTTTTATAATTTTTCACATTTCTATACTAAACCACATGGGTATTTATTTTTTTAAACTATATGAATATACCTACATATACACATATATATATATATATATATATATACATATATATATATATATATATATATATATATATATATATATATATATATATATATATATATATATATATATATATTGTTTAAAAAATAAATACTTTGTCAATTCAACACAAGGTCTTTCTGTTTAAACTAATATTCTATTGAGTAACTATCATGAAAAATGAACTGTTTGGAAAATAAATTATTGAAATATTATATTTTTATTTGAAGGGAAGAAGAGGAGGAAGATTTTGACGAGGAGGAATATTGATACTTACTTCGGAGGAGCATTGAATGCTCTCGGACACCGCAGGTCAACCATCGCAACATATGCTCAAATGGCCAAATATCCCCAAACTTAATCACTTGATTCTTCATTTTGTTTCTTAAAAAATCTATAACTTCTTCTTCCTTTTATTCGTCTCCACAATATTCTCTTAATGCATAAATTAATTATGCTTCTGATCCATCTTAAGTTTGATTCCTTAGCCTTAGTTTAATAATTTAATGAATTGAGAATTTTCACCATTATTTAGAGAATGTAGGAAAACAAATTATATGATTCTTATCATTAACAATTATCAATTACATATATTTAAAAGTAAAGACACATTTAGTAAAAAAAATCATTAAAGTCATATCATGATTATACAGATTCTTCTCTTATCTGTTAATCATTAGGAAAAAATAATTTTATTGTAAGTCTGTCAAAGTGCAATGACAATAGGTCTGCACCTATGTAAAGGAGAGTGAGCTATGATTATTAGTGTCTACTCTGGAATATATTATGTGCTCAATATTTTGGGTTTTAGATGATAGAGCATATATTTAAAAAAATATTAACATGTGATAGAAACCAAACTATGAAGTCAATGGTAAAATATTACAAATGTAATGACTTATTTAAATGGTATGGAACATGATGCTAGCAAAGAAGGTATTAATAGAAAATTCATGAGGTGATTAGGTCTCGCTTAACATCAATGTATTGAGACAATATAATTGAACGGAAAATTTGTTAAAAACCTACGTACATTAAAAGACACAAATTAGCTTGTACCATTTGTAAATAATATTAAAAAAATTATTGCTGAAAAACAAATAAATTTTGCTTATAAATTTACAACACTTGATGAGTTAAATACGAAAAAAAAAAGTAATCTTATGGATTTTCATACTTATGCTAAACTTTCTATTGCTTGAAACCTTTATGAAAATTTAAAGTTATATTTTAAGAATTTGAGGTATTACCATAAATAATACGTACAAAGAGTTAAAAAAAATTAAATAAATTAAACACCATGGCATAACTGATTATTAAAATAATAATTAAAGCATCAGTAGTGCCAAATCAAATTTAAACAAAGCCACTGTGAGGCCTTTCTACAATAAAAATAAAGATACCAATATAGCCTTCAATATTTATTATTAATTGTATATGTTGCAAAATAAACAACAATAAAACATTGTACATATGTTATTTTGTTTGTACATACAAATTATGTTATATATAAATATTATTCATATATGTAATATTGTTTTTTAGATTTTTGAATTGAAATTATGCTTAATATTTATATGATATGTTACATATTTTAATTATTATAATTTCATAAATTAAATATTAAATATGTCTAAAATGTGATACCACAAAATGTTATTAAAAATTAGTTTTAATGATTATTAGTTTTAGATTTTAATATTAATATGGATAAAATCCATGGAAGTTATTTCACTGGGAACATAATTTTAATTCAATTTTACCTGATATGCCTGTAATTTTTAGAAGCTGTAATAAGTTTTAATAAATAATTATTACAAAACAAAGAATCGAGTTTCTGTAGAATTCATGATGATGGACTTTATTCTTACACCTTATCTAACAGTAAATGTCTCTATTAATGCTGGAGTAGTCAACAGATTAGCAGTTGTCATCCATATGCAGTTTTTTTATGGACTTTCTCTTACATTAATTGTCTCCATTAGTCTCTTCTCTCTGTTATTTTGCAATGAATCCTGTAGGAATCTACATTATTTTAGTTAGCTAAGGGAAACAATCTCCTCATACTAATTTGATTAATAACTGTCCCCAACAAGGCCTTTTAGTTCATTTCATAATTATACACTATTTAAGCGTTATGATATATATTAATAGGAGGATTGATTTTTAATAAGCCATAGATAAGTAATTGGTTTCCAAAAAGACAACATAATAATTTCTTCCAGTTCAAAAAGAAACCGAGCAGTCTTGTTTATCATAAATTTATTTTGGCAATTTTTTTAATGAGCAAACAAATGATTTTGATCAGCGTGAAATGCTAACATTTCATAGCTTAAATACAATTGTAATTGATTTACTTGAGGTACAAAACAAATATAGATGGCTAAAGACTGAACCAGTGGGTAATGGTGATAAATATTTAAAAAGTTTTTGCAGAACTTGTTTTTAAAATATTTACATATTGTGATGTATTAATGTCCTTTTTATGAGTCAAAAATATGTGATAGAAACTAAACTATGAATATGTTTCAGTTTTTATAATTCCTGGCAGACAATTTTTATTTTTTCCCTTTAAATGTCTAGTTCTCTGGTAAAAGTATTTTATTTATTTGATCGCTTTACAGATATTTTACAAATTTAAATAAAGCATGAACTTAATAATACGTTAGAAAATTAATTACAGCAATGCCATCCGATATATAGTTTATAATGGATCAGTGACTGGAACTCTGATTAATGAAAAGGTATAGTTGATTATAGAAGATGCCCAATTCTGGAGAACAACCCTTTTGCTGAAATGCATTCCTTCTCATACTTTAGAAAGTATTATGCAACTGAATTAGTATGAAAATAATAAAAAGAATTTGGTACACATGTATATTTGTAAGATCTTGGCATAAGGAACTGAAGGTTTATTGCCCAGCCTAAAAACTCTAATTAGCCATAGGTCCAGTAAGTTGTTTGAATAACTATGTTTACGTTCAAATAGTACACCATCTAGATCAGGGGTTACCAAATTTTTTTGTACTACGCCCCCCTTTTGTTGAAATGAAAGCCTTCGCGCCCCCCTTAACAATAAATTGTGTGGGCCTAGGGCAAAACAAAAACAAATAATTATTACATTGAAAACAAAACATTTATTTATACTCCCATAAGGTACAACAATATCAGTTTTTATAAAATACAAAAATTATTAATAAGAGAAAAATAGATTAGGTTGGTTAGTGAGATGGATGGGCTTCCATTTTTCTTACTAGTATGCCCTATTCGTGGCTGAGTTTTAGTAAGTGCACAACGCAAGTCACTAGCAACATCAAGTTTATTCCGATACTTTTTTTTAATTGCCACAAGTGTTGAAAATGATTTTTAGGAATAGGTGCTTGAAAAAGGCAAATATAAACGAAGAGCTTCCCGTGATACACTAGGATACACTTTGAAATATTTTAACCAAAATGAAGGTTTGTGCATTATATCAAAGTGGTCAATTTTCTAAACATCATGGTTAATTTAGAATTTTAGAAAGACTACTTAAATTTTATTTAATGTTCAACTTGTCTCGCACCCCCCCTGACATGTCCTCACGCCTCTCCAGGGGGGCGCGCCCTCAGTTTGGGAACTGCTGATCTAGATAAATGACAACAAACATTTTGTATTTACACAGTATTCACACTACTTTACTCATATTCTTTTGATAGCCAATTCTAATTGGCTGGAGGAATTTTCATCTTCCTTACTTCAATCCTAAATAAACACCTGATCTTATTCAACTTCTCCATAAGTAAAAAGGTGACAGTGCAGGGAAATAACAAAAGTACTAGTTATTACGATATGGGCACAGATTTATTGGATATACAAAACTGTATGTATATATTGTATATAGACCTACAGACACAGTCGCTTCACACAACGATCCAGTCACAAAAGACCAACAGCAACAAACAGGGTCAAACACAAAGAGCCCCATGCCAACTGCAATGGTCCTCTCAGACCATGAGTTCCAAGCCTACTGTACTAGAACATAGGCAAATTACACAATACAAATAAAATACATAAAAGGAATTACTTTTCAACACACCCTCCTAATTTTGCATTACACAATACAAATAAAATATATAAAAGGAATTACTTCAACATTATATAATTAGTAGCTCTAAGTTACACCATCATTCTTACCCAGACAATCTGAAAGCTCCTTATATCCTCATCTACTACCTCCCTTCCCACTGTAATTATTAACCCATGTACGGCCAAGGCTAGATTAAGTTTAAAGTTCTGATTTTTTTCCAAAGAAATATTTTTAGAGTAATTTAACTAAAATAAAAAATAATTTTTGTTCAGCCATAATGGTGGTATACTTTTTTATTTATTTATTTTTTTAAGAGATAGGGAAGGTGATATGTTTATAAATGATACAATAACACTGTTTCATGAAAACTTTTATTACAATCGTTTAATAATAAACTCCTTCAAAGAAATAAAAAATTAAAATTTGCACACTATTTTCACAAAAAAATCGCAATTTTCATTTTTTATTCATGGTATGATCTATAACAATCTTGGTGTAATTTATGTTAGTGGATATCATAAAGCATTGCATATAGCTTTCTTATTTGTAGACATTGATATCCTAAGTATGAAGTTCTGATTTCCATTTAGACTTCACAGATCAATACTATGTCCAACAAAATTTGAAATTTGATGCCTGTTCTATTGTGTTTTATCTCGTCGCCAGATTAAATAAAATGCAGTATTCATGGAAAATAATAAACTTTTTGTTTAATGACTCGTTAGCACTATTAGTATGGACACAACCTACACTATCTACTATATCAATTTTTGAAAGATGAGGGGAGTTTGTCATCTGACCTCAATTTCTTGTTTAAATCGTTCTATTTAATTTTTGAATTTTTCTCTTTTGGATCGAAATATTTGAAAGGTGCAAAAAACTTACTGATGCATTGGAATGTTGGATTAACTGAGCTTTAAGCTGTTCACTAATTTGAGTAATGAGTACTTTTTGACTCTCTTGAAACACTTTTAACATTTGAGAAAACTGTTGAGGATCCATCATAGTACTTTTGTTATTTTGTTGTAGGATGAATAAACAGTAAAATTTCATGCCAATTGCTGTAGATTGCTATTATCGCCAATTGATTGGATATTCTAAGATTGTCTCTAATCTAGCTTTAAAATTCATTTAACAATTTTAACAATGAATAACAGAAATGTATATTGGGATCCATTATGTAGATTGCTTCAAGCTTCTTCAAGGTTAGATCTCATTAAATAGGACTCACCAGATCCATTTGCTTTAGTTATGTAACTGAAAGAAAAACATGAAATTTAAAAATTGAATCGCCTTGAGTTGATTTGTATGTTGTTCAATATTTACATCGATAAGATCCAGTTTTGAGACAAAATAATTGATTTTATGAACTGGTCTGGCCAGTTTAGTTCTGTTAGTTTTTAGTTGAAAATTTAGTGTTTTATAGTGGATGGTTCGAGATGCTTATAGTTTTTGAAATGAGGTTTAAGAGTTTTATTTTTTCTCAGGTCTTTCACAAAACGTATTTCAGTATTTTTATTTTATTAGTTGGAATTAATTAAATTTCTCTATTAATAATCTCAATTTCTTGGTTTTAAACTGTATGAAGTTTTGTTTAAATTTTACTGTGCTGCCATCCCATCCCTCAGTTGCTATTTTCCATATTCAAAAATGATAAAATTGCCAAGAAGTATATGAAGATTAACAAGGATAGTTAAACTTAGACATCCTGAGAAATATAGAAAATAGTCAGAAGTGTGGTCAATAGAATTAATCATCAATAAGCATAAAATATAAATTATTTGCTGACGATCCCAGGTTTACAGCATTTAGATAAATTTATAAAAAATGACAAAATGAAAAAAAAAATGTTTAAAATAAAAAGAAATATTATCTTTAATACCTACTGAATAACATTAGTTGGCCTTATATATATGGGGAAAAAAATGGTCCGGGTGGAGGTAAAAAAATTCTCTTATATAAGGAGAACTGTTTATTTGAAAGCAGATGTTTCGACCATCCTAACTCCTACTTCGAATTTTATATGGAATAACTAATAGGAATTTCGTAAAAAACTACTTAATAAATTTTTTAAGAGATAAAAAGAAATTTTAAAAATGTTAAATATTAACAAGACAAAAAGATAAAGTGAATTATCCAATTAAAGGTGTGAAATAACAAAAATAATAAGAATAAAGTAAATTAATGTATGTAAAAATAAAGTAATGAAGTAAACAAGAATGTAATAATTATTCTTTAACGGGGGAAAAAAATTTCTTTTAAAATCTTTTAAATCAAAAAAGTAGGAATATAATATAATCTGGAACCCTATTCCTGTATTTTATGGGATTAATTAATCAAGTAGTTACTAATGAATACCAAAAACATCGATGCGCAAATATTAAGAGAGGCTGTATTATTTTACTTGAAATATATTGTAACAAACTAAACACAAATAAAAAAAATTATGTCTGTTTACTTTATTTAGATTGATATTAAAAATAGGGAAGAAAATGGTCCGGGTTTGTTGTTGATTTGAGCAGTCTTCTCAATTCTAAATTCTCTTATATAGGAAGAATTGTTTATTTGGAATACGATGTTTCGATCTATGTTGCAGGTCTTCTTCAGGGCTAATTCTACAAGATACAAATAAATTAAAATTATAAATGAGGCGTTGAGATGCAAAAGGGGATAAAACCAAATTTAAAAATTTTTCATGAATCACAGATGTATAATTTAGGTTATTATGAAATGATTATTTATTTGAGACAATTATTTTTAGAAAAATTAGATTGGCTTTGACATGTTTTGAATGGTGAACCGTGTACCACCGCATAGAGGACGCTAAATTTGTGAAAAACTAAAAATTATAAAATATGAATTTATCCCTTTTTTCATCTCCACGCCTCAAAGTACTGTTTAAATCCAACAAATGAAAAAATTGAAAATTAGAACAGAATTATAGTAAATAAAAATTGTAAAAATTAGATTAGGAATTGTAGACACATATAGAAATTTTATAGAGTTATAAGGAATTTTCAACGGAATAACTAATAGGAATTTCGTAAAAAACTACTTAATAAATTTTTTAAGAGATAAAAAGAAATTTTAAAAATGTTAAATATTAACAAGACAAAAAGATAAAGTGAATTATCCAATTAAAGGTGTGAAATAAAAAGAGTAAATTAAATTAATGTAATGTAAAAATAAAGTAATGAAGTAAACAAGAATGTAATGTAATGTAATATAAAAATAAAGTAATGAATTAAACAAGAATATAATGAAATGTAATATAATGTAATGTAAAAATAAAGTAATGAAGTAAACAAAAAGTAATAAAGAATAATGAATAATAACATGACAAAAAGAGATTACTTAAGGTATTAATTTTAGATGGATTATAGAGAACAAACACCAAGGGGATTGGATAACAAAGAGGTACTGTTTGGAACAAGAAGAATAACAGATGAATAATGGAAAAGATAGAAAAAAGGGTGAGGTATTACAGACAGTTGCAAAAAAATTTTTGAGTTATGAAACTATTATAGTACATATGATATAATGATGTATCAGTTTTTTTGAAATGTTTTGAAACCCATGGACAGGAGCAATGGAGAATGGGTAATGAGAAAAGTGTTAGTGCTGGTAATTATATAATTAAACATAGCTAATAAGCTAAAAATAGTTCATACCTGTTATAGTAGGATCACACTTGACACTAGACTAAGGGTTTTTAAGCCTCATAGCAAGTAAAAGGTTGGGAAAAAAAAAAAAGGTAAAGAGTAATTTTTAGGGGGGATAGTGATCTCTACTGGGGAAAATTGGAACTAACAAGTGGGTTCAAATATGTATTAGAATGTACATGAAAATCAGATAGGAGAAAAGGATATACAATAAATAGAAATATAAAATTAAATAAATAAAAGATTAAAAATTAAAGGACATTTATAAATGGGTTAAAATGGAATGATGAAATAAAAAAAAAAAATAGAACTATTTTTTAAAAGTTTTTCTATTTATTCCATTTTTCATCCCTTATTCTTTTGGTTCCAAACAGAACCTCTTTGTTATCCAATCCCCTTGGCGTTGGTTCTCTATAATCCATCTAAAATTAATACCTTAAATCTCTTTTTGTCATGTTATTATTCATTATTCTTTATTACTTTTTGTTTACTTCATTACTTTATTTTTACATTATGTTACATTACATTAAATGTCATTACATTCTTGTTTATTTCATTACTTTATTTTTACATTATATTGCATTACATTAAATTTCATTATATTCTTCTTTACTTTATTTTTACATCAATACTAGTTAACTTTATTCTTATGTTTCTTATTCCATACCTTGATAATCCACTTTATCTATTTGTCATATTATTATTGAATATTTTTTTTGTTTCTTTTTATCTCTTAAAAAATATGTTAAGTAGTTTTTTATGAAATTGCTATTAGTTATTCCTTTGAAAATTCCTTATAACTCTATAAAATTTCTATATGTGTCTACAATTCCTTATCTAATTTTTACAATTTTTATTTATTACTAGCTTATGCCCGCGGCTTCGCTCGCGTGGAATTTGGTCTGCCACATAAAGTTTCGTGAAAGATCATTTTAAATAAATATTTGAATTATTTTTTTAAAAATATAAGTTACTAGTACATCCAAAATTTCAGATGTCTAACTTCAAAACTGACGGATTCTATACATCCTTTGAACCCCTAACGGGAGGGGGGCACATGCCCCCGTGCTCCCACATAAATCTGCCCTTGCTGTAGCCTATGATGTATAACTTATTTTACTCAATAAGTTTCATCCAAATCCATTCAGTAGTTTTTGCGTGAATGAGTAACAAACAAGGGCGCCGGCAGGAAGACGGAAGCAAGAGGATTAGCAGCTTAAATCCGTCGGCGGGAGAAGTTAAAATAGGATTAGGACGGTTCTAGATTGTCTCCTTTTGTCGGCAAAGGATTAAGAATATTCCAGAATTGTCTGGCCCCTCCGTGTTCTAGAATGTTCGGCCTTGCCTATAAAAAGACTTCTCTCACCTCGAATCAGTCAGTCTTAGCCTGAGAGTAGACCAGTGAAGATCTGTGATAAGTGAGTGTTAGTGTGATAAACTAGTCAGTGTTGAACCGGCCCGTGTAATAAGTGTATCAGTGAACTGTAACAGTCTCGCGAGTGTAATAAACTGTTTCTGTTTGTTACTGTGTGTCAGTTTGTGATATTTGGAGAATCTTGCGGTCGGTGGACTAGTGAACTGTAAGTGTTAATTATTAGTTATAAATTGTAGTGTAATTTTATAATATTCATAGAAACTATTGTAACTAGTTAAGCTATCTAGAATTAGTAATATTTTATATTATTGTAATAATTAAATAGAAGTTAGGCCTAGATTATAATCTTTAGAATATTGTCATTATAAATTTATATTAGTTTAATAATTTAATTGTTAATAGTTTAATTGTATCCTTCTTATCAGTTTTGTTAATAAATATTAGCATCTGTAATTAAGGAATTGTTTAATTCATTTTTAGTACCCAGTAGCCCGTAACAAATTGGTATCAGGTGTGGGGTAATTGTGTAACTGCTATTATTTTGCATTTGGTCTTGTGCTTTGTAATTATTGGGCTACTGTATGAAGAATAGCTTCTAAAAGTGTTAAGTTAATTGATTTAAAAGTTGCGGATTTGAAATGTGAATTGGAGGAACGTGATCTTGATTGTTCCGGAACTAAAAGTGTACTGCAACAGCGCTTGCGTCAATTTTTTGTAGATTTAGGGGAAAATCCAGATGACGTTCTGTTTGAAATCGATTTAAGCAAATTATCTGCAACTTTTAAAATTGAATTAGGTACTGTTAAAAACGAGTTAAGCAATGTAGAAAACAGGTTAGGTAATGAATTAGGTACTGTCAAAAATGAGTTAAGCAATGTAGAAAATAAACTAGGTAATGAATTAAGCAATATAGAAAATAGGTTAGGTACTGTCAAAAATGAGCTAGGCAATGTACAGAATGAATTAGGTACTGTAAAAAGTGATTTATTGGATACATTAGAGTCTAAGTTAGGCACATTAGAAACTAAGTTAATGGAAAATGTAAATAATGAAATAGCTAATGTAGAATCTAGGTTAGGAGAAAAATTGAATTCTATTGAAAACGAACTTAGGCTAAGAGTAGAAGCTCTCGAGCGACGCAAGAGCAACCCACCGACGAACGACACCGACCGTTTCTCCGACGGCGGCCTTCATAGCACCATTACGCCCGCCAATACTGGGACGCCACCTACTCACAACACCATTCCAGTGTTCGACGGAAAGACGCCGTGGGAGGACTACATGACTCTCTTCGAGACTGCGGCTTCGATCCACGGGTGGTCAAAAGAGACCCAAGCTTCAGCGTTGTGCCTGGCCTTGCGTGGAGACGCCTTGGGAGTACTGCAGGGGATGCCCATGTCGGAGCGGTCTAACTACGGGGAGCTGGTTAGAAGACTGGAGATGCGTTTCGGCCACCGCCACATGGACCAGCTATATCGCTCACAGCTGAGAAGCAGGATCCAGAAGATCAACGAGACGCTACAGGAATTTGAGGCAGACATTGCATGGCTGGTGAGGAATGCTTACCCTCGGTCACCGATGATGTGTACGAGAGCCTGGCTGTCGATAAATTCCTGGATGGACTTCGGGACCCCGAGACCCAACAGGCAGTGAAGCTCGCCCGGCCAAAAACGCTAGGAGACGGATTATCTCAGGCCATGGAGTTCAAGGCTGTCAGGCAGTCAGTACGGGGCCATGCGCGAGTTCGAGCAGCTGAAGCGGAGCCTACTGTGGTCCCTAGCGTCGAAGACATAGTGACAAAGGTTTTGGAGGCTCTCAGGACCCGTAAGAAAGAGATACGCTGTTGGAGCTGCGGCCAACTTGGACACCCTAGAAGCAAGTGTCCACCCAAGGAACGAAGTAGGGTTGATGGGGAGGAACAACTATCAGCCCGCTACGTCAGAGGCCCGAGGAAGACCAGTAGAGTTGCGTCTTTAGGGAGCAGAACGAACAGCTTCTACGTTGATGGGAAGGTGAACGGGCAGCTGCGAAGTCTGCTACTGGATACCGGCGCAACCAAGACAATCTTGAGCTCGAAGACAGTTCCTGCTGAGAAGATGTTGCCAACGATTTGGACATTACGGACTGCCACAGGAGAGCCAGCCAAGGTCTACGGGGAGACAGTTGCCTACTTTATCATCGGGGGTCAACATCTGAAGCACCGTGCTCTCGTGGCAGATATTGATGAAGATGTCATATTGGGCACGGACTTGATGATCACATGCGAGATCAAGCTGGATATGGCAAGAGGTGTGATGACGCTGGGAGACGAAGAAGTCATCCTTCGGCAGAGAAAGGACATCTACGCACGAGTGCGCCTACTAGAAGACACCACTTTACCTGCACGGAGCCAAATAATAACGCATGGGACGATCGAAGGACATCTACCTGAGGGTCAATGTTTGCTACTTGAATCTGGAAGGCAAGAAGAACAGGAGATCGGACGCGGCGTAATGGTTGCAAGGTCTCTCATCAAGGTCGGACGTACCACTCCGATTCGGCTAATGAACCTGAACAGCTTCCCAGTAACGCTGAACAAAGGAACACCGGTAGGGGAATGTACAACCGCTACCTCAGTGGTTCGTCAGCTGCAACGTCATTCCACCGAGCTGCGAGGACTGCCGGAAGAACTAACAGGATTTGTGGACGAATCCTGCCGGGAACTCTCGCCTGAACAGAGCGAGGAAGTGAAGAAGATAATTATCCGATGGCAGGACGTCTTTGAGATCAGCCCAGGGCCACGGGGTAGAACGGATATCGTCCAGCACAGAATTGACACCGGGGATGCTAAGCCCATCCGACAGGTCCCGCGGAGGCTGCCGTTAGCCAAACGGGAGGACGCCGAGAAGATCATCAAGGAGATGGCGACTGATGGTGTCATTGAGCCTTCGAGTAGCCCCTGGATGTCTCCTGTTGTACTGGTGAAAAAGAAGGACGGCACAACGAGATTCTGCGTGGACTACCGCCTTCTGAACAACGTCACCAAGAAAGACAGCTATCCGCTCCCCAGGATTGATGATACGCTGGACACCTTAGAGGGGTGTGAACTTTTCTCTACCTTGGATCTCCGCAGTGGATATTGGCAGGTTGGATTGAAACCTGAAGATAAAGAGAAGACAGCGTTCTCGATTGGGACTGGACTCTGGCAATTTACAGTAATGCCATTCGGACTTTGCAATGCTCCTGCAACATTTGTGAGGCTGATAGAAAGCGTGTTAAGAGGTCTCTCATGGGAAATTTGCCTGGTATACCTAGATGACATCATTGTGCTGGGAAAGTCCTTCGCTCACCATCTGAACAATCTGGAGAAGGTCTTCGAACGACTGCGTACAGCAAACCTAAAATTGAACCCGAAGAAGTGTCATCTCTTCCGAAGGCAAGTCAACTACCTGGGGCATGTTGTGTCAGACAACGGAGTTGCCGTTGACCCAGAGAAGATTGCAGCGATCACCGACTGGCCAGTACCTCGAGATAAGCACCAAGTAAGAAGTTTTCTCGGCCTCTGCACCTACTACAGGAGGTACGTGAAAGGATTTGCTAACATTGCAAAACCTCTTACCAGGCTTACCGAGGAAAAACGGACGTTCCTTAGGGATCACGAGTGTCAGGCATCCTTTGAGGAGTTGAAGAAGAAATTGAGTAGTACTCCTATTCTCAGCTATCCCCGTCCCGAGGGCAAGTTCATACTTGATACAGATGCCAGCAACACCGCTATTGGGAGCGTCCTCTCTCAGCTCCAAGATGGAGAAGAAAGGGTCATTGGATATTTCAGTAAAGCGCTCTCAGCTCCGGAACGCAACTACTGTGTCACAAGGAAGGAGCTTCTGGCAGTGGTGAAATCTATAGAACATTTTCACAAATATCTATACGGCAGAAGATTCCTCCTGAGAACGGACCACGCGGCTCTAATGTGGCTGCTACGATTCAAGTCACCAGAAGGACAAGTGGCGAGGTGGATAGAGCGCCTTCAAGAATATGACTTTGAATCTGCTCATCATGCTGGAACGAGTCACAGAAATGCGGATGCGCTCTCTAGGAGACCTTGTGACGAAAAATGCGGGCATTGTTCTCGACAAGAAGAGAAGCAGGCAGCAGTGTTGAGGACAACGGTGGTCATGGACAGTTGGCAGGATGCAGAGGTGTCAAAGGAGCAGGACAGGGACCCGGACTTGAAACAAATGAAGCAGTGGAAACTATCAGGGCAAGGAAGACCAACCTGGAAGGATGTTGCTCCAATGTCGAAGAATGTAAAGACTTACTGGGCCCAATGGGACTCCATTCTAGTGGACAACGGGCTGCTGAAACGGGCATTGGAGAACACGGAAGGAGATCAACGCAGACTTCAGCTCATCGTTCCAAAGAGTAAAGTGCCCGAAGTACTCAGAGAACTTCATGACGGAGTATCTGGCGGCCACCTTGGAGTTCACCGTACATTGGAAAAGGTACGTGAACGCTTTTACTGGGCAAACCTTAAGGACGATGTGTTGGACTGGTGCAGGCGTTGTGCGACTTGTGCGGCTTCTAACGGACCCATGAGAAGAAAGAAGGCCCCAATGAGGAAGTACAACGTGGGAGCACCGTTTGAGAGGATAGCAATTGACATCGCTGGCCCTTTCCCTGTGACGGATGAAGGTAACCGGTATATTCTCGTGGCCATGGACTACTTTTCCAAGTGGGTGGAAGCTTACGCCCTTCCGAATCAGGAGGCAGTCACGGTTACGGACGTACTGGTGAAGCAGCTCGTCAGTAGGTTTGGAGTGCCCATGGAACTTCACTCTGACCAGGGACGAAACTTCGAGTCTGCAGTCTTCTCCGGGATGTGCGAAGCACTGGGAATACGGAAGACCAGGACGACACCTCTTCACCCTCAATCCGATGGCATGGTGGAGCGCATGAACAGGACTATGGGTCGATATTTGTCCAAAGTGGTCTCCGACCATCAGCGAGACTGGGACCAGTATCTTCACCTGTTCCTGCTGGCCTACCGCAGTTCAGTCAGTGAAGCAACGGGGCAGACTCCCGCAAATGTGGTGTTCGGCAGAGAACTACGGATGCCTTGTGATCTGAAATTCGGTTTCAAGCCTGATGAGGAAATTGCGGGAGAGGAGTACGTCTCGGATCTAAGGAAGCGACTGGATAATATCCACGAGAAGGTTCGCACCAACATCCAGGGGGCAAGTGACAGAATGAAGGAGCGCTACGACATCAGGGCTGAGAAAGGTGGCTACCAACCTGGAGACTTGGTCTGGCTACATGATCCTCGAAGAAGGCAAGGCTACTCACCTAAACTGCAGAACTCCTGGGATGGCCCGTTTGAGATCGTCAAGAGGATCAACGACGTCGTATATAGGATCAGGAAGCAGCCTAAAGGAAAACCCAAGGTAGTCCATTTCAATAGACTGGCCCCGTACAAAGGAGACCACGGCCCGAAAGAAGACCAGCAGGTCAGGTACCTAAACAACGTCAAGACAAATAACTTAGCTGCTCATACTAAAGTACCAGAAACCCGTGGACTAACTCAGGTAATCTACAGGGATATCTTCTCGTTACCAGTGGAGTATTCTCTGGCCCATTGCGTTGCCGAAGATCTGAGGACTTCTCGAGGGATTGCAACGGTCTTCAGGAAGAAGTTCGGCGGAACTGAGGAGCTGGAACGCCAAGAACCAAGTGTCGGGAAGGCACTCCACCTGCCGCACGAAGGACGACACCTGTTTTACTTGGTTACCAAGCGGGCCACTGATCAGAAGCCGACATATGACGCACTGCGGCGAAGCCTCGACGACCTTCGGAGTAAGCTTCTGAGACTGCGTGTCACTAAGCTCGCTATTCCGAAGTTGGGCTGTGGATACGACGGCTTGGAGTAGAAGATTGTCAGGGACATGATCGAACAGACATTCGCCAACTCTGGAGTTGCCATATTGGTGTGCACGTTCAACCCCTGGAAAGAAAGTTCGTCTCCATCAGTAGAAGCTCATAAATGCCCGATTCTCCGGACTTGCTCTGGGGCAGAGCACTTTTAAGGAGGGGGCAGTGTTACGGGCGCCGGCAGGAAGACGGAAGCAAGAGGATTAGCGGCTTAAATCCGTCGGCGGGAGAAGTTAAAATAGGATTAGGACGGTTCTAGATTGTCTCCTTTTGTCGGCAAAGGATTAAGAATATTCCAGAATTGTCTGGCCCCTCCTTGTTCTAGAATGTTCGGCCTTGCCTATAAAAAGACTTCTCTCACCTCGAGTCAGTCAGTCTTAGCCTGAGAGTAGACCAGTGAAGATCTGTGATAAGTGAGTGTTAGTGTGATAAACTAGTCAGTGTTGAACCGGCCCGTGTAATAAGTGTATCAGTGAACTGTAACAGTCTCGCGAGTGTAATAAACTGTTTCTGTTTGTTACTGTGTGTCAGTTTGTGATATTTGGAGAATCTTACGGTCGGTGGACTAGTGAACTGTAAGTGTTAATTATTAGTTATAAATTGTAGTGTAATTTTATAATATTCATAGAAACTATTGTAACTAGTTAAGCTATCTAGAATTAGTAATATTTTATATTATTGTAATGATTAAATAGAAGTTAGGCCTAGATTATAATCTTTAGAATATTGTCATTATAAATTTATATTAGTTTAATAATTTATTTGTTAATAGTTTAATTGTATCCTTCTTATCAGTTTTGTTAATAAATATTAGCATCTTTAATTAAGGAATTGTTTAATTCATTTTTAGTACCCAGTAGCCCGTAACAATAAATACAAACATTGGCATTTATAATATTAGTAGGATAACAAAATAATAGTTTCACTAATGTTCTTTCTGTTATTTTAACCACTACAATCATGTGATTTGCCTTTAATTATGTACTATCATGGATTCTCCACAGTACCTAAAAAACTTTCGGGGGAGAGGGGGGCACGTGCGCCTTCCCCTCTAAATCCGCGTTGGCTATAGCCTGTGTTATTCTGATGTGTAACCTATATTACTGTAAAATTTCATCCAAATCCGTTAAGTACTTTTTGTGTGAAAGAGGAGAGACAAACATACAAACTTTCACATTTATAATATTAGTAAGATAATTCTGTTCTAATTTTCAATTTTTCATTTGTTACTTTGTTGGATTTAAACAGTACTTTGAGGCGTGGAGATGAAAAAAGGGATAAATCCATGTTTCTACTTTTCTGATTTAAAAGATTTTAAAAGAAATTTTTTTCTCCAGTTTATTGATGGATGGCTGTTTTCATTGCTTGGTACAGATTTTGTAGTAAAAATTAATAATTGTTTTTAAAGTTTGAAATATGAGGCTGGGATTCGGAAAAGACTCACCTGTTACTTCTAATATACAAAACTAAACTTCTTAAATTCGCATATGCTAATTGCAAAAAGTAGTCAATAAATTGATAATAATAAAAATAATAAAAAGTAATTGATTTTCTTATCGATAATTAGGGAGGCATGAGTTAGATTTTTCTTCTGGTATTTGAAGACAATAATTACTTAGAATGAGCTAAATTATTTGGTCGCTTTATATGAAATCTTAAATTAGAAAATTTAATTATTACAAAATTTAACTAAAGGAATTTATTTATCATATATAAGTTTAATAAATATACCAATTTCTCCGTGTAGACAATCATAACCCAGAGTCAGCTAGGAATTTCAATGACTAGCTATTTAAAATCGATAACTGTTTAGTATTTATTAATTTTTAATCCAGTAATGGAAAAAAAATTAACATGACTTTGATAAAAAGGGAGAAAAGAAAAGAAAAACTATTGAGCCAAAACAACAAAATAACTTTATCTTCTTCCAAGGTTATCTGTCCCTTTCAACTAGGTCCTTTACACTTTTTTTGTATTGTTTTACCACCAATGTGTAATATTCTTAAAAGTACAAAAGATTGTGTATCGGAATTTAGCTATGGAGAGGGAAGGAAAGGAGAAAAGGATAACAATAATATATTTTATCAGCCTTTTGCTTATATATCCATAAATCATGGTTGAAAAAAGTTTTCTTCCAAAATATATTAATGAATTAAAGTCGATTAATTCTATGAGTGACATCGATAATATTCATCACAACACTATTTATTTTTACTTTTTCATAATAAAGAAAGTAAGTTACTTGTTTTGTTTCAACTCATAATTGCACGACTATAAATATAATTAAATTTATTACAGTGTAAATGTTATTTGTTTATATGCTAGTAACTGTATATGTTTTAATTATTTTGTATTATTATCTTTTAATTTTCCTATTATTTTTTTTCATTTGTTTTCTCTAATTTATAATTTTATTGGTTTTCTTTATTTATATTTTTTCTTATTCAGTTTATATTATTTAGAACTATTAACAGCAACAGACTTCTATCATTCAATCATTAATTTCATCTTCGAGAAAATTAATTTGAAAGCAATATTCACGTCTACTAATAAAAATAATTAATAATGAGAATGGCTTTATTATTATACCTATAATATCCATGTACAGTAATTTGTTTGCATTTTTTTTTCGTTTTATAGTTGTTACCTTTATTTATTCATTTATTTTTCACTTTAATGTTTTTGGTATCAATGTATTGTAGAATATACACATAAATATACATATGTGGGTTTGTGTGTGTGTGTGTGTGTGTGTGTGCGTGCGCGCGTGCGTGTATTGTGAAAACTTCTAAACCGAAATGAAAATGCGATTTTTCCATTCTTTTTTTTAAAAAGTATGATTGAATAAAAAATATAAATTTGGATATTTTTTAATGGATACAATTTGTCTGGGGGTGTAGTCATTAATAACACTAAATAAGTTTAGCTCAGTTATTATTAACCTTATTTAGTGTTATTAATGACTGCACCCCCAGACAAATCCTATCCTTCATTATGATCTTCTTGTCAACCATTTTCCTATTTGTCTTGGATACTTTTTATGTTTTTTGATATTTTAATTTATATATATATAATTGTAAATATTATCAATTCGCACTAATTAAGAATTTATCATTTAACCGTTTATAGTTTTTATAGAATGATCAATGGTTAATGGTTTATTTGATATTTTTGTAAGCATGTATTAGTAAAATCAAACGTTACATCAATTAATTTTCATATAATTTAACAATGTTTTATGCACGTTTTTTATAATATTGGATAGGTAGGTGCACAAGTTCTTTCGGATTTTGGAGGGTGAAATAAAACCCCTTTATTCATACAAAAAATAAATTGTATTCAATGATGTATTCGCCGTTTTTATTAATGACCTCTAGCCATCTTCCTAACATTTTATTTATTCCGCACCCGTTAAACATATAAGCAAAAATCTGACCGAGGTACGTTTCCACATCTCTCTAATCAATGAAGGAATTCCCATTGAGGTTGTTTTGGAGGGACCGGAATAAATGGTGGTCAGTGGAAAGTCCGGAGGATATGGTGGGTGTGAAAAAGCACCCCATCTCAGTTGTACTAACTTCTGCCGCGCAGTGTGATCTAGTATTATTTGGATGGAACATAACAAACATCTTACAGATTGACTAGTTCTGGCCGTTTCTGACGCTATGCTTGTTCCAATTTTGTTAGTTGGATGAGTATATCTTCGAATCAATCGTTTTTCATTTTGGAAGGAACTTGTAAACAGCACGCCACGATAATCCCACCGAATCGAGAGCAAAATCTTTTTTTCCGGATGTAGACCGGCTGTCAGGGTGGTATTAGGTGGCTATTCAGCAGTTGTCCACGATCTTCTGCCCACTAAACTGTCGTTGACTTTTCGTCACCCGTCACTGTTCTGGCTCACAATTATGGTCCCTTTCCTGTCTGTTCAGAAAAAAGGTGCAGATTGGTATTCGGTTATCCTCAGTCAGTTTGTGTGGGACCCAAACATCGGGACGGGATCCGTAGCAAAGCTAATTCAAGAACGTATTTCCAGTGTCTCCGCAACTTCTCCTACCTGTAGAAACTCGCTTGCCTTTTTTGAAACGAGTAAGCAAAGTATTATAAAACAATGTTAGTTAATTCGAGGTTGTAAGAAATATCATCAAGAAAGATACTTTTAATTACAGATCGTTAAAACCTCTAAAAATAAACATAGTAAACAACAGTAGTCAATAATAATTTGTAATAATAAATATAGACATTTCATATCTAACGACCCAGTAATTTTTACATTTCAAATGGTCTTCAAACGTTTCTTTCACCATTGACCATTTTGGACCAAAGCTAGATGTATCCAATTTTCCTTAATTCTCATCCGCTAAAAAAAATAATAAATAGCACCCTTTCTCCTCCACTCTCAATGAGCATTTAATGTGCCAGCTAATTTTTGGAATAACGAAAGCTTCAGTAACACAGACATGGAAGTGTATTTGCAATTTTGCTGGAAAATTTTCTCTTGATGTCAGGTTCATGAATAAACATTACAGGTCTCTTTCGCATGATATTAAAGCGTAGAATATTATTAGTTGCCTTTTATCTTTCCATTTATATAAAATTATTTACATTTTGTAAAGTAAAAGTCTAAACAGGAATATTTAAAATAATAAAATAAAATCCAATTCTTCAATGTTTTTTTTTTTTGTGTTGATATTTTTCTTTTGTTAATTAAATTTATTTACATATGTGAAAACTGATGATAAATAGTTACACAGTTAATGTTTCGTATTTTTAGGGAAATAGTTTCCGTGACAAGAAATGAAATATGATTCAGCGGATTCACATATGGATAAATTATAGGCTTTTGTTGTTACACTCAAGGCCGTCACATCGAACTGACACACCGAACTGACCGTGTGTAAGCTAAATTGATGTGAGCTCACATCGAAAATGTGGACTGATAGGCTGATGAAAATTCATCATTTCGGCGTGACACACCAAACTGACGACAGTCCGAAGTGAGCGTGTGCACCGTCGCGTCAGTTCAGTTGGTCACATTAGTTATCTGAGCATGCGTACAGGTGTCGTTTGGATAGACATCACCCTTCCAATTGCTTTTCCAGACCTCGTTTGTATTCCTTCGTTTTGTGTGTTTTTATTACTGAGTGATAATATGGTTAGTTGGGGCAAAGATTTTGTTATAGAATTTATAGAGCTGTTTAGAGGGGATGAATGCTTGTGGAAAGTAACTTCAAAGGACTATCATAACAAACAAAAACGAGAGGAATCATCTAAAATTCTTGTTAAAAAAAGTTAAAGAGATTGATCCCCTCGCAAACAAATCGATAGCAACGAGGAAAATCAACAGTTTAAGAGGTGCCTTTCGGAAGGAATTAAAGAAAGTAGGGAGGTTGGTGAGTGGTATGGGGGTGGATGACGCTTACCAACCGAAATCATGGTACTACAACCAGCTTGGAGCTCCTGTACACCTTGGAGCTTCCAAGGGGTAGCACATTGAACTGACACACCGAAATGGCCGTGTCGATGCGAATATTGCGTTCAGTTAGAAGTGACTGTTAGAAATGAATCCGCTGAATCATGTTTCATTTCTTGTCACGGAAACTATTTCCCTAAAAATACGAAACATCAACTGTGTAACTATTTATCATCAGTTTTAACATATGTAAATAAATCTAATTTTTTTTTTTTTTTTTTTTTTATTCAGACATTACAATCTGCCACTTGTGGGCATCAAGCAATGGTGCTATGAAGCTACAATCATTCCATAAAAAATCAATGATATAAACGAATAAATGCATAAATAAATACATACAAGCGAAAAAGTATATACAAAAATAAAGTAAAAAAAAAAAAAATATATATATAATAAAAAAAAAATATAATAATAATAATTAAAACATAAAAGAAATATACTGTACACATTCATACTCTATTTACTATTTGCCTGGGGTCCCCGAACTGAGCTTCTTCCTCATGAATGAGGGCAAAGCAGGAGTCCGAGAGGCCTCTGCTCCCTTTCCCAGCCGCGTCACTGGCATTAAACACCAATGGAAGCTGGTTAAGGGCGCTTCACACACACACACAGGTCGTGAGTGGAGAATCTGGCCAGTGCCAGTACTCCAAATAGCATTATTATAACAAGTCTCGGGGCCATTGCCGGTTTAGGCGGCGGGGTGGATTGTATGGATGTGTGAAACTGGATAATGACTGAGCCAGGGGATTGGGATGACAGACAAGGTTTTGGTGAAAGTTTGAGAATTTAGTAGGGATGAGGTCGAGGACAAAAGGAATGTTGAGATCATTATGGAGGGTTTTGTTGGAGACATAATAAGGGGCGTTGACAATAGTTCTCAGCACTTTGGATTGAAAGGATTGAATGCGTCTGATATTCGATTTTTTTGCGGTCCCCCACAGTTCCAGTCCATAGGTCAAGATAGGTTTGATGATCGTCTTGTATATTAGTAGTTTATTGTCTATTGAAAGATGGGAGGCCCTACATAGTAATCTGTATAGTTGGCTGAAACGTCTGTTAAGTTCTTGTCTTTTGAGTCTGGTATGAGGATTCCATGTAAGTCTTTTGTCTAGGAAGAAGCCAAGGTATCGTACTGTGTCGGAAATAGGCAGGATGGTTTCGTTGAATTGGACAGAAGGACATGTTCTCCGGCGAAGTGTAAAAGTCACGTGTTTGCATTTTTCCTCGTTGACTTTGATCCGCCACTGGTTACACCAAATTTCAATGAGTGAAAGGTTCCTTTGGAGGTTCGAGGAAGCCATTTCAGGATCTGGATGAGATGATAGGATGGCTGTGTCGTCTGCGAACGTTGCAAGGAAGGTTTCAGGAGTAGTTGGGATATCAGCGGTGTACAATATGTATAGGATAGGACCCAGGACGCTGCCCTGGGGGACTCCAGCTTGAATTGGGTAAAGATTGGAGTATTCGTTACCACAGCGCACTTGGAAGTAGCGATCAGAGAGGTAGGATCGAAGGACTAGGAATAAGGATTGAGGTAACTGAGTTTTGAGCTTGAACAGCAAACCGGCGTGCCATACCCGGTCGAAAGCTTGTGCTACGTCCAGAAATGCGCCTGTGCAGTACTGTTTGCTTTCAAGAGCAGAGGATATGTGATCGACAACTCGGAGACCCTGCTGGACCGTCGAGTGCCTGGGACGGAATCCAAACTGATGTAAAGGAATATTGGATTCGATAATGGGTAGGATTCGTTTCAGGAGGATCTTTTCAAAAATTTTGGAAAGAATAGGAAGCAGGCTGATGGGTCGGTATGATGACGTGTCATTTGGTGGTTTACCAGGTTTAGGGAATAGAGTGATGATAGAGTGTTTCCACAACAAAGGGAAGTGAGTTGTGCGAAGGATACAGTTGTATAGATAGGTAAGGAAAATAATCGCTTTTTGGGGAAGATGTTGTAGGATCTGGGTGGTTAGAAGGTCATGTCCAGGAGATTTGCGGACTTTTAATTTTTGTAAGAGGAATTTGTCCTCAGAGGGGTTTACAGCGTTAGGAGGTAAGGATAGTGGAATGGGTGAAGAGAGGAATTCATTAATATTGGAAACGTGCGTAGGATTGGTTTCAGGATGTGGAATAAATGTATTTGAAAGGTGTTTGGCAAATTCTTCTGCTTTGTCCTCATCTGATGCAGCCCAAGAACCATCTTCACGGCGGAGGGGATGGGAAATAGGGTGGTATTTAAGGATCTTTTTGGTAGCATTCCAAAGAGAATTATCAGAAGCGGATAGTGTGGAAAGATAGGCATTGTAGGTTTCGGATCTATAGGTTGTCAGGTTCTGTTTAACTAGTTTGGTGAGGTAGTTATATAGTCTCCGATCGTGAGGATGCCTAGTCCTTTGCCAAAGGGATCGGTAACGGCGTTTGGTAAGGATAAGATCCCTAAGATCTTGTGGTAATGGATTTTTCTTGCGAGGTTTGAAGGAAGGACGAGGTGAAGATGCAGTCCAAACTGCTTGCTGGATCAAATTGGTAAAGGAATCGACTGCATCATCTAACTCTTGGGGTGTTTTTAGGGAAACTCTGAGGTCAATGGTGTCGGATACAAGCTGGTGAAAAAGGTTCCAGTCAACTGGTCCCCTAATAAATGATGGCGGTGGAAGTTTGGGTATTGGGAATACAGAAAGGGTAAGGATCAAAGGACTGTGATCTGAGGAAAGTTCATCAAGGCGTTCTATGGAATAGTTTAGGGGACCTAAGCCAGCATGGATAAAAAAGTCGAGGAGATCAGGATTTCTGTTTGGATCAGTGGGCCAATATGTAGGAGTGCCGGGAGAAATATAACTGGAGTTGTGGGAATTAAGTGCAGACAGTAGCATGCGGCCTCGGGAATTAGTAGTTCTTGATCCCCACTGTTGATGTTTCGCATTAAAGTCTGCACCTAAAAGGAAATGGATCCCTAGGGAATCGAGGAGAGAGCTGAATTGGGAATCGGAGATGGATTTATTAGGAGGACAGTACACCGATGCTAATGTGATAGGAAAGGAAAAGGTTTTGATTGAAACAGCTGTAGCCTGAAGGAGATCGTTCGAAGGTAGGGGAAATGACTGTTGGGAAAGGGATTGATGGACTATGACAGCAGTACCACCGTGAGCTTTTCCATCAGGATGGTCAGTCCGGTAGGTTTGGTACTGTGTTATGTTGAGCTGCCGTTTACTGGTAAGTCGAGTTTCTGTAAAATCTAATTAACAAAAGAAAAATATCAACACAATAAAAAAACAAAAAAACATTGAAGAATTGGATTTTATTTTATTATTTTAAATATTCCTGTTTAGACTTTTACTTTACAAAATGTAAATAATTTTATATAAATGGAAAGATAAAAGGCAACTAATAATATTCTACGCTTTAATATCATGTGAAAGAGACCTAACATTCATGAACCTAACATCAAGAGGAGATTTTCCAGCAAAATTGCAAATACACTTCCATGTCTGTGTTACTGAAGCTTTCGTTATTCTAAAAATTAGCTGGCACTAATTAAATGCTCATTGAGAGTGGAGGAGAAAGGGTGCTAAGAAAGGGTGGAGATAACACTTTGTGATTGTACTACAAGATTTCTGCATTCTATCTGTGGAAAGGTATGGTTCGATTTGACATTATCTATAGTAATGTATTAAATAATAATAGTACCTAATTAGCGTGTAATGTATATTATTGATAATCGTTAAGTTTCCTGTTGACAGTAACGATTATTGTCTAAATTTCTGTTTTTCTAAATCAACCAGTGATGTTAAATTACTTAATTATTGATATAAGATTTGTTGATTATAATATTCATTTAAGGTAATGGATTATTGGTCCACCTAGTTGAGGTTTTCTTGTTCTGCAGATCTATTGGTTGTGTTAGTCTTGTCAATGTTTTAGGATAAAATTTAATATCTATGTTTGTACCTTCATCTAGTTTATAGTGAGTACTTAGCTATTTTTTATGACTAAAATTGCTCTTAGGGCCTAAATCTCACCACTTTACCTGTCATTTCTTGCTAATATGTTTTAGATGATTGCCGAGCTGACTTATTTTTGTTAAATATTCAGAGGAATAAAATATTTTATTTCCTTTCAGATGTCACTTCTACATTGCATGAGCTCCTTGATGACCGAAGGTGACATCCTATATGTTACCTATACGATCAACATTTTGGAGGTGGTCTCTGGAATAATGAGGTGTTACACCCCACAACAGCATTTCTTCTGAGTCCTATGAGAAGTGGGTACTTAAGACCCTGGAGAAACTTGGCTGTTGGAAATTCTGGAGTATCATCGATTCAAGATGACTCCAAAAGTGGACTCCAAATAAGCCTTGATGTTCAGCAATTTAAACCCGAAGAACTAAAAGTTTCTGTTTCTGATGGATACATAGTTGTTGATGGTAAACATGAAGAGCGTTCGGATGAACATGGGTTCATATCTCGTCAATTCACTGCTGCATGTGAGGATGGAAGTGGGCCTGGGCCAGGTAGAGTAAAATGACTTTTAGGGTTTATTACCTTTACTCTGAAGAGAGGTAGTGGTCGAGAAGGAGCGGGCAAGGCAAGATGCTAGAAACTGGATGAAGAATTGCAGAGAAACAGCGAGCCACATATGGCATCCCCCACATATAGCATTTCCTTGTAAGTAGTTTTATAAGTTAATTGTAAACCATGATCAGCACAAATAAAATTCTTCTTTAATTATTCTTATTTAATAAACAACTCCTGGTCAGTCAACCACGGTAACCTTTGGAGAAGACTATATAACTCTCACAATACATGTGTTGTACAATTAATAACATAAAATTATTACATATTAAGTATAACGATCTCAGGGTGGCATCCCATTTTAGTATTTAATCATATTAAGATCAAAGGATCTGACTTTTCCCTGAGATCATAGCTTGGGCAGTAAAGCCAATATAGCATTTTGGCATCCCTTATGTGAGGATTTTGAACAGATTGACGGGAGTTTTTATTTATTGATTACTTATGAATAGTATATATGAAGTTTTCAAATTTGTTTAAACATTAATCGTTTAAACTCTATCGAAATGTTGAGAGTAGCAGTAACTAGCTAGTTGGTTTATTTATCCGATTCTCTGATGTATATAACGTCCATATGAAAATATATATAGAAATTATGAACCACTCCTCGGTTTGAAAATTACCACAACTATTAACATTCCATTCGTAATTGATAAAGACGTAATCAACTTCTCTCTCAAGTACTATATAACTTTCTGGACAAATAACACTGCTTGAACACTATTTGAATCGGTTTCGAAGCAATCACTATATTTTCGAACTTTATCGCCGAAACCAAAAATCGACTGGAATATAACCTCACTGTCATTGACAAATTCCCGAGTAAAATGTGAAAATAACACATTACACCAGTGCGAATTAGGATATGAGTGGTTTACAATATAATATGGTGCAATATCGTCAAATGAAGTGCTGATATTGGACACAATAAAGATGACAAAGGTTTCTAATGACTATGTTTATCTTATAATCTCGATTTTAGTGATGCAAATTAAAAAGATTTTCAATATCACGGTGTTGATGCATTATATGAGTAGGTGAGGTGCAAAACTCGTTCGTTCCATTTTTTTGAAAAAACTTTCTCATTTCATACTTAGTTACTTTTTTTTTGTTATCATTAAATCAGTAATTTTTTTCATTCCAAGCTCACTTCCACAGGGAAGCTGTACCTTTCGAAAGCAAAAAAAATTTTTTTATCTGGCCACTCTACGAGACGAGGTAAGTGTTTTGAGTTTCCTGAAAAACGTGTTCCTGTGGAACAAACGAGTTTTGCAACTCACCTCCTCATATGTAAATAGTTCAGCTGTTCTATTATCTAAAAATCATACTTTTTAAAAATACATTTATTATTGATTTTGCTTTGCTTAAACAAGCCTAATTAATTATTTAAGTTAATAAAATAATAGACATAAACACACGGTTTACCTTATCAACCGAATAATCATTGAAGTCTTTATCACGTAAACATTGGCACCCAACACGATATAATTCACCTTGTTCAAATGAATATTGTATCCATTAGATCCCATATGTTCTACCAACATTTTTATTTTATTTAACTTTCCTTTACTATGACGATATCGGGATATCATTGACAACACAACAGTATAATAAATAGTTTCTGAATATCGTTTACCACTCTTTTACCACTGTTACGGCCGCTCAGTTGTAATTATAAAAAAATGTATGTTCATAGTTGATATTTTGTAGTTTTTTCAATTAGTCTGTATTTTGTATTATTTTAATTTTCATTAGAAAATAAATGTTTGTAAATTGCGCAATGTATGACAGTGAAACGGCTGTTTCATACTTTTGTCGGTGTGAGTCATGCTCGCATCCTCCACGAGTCGAGTCTTAGATAGCGGCCCGAGCGGTCCATCTGTTTTTCACAGTTATTCGTGAGTCTAGTTTTCGATAGCGGTCATCTTCACCACTACTGTCATCTTGGCCAGCGTACCTTCAGGACCTACCTTACGGCAGTGTTGAGTGCGATCATTGTTGTCCATCTTCAACCATAAATCAACAGGGCTTTGTTTTTCTTTGTCGACTTCGCTCCAGCATATCTAATCTACAAGGTATTTAGACATTTATTTATTTTAATTGCGCCATTAAATAATCATCTATTAGTTCATTTGAAAAATATCATTTATTTGTTTCATATTGGAACTACTTTGTTTATTAACTTTATTCATTTCACTCAATTGATGTTGTATTTTTTCATTCATGTATTTAGCTGTTACCTGCTGCTATTCTCTGGGACCCTATGGCAACCTAGAAAGAGCTGGAAGGGGTGAGGGAGGGGTAAATTTACATGTACAGGGGGAAACTGGGTGAAGAAATAAACCCCACACATTTATCTGTCAACAAACAAACGCTAATATATTGAAATAAAAGTTACATATAGCATCATGAAAATAAAACTTTAATTTAACATAGGAATCACCCTCAATAATAGTACTTAATAATAACATATGAACGAGACTCATACACCTGATTCTCCATCAATACTCAGTCCCAAAATCCACTAAAATAATAATGAAACAAGTCTCATCATATATAACAATCATCAAACCCTTTATCTCTATCAATAATTCTATGCACTAATAATTACAAAGTCAACATTCCCCATCAGCAATCATTCCCTCATAACCGCTAATTAATAATAATATAATAAAATTCGATCCATCTCTGGTTGCAACGAATGACAAATAAAATATTTAAGGGTCAGGGTTTATTGATACTATCTACAACTGAATTACAAGCGGGCTTCACCCAGAATAAAAGTCTGACTACAGTATAAGGCAAAGTTCCTACCTTCCATCTGATGTCTTCCTCAGGTTCCTCTTCTCTCTAGTACCAGTCTTCAACTCTCACTTTTTTAGAAAAACGGTGCGCTATTTGAAGGATTATTCCAGCTAGCGTAATCATTCTTACCCCTGGGCCGTAACGTGCTGCGATCTGGTGGTAATAAGTATCCCAAGAATTTAATAATTATATTTAACATATTTAAGATTTGAACCGATCGGATATTCCCACGAAGGATTTGCTTACGTCATTTCCTGCCACGAGCTGGAATCGACGGTATGAATTGCTGACAGGGACACAAATCCTGACATGAATTGTCTTAACAATACTTTCCTATTAAATAAAATATGTCTAACTATATATGTACACCTAAATCTAATCTTAAATTATCGCAGTCCGTTACATAGCCATGCTTATTTTGATTTAATTTACTTGTTTTGTTCTTTATATTGTACCAAATCAAAAAGATTTAATTTTCGTTTATTATTTAATTATTCACTGTTGGAAACAATAATTGTATTAATTTTATTTTATTTTAATTAATTGTTCTTTTGTTTTAATTTTAAGTAATATGATTTATGTCTTTATTTATCAATATAAGGTTTCAAAAAAATAAGCGTTCGGTATTATCTGACATCCCATTAATTCATTTGATCTTACAATTCAAATATCATTTTTAAATGGTTAATGTATCAGATAATTTTCGGTAAAGAAAATTGTTTGATCAGATTAAGGCAGCGTTATCAGAGTTATCAGAGTTTTTAGTACAATAGGGAAAGGTGGTTCAAGGGTGCAATCCCTGTTACCCTTACGACGCCCTAACAACCCCCTTTAACATTCTGGGTGGTCGCCGATTGTTCCTGTGAAAATTGTAAAAGAACAGAACTTTTCTTATGGTATAAATTATCAGATGATTTGAAGTCATAAGAAAATGTTTAACCATGGAATAATTTATACCCATCATGTAAGTTATAACCCTGTCATTGTACTTAAATAAAACGAAATCTACATTTAAGTTAAATGATGCTTGCGGAAATAGTCTCTTTTATCTTTCTCATCTTTTTACTTGATTGGCCAGTCTTATCGAAAAGTAGGTGCACGTATATGACCCCTGCCCTACGTTAAAAAAGGTTATCTAAATTTTACTGCTAAATCCCACAAACTATTGTTTAATGTTTTCTTAGAGACCCTTCTATTTGACGATGAATTAAATTATTATTGTATCATGGGCTACCCATATAATCCCTGAAATATTTTAAATTTAGAAAATTGCTTATATCTTCTATTGAGCTGAATAACAAGCAATAATATTTATTAAGAGAACCATTGCTTTGTATAAAAGCAACTAGAATTCTTATCCTTAAACCAGTTGGTAGCAGATAAGAAAGGGACGGCGAAAAGTATCTCGTTCTGGATCTCCCTTACGCAGCAGGATCCCCGGCAGATACCATCTCCTCCCGCTCATTTAGGGTTGCCAGGCGTCCGGATATAGCAGGACATAGTTAGGGTTTTTGATTGCGTGTCCGGCCAAAATAAACAGTTTCCGGCCATCCGGATTTGGCGTTTTATTTATTTTTCATTAGAATTCAACAAGATTTATGGTAATAATCAAAAAAGCTTGATTCTATAGTACATAACAGTTTTTTGTCGTACCTATTAATACTGAGAAAAAAATCCTCAATAATGTAAGGTGTCAGGCATTTTTACCCAAACGTTCGGCCAAACGGGCTGGTCTGTTCCTTGTAACCTTGGCAATGATAATTCTGATACCAATAATGTATTTCTTATGATATTTATTAATAGAAATTGAACTTTACAAACTATAATTGTAAAATGCCGATGCTAGAGCTCTCTAGGAACGTTCCTTTCCTAATAGAAATCTTTTTCCTACACTTTTGACGAAAACACCACCATTTCATCTAGAAAAAATCCAACATTTGATCAACTTTTTTCACATAATTTGATCTTTGAAATTATTTAGAACTTCTGAAAGTATTTCTAATTTATTAGGTTTGGCGACCTGGCAACCCTACGCGCACTTATGGCCACGAAGGATATCTGCCTTATTTCAGCTAATAAGGCATGAAGCGATATTATGATGTTATTTTATGCCATATTATGATGAATGGACTAGGATAGTTCTGTGTGTAGAACGCTGCGTTGTTGTGCTGAAGATCTCTAGTTCATTTATAGTGGTTTAATGTGTTCATTTATAACCATAAATAGATCCTGTGGATAAGTAAACCCTACTGAGGGTCACTTCTATAGATATTGTATCCTTAATTATAAAAAACTGAGAAATAACCTGACGGTTGCGTTTGATCACACCCATACCACTTCCCTCCAAAGCCGTTAGCCTGGAAATAGATCAATCACCACCAATGTTTTTTTTTAGGAATGATGGTGATGCTAGTGGGGATTTACCGTTATTATAATTTAGAAAATGGCTTAAAACATAGAAATTGTAGGGTTATAATTGTAATGTTATATAAAATTGTATCTCTACATGATAGATGTATTAGATTTGTGGAGTTATGGATTTGTATCGACAAGAAATAAATTACCAAAAGAAAACAAGTTATATTAATCAAAATTTCTAAAATATTATGACTTCCAACAAAAATTGGTTTTTGTCCTTATTCAGAGTACTAGAACTACTTTATATTACTTTTAACAGTGTAAAAAGCATTATGATAACAGTAATTACTATTAATATCTATATTACTTATACTTAATTAATTGTTATCTTCACATTATTTAACAGTTTTACTACTTCAATTGTAATTTCACTTGAGCAAAAACCAATACTGCGCTATAAAGCTGCACGTTCACTGATTGCAAGATTAGGTCTGATAGTATCCGACGCTATCTAATCAAGCTTATGATGGAGATCTAATAACTTTCATGTCCGTTCTTATTTAATTAAGGTTTTTTCTTCTAAAAACCATTCTATGTATTATATTACCTAAATAATAATGTTTTATGTAGGTGTAAATACCGAAACTTAGGTTTATTTTTTTTGTAAGTAATTTGAACCTAAATATCTAATTATACTCTTCATCTCTTTACCGTTCGTTGTTCTACTCATTCTCTAAATTCAAGATTCCATTAATTTTTCAATTCCATCCTTTAAAATGGCTTCCTTTAGCCAAACCTTACTTACTCCTTCAGGAACTGTTTATCCATCTCGTATATCTCCCTCAATATTTTCCTTTGGCTAAATCTTTTTCAATCACTCTAAAATTACACCACTGCATTTGATGTTAAATATATATTTATATCTCTCAGGATAATCGCAGCATATAAGCAACAATTCATTTTTATTGTATAAAAATTCAAGTTCAACACCAATAGAAATTATAAAGCAGGGAAAACTCACCAAAAAAATGTTTTTCATTTTAAATACACTTATCAATAATATTTTTGTTTTCGTTTCCATTTCCATTTTCATTTTATCAATGCGAGATACTACATTGAACATAGTAGTATTTTTTTTATTAATCCACAAAATACTAATATTGAACATAATACCAATATGCATGGCAACATATGTTCAATAACATAGCAATCTATACTGACGACAATAGTTATATGTTAAACTTCCTAGTATTGAACACACTAATTTAGGTTCTTGTGATGTAACAGATCGCCATGAACTGCTATCCGACAATCTTTATAACCTTGGCAATGATAATTCTGATACCGATAATGTATTTCTTATGATATTTATTAATAGAAATTGAACTTTACAAACTATAATTGTAAATTGCCGATGCTAGAGCTCTCTAGGAACGTTCCTTTCCTAATAGAAATCTTTTTCCTACACTTTTGACAAAAACACCACCATTTCATCTAGAAAAAATCCAACATTTGATCAACTTTTTTCACATAATTTGATCTTTGAAATTATTTAGAACTTCTAAAAGTATTTCTTCGGAAGACGACAAATCCCAAAGTGTTTTAAATAGGCAATAGCAAAATTAATAATGCTAAAACATCGAACCAAATTCTAATAACAATAAATAAATTTAAATAGACGATAAAAAAAATAATACGGAAAAAAACAATTTAATAACGCACACATAAACAATTGAATTGGGGTGACCTGTGGTGTATTGGTTAGCACAACAAACAACTATGCCCAAGATTGCGGGTTCGTAGCCCGGCAGGTAGCCCTAGAATTTTATAAAGGCAGTACAAAACCCTTGGTTATGTCGTCGTTGGAAGAGAGGTTAAACAGGGTCCCGAGCCTGTAAGATGATGATGTAATTGTTGAAAATCCATACCCTAATTAAACTTCCCACTGTAGCATTGTCCGATTAGCCATAGTTGCATAAAGTGGCGTTAAATGAACAAACAAACAATAATTCAAATGAGGCGAAGAGGTTACACGATATAAGGGGGTAGGGTTCATTTCAATATCCGTTGAATGCTTTGTAACTTTAAGAAACGAATGATGTAACAGATGAATAGTAAAGACCTAAGAACTCTGAAGACACCTGCGAACCTGAGGAGCTCGAACGACTATCTTCTTCTTGGCCTCTGGCACAATATACCTCTAAGTTAGGAGTCAATACTTGGAAGACACCATTCAGCATCGAGTTCAATATCACATGATCACATGGAATATTTCATGAACCAAAGAAAATGTCATCGACCGAGTGAATTTTCCGGATGGTAGGTTGTCCCTAGCAGGAGGCGCAAGCGCAGCCGGTGCCGGGATATCGCCAGTCAACGCCCGGCAGCCGCGGTTCACACAGCCCCTAGGCAACAGGTCAGTAGTCGAGCACGCTATTTGTTGATGTTGTCTTGTCTTCGTATCTCACGGAAGAAAAGAAAAATATAATGAAACTTTAAAAGTATAATTTAAATTCAATCAAAATGTTTAATCCTAAATGTATATGTATATTATTTTTAATTTCACTATGATTTGATAACTATCCAAATACTACAAACATATTTCTCGAAAATTCGTCCGACCATTCTTCAACATAGTTTCTAGAACTACAAAATCAACCCATCCATTACCTAGATGAAGTGTGCAAATGGACGGAGGTGCATCTAGCTTAAGAAAAAAAAATACGACTACCAGTAGTAACCAAATAACTATGTACGCACTAGGTAAAAAACTCAGTATTATTTATGTAAAAATCCTCAAATTAATTTTATGGATATAAATCGAATAAGTAAAAAGATCTAATAATCTTATGCAAATTTTATGGTAAGGCTAGTTATGAAGTAATCTTTTGACAAATTCACAAATAATAGTCTATGTTTTGATTTGATTTTTACACCTTGATTTTATTATTGGAATGCAATAATTCTGTTGGAAGTAATGATGGAAGTTTATCTTAAAATATGCTTTTTAACATAAATATAATCTTTTAATTCTAATTACATATGTTTGTTTATTTTACAATATCTTTGAATTTCTTTATATGTTCAGTTTTATTTTGTTATTTTAATATTTTCTTCATGATACTCCACTACTTTTCAAATTTTAAATATATTTTAGTATTTTTCACTATTTCTCATAAAAGTTTACATTTTTGATTTCAAGTAATTTGTTCAAAAACTCAGCTTATTTTATAAGCTTCTTATTTTATAAGCAAATAAGAAGTTTTATTCTGTAAACTTATTTTTGCAAAAAATACCTTATAATATCAATGCTAACAAATAATTTAAAATTTAATAATTATAAAACAGTTAAAGATAGATCTTAGTTGGGGAACCTTGGAGTAGAAAAAAAATACTGAGTCTCTTTGGTCGCTGATTACACCATACTTACGTGCGTGCTTTTCGTATCCCTTCTAAGAAATACATAATTAGGCCCTAATGATTCTAAAGAAGTCTTTTATTTAAATATATAAATGCTGGTATAACATCTCAGAACACTAAAATCAAGAAGTTAAACAATCCGTCCTGACATGATAGATGTCTTTCATCACATATATCTCACTTTTATATTATAAAATGCCTAAAATATAAGAATTCTTTAAAATGAGATAATATACTTTAAGTTGAAATAAAGAACAATTTGTTGGAAAAATAACAAAAGTTTTTATGGGTAAAGATTATTCGAAAGTTCATCCTATTCTGTTAAACTTAAGTGGTGAGAAAAATACTGATTTCAATGATATTTGGATTGTTATACTACCAGATATCCATAAAAATATTTTTAAAAAACCCTGCACCACCGTGAACGGGTCTGAGGTTCAGTACAAGGTAGAGACTGTACTGTTTAATGGACAAAGGTTCAGCAAAGAGGTGATGTCCTAGGTCACGCTCAACCACCAGATTTTCCCCCTTATTTTGGGTACCCTATTTTCATAATATTTTATAGAGGCTGGGTGAGACTCAGGAAGGTTCTAGATCATATATTATCCATCTCAGGCTGCAAACATGTTAAATAAAATTTCCCACATAGCAACTCTGTTTTATCTGACCAGTTTCAGCTCTCCTATTTCAGTGAAAATTCTTTCAGCTAAAGGGAGCGAGATGTTACATTTTTGTCGAAATTTGGGTTGAAAAATGTACTTGTAAGCAGGATGTGTGGCTTGTGTTTATAAGTTAAATATTTGATGGTGATTTTTTTTTCTCCTGAACAGTAAAGGCGGTAAACCGGATTCGACACAAAGACTTAGGGTTGGGCTTGTTCTGAACGCTCCAATAGCAATACATATTCCTTGGTGGTACACTGAATAAACTTAAGTAAGTTAAGAAGTAAGTAAAATAAACTTCCATAATCTATTTTGGAACTGACTAAAGATATAGCTTGAGCATTGAGGTTCTGTTCGCTCCCCAGTATGTTCCGCTAAGTACTCTCAGGATCTTAAGCTTTGTTTGACACCTTTCTTTCAGTGAACTGATTTGATATTCTCAGAACAGTCGCCTATCAAAAAATAATCCTAAAAAATTGGATATGTTTCTATATTGTAATTTGACTTCTCCAAGGTATAAATCATGGCCGGCATGGTAACTCAGTGCTCTACCACCGAGCCATTCCGCTCCCTCCATAAATATATTATAAAATATAAATAATCTATTTAAAAATCTTTAATTGAAAATTATTTAAATGAACACTTACTAAATAATTTATTTTGTATAAAGTCCTATCTTCCTTAACAAATTATACTACATAATACAAATACATAAATATGATCTTTTCACAAAAAGTTAGTTTAGCTCTACTGAAGATGAGAAAGAGGTTTTCTTCTGAATTATGTTTTATGAATTAAATATTTGGACATTTAGTTAATAAATAAATTAAATCTAGAAGCAATGCCTGTTTTATCCATTATGCTGATAAGAAAGGTGGACAAGAAGTAAGATGGCTACAGTTCCGCTGAGATCTGGCGTTGAGACCTGGCCTCACTAACATAAAAGTAGGGGTGATATTAGTGACCTTTGTGAGTCAACATTAAATTTCTGAAAAATAGTATAAGTTCTGCTTGTTAATATCCAGGTAATGACTAACGAGAAATCTAGGAAATAGGAAATTATCTCGGACAATAAATAATAAGAGTGTAATCGGCGACAACGAAGCAATAGTACTTTGTCACCATCAAGAAGTAATATAGGACATCTGGGGTGGGGAAGAATAAGAAATATATACCCTCGGGGATGAAACATATTTTAAGCATAATACGCGATTTACGAACCCACCCTGTAAATGGGAAGCGAATAAATAATTATTTTATATTCTAATAATAATCAATTTTTCGATGATTTAAATAGGTTCTTTGGTGAGAATAAATAAATAAAACTTGACATGATTATTTTATTACTATTTCCGTTATTTTATAGCTCATTAATTTAAATAAAAACTATATTTACACAACGATTACCAGACCAGAAAATAAGGAAGACCTAGGTTCATACTGAACAGTAGCGCCGGATACAAGACAGAACAAAGAAACAAATAACTAGATTAGATAATGTCGTTTTTTAAATAATTGTACCAGATATCCTAACACAAATCATATTTCAGTCCATTAGTATGCATGTAAAACCTCTGTTAACGATAAAATTGGGCTCACTATGACTGTGTTAATCACTGCAAAAAATAAAAAATATATTTATTTATCTAATCTCCTTTATTTCAGTGGAAACACTTAAGACAGGTTAGTAAAAACAATAGCTACATAAACAAAATTTAATATACTCGTAATTGTACTATAAAATGTAATATGTATAGTCGTATGCTGATGATACAGTCATCAATGCTGACTCAGCTCGATAACCTCCACCAAGCCCTTGAAGAGCGTGTTAATGTTAATGCAAATGAAAGCAAAATAAGTAAGACGTGGGCATGAACAAATCCATCTGGTGTGTAACAATGAGGAGCTGGAAGTTGAATGGGTCATCATACTCTGAAACTGTAATCAGGGGAAACAGAAAAGACCAACAAGAAATATAACTCAGGATAGGAACAACTAATGGTATATAATATATCATTAGCAACCCAATCCTGAGCAAGAGAGGGAGGTCAAGAAAGACGTCAAGCTACAGCAGAGAGACTTCAAAACACGCAGGGATAGGATCAGTGATGAAACTATAAGAGAAGAATAAAATATTCCGGCAACTAAAAAGTCTCTGGAGAAGAGGGAGTCAAGTAAGATGGTATGAGCATAAATGGAAAAGCAGCCCTGGTCGAGATCCACGTAAATTTATGGAGGCGGCACCAATCTAGGCTCGATATAGAAGAAGGGCAAGGCTTAGCTGCAATAACTATTAATCCAAGTTGGGTCAACCGAGAAGAAAAACGGTACAACTAACTTGCGAGAGACAAAGAGGGCTAGAGATTGTGAGTTGATGGAACAGAGTCGCTGAAAGGCTTGATGATGAAGTTAAATAAGAGGTAATATGTATAGAAAGAACCTGTAAATAGAGATCCTGAAATAAAGAATAATAATAAATTAAGTTAATATATTTTTCCTTTTTTCCTCTCTTCCATAATTAAAATTTAGATCGAATCAACAAACTTTAAATGAATGTTACATTAATGGTATTTTTTTTAATGAGCTTGATTCTACAATACTATGATCACGTCGATAAAAGGCATTTGTGTAGGGTAGACTGGGTACAGTTGTGACAATTTTGGGTTATTCCCCAATAATTCTGTTAATTTATCAGTTAGCTGAGAAAAAATAACACAAACTGTAATTTTTTTATTTGTCTACGTAAAAATACTAATATATTGCCATTAAATACGCTGCATTAGTCATAGGATCAAATTTAAAAAATAAAAGGAAAGTGTCATAATCGACCACGCCCCAAGGACGGTTGGGACAGTGGTTGGGGTCGGTAGTGACATGCATAAACATACAGCAAAATTGTTTATAGTTACTTTTATTGTTAGAAATATATACCATAACAAATCATAAACTTCTTCTAAACAAAGTTATAACATTCATATAGCAAGTGAACTAAAATCTTACATCACTTTTCTTCTTATAATTAATAAGGCACTGAAACAACTAATATTATAACAGTATTCTTTGAATCAGTCAGAACGTTAACTGAAATTGAATTTACAGTAGGTGACTGTTAAAAGTTCTACTATAATTGAAATAATAATAATATCTGCGAGCAGTGCGGAGGAAATGACAACAGAAAGATGTCATTTTCTTTGCAAAAATCCAGTGAATTAATATGAACATGAAATGAATGATTGTCCAACACTAGTAAGACCTTATGTGTTAGAGAAGCATTGAATAATTTCTTTAAATGTTCAAGAAACATTAAGAATGAAGTATCCTGCATCAAGCCTGAAGGATTTACAGTTCCAATTGATCCCACTGGCCCGTCCCTAAAAAATGATCGTGGTAACGAACCCTCGGAAATATAAAAAAAGGAGCAATCTCATTTCCCAAAGCATTTACTGCACAAGCAACTGTACTTAATGACCCACGTTCGGCTAAAGTGACAGCTCCCATTTGCCAAGTGGGTCTTGCCACTACTTTGTCAGATTTTTGCACTGTAGTAACACCTATCTCATCAACATTGCATATATCCTGTGGCTCATGTGCGTGTCTGTCATAAACAGTTTTCATATTATCATAAAAAGCTTTCACATTTGTTTTGTAAAACTTGTAGCTCTTGAAAGGCTTGTAGCCTGTGCTACGCGTACTGACAGGGACGGTTTTCTATTCATGAATTAATAGAGCTATTCCTCACCAGCCATCTGATTCTCATCCCAAGTAGCAGTTCACTTTATGTTACACTTAAATGTAAGGTCAAATGCCACCTTCCTTACCTCTTTTGCAGAAAGCCCAAAATATACGAGTATTTTTAGTACGAGCTACGCGTGATGTACTTTGATAGTTGTTGTTCTTGCTCCATGGAAAAAAACTTTATTCAGAGCAACATAGGCCATGCTGATTTTGCTGCCATCGTGATTTGCACCGGCTTCATAACGTTTACGAAGATATCGTGGCAACGACATGCAATTAACTTGATAACTTTCTGCAGCTCTCCGTAAAGAAGTCCCACGTTTAACTTCTTCATAAGCATTTTTATAATTATTTATATCAGCTTGCGCTCAGTCGGTCTTCCGCAAGCATTTTTTGTGCCTCTGAAAGCAAAAAAGAAACAAATAAATATATGTCACAACCGTACCCCCAAAATTTGTCACAACCGTACCCAACGCACAATTTCGAAAACAAAAAATCACCAAACAATCATGAATCATGAAAATCATGAATCAAAAAATCATGAATCAACCAAACAATCTACATAAAAAGTAATCACTCGTAGTTAACTACTAGTGTTCAACTTACAACAAGAAAAACAAAAAAAACAGTAATTATTAAAAGAAATCAAAAAAAGAAACTCACTTTTGGCTATTGAAAAGCAATGTAGGTTCCTGCTTAGGTTAATGTCGCGCGCTGACTTATGCAATCCCAGGGAATCAGTCTTGCACTCCGCGCCTCTCTTCCCTTATACACTTCGCCATATTCCGTATGGTTTCGCGGTTATAACGACTGTCACTAACGTACCCTGGCACAACCGTACTCAGTGTACCCTACTGTATATTATGTCAATAAGTTAATATCTGTACTAATATATATACAAAATCATTCTCCATGTATTTGTTCAATATTTCCTATTAACTCACTTATCCAAACTTTCTAACTTAATTACATTCTGATAAAATTAAATCAATGTGGGATTTTTCTCATACCTATATTATTGGAACTAGATGTGTCGAACTTTCATTAAATTTATAAATATATATTTTTAAAAATAAAATTCATGTTTGACTCATGAAACTATCAAATGTTTAAAATGAGAAAAAACAGACCAATAGTCTATATACATACTAGCCCCTTACGTATGCACCTATATCATAAAATAATAAAATAAAATAAATTATAATAATATATAATGACTTAAGTCAACAAGATCCTAATTACAGTAATGTTCAATGAACATTCTTCTCCTTGTATACATCGCAAATTACGAGAACACGGGGATATGGGATCGGTGAAGAGAATAGATTTGTCTGACCGAGGTACGAATCAGAATAGCTCAGTTGGTAGAGCACCATAATGGAAATATGAGACCCGGGTCGAACCTCAGCCCTGGACATATCTTTTCTTTTCAAAATAAAAATATTTAAAATTATTACAATTAACAAAAACATATTTAAAAAATAAAAAATGAACTAAGTAGTTGTCTTCTGGAAAATTCCTCCGAATTCTAAAAACAAATCCTGTCTTGCTAGGAGCATGTACAAGTCATAAAGATATTAATAAATGATCATTCATTAAGAGAGTGAATCTGAATAAAATTATTATGCTTGTAATTAGTACTCAAAAGTCAATGCATAAAATACAACTGATAACACATTCGTTGGCTAGTACCAACATTAAGCTCAAAGTTTTATCTCGAATCCTCTTCTTTATTCAGACCACAACTTCTTTATCTCAGGACTATCATCAGTCAACTGACATTCACAGGGAGAAGTCCAAATATCCGGCTAAAATATGAAAACCCACCGTGTGAGTTATCCTATTCCAAAGCATCTTCCATTCTTCAAGGCAGCCGGTCTGGAACGGTACACCTCCAGAGTGTGGCCATTTATCCAAACTTTCTGGGACGTAGTCATCACTTATGGCCACCATGTCAAACTTATGACCTTGCTGTCGATGCGAGTTGGGGGACTAGTGAGGTCAATAGTTTGAGATCCACTACATCGTAACTTACCCGGGATACTTCTTTTGAAATATGAAAGGCTTCTCCTGGCATTACTTTCAGAATAGAGTATATGAAATGAAAACTAATTTGTTATAACACATTTCATAAGTAACAAATAATTATGCGATAGTTTTCACACAGTAATCTTACTAATATTATAAAGGTGAAAGTTTGTATGTTTGTCTCTCTTTCACGCAAAAACTACTGAATGGATTTGGATGAAACTTTACAGTAATATAGGTTATACAGCAGAATAACACATAGGCTATAGCAAGCGCGGATTTAGGGGGGAGGGAGCACGTGTCCCCCCACCGACAGTTTTTTAGGTACTGTGGGGAATCCATTATAGTACATAAATAAAGGAAAATTACATGATAATTGTGGTTAAAATAACAGAAAGGACAGGAGTGAAACTATTTGTTTTGATATCCTACGAAAATTATAAATGCGAATGTTTGTTACTCATTCACGCAAAAACTACTGAACGGATTTGGATGAAACTTATTGAATAAAATAGGTTATACATCATAGGCTATATCAAGGGCAGATTTATGTGGGGTCACGTGGGCATGCCCCCCGTTATAGTACATAATTAAAGACAAATCAGGAACTTAGCCTCTTGAAATTTGTAGATAGGTTCTTTGTATAGTTTAAGAAAGAAATTTGGATAATTCCACCCCAAGGGTTTCCCTTTTAATATAATAGGGGTTCAAAGGTTGTAGAGAATCCGTCAGTTTCGAAGTTAGACATCTGAAATTATGGATGTACGAGTAACTTATATTTAAAAAAAATTATTAAATAATTTATTTAAAATGATCTTTCACGAAACTTTATGTGGCAGGCCGAATCCCACGCGAACGAAGCCGCGGGTAATAAATAATAATAATAGTAATAAATAAATCTAAAATGAAAACCAATCAAAAATAATGCTTTTAATAAATTAGGAACAAAAGGAAATTGTAATGAAGAAAAAGGCGATAATAAAAGAAAGAAGGAGGTGGTTGAAGGAGACTGGATTCTAATATGAGGAATAGAACTCAGGTGGAATGGAGTTCTATGTTATATATCAGATATGTATATATTGCTTCTTTTTCTCATTCAAAATTCAAGAGGAAATAAAGGCAGCAAAAGCTTGCTATTAATAGGTCTCAACATCACTAAGCTCGCGACTTTAGTCCTGAATCAGAATTTATAATCCCATCATCCTTCCAACTCTTCTTTACGGATGTGAAACATAACCACTAACCTTGAGGGATGAACAACCACTTGAGGCATTCGAAAATAAAATGTTACGTCAACATAATATTCAGTCAAAAAAAGGATGGGACCACTGAAGAATTCAGGAGATTATACAACGCGGTATTGCGAACCATGCACCCATTAAATATTATTTAAGTGATAGCGTCGTGAAGATTAAGACGGGCTTGTAAAGTTGTTGGATTCAGTAACATACGAACTCCTAAAATTTTAATAAGCTCTATGCCGATTGGGAAGCCTCTGAGAGGTAGACCAAGACGAAGGTGGGAGGATTGAGTTAAGAGTGATCTGAAGGATTTGGGTTGGGGATTGGTCCGGGTTTGTAAGCAGAGATTGGTGGTATCGACATCGAGTCTTCGGGTTCGCCTAGCCCTTTATTAATTAATCTTAATCTTATTGTTTTGTAGCAGCCAGCTACAAACACATGTTTATTTTGATTACTTGATATATATTCGATATATACCTTTGTTTAAAAAATATGAATTTTGAATTGAGAATAAAAAAATATATCTTTATTAGTGAACGCGTATATTTTATTTATTTATACGTATATTTCAAATATTTATACCTGGCGTTTACTAAAGTTTAATATCTTTAAATAGCATTATAATTTTTATAATTATTCTTTTTATTATTATGTTTTGTCTACAATATAAAATTTCGAAATTTTGGAGCTTACATCATTTTCAAAAACTTCCTCCAAGCATTTCTAGTCACTTAATAAGGGGTAGGTTATGCAGTACCTACAATACCGTCCGGTTGTTAGGGTTTAGAGTTCAATCCGTTATTATAATAATTCAAACCACAATCATGCCTAATTTTATTTTATTATGATGACATGCTTAGAAATAATTAATAATTATTTTTTCAGCATTCCATTAAATCATTATATCAAAGGAATTTGGAAGACATATTTTGTCCTCTAAATTGAAATCATCTCTAGAAAAATATCTGAGTAATTAATTTGTGTTTGAGTAGTAGCATTAATGGTTTTCCTTTTTTTTTTTGGAAAAAGCTATTTCAACTTTTCGAAAAAAACGTTCTTTATTTCATTACTTCATTATTTATATGCGGGGTGGCTTACTTCTTAGGGAGCGGAGTGACTCAGTGATAGTTGCCATGCCGGAAATCCTGGTTCAAATGCCGCTGCAAGACAGAACTTGTATTTTGTCTATTTGCATCTGGAGATAGATCATATTGGATCTAGGACCTTCCTGGGGCTCATCCAGCCTCTACAAAATATTATAAAAATAGGGTACTCAAATTAAGAGGGAAATTCTGGCGGCTTAGCGTTTTCTAGGGCATGTCAGCTCCTTGCAGAACCGCTGTCTATGAAACAGTACAGTGTCTACGTTGTACTGAACCCCAGACCCTTCACGGATTGTAGTGGTATAGGTGTTTTTCTTATTTATTTATTTTTTTTTTTTTTTTTATTTATTTTTTTTTTTTTTTGGTTTGTTGGTGTTTTATTATTTATTTCTTATCTTATTTATTTGTGTAAAGTGTTCAAAATGTAACTTAATAACTCTAGATCTACACTAACCAAAGCTAAGTGTAAACAAATAATCTAAAGGTTGTTACATTGAAGATATTTTCTCTTTTTCGAGATTACTCAAAGCAACATATTTCCTAACTCCTTTGATAAAAAAAATAAATGAAAATTACCTTATCTTATCAAATAACAAGTATCTTTACAAAGAAGATATCTCTTGATAAAAAAAAAATTATCATTTTTCATTGAATTTTATAATACAAAATATTGTATATAACCAATTTTCGTGTTTGTTTCGTGTTTAAAATCAATTATAACTTCAACCTTATTTATTTATATAATTTATTATAATGGGAGGTAGATAGATAGAGAGATAGAGAGATAGAGATAGAGAGAGAGAGAGAGAGAGAGAGAGAGAGAGAGAGAGAGAGAGAGAGAAGAGAGAAAGAGATAGAGATAGAGATAGATAGATAGATAGATAGATAGAGAGAGAGAGAGAGAGAGAGAGAGAGAGAGAGAGAGAGATAGAGAGAGAGAGAGAGAGAGAGAGAGAATAGTAACATTTTCATGATAATAACCAGACCTAAGTAGCTTTATATACTTTTACATGCTTTTATTTTATAAATACAAAAACCCTTTTAGTCAAAGCAATCATTTATTTATTTTTTCTTTACATGAAAACGTTTCGACCCATGTGGTCATGCTTTTATATATATATATATATATATATTTTACATGTAGCTTTATATGCTTTTGCATATCAGAAAAATAATAATATAATAGAGAAAAATCTTATTTTATCAATTTATGATTTTATAAAGTTTTTAATCGGTTGACGTACTATCAGGAAGGTTGTATTTTTAATTTTCACACCTAAGCGCTTTGGATGAAATATCAACTGCTTGTTTTGTGTGCGATTATTCTTTTCTTTATTAAAGAATAACAAAAAATCCGAAAACTAGATAAATAATTTACAGTACAAATAAAGAAGAAAATAGTCAAAAGAAAATATTAAATATTAAAATAGATTACGTCTTCAGGTATATAATTGCAAAATCAACATTTCTTTCGACATTTGAGAAATAATTCCCATGCATAAAATAAGCAAATGTGTCAAGAAAATAATTTTCTTTATTATCGTTTGTAAGGGAAGTTACACGAAGTTTTAAAACAATACACACGTCAGTTTCCGTAAAAATCCACCAATGATTTTAATCTATATGAAAGTTAATACAGTGATACAGTAAGGGATATAAAATATAAAAGTTTTTTTTTAATTTTCTACCAAGTTATTTTTTATTTCAGTAATTTACTCACTTTTGTTGATTTTGTGACCATCTTCTTAAAAATAGAGCTTTCATGTGTCGCATTCGTGAGGAAATTCTCTCTTTGTGAAGGCAATCGATATCTGATAAGTAACAAGAAAAATAACTGCGGCTTCTCACGCATCTAATTAGTTCATCAACAAGTTTTCGCTTTCCTAACAGCGATTTGTTTTTTTACGAAAACTTTCCCTCATTGACGATAATAATTATTTATGTTTTTCGAGTGTTTATTGCTAATAATATGCAAAAATAAAAAATCATTTTTTTCAGGTTGATTGGTAATTGTTAATTTTATTAATAGATATATTATAATAATAATTAATCAATTACAAACAATTCTACGTGTAGCATTTTAAAATAACTTGTATTAAGAATATCGTGTCACAATTCAACAAGAGTTCAAGTCAAAATAGAACTCTGGCTCTAAAAATAAATAATAAAGTAATTTAGGGCAGTGCGCAAATCTTAATAGTTGGACTTTAAAAGAGTTTAGCACATGTATTTGAAGTTAGATTTTCTTCTTTTTTAAAAATATCCCTAAATTTAGAATTGATTTAACTATAACTAGATGTTTTAAACCATTAAAGACAATCTGTCGATATTATTATTCATATTTTCCTATTCTGCTGCCCATCTGCACATTCTCCTGGCTTCACTTGTTTCCATTATTTAGAAAGTAGGAAAATAAAAACAAAATAAAATAAAATTCCAGTGCATGATCTTCAATGCCAACAAAATAGGTTTGTAATGACAAAAAAACCTGTAGCGCTACAACAAGCGTCACAAAGGTTTCGGATTGAGTGGTAGGGACTAGTGTTGCTAGGAGAACGGTTATGAAAGGAGTTGATTTGTCCAAGATCATGCTCAACCACCTTTTTTTTTATTATAAAATATAACAAAAGAAAAAAAAATCATTTCAGTTTACGTTAAAACAGTAACTCCATATTGTTTATCTAATGTTTATAGAAAATATTTAATCAATCATTGGCTATCACATTGTTGGTCCACTATACTTTAGACAATGGACTTTTCGATTTCCTCTTCTCTTAATTAGAGGATAAACTTCGAATAGAATTTGGATTAGGATATTTATATCGTTTTTGACTTCTTAAATGATTCAATATCAATTTCCGTTTAAACCAAAATTAGTTTGTGAACAACGAAATACTGATATGTGGAAATAAGGAAGGACATATATAACACAAAATTCGATAAACAAAATATGGTTTAATCATGAAGCTCACAAAACTCACTCACGACATCTAATAAATGTTAATTTTTTAGCTACATTGTTTCTTCGCGTTCAAGGATTATTCAAATGAATACGATAAGAAAACATAAGTGTGTCAAGAGCATATTCGTTCTCTTTAACCTAAATAAAAAAATTCTTGGCTGCTCAACTTATATTTGTATGATGATTTCCTCTCTTAATACTTATTTTCCAGTACAGTATCAACAACATTTTATCATTTAACAAAGAGTACTATATATTCAGAAAGGACATTTTCTTATTAGTTGATACTATTAGTCATACTATTAGTTGAGTTTATTTTGAACTAGATCGAAAAAAAAAGTTTTAACTTGCACCCACAGCTCTTGGCATTAAAATATAGATATATAGAAATATAGACATATACTCCAGATACTTACAATATATATATATATATATATATATATATATATATACTCTGAAAAAGGTAGAACTATTAGCTATAAACTGATTTGGCTCACGACGTTCGTGCTAATATTACCTTTTCCTAACTGATTCTCATTTTTTTCTGAGAATTTAATCAAGCTCAGAAATGAATCAACCCAAAGTTTTTTCTATCTAATTAAAAACCTCTAACCTCAGATCCAATACCTAAGAAAAAAACCCAGTATATTGTGAGTTTGTGCATTGCAACATCTTGTCATGTCATGTCTTCTAAAATATATGAAAATTCATGTCGACAATTATTTCCGATTACTTTGTTAAAGTTGAAGTGACACATTATCCTGTACACTTTTGTCTGAATTTTAATTGTAGGAAGACTGGATTCAGATGAAGAATATGGCATTGTATTAAATATTTAGTTAGGAATAAAAACTATCAAATTAGAATTTCGAACCGAAAGTTAGGTAATTAGTATGATATATGGGAATTATTAGGAACCAATCAGCTTCGGCTAGGTTACCTCCGGTTTTGACTCAAGTAGCATAATAAGATGAAGTTCGAATATCGGGCGCGGTAGGACTATGTATTTAAATTTTTACTCATTTTCCATACTGAACTTTCTTCCTAGGAAACCTGATTCCTAATTGAGAAATATAGCATTCATATATCAACAACTGCTCGAAAATACCCTTTTAATAACAAATACCCTCGATCGTTATTTAGAACACAAAACCACCTTCACCTTCCGGCAGCTTCCTGCCAACAGGTCCTCCTGTGCTCGGATTGAAGTGGGCATCGCGTTGTTAAGATTATCCTAAAGTGAACTCCACACTTGTAATCAGAATTCGAAACACTTCCAATTTTTGAAAATCGTAAGCTAGGTTGCATGCATGAAATAGTGCTGAGTTTCCTTATTTGACATAAAAATCCTCAACAACAATTTAACAAAAAAGGTATACTTTTCAACCTATTCCATTATTTCGTTTCCCAAAATTTGTCAGTTTTTTTATCGCTTGCCGCTCTTTGTTTGGAGTGTAGTAAGCTTCCATAAACATAAATTTGATGAAGAAGTATAATTTCAGTCCATCAGCTTAGTTTGGTGTTGAAAATTAATTTATAGATTTTAACTTTCAACATGACGGAATAGTTGGAGTAATGGGCCAGAATGTAAATCCAACAAGGCTTAATATCAATCAGTTCTACCTTCAGCTATCAGTAATTGGAAGTTTGAACCACTGAAATAGTTTGAGTAAGGTAGGCCTCTAGATATTTCGAATTGTCGAGATAACTTTGGATCTTCCTTCGTATGCCTCCTCTGAAGTTCCAAAACAATCTTCGAAGTTTTGGCCAGGTTAAAACAAACGTTAACTGAATTTGTAGGTATATATTTTTTAACCTGACAAAATATTTATCCTATTTCCTTCCTAAATTAGTTATTCGTTAATCACGACAAATTTCATGCACCTATGTGAATATTATTCAAATGTAGCAGTATTTTTAACGACTAATCCTAGAGAATAGCTTAGCTACAATTGTTATGTTCAGATCTATCCTATAATCATACAAAGGGCTACTCTTTTTAAAATTAATTAAAGCATATAACAGGTATATAATGGTATGTACCTTTGATAACTATATTTGTTCAGTTCATATTAAAATTTGATCTCTAATTTGAAGATACATTACTATTTCTCACTTTTCTCTAGAACGCTGATCTATACTGAAATCAATTTTTCAAATGAATTAGTATTCCAAAAAATGTCCATATGCTAAGCTAAATATGTATCCCTATCAAAAGCTGTGCTATAAATGCAATAGTTTAAACGTTGGGTTTATAACAAAGTAGAATATATAAACTGTAGTCACCAATAGTAACCTATATGCTTAATTAAGTGCCCTAGATGATGGCTGTTTTAATGACATAGTTAGTGTTTAGAATTATACAGAATGACCCTTAAAAAAAATAGAAGGTAAATGTTTGTTTATCACTTTAAATCAGTTAATTTGTGCCTGAAGGATATAATGAGTCGAATAGAAGAATAACTCGGAATAGCACATCTAAAAATATGTATAACAAAATATATATAATCTGACGAAATCGAAGGACAGGTTATGGATCAGTTGAGAACAGTGTATTGAAAAAGTTAATAAAACTAGAGAGTAGCTTGATGTTTCACTAATACAAGCATGTGCTCATATCGATTACTTTACAGATCATTAAACGTTGCAACGATTTGCATTAGAGTTAAAAATACGGAATTAATCAAAATGGCCTCCGAAATAAATTATTTATTATTCAATACAGGCCAAAGATTTTTTATCATTTAATGATGTTTGCCTTTATTTTTTGGGAATGTTTTTATTAACATAAAAAGTTATAACAGTACCAAGTGATTATACACTTATATTTAAGATTTTAGAAAGTTGAGTTAATCGATTACTGCTGTGAACGGCTCAATTTTTATCACCTTATTAAATTACCTTGACTATCATTCTCTTCATTATTAGTAGCTTAAACTATTTTCAGTTGGTAGGGTTTTATATAAAAAAGTTGGTATTTTATTTCGTCAAATTCAGTTCATTCATATAACACCCTTGATACTGGCCTATTCAGGAACTTGCTCATCACGGCGCTAAGTATCTACCTAGCCCGCAACACACGACGGTCTGGCGGATCAAAGGAGACTACCTTATCATGTTTTCCATATAAATGAAAAATTACAACGAATTTCAATGAAAAATAAATAAAAAAAAAAGCTAATTAGGGTTTTTTAGCAATTGGGACTAAAAATTTCCTTTTATTTTTTCCAGATGAATACGTATGAAACTCGTTATACAATATCATTTATATGTACAATTATTGATACAAAAAGGAAAGAAATGGAATATACATCCAAATCCATTTTGAAAAAAATTCACGTAAACTGGAAGAAAAACTGTTTATAGAAGTAACGGAATTATATTCAATGATGAAATTTAACTATACATAAATCAAGAACGCTTACATTCAATTTTACCACGTTTTGAAGTATTACAAATGAATAATGTCTCCCTCCATATCTTATTAAATCCATCATGATTTTATTCAATAAATCACTACAGGTCAAACCTTCTTTTTCAATAAGTTGTTTCAATTGGTTCGTTAATGTAGGCTCTGTTAAAACTTACGGCAAACATTTTATTCATTAAGCTCTATGTTCACGGCACGCCATGAAATATATCTAGAAGGCTGGGAGCAGAAAATTTCGGGTTGAGAAAATGGCAACCCCACGCAGAGTCTATGAGTTGTTCCAGACACTTTGTGAAATGATGACCAGCGAGTAGGACCAGGGCTACCCAGACCGATGAATGGAGAGCAGGAGAAGAAGGCCAATTAAAGAAACCGTAAACAACGCAGGCTCGCCTCAAAACATGTAATATTGTTTCATTTCTCATAATATAAATTTTAAATCAGATTAATAAAAAATGTTCAGTTTTATGTTCTATAAAATTCACATGATTTTCATACAGTTAATGCATAACCAGCGAACAAAATTAATGGTAATATCCCCATCTTAAAGGGAATACCTTAGTTTGAACACTCTATGCTTTACGTTACATGAATAAAAAATAGAGCAGTTTTTACAACTTATTTTGTGTTCCTCATCAATGAAAAATGACAATTACAATTCCATACAACAAAGTTTAACAAATTGAATAAAGTAAAAGTAGATAAATTAAATTTAATTGTTAAGGCTCTCGTCTATGGTTGAACGTGCTTACTAAAAAGTTCACCGACCCAGTTCTGACAAGAGGCCGGATATTAGTCAGTATTTTTCACTTCAATCCCAAAATTAATCGAAAATTTAACTAAATTACATTTTATTTCAAGAATGTTTTGTCGATTTTGTCCACAAGGAGCAATAAAAACATTTCCCGGACACGGAAGTAAAAATGTTTATGCTAGCTCGAATGAGCCGTTAAATACTCGTTCGTTTCCCCCCATAAGTGAGAGTTGAAGACTGGTACCAGTGAGAAGTATCGCAACCTGATCAGAAGCCAGATGGATTCGGAAGGTATGAATTTTCCTTTATACTGTAGTCAGACCAGATTCTGGGTGAAGCCAGATGGTAGTTCAGTTGTTGATGGAGCCAATCAAATCTGACAATTAAATATTTTATTTTTCATCATTCGTTCGTAGTATTTCGATCATAAACAGATGAGAGATCTTTTATTTAAATTTTAATTACTCTTAGTGCCTAAATGATTATTGTTATGAATGATGGATCATGTTTTAAATTTAAATTATTATTTTGCTTTTGATCGAGTCTGGCACCCAGGTCTCCTTTACAAAATCCGACAATTCCTTCCTCCTACATACTTTTTAATCATTCGCTCCTTTCTAACTGGCAGAACATTTAAAGTAAGTCATAAAGGTTCCTACTCATCCCTCTATTCCCAGTCTGCTGGCGTTCCTCAAGATAGCATCCTCGGTCCTATCCTTTACACAGTATATACAGCTGACATTCCAACCCATCCTAACACCTTCATCTCCACGTATGCTGATGACACATGTGTGTTATCAGTTAATAACGAACCATATATTGGATCCCAATCCCTTCAATTACACCTATCAAGCCTCGAAGAATGGTGTCGGAATTGCAGAATTAAAATCAATCCCAGCAAGTCCCATCAAATTACCTTTACTCTTCGTCGAAAACCCATGACTTCCTGTCCTACTGTATTCTTTAATAGTACTCCACTTATCCCTGTTGAACAGATTCGCAACCTGGGACTCAACTTAGACAAGCGTCTTACTTGGAACCCTCACACAAGACTGAAAAGACAAGAAACAGCTAGACGTTTCCGACTACTTCAACGCATAATAGATAAGCACTCAAAGCTTCAGATCAATTACAAAAGACTTATTTATGTGACTGTTATAAGGCCTATATGGACTTATGGAATTGAACTATGGGGCTCAATCAAACCATCGAATTCCTCTCGTATCCAATCCTTGCAATCCAAAATCCTTCGCAAAATCCTAAACGCTCCTTATTTTGTCACAAATAAAACCATCCATAATGACCTTAACGTTCCATATGTTACTGATTTAGCCCATTCCAGATACCTATCATTCCACAATAAACTTCAAACCCACTAGTTTCCATCCTTGCATCCAATTCCATCCCGGACAATCCTCCTAGGCGTCTGAAGAGAAGATGGCCTCGGGACCTTCTATTGTAGAACTTTATTAGAGTGCTGCCAGTGGGTAGTATCTCTACATGTCCTATCATGTATTATTTACTCTTATAGCAATTGTACTAGATGTATGTATTACAGTTGTATAACTCAATAAAATAACCACAACAAAAAAATTATTATTTTTATTAGTGGTTTTGGGGATTATGGTTATTGATGGTGAATCGTGTTGTAAGTTGTAATTATTATTTCTCTTAATGTCTTTAGGACTATTATTATTATAATTATTAAATGTTAGGTGTAATTCTATATTATTTTTGGTTAAATATAGTAAAGTTTCGTTTTTGATAAATGGATGTTTGGGGTTTATTTTTTACCCATTTTTCCCTATGTGTCCTCGACGTTACCATGTCCTCACCCGGCCCTGTATCTACGAAGTCTAAGAGAGGATTAGCAGGTAACAAAAGTATAATTGACGGTTGTTTCATGTGGCGTACAGGGTTATGAGATAATGAAGCCCTTATTGAAGTCTGCTATAAGTGATTTCAACTTATTGAAGTTGCCATAGAAATCAGTCGCTCTGTTGAACTCTAATGTGATGTAAGCTAATATGACCTATCTGTGCTACTATAACTCTTGGAGAGTCAGGGGTTCAATAAATGGTAAAAAAGAATATTTTTAAGTCAACGGTTATGCAGAGAAGTGATCTGGCCGCGATTACGCCCAATCGCTAAATGTTTACCCTTCTTATAGATACCAACTATATAGAGGTTGGTTGAGCTCCAGAATAGTCTGCGAATCCATGGCTGGGCTATCCATAGCTGTAAACAGGTTAAATAATTTATCTGCCACATTTACATGGTAATTTAGCACTCTACACACTGAGCTACTCCGCCCTCTACAGGAACTCTTACCAATCCACAAACTCAACTTCATACAATTATCATTTCTGAATCAATGGAATTTAGATGAGGAAACAAAATATTCTTTTTAACAATCTTATAAATTATAAACATCTATACTATTGATCTATAAACGAGTGCGCTATAAAAAATAACCTACAGACCGAATCCAAAAATCCTACTAACTATCGATTCAAACATAGTCTTAAATAACATTGAATATTCTTTTCATAATAAGAATCACATAATATCACGGACAGTACAACAGACTGATAAATGATACGGTTGTGGCTGACATAACCCTTACCAGAAAGTGAAGTAATAATTACTTTAGTTATGGCTTCTGTAGGTTTTCTTATGGTTTTTAATAGAATATGTAATTAATTACAACAACCTATAATAGTTTTAATGGCATTAATGTTTCTATTGCATTTTAAATGATTATCCAATTAGCCTAAAGATAGTAATTGAGTAGCTACAATTATTAAGGATGATCACTATCCAGTAAGCTAGAAAAATATTTCTTATATGACAGCTCTATTCCAAATTTATGGTATTGACAATTAAAAAAATCAACTCTAAGTAGTACCAGTGCAGTAGGTATACGTCTCGGATTTATGAATTTTTTGACGTATGAAATATGTATAAATATAGGTATGTATGTATATAGTTGTGTAATAAAATATACTCCATATTTAAAAAGTATTTCGTTTAGAAACTAGAAATAAGGGAGCGTGCCAACTGTTGAGATAACAGATGGAGTTACTTGTCATGCTCCGATATCTTTCATATTTACATTCAATTCAGTACACTCTTGCAAGATTAATGAATATTTTTTTTCATATATTTATTTCTAATATAATTTGCTACAATTCACAAAAGTAATATGCTGTACCGAACAGGCCAGAATGACTATTTTATTTTGCTGAGTTTCTCAAGCCATTAGCTGCATTTTCATTTCTCATTATATTATTTAATTTTCTAATTGTATTATTTTGAATCATCTTTTTATTGTGTAGCTGAAGTGTAATGGACCCTGCACAATAAAGTATGGTGCTACTCTATCTATCTGGCCCTTAACCATTCTCTTCTGGCATTTTCTTATAATCTTCTTAGGCACAAGAAAAGGAAATGGTTCCTTTACGTACACTGCTAGGACATTTATTATTTTCTCAGATGTGTATTTATTACACTACATCGTTATTTACGCACTTCATACAAAATATAAAGATTTAAACATTTTTATAATAAGCAAAAAATGAATTAATGAAGTACCAAGAAATTAAGGCGACTTTTTATTCTTGATTAGGCACTAGTTATTCATACACATTATTAATAATTGACTCATAGCCTTCGCATAAGATTTTTTTTTCTTAGAAAAACTGTGCTGGTCTTCAACTTATAAATTAAAATATTAATTTCGTTTTCGACTAATACACCTTTATTATTATTTATTGTTAGTTTATGGTTTTCTTATTTACCAATGCTCTAAAAAATCATATTATTATGTACGAAAAAATTTAAAGGGCTTTCAAGTAATGACGAGAAGATGTTTGACTGGCCTGTTTCATCAAATTTCATTAAAACATTTACTTAATAAATATATCAGTAGAATTTGATTTCAGTTATATTGGATCATACAATAAAAACCAAGGCTGAAGACGGGGAAAAAATGGACGGAAGAAAGAAGGGAGCAGCACAGACGACGAATGAGGGAGTACTGGGGAAATATCAAGGAGAAAACACAGTTGAAATGACGTGGTCCTGAGTAGGCCAATACGAAATATATTTATATGTCTGTGCCTCTATAATCCATGAAAGATATTGTGCTCAGTGGCATATTTAAGCCAAGTGAAGGGGGGTGCTGGGGCGAGATCACCCTCAACTAGATATTTCCCCAATTAAAGACACCCCGGTCCATGGCTGTTAAAGGTATAAATAACTTTTATACCTACACAATGCACATACTTACTTTCTAATATACCGGGGAATGATGATGAGCATCACTCATTAATTATACCAACAAAACTCATTTATATAATTATTTAATATGTTATTTAACATAATATTTAATAGAGGATGGAATCGATCTCCTTTGGTAGATCTTGTAATACTGGGCTGAAGTGAAATGGAGTGCAACGAAATGAGAACGACAGCAACAAGTCGCCCGTGCAGCAACAAGTAGCTCCATCCGTTACCTCAACAGTTGGCACGCTCCCTTATTTCTACTTTCCGAACCAAATACATTTTAAATACGGAGTATATATTACTACACAACTTATATTTATATGTATTTTACTTAAATACTTATATTTATACGTATTTCTTAAGTTAAGAATATATACATCCGATACTTATACCTACTGCACCGGTTAAAAAGTAGTTGAGTTAATTTTTTATTTAATTGTAGTGAGGGAAGCGGCATCCTGCCATAATCGTATATATCGTGTCTTTGATTTGAAATATCATATAAGCAATATTTTTCAAGCTAAGGCCTGACTTAGTCACTTATGCATTATGGGAATGGCACTATTCCACTTCGCGCAGTACAACTATTTCATTGTGAACAAAATTACACTTTCAGGGGTTGCAGATACATAGACAACGAAATCCTGGTCTATTAAGTCCAAAAGTCCTGACCTTTGGAGACTGTGAAACGATCGTCGGTCGTAAAGCTTATGAGCAGTAAAGTGGCCTAGTAACCAGAGAATCGCCAACTCAAGCATTATATTGACTCTGTAAATATTTGAAACTAAAAAATACAAATCTTATCAAAGGATAGGTATTTCTTCTAAATTCAATAAAAATTAATAAAGTACATACTTAATTGTATACACACTAAATTGTTTTCACATAAGAATCCTAATACAAAAGAACTACTCTAGACATTCCTGAGGCAAACAAGATAATCTCTGCAGAAGAGCATTAACCGAATTATAGACCTTTTTATGGCATGTGCATAAATAAATTTTACATTTTCTTGAATCATTTTGGTTATTCACCATATCTTGAAAGCATAACGACCTTTCAGAAAATATAAACAACTCCTTTATTTTATTGAGTTGTGCATCCACGAATATCATTTTAACTGTTCGTTTTTCATTCTGAAAATCATGTTTAGATTAAAAATATCATGTTGTTTTGTTTAATATATACCATTTTGTTCACTAAAATGTCTTAATAAGATGTCCGTTTAAAAAAAAATGCAATAATAAATATAAAATTTTAATTTAAAAAATCTAATGCATTGCATAAGTTAATTTGTAAATTTAAAAAAGTTTATTTATATAATCATGTTATATCATTCTATTTCACAATAAAGAAATGAATCCTTTCTATCAAGTCAATTCACTGTCTGTTAACTAATGTTTTTACTTTCCGTTACCTAAACAATTTTATATGCTAGATATATTTTTCTCAATTTGTTTATTAATATTACATATTTACATTACGACTGTTATTTACGGAATCTTGTCTTTAATTAAGAAATGTATTTAAGTTCCGTATTTAAGATTTATCGATCTTTAATTACTATTAGCAATTAGATACGGTTGATCTTATCAAATAAAAAAGTTACATTTGTGGAATAAAAATTTGCAATTTAAACTCTTTAAGAGTTCTTCGATGGAATTAAAAGATAGCTAGTATTAAAGAGCATTCTATTGAATATCGATATAAGGAATTTAATTGAAATTCGAGAAAATGGCGAAGACATGAAAAACATTAAATATGAGGCATTTTCGGTAAAGTTTTACACCCCAGGTATACAGCCCTACAAGAGCCAAGGGGTGAAGGACCCTGGCTGTTGACCAAATAAATATCAACCAAAGTCCTGAGGCCACTTCGGCCAGGCTTTTGATACCACTCCTTTTTACGGCCTTCATTTTTTTCTTCTTCTTTTTTTGTCACTGCGGCTTTTTTATAGAGGAGTAATATTGGTGGGATATATATTTTCCTTTTTCAGGTTTTTGTTCCAGGATCTATATAAACAAATAGAAGGAGTTTGATTATTTTTCCACACCTGGTTTGTTTTTAATATATTCTTACAACATCAAGTGTGGGGATGGTTTCTATCGCTTGGAAAGAACAAACAAAACATAACTACACATAGTAGTGCAGTGATCAAAAAGTAAGGTGAAATTGTCATTCAAAACTCCCGGGCATTAGGAAGGCAGGTAATTTTTTTTTCCTAGGTTGATAGGACTGTCTATAAAATTTGCCAAGCGTCTATTTGCCAATAGGTTTGATTATCTCCGAGTTTCACGTCTTTTTTTAAACAACCAAAAGTGAACTTTTCAATTTTTACAATGGATGATTTTGTAGAGCAAAGAACTTGCGTCAAATTTTGTTTGCGGAACGAATATTCTTGTGCGGACACGTTGAAAATGTTGCAGAAGGCCTTTGGTGATCAAACTATGGCACAAAAAAAACATTTATAAGTGGTACAACGAGTTCAAAGCGGGCCGAGAACGCGTTGAAGACAAACCGCGCTCTGGACGCCCATCAACATCTTTTCTTCTCTGTTTTCTTTGATTATCGTGGTGTGGTGCACTGTGAATTCCTTCCGCCGGGCTAAACTGTGAACAAAGAATATTCCTTTGCTTGAAGTTGTTCGTCTGAAACGGCCGGAAGTATTGGCGAACAACTCTTGGTTCCTTCATCACGATCCGGTGCATATTCACGCTGCATTGGTTCTTCGCGACTTTTTTGCCAAAAGCTCGATTCATATAGTTCCGCAACCACCGTATTCGCGTGATTTGGCTCCATGCGACTTCTGGCTATTCAGCAAATTCAAAAGGCCAATGCGGGGACGCCGTTTTGGCACGATTGAGTAGATAAAAACCGAATCGAAGAAGGTCTTGAAGGCTATACCGAAAAAAGACTATTCCGATTATTTCGCGGACTGGAAAAAGTGCGTTTTATCGGACGGGGATTACTTTGAAGGGGATGAAATTGATTTAAAAGAATAAATAAAGAATATACATTATATAAACAAATTCACCTTACTTTTTGATCACAGTAATAATCTAAAAACGCCAGAAATTGAAATAAACCTATACAGTATACATACAGTATTTTCTGGGGCTTTATTTAATAAATATAGTTACGCTTTAAATCTGTTCTGTAACATTTTATAATGTCTACAATTTATAATTTGGTTTAGTTTGGGTAAAACCCTAAAGAATTTTAGTAGATTAATTTAAAATCCGAAGATTATTAAGACAAAGGATAGTATGTCAAGATTTTTTTTTTGGTATGTAAAGAGTGAATGTCTTTACTGTTTCCAAAAGTTTGGTCCCTCAAATTATTTGCTATGATATGATTTAAATGTGCCCGTTTAGCTATTTTTGAGAGGCACAACTTCAGATTTCATGGTTCAAATTATTTGTCATGAACCAGTGATCGTTTGGAAAAAATACAATAACTTCCGAATTTCCAAAGCTTAAAAAGCCAAAGACGTAATTGAATGTGTGAGCTTTTACCTATATTGCCTTTGCTAATCCTAGCAAAGTCAAACTAGGGGTTGAAACAAAAAATGTTACCACATCTAATAATTCTTCTAAGGGAGCGAGGTAGCTCAGTTCAGAGTGCCTATGCTGACCGTTTTGAGTTCAAATATTTAATCAGTTAACAGTTACGAATGTACCACTATGGATCCTATAGTGACCTGCGTCTCACCCAAACTCAATAAAGTTGATATCCAAAACTGGAGAAACCTAGCGGTTGAGAGTGATCTCAGAATAATCACCTTCATGCTACAACTGTTGTTCTAGAAACATTCCAGTCTGTACAATGTTTGAGCTCATACAGGTTTTTTTTTAACTTCAATTTCATACAATTTGCTAGTGAATATAATACCGTAATATTTGTTTCGTCGGCAAACCGGAGTTATGCGGAATTCGTTTTTTTTCGTTTGTAAAGCACACTACAAAGTATTCAACAGAATATAAGGAAGAAATAGTTGGAGGTGCAGTCAATAAAAACACCTAAATAAGTGTAACTTATTTATTGTGTGCAGACGTTTCGTCCTACAATGTAGGCCATCTTCAGGGCTGAGAGAGAGAGAAACAAACAGAAATATAAACACTTATTTAGGTGTTTTTATTGACTGCACCCCCAACTCTTTCTTCCTTATATTAGAAGATACAGTCGACCAATTCTTCTCTGACATGAATCACATGAACCACAATAAGCGGGGCCATACACAGAACTTCTCTTCTATATTCAACAGAATATTTAAAAATATTTTACTCTGGACGAAAGAACATTTTTCAGTCATTAACATTTTCTTCGAGAGAGAAAATGGTTATTGTCCATGCAGCGCGATTGGGTTTCTAAACACCATTTGGTTTTAAGGGCAAATCTTTTTTATGTCATCAATGTTTTTTGTTATTTGCAGTATATGCTCTTTAGGTTGGAGGTTCTAGTCTTGTTTTTTTTTAGTTGTTTTTTCATTTCTTAGTCGGAAAGTGACGTTTGTAATCCACGAAATGTTCTTAATGCTCTGAAAATATGGGAAATCGCCGTTTTAATGTTTTTGGCGACATTTTTGCCATAACAATTGCTCAAGCAAATTTTTTATTTGGGCCACCAAGAATTAAAATAAGTTGAACCGTCTATTTCAATTTCCGCAAAATAAAAGGTATTTAGCTTTTTGGATGAGCTCCAGGTACTTGACCAAATAGCTACCACTCGCCATCACAGAAATACTTTACTACAGAAAGGGATCTTCAATTAGTTAACTAGTTGAAGTAACTAGTCCCCTATCAGCAGTAAACAAAATATTGAAAGCATTGTCAAGAATATATCATGCAATGATTATAGTACTTTTTGCATTAAACAATGTTTTCAAGCTTCAAAGGTAAAGCTTTTCAATGTTCAATGAGAAAAACAAAACTCTCAATGCTGAACTTTCTGCAGTTAACGATTCATATTTTACATTCACATAATTTTTCCATGGCTAATAGACTCACAGCAAATATTCTATTGATTTAATTTCATCTCACACAATATTATTCTTCCTAATGACAAAATAAATAAACTCATCTGCTTAAAATTATCGCAACTGACATCTAATCTGGATATAAATGATAGTTCAGTAAATTTTATTTTGAAGTAGTATTTTGTTTAAAAATATCTATCAATCAAACTTAATAACATTCTATATGAGTACACAGTTATAGCAGCCGAAAATATAATTCCATTAAGAGAGGTCTCCTATAATTTCAGTTTGGTTCTGAAGCACCAAAATCCATCAGAGGTAATTTATTTTGTGATCTAGACATAGAATGCCCTAGTTAGTATAAACCTCCTGGCACATGATCCCTTATCCTCTCCGATCATTTTCATAAATGATTTTCTATCTCAGCTTAACCCAATACTTTTATTCATAAATAATCACATGTTGGTTGACATCTGTTAATGTCATTGATTTCTACTTTTCATAAATAAAATAAAATATTTTTCACTTTTAAAATTTTTATTTCACAGTATAGAATACTTTAAATTTAATATTCTATGATAGGACCTACATATAAAAAAGGAATGATCTTTTATATGATGTTCTTCATCGATGCGATGCCACATAATTTACTATACCAGTATATGTGCGTTCAGGATAAGATGCATGTCTCCAAAAATTGTATTTTTCACATATTTTCCTACTTTTGTAAATTAATTTTGTTTAAAACAATGCTTTGCCGTTTTATTTCTCATGGTTTCAGACCGGTGTACTGAACCTGAATTATCTTGACTAAACTAGTGAAAAAGTACTTAAATTAGTGGTAAATTAGTTGTCATCATTAAATTAAAATTATTAGCTGTACCTAGTATTTTTTATTGTAAAATACTACTGTACGTAATAATTTGTATTGAATAATATTGTGTCAATTACTCCAATAACACAACTCAACTTTTGAAATACATTCATTTTTAATTTTCTTTTCAATAATATTTTGTTTATCAACTTTGCTATATATGACGCTATCTGGTACTATTAGGAGTACTTAGATAGATAGGGTAAGGACCATACAACAGGTAGTGTTCCTTACGGTTTATTACCTTTACTCTTAAGATAAGAGTGGCTGTTGTTCGGAAGGAGCGGTCAACTCAAGATGCAAAAAACTGGATGAAGCAGTGGTCGAGAAATAGCCAGTCACATATAGCGTCCCCCTTTATTTGTAAGTAGTTTTATAAGTTTTATTTATTTATATTTTATCTTGTAACCATGATCAGCAAAAATAAATAAAATGTTATTCAATAAACAACTCCTGAGCAGTCAACCACGTCAAACTTTAGAGAAGAGGGGGACATGTCTCTTATTTAATGATATAGAATAATATATAGTAAGTGTAACCATAATTAACTATTCTTAACTATGGACAATTTACGAATCACATTCCGTCATTTGAAAATAATCAAACTACTCTTTTAATCAATATCTAAACTCCAGTTCCATTCCTTTTAATTGAACAACATTCCATCCGGAGGTAAAGATCCTACAACTTTTTCCTCACCTTACCCCTAAGAAAATTTCGGACATCCGCTGTCCTAGATAAAACATTTTGTGCTACCATATCATTATTCATATTTAACTCACTCATTTTCAAAAGTTTTATATTTATACACAAAACTCCAGTGGTTTCTGGTTTAGACCATGTTGTTGAATTTTTCTTCGCCAACGTTTCGCCAGACATACTGCTAGCTTCTTCAAGGCTGGATCGAGAATGAAGACGTTCCGGTAACTCGTGGCTTATATTTTATACATATATATATATATATATATATATATATATATATATATATATATATATATATATATATTATATTATATTTTATAGTTTTATATTTGTTTTCTTTATATTTTTCGTATACGAACCATTGGCCTGTTTTTTTTTCATATTAGTGATGCCCGGTATTCTATCCTCGATAGAAATTGTTTTAGTTGTGGTCTAAAACACAAAATGAGTTCTAAGCGACACACATCTTCCAGTTTTACATTCCTTATTTGACTTTTTCTATGATTCTTAGCAAGCGGTGGTTCTTAAACTTTAAAATATCTGTGTTTAAAGATTTCTTGTGTTTATAAACCGTCAGCGCCATCTTTTCATTTTGTTCTATTATAATTTTTGTATCATGTTCAGACTAAAATTCCTAAAAAGATTGTTTAAATGTAATGTTATCATAAGAATTTATATCTCCGATCATTTCAAGATAACTTCTAGATTTAGGACTGTCCTCTTTGAGATCTTCTTCCACTGAAGTGTCTCCTATTTCACATTGGCCATCTGGCATTTCTGCTTTACTTGTCTAGATCAAACTATTATTTAACAAGTCATTATTGTAATAAGAAGCCATATCTGTGAGAACTTCATGATCATTTTTCAAATTAAGACTGTCATCTTTGAGATTATCTTCAACTGAAGCGTTTTTTATTTCACATTTGCCATCTACAGCCATTACTTCTTTTCTTGACAATATATCATTATTAAGGCTTGTATTTTCACTTATTGGTCTGTTAGATGGAGGCACTTCGGCATCAGCAAGTTAACTCTTCTTTAAATTAATCTTATTGTCACTAAAATCGTCATAATTATTAATAGATCCCTCAAAAGATCAATTTTCCTCAGCTCTTGGTAATTCTATTCTCTTTATATTTTCTTGAGCAAGGTGGTTTACGTCTTCTTGCAGACTTATATTTTCTTTAATGTGTACTACCTCTTTTTGGTTTATTTCGTTCTTCTTCATTCTTTCTACCCTGTTATTTTATATTAGCCATATCCTCTATCCTTTTTTTTATATTTGTATTTATTTCTTCTATGAATAGTTTATTGTCTTCCTTTATTCGTGCCCTCATTTTTTCCATCTTTATATCATAGTTTTCCATCCTTTTTTCACGGTTTTCCATTATTTTCAAAATATCCAATAAAATAGATTCCATTTTGAATATAAAATTGGAATCACCCCACGCGGAAATAATATAATAAGAATAATCAATTATAATTATGTAACTAGAAAAAGTTAAGAAATACAAAATTCATCTTTTAGTCTGAATCATTAAACCAACGTGATTTTAAAATTACTGAGAGCATAAAGTTAATAAACATAAATAATCAAACAAATTCTAATTAGTATATTGGATAGTATGTTCCCCACAAACTGGATGTCGTTTAATAATGCTATGTTTTATACCTTTTAAATATATTTGAAATATTCTAATTGATTTTGGGATGCCAGATGTTTACTCAAATTATTATTTCTAACTTTAGTCTTAATTGGTTTCTTTTCCAGAGGTCCTTTATGTGTTTTCCAATTTACTCAGTATTCAAACCTTCAATATGTTATTCATAAATAAATAGTGCATTTGGGGTAAGTAAGCAAAGGAATTATAATGACTATAGTTTATTAATTCAATTTGAAATAAGATTAATGATTTAACACATGCATTGGCAAGTAACAAGTGTATATATATAAAAATATATAAGAGAGAGAGAGAGAGAGAGAGAGAGAGAGAGAGAGAGAGAGAGAGAGAGAGAGAGAGAGAGAGAGAGAGAGAGAGAGAGAGAGAGAGAGAGAGAGAGAGGATTGCCATAAAATACATACCAGAACTTAAATTACGGCTTATAGTATCTGTGAAACAGGGGTGCATCTAGAGTTCTTCTTGGTGAGGTGTGTCTTCTCCGGGTCTCGCTGTCTTCGGATACTTCTCCGCCCGTATCGTTCGCTTGCTCCGTCTCCCGCGTCTTCCTCGCTCCTTCCTCTTCGGGATCTCTTCAGAGGGTCCTTCTAAAAGAGGAGTCCTCGACCCCCCCTCTTATTTTATCTCTTCATCCACCTTGACCATGTACGTCATGACGCTTTTTACCTGAGCAATCTATTTCTTTTTAAACCAAGCATTGCTCTTTTCGTAAAAACATATCTATTTCTGTAATGCGATACATAGCAAATAAGTATTATAATAATATAATAGTTATGTTTCAGTCCTTCCCTCATTTTTCTCTTCATTGAGCAACATGAAACCTCAAGTCTTAAGTTTGAAGTCAACACAATCTTTTCATCTAATTTTCTATTGATGACGGTCAAACGGACGTTTAAAAAATAAAATTGAGTACGTTAACATAAATAGTTTTATGTTAGAGCCCCTGTTCGAAGGTGATACATTTTTGCAAAAAGTAATATCAAGATGGCTATAACAAAGGCTGCAAGATCAGAATGACCTAACAAATCTTTTTCATAGTTTTCTTGCGATTCTGTTGGGTTATTTAATTTGATAAAGTATAGAGCTGTGTGCTTATATCAACCACTGTATAACGGATGATCTCGTCGTGATATTTAAATTATATTTTTCATTTTTATGAGCAAGTGTGCATTCGAGATTTAACCCATTCGTAGTCTAATAAACTTGGATGTTAATAGTCAGGTTTCAATTAGTTTTAATGAAGTTAGGAGGCGAAGGACTATTGTTAGGATTTGAGTGAATTAACTTAGCACTTTCATTTAGATCCTATTTATCGTGGCGTGTGGAAATCCTTCACGACCCTGCGTCAATCTCTTCATTGTGTCGACTCTGACAAATCGTACTGTCACATTTCTATTCTATGTCTGATCGTTTAAAGATCATTTCATATATTTTTCTATGAACATATTTACTGTTTGTTTTGTATAGAAAAATACATTTTTTTATTCCCTGAAAAAATAAATTTTGTACACAGTTCTTCAGATTAAATATTCGAAGTTTTGCCCTGTTGACCGCTCCTGAAATGTTTTAGTAATAATTAGTCATTTTCTGATTCCTAAGATATATTTATTTTTAATATAAATTTTTGAGGAAGCTTTTCGACTCAAGTTTGGTTTTATATTTTAAATAATTTACTAGCATTTCATAAGATGTAAAAAACGAAAGTATGGTCAAATGTTCCTTTTTTTGACTCTGGATCGGTGAATACAAATTATTAAATTTAATTTTTCTTTAAATATATAACTATTAGTCATACCCAAGTGGTTGCAAAGTATAAATAAACGATATTTGTTAACGATTTTATCGGATGACATTAAACCGTAATTTTATTTAAACATTTCAATATGACCTAATTCATATCTAGATGATCTAACGGTTAGATTATGAACTGATTCCATTCGAGTTCATCTTCTTCTTCTTCACATGGTGCTGTACCCCAATAAAGGGCTGAAAAAAATTTAATTTTTATATTCTTAATTTTTGTAGACACTCATTTTTATATTCTTAATGATCATGAAAGAAGTTAAAGTTACTTAAAATTGTTCTACATTTTTATTAAATTCAAAATTAACCTTTTATATTTAGAAAAAATAACTGTTTCTGTTAACATAATATAAAACCATACATCGAAAACTGAACCGTGGAAATTCCGCCCTAGACGTAGGGACAAATTTGCAGGTGAGCTAGGAGAGGAATCAATCTAGTAAAGTGCACCGTATTAACCAATTGGTTCAGTTTCCTAGAAGATCGAGAACTTATCGATATATTTCCTCTATCGACTGACCAAAGCACAAATAAATTAGGCGTTTTTTGGGAAATTGAATTTATAAAACATCCTTCCGTGGTATCCCTTTTTATATTTCAAATATATTTTAATATTTAATAGTATAATGTTATACACTGTAAAAATTCCTTTGTTGTAAGCATTTAAGTGTTTATAACTGTGTGTGTGAGTGTGTAATAAATAAACAAAAAATATACAAAACAATGACTAAATTGTTTATGTCATCAGTTTGATTAAAACTGCATACGAATTTGTTGCGTCTCTTTTATCTGTGATTGACTTTATGTCCTTGAATTAATGTTGGAAATTACATTAAAAGCAGTATGCACATAAAAATTATCAATATAACAGTTACGATGTTAAAGTAACATAATAATTCTGACTATGTCTCTTATTATAGTTTTAAACCACAACAAACTCTTTCCGCACAGGTAAATATTTCCTCATGAAACTCAATCATGATTGAAGTCCTTCTCTCCAGTCTAACAATATTTCGTTTGAAATCTCATTCAAATCCGAAGAAAAATTGTAATTTATTTTTTAAAATAAAATTTTAGTTTTTGTTACTTTTTAATTTGGTTAAGTGACACTAATACAAGTATGAAGAATAAAGATGGAATCTACATATGTAGGTTATTATAGATTATTAAATATAATTGCAGGTAATTTTGGATCGGAATTAAGATAATGTGATATTACCCTTCATGTTTTATGTTGATCTTATTTCTAGTCGAACAAATGGAAAACAAGACGAAAAATCAAAACCATCTGAATGAAATTTACTTAATTAGTTAATACAAGATTCATAACTGTACTAAATTTTAAAAACTCATTCATTTCAACCTTTGTTGGTTTTTAAATATTTTCTGCTATCAAACATCAGTAGGAATCCTTTAATCTGATAAGAAATAACTTCAAAGAGGAAAAATGATTCACAAAAAGGTTTATTAAAGTTTTTAAATAGAAAACTCATCTTAGAATATTGAACCTTAACATTAAATAATTATATTATAGCATTAGAGTTCGCTTAAACTAACCTTTTAATTACTATTGTGATAGCCTAAGCCATTACAACACTGTTGACGACAGACCTGTAATCCCATTGGAACTCTGGCTGAGAACTTACAAACTCATCTTAGTAATTAATCGCGTGGTCTGGCCACGAGGTGAGCTAACTGGTCTCAGTTGTAAAGTCTTAGAAATAGAATAAAATCTTAACTTCCTTCACAAGGATTACTTTCAATGAAGCTTCCATACGTTGTAATTATAATTCTTGATTAGAAAAAAATCTGATACATATTAAAGTCTTATATCTACCCGTATAAAATATGTTACAAATCTTAGTTTCATTGTTTTTTAAACTATTTTATGAATTTCAAACTTTGTTCAGATACAAACTACAATTTACGAAACAATTGTATATTTATTAAAGGTTATTACAGTACAACATTCATTTGTAATTTTTCTTTTATTAAAAACTTTTGCGAGTAATTAAATAAAATTTTCGAAGTTGACAATTTTTGTTTTAAGCAAACAAACTGTGACTTCAAAGACAAAGGTTTTTTTTTTTAAGTTAAAATCTTTATTGAGATGTTACAATCTGCCACTTTTAGGCTATAAGTAATAGCGCTAAATAGCTATACAATCATTCAATAAAAAAAAATTATAATAATGAAATATATAAAATTATCGTGTCACAGTGTTTGTAACAAAACTCCCCTGAAACGACCTGACCGATTCTTATGAAATTTTGTGTGTATATTTAGTAGGTCTGAGAATTGGAACTAAACTATTATTCACACTCCTGAGTAATAAGTGTCGGCCATTATTGTTGATTATGCGTCGATCGTAGCAGTGACGCTTGATGAAGATGCATTTTTGATATGTTATAAGGGCATGTCTGAGTAGTGTAAATCTAAGTTTGTAACCAAAAAAACGGATGGGAAAACTTTTGGTAGCCAAAAAGCCTCGAAATTTTCGCAGTTATTTCAGTTTTTGGCCTGTAATTCCTAATCGGTACTTTTTCGAGAGAAAAAAAATAATTTTTAAATTAGATGAAATTTACTACAATTTGAGCCCACAAGCAGCTCTGTAGGTCTAATAGATCCCGAGTTAAGTTCCTCTATTCATATAATAAATAACTGGAATCTTATCTCTATCTAATATATAAACTTATCGTGTCATAGTATTCACTACAGAACTCCTACGAAACGACTATCCTCCGAATAGGACGTAAAATTAGCGGTTTCTCACATGGATAATTATATGTTGCATGCTCACGTGTTAGTAAACCATTTAATATATTTGTATTAGAAAAGAAATGATTGACAAAAAATATTGTGCATCGATTAGCGCTCTATTAAATTGAAATAAATAGTTATAATTTAAAAAATATTATTAGCAATAATTAAAAATCTACCATGATATACCTCATTCATTAAATTAATGTTTATATTTTATCAGTTTAGAATTTTGTATATTATTTATTTATTGTACACTATACTTAGATATAAGATGAATAAAATGTAAAATCAAAAATCTATTTAATTCATTGTTTCTTTAAAATTTAAATTTTAATGTAATTTTTTTTTAAAACTATTACAACAGCCACATCAACGCGTGGCCGGGTCAGCTACTAATGATAATAAAATAAATATCAATACAGATGTTCAGCGACAATGAACTGCACAGGGACTGGCTACTTTAGCTCAGTCTTCAAGGGCTGAGCTAAAGCTCTGTACCTGTTGGGTCCACTGCAATTATGACAGCGAAATAATAGCAATATGCAGGGCAGTAAAAGAGCTCTCCAAAATCGAAACCGTCTACAGAAAAGCTGTTTTCTTAGTAGATTCGCAAGCCGCCATAATAGCCCCAATAACTCTCCGACTGTTTATGAGACCACAAGATCGTGTCGGATAGCTATATCGAATATCATTGTTAAAGGTTGGGGGCTAACACTGCAGTGGATACCAAGTCACGTAGGGGTAACGGGAAACGAATGGGCAGACCAACTCGCCAAGCAAAGCGTAGCACTACCTCAACCACACACATATCATGCATGGCAACCACGCTTCGCTAGCCTCAGCAAAGAATAAGATCGAAACAGCAATTAGAAGCTATACAAGGAACCTACTCCACAACGCTAGCAGAGAGAAAAATAGGAATGCCTTGCACATGGCCAGCTCCCCCGAGAGGCGAATCTGTTGCGAGGTTCAGACTCATCACAGGCCATGATTACCTCCAGGCACATCTGCATAGAATGGGTACTGCAGAATCCGATAATTGCCCCGGTGCACACTTACGACATTACAGTGGTCTTAAGGATATTCCACAAAATGATGACGATGCATGTCTTCATTGGGAGGTTCGGCGGCGTATGGGAGAAATGCCACGTGCTGGCATTGGATAAATACAATTAAAAAATAATATAAAAATATATACATGCTGATTATAAAAACAAAATAAATGCTTGAGAAAATGTTAATAAGTTAAAAGTAACTTCAAGTTTTAAGAGCGAAATTCTAAACTAGTTCAAAAAACCATAAATAACAGGAGTATTACTTATATCTATCAAAGATTCTTGGAGCCAACAAGAAACAGTATGATGTGGGTCACTTGTGGTTTAGTGGTTAGCTCAACAACCCCTATGATAAAACTTGCGGGGTCACTGCCCGGAAATAGGCCCTAGTATTTTTAAAGGTCCTTCGAAAGGGACTTATAATCGTAGAGGGGTGCCGAGCTTGTACGATGCCCTACGATCTATAATAGCGATATGGATATTTAACACCTGGTTAAGCAAAATTGAAAACTCCTATTGTATCATCGTTCGATTGGACTGCAACAATGCAGCTTTTGTTGAATATTTTATATAATTCTAGACCACACATTTTCTGACACGCAATAATAAACTTTGGTTATATTGGTTGAGTAAGCATTAGTTTTGTGAATCACTTTTCCTTTTTGAAGAAGTTACTTCTCATCGGATCATAGGATTTCTGCTAGTGTATGATAATTGAACATTTTTAATCTTACATTAATCGAATTAAATAAAATTAAATTAGTGGGTTTTGTTTTTTCGTTGGATAAAATAACAAAATAAGAAAAATATAAAAATTGAAATAATGATAATGATTAGAAAAATATTGAATTTAGTTCCGGCCCAGTTGCTGTTCAGTGATCATAGAAAATAATGCAACATTCATTATAACCTATATTTATCCTGTTCATGCATTTACTTACAGGACCAATATATAAGAATATGTTTTGAGAATAGCCTACATCTCAATAGCCTACATATAATGATTTATTAGTAATGTAATAGGTACAATATGTAATATAACGAAGGAATTTAGATTGAAAGATTTGAATTGTCTGTAAGTGGGATTTTTCGCATGAGCCCCACTCTTGCGAGGCATAGGTCCATATTTTTTTATGTAGCATGTTGTATATTATAATATTGTTAGAGATCAAACTTAAAACTTAAAAAAATAAAACAAAATTAAAAAACAAAATAGTAAAAATAAGCATCCGCTAAATTCGAATGAAGATTAATGTAAAATACACCAAAACAATACATAAAAATAATTTTAAATAAGGCAAGACGTTTGTTAAGATCGCGTGGTTCATAGGTGAGGTAAGGCTAATTGACTTGGAAATTGCACTTAACATTGGGACCTTGCCTCTTATACGCGACTGAAGGGAACTGGGAAGCCGCGACTAAGAGCCGTGTGGTTTCGTGACACCGTTCTAGCATAATCACTATTATAGCCTATTAGGTTTCAGATATTACGAAGTATAAAAACTCGAATTTCGACTGAAATTGAACAGACTTGTAATGATATTGTTTAGTCGCGGACCTGGACTACCCACCAGATGGAACCAACCGATCCTTGCCTCTTCGATCGGAAATGTACTGTACCGCCAAAATTAAGGAGAGGGGAGAGCGACGCTATTGAGTCACTCACTCGCTGCCTGACTGGCCTGGATCAACGACCATCGCACACTGCCGCTTATTACTCCACTTTCAAGCCGCTATTCTTATGAGAACGTCCAGAGGTCTTAAAGTTTGTTACTCGCCAGAAGCTATGCTGAGATGATGATAATTGGGTATACATCACACAAATTGTAAGTCCCATTTCATTATCATTAGGCCTCAAATCGTCAACTAATTCTTCTCCTGATGATCAACGCATTACATGGTACCAACCGGACAGTTCAAGTTAATTAATGATATCATACTCATTGCTCCTTCATGCCGTGATCACTGGCGAAGATAATAATAATTCGCACATCTTTGCGCCTTATTGAACTCTTCAGTATAACGTTCATTTGTTGTTTATATCTTTGGCCATTATGCTAGCATGGAGCATTTCTGTTATTGTTAATTATCGCTCCCATTCATGTTAATCATTTTTTTTCTTTTGTTTGTCTTAAATTACTTTTGTTCATTAGATCGCTAAGTTGCATGTTTAGTCTTAAGTTATTCTTGTAGAAGCTATTATTAATTTGTATCTTCTCTTACATGTATATTTAATAGTATTTAAGAAAAGATTTCTCGCATGTTATTCAAATTAATAAATCAAACGCTTTGTTAATATCTGAGATTTCATTCAAATTCCCGTGGTACATCCACTTGCTTCCTATTAAATTTTATTCAGTCTAATCACGCCTTAACATTTTGGTGCCGTAAACCCGGGAATAATTACGATCTCAGATATTAACATAGCTCAAAAAGACATTGCGCAACAATAGGTAGGTTTGTTTGTTTGTAGTGGGGATATCCGGATCCGCTGTTACTTATGTGAATCACACAGGAAATGTAGCGTCTTTTCAGCCATGTTAAAAGCAAAATATTAATGTACGCATGCAGACTCTAATCATTACTTTACAATATTATATTCCAATGTATAATTATTACGATAATTAAGCATTTAAATCATATCATCTCCTGTAAATTCATTTATTGTGCATAATCTAATTGTTAATTTGCAATATCATATATTCTAACGCATGACTATTATAGATAATTAAGTATTCAAATAATATTACCTATTATAAATTATTAATTCTTTTTCAGCTTTCTTGTAAATTGTATAAAATCAAAATGGCTAATCGCCGCCAAGCTAGAGTTAAAAATATTTCCCAAACAATATTATTAGGATTGTTTACCCAATTTCGAATTTTCGCCAATGAGTGTAAAGAGGCAATGATCGCCAATGACGAGGCAGTAGTTAAAACGCGAATTGACAAATTAAAGCAATTAATAGACGAAATGAGAAAAACCCATAATGCCGTAATCACTGAGTCCATTAATGATGAGATACCTGTTCCTTCCGATCTTATGGATCAATTCATTCGAGCGCAAACCGAGGCTATGGACTTAGAGGTCCAATCATTGGACCGCTCAGTTACCACACGTGTCGCACCCCGGGTACCGGAAGTTCGGCTGCCCCCCCTTAATTTACCGAAATTTAACGGAGATATAACGCAATTCCAGAATTTTAAAACCACTTATATTCCGCTTATACACCGCAATAAGGACATCGATGACGGACTTAAGCTAACCTATCTTAAGAGTTGCCTTTCAGGCGAAGCCTTCGCCGTCATATGCCATTTGGATACTCTGGGCTCGAACTATTCTATCGCCTGGGCCGCCCTAATTGCTCGGTATAACAATAAAACGGCGCTCGCGTCTCAGATACTTCATGAAATGCTAAATTTAAACCCATCGCGCATCCATCGCAAAAGACCCTTGAATCCGTTCTTAAATTATTTTCTGAACTGGGTCACCAATTAACCGCGACTAACATCCCTGATCTGGGAGACTATTTTTTATTTTTCTTAACCTTCCGGAGTTTAGACCCCGTTACTCAAAAGGAATTTAAGTTACAATATCCTAATGACTTCCCTACGTTTTCTGAGCTGCTCAATTACATCACGCGACTTCAAATTGCTACCGCATCCGTGTCGGAATTACCGCTGTCAGATAATCGCCGTCGACCGTCACCTAAGAGGAAAGAGCACCCCCCTATGCATCGGCAACCGCAATCTGTCAATCGCTCTGCTCGTGTGTTCGCAGCTGGGCTGTGGTGTACTCACTGTCAAGAAGTACATAACCTTTATCACTGCCGAGAATTTAAAACCTTATCCGGTCGGGATCGCCTAGGGTTTGTTCGTAAAGAGGGTTTGTGCATTGATTGCCTCGGACAACACCCACCGGATAAATGTCAATCCACCCAGCGTTGTCATTTTTGTCAAGGTTTCCACCACACCTTGCTCCATCGGGGCATCACCGGATCACCATCGCGTCCGGAGCCATCCATTTGCTCCCCCCTGGGTTTGCCTCGGTCAAATTCGCCAAATATTAGAACGCTTCCACCACGCCGCTACTCTGCTCAACGTCAAATATACAATAACCAGAGTCACCGATCCTCCCCGACGGTTCAGACGTTACACGCGTCATCACCACAACCCATGCACGGGTCGCCTGTCCTAGCCACTACACGGGATACGTCCTCTCGCAACTATATGACAAGCCAAGCATCGCATGAACCCATTTCCTTCGACGCACCGTTATGTTACCAGAACCCGCCGCCATCCTTTCGTCCGTATCAACCGATCCCACATCGAGATCGCCGCTTGTCCGAAGAAATCACTGTGTGCTCAGCTTCGCCCCCGGACAAATTAAAAATTTCTCAATGACCCAATTCTTCCGCCGTATCGCCGCCTTCCTCTCGCGCCCGATCTCAATGCTCGCCTATCGTGGTCCAAAAGGATGCTTCCTTGTTACACCGCCGCTATCAATTACCACGCAACCGTGCCGCCGATAATTCTATACCGCTAACTACCGTCTCGCATCGATCGCCATTAACTATGCTAGGATCTTCGGGGGGCATGACACCGTCACTGTTACCCACCTCGCAGGTCTCAATATCGCGTTCTGATCACCAAGCTCAATCATTCCGAGCCTTGTTAGATTCTGGAAGCCAGGTGAGGTTCATCACTATCAGGGCCGTGTCTTATCTGGGCCTCCCCGTATCATCATCCCCAGTCGGGGTAAGTGTCCTGGGGGGATCGTCGAACCTATCCTGCCCCGGGTATACCACCGCAACCAATCAGGTTCCGGACTCTGATCCGTTAAGCTTTCAGTTATTCGTTATCGAAAACATAACCCATTCACTTCCGGCCATGCCTGTGGACTTATCACCCTGGCCGTACATACGGGAACTCCCGCTCGCCGATCCATCGCTATGCCATCCTATAGACCCTACAGATCTCCTCTTCGGAGTCGACGCCCACCCAAGAATCCTCCTCGGAATCGAACCATCGCCTAAGGGTGGACCCACGGCATTGAATACCATATTTGGATGGTGTTTCATGGGGGAATGTCGTCCTCGTCGGACAAAGCGCCATATTACCTGGACCAAAGAAGTAAAAGATAATGAAGGCAAGACTTTTCGCCCCCCGCATCGTTCCCGTCGTCCTCAATCTTCCGCAGATTTAACACCCAATTCCTCTTCACCTATCGCTAATACTGTCGCTCCCGAGCGTCACGAATTATCAGTATTTAACGCCCTCACCAATGTCCAATTAAACCTTGACCTCCAACGCTTTTGGAACCTCGAGGAGGTCACAGCCACTTTACCTCGTTTCTCCTCCGAAGAACAACGTTGTGAGGAATTATCATCCGTCTCCCGCGATGCCCATGGTCGATACATAACTCCGTTACCTCTGAAATCGCTCGACTTGGGCGAATCTCGTTACAGAGCAGTGAAACAATTTCACCGACTCGAAGCCCGCCTTCATCGGGAGCCCGCGTTACGTGAAGCCTATCTCGCCTTCATGCGAGAATACTTGGAGTTAGGCCATATGTCTGCCGTTCCTGAGCCTGATGATGCTTCCGGCATCACATACTACCTCCCTCATCATCCTGTACACCGCCCTGACGATCCGCCCTCTAAAATTAGAGTGGTGTTCAACGCTTCGGCGCAATCCTCAAATGGAAAATCACTAAATGATATTTCTTTCACCGGACCAAAGTTACAATCAGATATTGTCACTTTGATTACTCGCGCTCGAACGCACCGATACATTTTCACTGCCGACATTCGGCAGATGTATCGTCAGATACTAGTGCCTCCCAAACATCAAGATTTACAAAGAATCGTATGGCGATTCGCACCTGATGAGCCGATCTGCTCTTATCGCCTCCACACGGTCACGTACGGTGTCAGCTCCTCCCCTTTCCTTGCTATTCGAACTCTTCAGCAATTAAGTCATGATGAAGAGGCTCGTTTTCCTCACGCCGCCTCCGTTCTTCGCAAGGACACGTACGTAGATGATATTATTACTGGAGCCTCTACGTTGCCAGAAGCCGTTCAATTAAGGGACGATCTCATCGCTCCATTGCAATCCGGAGGTTTTGAACTCCGCAAATGGGCTGCGAATCATCCTCAAATTCTATCCAATCTCGCAGACGAGCATTGTCATGTGGGGACTCATTCATTCGAATTCTCTTCCGAAGATGACTCTACCATTAAGATCCTCGGTCTCGTATGGTCAGCTGACACAGATACTTTTTCTTATCGCGTGTCTTCTGACAAACTTCCCGCTACCAAACGGCTTATTCTTTCCAAATTAGCTCGCATTTATGACCCTCCTGGATGGTTAGTTCCCGTGACATTCACCGCTAAGTTATTAATCCAACGTTTATGGGTCGGACACTCTGATTGGGATGAACCCGCTCCCCCTGATATCAGCCGGGATTGGAACTCCTTTCAAGAAGAACTGGAAACAGTATCTCACCTTTCTATCCCTCGCCGCTTTCCTTATTATCAAGAGTCGCGCAGTTGCCAACGCCTAGTTGCCTTTTGTGACGCTTCCGAGCTGGGTTACGCCGCCGCTATATATTTGCATTCCACCTCCTCTTCCGGGGAAATCGCCGTCAACCTCTTAATGGCCAAATCCAGGGTAGCCCCCTTGAAAAGAGTATCACTCCCGCGATTGGAACTATGTGGCCCTCACCTCCTTGCTAAGTTAACCGCCAAAATTACAGAAATGTTCTCCCAGCCATTCGAAGACCTGATAGCCTTTTCAGACTCCGCTGTAGCTCTCGCCTGGATCCGTGGCGAACCCCACCGTTGGAAAACTTTCGTAGCAAACCGAGTAACGGAAATTCAAGAAAGCATACCCCCTTCTCAATGGCGCCATATTGACGGCAAGGACAACCCTGCCGACTGCGCTTCTCGCGGGATTTCTCCTAAGGAATTAGCCAATCATGCCTTATGGTGGAAAGGTCCGTCCTGGCTCTCTCAACCGCCATCTTCATGGTCTACCTCGCGCATCGACGTACCTCCTGGTCTCGTTGATTCTGAACGGCGAACCACTCATAAAATTATCTCATGCACTGCCCTTACCACTCTTAATTTAGAGAGCCGCTATTCTTCTCTTTCCCGGCTGCAACGCGTCACTGCGTGGTGTCTCCGCTTCGCACATAACGTCAGGAACCCCGCGTGTCGCACTACCGGGTTTCTCTCCGCCGCTGAGCTATCTGCTGCTCTAGACATATTAGTTAAGGCCATTAAACAAGTCGCTCTCACAAATGAGTATTAAGCAGCCAATGACCCTACATCAAAATTGCATCTTAAACGTACTCTCCAATTATTCATCGATCCGCGGGGGGTCCTCCGCGTAGGTGGACGACTCCATCATGGCCCACAACCGTTTTCCGCTAAACATCCGGCCTTGCTTCCTAAAGATCATCCCTTTACCAACTTAGTCATTGATCAAGCCCATTGTCAAAATCTGCACGCTGGTCCCTCTACTACGCATTCCTTTATTCGTCAGTGATTCTGGATATTGGACGGGAGAAACGTAGTTCGGCATCGCCTCGCTAAATGCAACAAATGTTTCCACGTTAAGCCTCAACCACTCATCCCCACCATGGGACGCTTGCCCCGTGATCGTATCACACCCACATACCCATTTTCAAAGGTAGGAATTGATTACGCAGGTCCTTTTTCCGTATCTTCTGCTCGCATCCGAGGATGCCGCGTAACCAAGGCATATATCTGTGCATTTGTTTGTTTCCCCACTAAAGTCATTCACCTAGTACTTACATCCGAACTATCCGTCGCAGCCTTTCTAGCCGCCTTTGCTCGTTTTTGTGGTAGACGGGGACGTCCTTCAGATGTCTACAGCGATAACGGAACCAACTTTGTAGGAGCTAGCCGTCAAATCAGCGAAGTCGGTCGTTTCTTCCGAGACCTAAATACTCAACAAACTATTGTTCAACATTCCTCGCGCGAGGGCATTCAATGGCATTTTATTCCTCCCAGGGCTCCCCATTTCGGGGGTCTTTGGGAAGCCGCGATTAAATCTACTAAACGCCATCTCCGTACCGTAATGGGTATTCAGGTTTTATCATTCGAGGAATTCTCAACCCTACTTACTCAGATTGAAGCCGTACTCAATAGCAGACCCTTATGTGCGCTTTCATCCGACCCTCATGATCTAGAAGCCTTAACTCCAGGACACTTTCTTATCTGTCGACCGATATCCGCTCCCCCCCACTCAGGACCTAACTGATGTGCCCATCAATCGCGTGGCACGATGGAAACTCACTGACAAGATCCATCAGTCTTTTTGGAAGCGATGGACCATCGAATATCTGCACACACTCCAGCAGCGATCCCGCTGGACGGAATCCGCCCCCGAACTAACTATCGGCGCTCTCGTGCTGATCCAAACCGATAACTCGCCTCCTCTGGGTTGGCCATTAGCCCGGGTTACCGAATTGCATCCCGGAGAGGACGGTATCGCCCGAGTCGCTAGCCTCCGAACCGCTCCGGCATCATAAAGCGCCCAATCACCCGCATATGCCCTTTACCATCACAATGATGCCACTTTCGTGCCATGGGCGGGGGAATGTTTAGTCGCGGACCTGGACTACCCGCCAGATGGAACCAACCGATCCTTGCCTCTTCGATCGGAAATGTTCTGTACCGCCAAAATTAAGGAGAGGGGAGAGCGACGCTATTGAGTCACTCACTCGCTGCCTGACTGGCCTGGATCAACGACCATCGCACACTGCCGCTTACCACTCCGCTTTCAAGCCGCTATTCCTATGAGAACGTCCAGAGGTCTTAAAGTTTGTTACTCGCCAGAAGCTATGCTGAAATGTTGCGGTGTATAAGCGGAATATAAGTGGTTTTAAAATTCTGGAATTGCGTTATATCTCCGTTAAATTTCGGTAAATCAAGGGGGGGCAGCCGAACTTCCGGTACCCGTGGTGCGACACGTGTGGTAACTGAGCGGTCCAATGATTGGACCTCTAAGTCCATAGCCTCGGTTTGCGCTCGAATGAATTGATCCATAAGATCGGAAGGAACAGGTATCTCATCATTAATGGACTCAGTGATTACGGCATTATGGGTTTCGATAATCGAAACGCTGTACGAGCGCGTCCCGATCCTAATATCCCATTTCCCGTGATGGATCCTCACTCTCGATCCTACCTGATCCAACAGGTCGCACCCTACTATCATCTGGTACTGCCGGGTCATTCCTCCCACTACATGGACGTTCAAATTTCCCTGTTTCCCTGTCCACCGATTAATCTCAATGTTTATTTCTCCCTCCACTTTGCATGGCCCGCCCAGAGTAATTAATTGGCATTTACACTCGCGTACCTGGAGTACCCTCTCGTTCCCGTACAACTTTTCCAACGCCTCTTTTGTCACAATAGTGTTGGAACTCCCCGTATCCACTAGACACAGCACTCCCCCTCTAAGCCTAATAATTGGCAACCAGCAAGACTCACCTCTAATGTTATTGCAGGTCTCAGCGCGGTCGCCTCTCCGCAGACACCCTCCTCAGATTGCTGCGTGCTTCCTGCTCCTCGCCCCTACTAGTCGCTGTTCCTTCCGCTGCTCTCGTCCACTGCTACCTGGTTCTTCCTCCTCCGTTTCCGATACACCCGATGACTCTGTTGTCTCATCAGCTGATCAAACTCTACGGCTCCGTCCAGTGTCCCTCCGCAACCTCTGCATATTCACCTCCATCGGTTCACCCCGGTCTACTTCTCTTCGCTTTATATAGGGGCATTGTCGTGCCATGTGCCTCTCGCTGTTGCACTCGAAGCACCTTGTGCGAGGGGATTGGGCCACCAGATGACCCGTCTTGCCGCACTCGTGGCACCTTCTATCTTCCCTCCTTCCACTCCTCTTATCTGTCCCTGGTCGCCTGTCTCTCGCGAACGACCTCTCCTTCCTATACTTCTCGGGTTCTCTTCTTCTCCCAGCTTCTAGTCTTGGCCGATTTCTATGTATCTCAGGTCTGCGATACGTAACCCTACTCCATCCTGCTTCTACCTCTTCGCTGTGTCTGGCTTCCTCTTCTCTTGCGCTTGAGTCAACCATCTCCTGGGCGCATTCTAGAAATGATTTATCTCGCGGTAACCCTTCTTTTCTGCCAGTATCCCTAGCGAGCTGGGTCTTCAAGATTCTGGACAGAAAATCCATTCTGGCCTCTACCTGCTCCGTCTCCATCACTTCGCGTAGTTTCTCTGTTATTTTATTGTACCGCGCTAGCAGTACTGCTGCGTATTGCCCCTGTGTTTGTCCAGGATTCCGATACTCCCTGAACATCTGGAGCATGTCTTCCTCGGGAGCCCATCGTCCCCCACCAAACGCTTTCTTTAACCTTTCCTTGACTACGTGCCACGGCGTTTCCTCATCGGCCTGGATTAGGTTGAGTATGCTCCTCCTGACACGACATACCAGAGCTGCCCTTAGTCTAGTGGCATCCAATTCCTCTATGTCCTTTGCCTCGGTTTGAATGTGAATATAATACATTATTCGGTCTCCTCCCTTCAGGAAATGATTAAGCTCCCCGACTTCACCGTCAAACCTCTCGAGCTCGCTTATCTCTCTCCTCATATCCCGCGCGTTGTTCTTCCTAAGCTTCATGCCCTCTAACTCATTCGCTTCTCTTGCAGCTATGTCCGCACGCGCTAATGACAACGTAGTTGACGGCAACAACGGGAAATTAGGGTTTAGTTCTAAAACTGATTCCTGTGCTTCTAGCGGAGGTTGTGTTGCGGGTTGTGGTTGAGGTTGTGCGTCCATCGTGAGCACGGCTGGTCTCAGGATATTGTTTCCTTCAGGCATTATTACTTTTTTCGTGATCACAATAAAGGTACTGAACGGAGAGAAAAGAGAGAAAAAAAAAATTCTTTAACCTGGTTTTCTTTTCACAAGTTCCCGGGTTTCGGCACCACTTAAGTGTCGTGACACGGATAGTAATAAAAAAAAAAATAAAAGGAACGAAATAACGCACACTATTAGACTTCTGAAACGATACTGATTTATTCTGTCTCATAATCCTGCTTGTATATGTTTTACATTGTTTATATTTACAATCATGGTATTAACAATAATGCTGTCCTAGTTACACTTGTAACTTATATATATATTTATATATATATATATATATATATATATATATATATATATATATACATTTATATATATATATATATATATATATTTATATAAGTATAAATAATATATATATATATATATATATATATATATATATATATATATATATATATATAAATATATATATATATATATATATATATATATATATATATATATATATTTATATAAGTATAAATAATATATATATATATATATATATATATAAATGTATATATATATATATATATATATATATATATATATATATATATATATATATATATATATATATAAGTTAAGTGCCATAGCCGGGTAATAGTGGAGCTTAATCCTACTGAGAATATAAACAACTCCCAGATCTTATATCAGAAGGATTAAGTTATCAATAAAGTCAGTTATAACCGATCTCTCTGTGCGTTATCATTCTAAACCTTTCCTTTTTTTTTAGTTAAAGTGTCTCGAATTCGTTAAGTGGTGCCGAAACCCGGGACACGGATTAGAACATAGGAAAGAAATTTTTTCCCGCTGTTCTGTTTTTGTTTGTGGCGTTATTTTCTCCTTTGTTGTGGATAGTACTAAAGTGCGCCAAAATGAATGACCAGGCTACGAGCATCCTGAGGCCGGCGACCTTGACGCTAGATCCTCCACAGGCGGAACAGATGATCCCTGAACTTCAACCTCAGGTAACGTCCTCCTTAGCATTAGCTCGGGCGGACCTGGCGAGACAGGAAGCTAACCGAATTGCTCAAGAAACCAATGAACTCGAAAAAATGAAATTGCGGAAGGCCAACGCGCAAGACATCAGGAGGGAAATTTCTGATTTGGATAAGTTCAACGGCGATGTCGGGGAAATCAACCATTTTATCAAAGGTTGAGACGGAATCATGGCAGGCATTCAATCCCAGATGGCAGCGGATTTTCTGGAAGAACTGGATGCCAAAAGGTTACGAGTAGCCCTGGCACGGCGTGTCCGCAGAAGCGTGTTGAATTATATTCAGGCCGACGAGGAGACCGAATGAGCTGTGATTAAAGAAAGGTTGAAGAAGGCGTATGGAGGAGGGAGATGGACGATCGAGGAGGACATTTTCCAAATGTTCTGTGAAAGGAGGCAGAGCCGGCAGACGCCGGGCCAATACGCTGCAGTCATGTTGGAGCGGTATCAGAAACTAAACGCGAAAATGAGAGAGATCGTCTCAGCAGAAGAGACAGACGCACGAATGCTATTTCTGTCCACGATCTGGAAGGTGCAGTTGGCAAGGCAGTTGGGGAAAAAGGAAGGATTCCCTGCCGAGAAAACGTTCCTAGAATGCGCTCAGAACCTTGTGGATACAGGGGCCCGAGAAGAGGAGAGTTACAGGATGGAGGTAGATAAGCCTGAGTGGACAAGGGTTTCAGTGAATCGACCAAGAATCTCCGCGACTCCAGGAAGAAGAACAAGCGCCAGAGAAAAACCGTTCACGGCTGAAAAAAGAAATTGGCAGCCGAAGTCAAGGAATGGGCCCAGGAAGGATGAAAGGAAGTGCCAAGGGTGTGGCAAGGCGAGCCATCTGGTAGCAAAATGCCCACGGTCCAGATGTTACGAGTGCGGGATGGAAGGACATTTTGCCAGGCAATGCCCGTACATCTTTCGCCGGAAGAAAGGACAGCAAGTAGAACCGATGGAGGTGAATGCACAAGAGGTACGGAATAGGAGGTAAGCGGCCAGACGAGGCGGGTCCCCAAGGGACACATCTAGTGTGTCGGGATCATCAGAGACGGAGGAGGAACCAGGCAGCAGTGGCGAGGGCAGCGTGAGCAGCGGCTGGAATCGGCAACAAAAGGCGGGTCAGCGGCGGATGGCAACAACGAGACGGAAGCAGGCGGCCGTATGAGGAGGGTGCTCGTAGAGTGGCGACCGGGCTTGCGTGATAAACAACTTAGAAGGTAAGCTGAAAAATTGGTTGCCTATTATTAAGACGTACGGTGAAGTGAAGTGCCTTGTTGACACAGGGAGTTCGAGTACCTTGTTGTCAAAGCAAGCAGCGGAGAAGTTGTGTGGTAAAGGGGAGGCACTTCAGATCAGGAGATGCAAATGTAGGCTGTTAACCTTGGGAGGGCTATGTAGAGTGATGGGCGAAACAGATATGGGATTGAGCGAGTGGGGGAAAACGGGAGCGCCCCTGCAAGTACATGTAGTAGAGAGTTTGCCCAGGGAGTACCAGGCCATAGTTGGGTGCGAGCTGTTGGAGAGGGTGGGCGCGAAGGTGGAAAATAAACGAGGTAGGTGGTTCGTTACGTTAGGGGGTAAGTCATACACGGGGCATCGGGCGGTGCGAGGTTCTCGGGTGGGAGCTGTGACTAGGGTAGTTGAGTGGAGGAGTTTATTACTGAAAGAATTCCGGGACATCTTTTATAAGGAAGGGGGAGTATTAGGTGTCACGGGAAGGACGGTCCACGAAATTCCTCTAAAACAGGAGAAGACCACGTACGTGAAGGAGAAGCGGTATCCCCAGGCGCTGAGACAGCACATCCGGGCAGAATTAGAGGAGTTAAAACGTCAGGGGATCATTGTCGACAGCTCGTCTCCGTTCAATAGCCCTCTGTGGGCGGTAAGGAAGAAAAGTGCGGCAGGGGAAGAGAAATATAGAGTGGTCGTGGACTTCCGTCAGCTCAACGAGAATACAAAGGACGAAGCTTAACCAATTCCCCGATTTGACGATATCATAGATCGACTGAGTAATATTTAGCACATTAGATTTGAAAGCAGGGTATCACCAAATCAGACTGCATCCCCGGGATCAGGCGAAAACAGCCTTCACATTCGAACGGGGACATTGTGAATTCACGAGAATGCCGTTTGGACTTAAGAATGCGCCCCTCACGTTCCAGCGGCTGATGGACGAATTCCTCAGGAGGGTAGATGAGGAGATTTGCCAGGTTTATATGGATGACCTTCTCGTGTTTAGCAAATCGGAGGACGAACACGTGCAACACCTTCGGCAGGTCTTCAAGAGGCGAATTCGGGCTGAAACTGTCTCCAGAGAAGTCCGTGTTGGGTCGAACTGAGATCAATTTTTTAGGGCACACGGTGTCTCGGGAAGGAGTTAGGCCGGACAAGTCCAAGGTGGAAGCGATCACCAAGATGGCGATACCCCGGGACGTGAAAGGCATTAGAAGGCTTCTGGGGGCCCTTAATTATTATAGGCGTTTTGTTCCGGGCATGGCGCGGTACCTGGTGCCCATCAATAACTTGTTGAAAAAGGGAGCGCGAGTAGTTGTCACGCCGGTCATGGAGGACAACCTGCAGAAATGTCTGGAGCATCTGACGGGGGAACCGGTGCTAGCGTTTCCAGATTTTGCTAAACAGTTCATTGTGACTACCGATGCCACTGAGTACGCCTTAGGGGCGGTGTTGTCTCAGGGGCATGACCAGGGGGACCGGCCTATAGCATACGCGAGCAGGAGATTGTCCGAGGCCGAGCCAGATATAGTGCGTTGGAGAGGGAGCTACTAGGCATTGTTTGGGCGGTCGACCATTTCAGACCATATTTGTTTGGCAGAAGATTCCGGGTCCAGACGGATCACCGGCCGTTACAGTGGGTGGGCCAGCTAAAGGAGTCATCCGCTCGAGTGGCTCGCTGGAAAGAGAAGCTCAGCCAGTACTCCATGGATGTCGTCTACAAACCGGGGAAGGAAAATGTAGTCGCCGATTGGCTGTCGCGGGCACTCATGGTGAATGCTATCGAAGAGGATGTCGCAGGACCATCGGGAGATATCCGGCAGTTTCTGCAGGACTGGTCGCCGGGGAGCGAAGGAGAACGGTCCATCACGGAAGCGGGAAGAGATGAGGTATCGTCGGACAGAGAGAGCTCTACGGACGAGAGACCGGGGGATTTAGAAGAAATTGATGAAATCGTGAACGACAAACCGAGGCAGATCATCTGGAAGACAAAGACGTCAGGCATGCTGTCCATAGAGTATCTGCGTTACGGGCGGTCGCGCATCAATGTCATCTCGTCGCAATCAGGGGTGCGATTGGACCTCGTCTGTAAAGCCCTCAAGGACGCTTCTAAGCCGGGACACACACACCATCTTTACATGGGTAACGCGGTAATCTGGGACAAAATCCGACAGGTGTGGAAAACGGATCAAATCCCGGATCGCGTTTTCATCCGGTGCAGGATCATGGTCGAGACTATCAGGGACGGCGGCCGACAGAAGGAAGTGACCGGGGCCTACCACGTGGGCAAAACCAATCATAGGGGGGTTAATGAGACACTACAGGCGCTGAGGAGGCGATATTATTGGTCGGGAATGCGGCGGACAATCCAGGAAGTTATAGGGGCATGCGAGATCTGCATGGTGCAGTATGACCGCCACCCACCGCAGGCCGTACAGGGAGAAACACCCACGGGGGATCGACCACTCCGAGATCTGCAAGTGGACACGTTCACCTGGAAGGGTTTTACTTGGCTCACGACCATCGACGTTTTCAGCAAGATCGCCATGGCTCACCTGATCCACTCTAAGGAAGCAGAGTCGGTGCTATCAGCCCTTCGGACATGGTTTATGTTTTATGGGGTACCTGATACCATAACGTCCGATAAAGGGAGGGAGTTCAAAACGCGGTGGTGAGCGAGGAAGCGCGTAAGTTGGAGTTCGCGTGGTGGTTCAACATTCCGGGACACCCGAAGGGTAGGGGAGGGGTAGAGCGGTTATAGCACGCGTAGCGACCACCTCAGGGTCTACCTTGTCGAGCAGGGGTTGACGCCGGACGTAGCGATGCGGAAAGCGGTTGCGGCGTACAACCATTCTGTCCATTCTGTAACGGGGTTCTCTCCGTTTGAAGTGTTGTTTGGGGTTCGCGGGCCTAGTCGGGATCCCGAGGTTACGGTTGGAAGTAGCGTCGCAGCGCGCGACATCGTCGCGAACCACGTGCGGGTTCGGGAGGCGTGGGAAAAGGCGCGAAGACTGATCGTGAGGGAAAAACGGACCAGAGTTGCTAGGGAAAACGCGAGAGTCCGAGACTGCTCGGGTGAACTCAAAATTGGGGCTATCGTCTACAGGCGAATTGGGTCTAATAGGGGCAAGGAGCCACGGCGATACGAGGGGCCATTCCGTGTTGTAGTCATTCGGGAACACAACACAATCACTATCGAAAGTGAAGGGACCCCAGGAGGCGGCGGACGGTCCATATTGAACAGCTGAAATTTCCTCTGGGGTCTGGAGTGCCTTCGCCTACTCCAGTGGAGTGTTAAATTGTGAGGAACAAGAAAGTGTTTGTATTTCTATCAGTGTAAAATTTTGTTTTGTATTATTATTAGTAGCTATTTTTGTTTTTCCTTTTTCTCCTATCTGGTGTGGAGGACATCAATCAGTAGGGAGTAGTTCTGGTTGTTTTATTATTCCTTGTTGCTGTATCTTACTTTTGTTTATTGCACAATTGTATGGTGTTTATTTGATTTTGTATATACTGAAATTGTGTGTGTCTGGGAGCTGTAGTGTGTACAGGAGCCAGCTCTGCTACTCACCTGGACTGGTCCTTCCTTTAGTTTCCAAAAGTGTTTGGAAACTGGAGGGGGGGAGTTAAGTGCCATAGCCCGGTAATAGTGGAGCTTAATCCTACTGAGAATATAAACAACTCCCAGATCTTATATAAGAAGGATTAAGTTATCAATAAAGTCAGTTATAACCGATCTCTCTGTGCGTTATCATTCTAAACCTTTCCTTTTTTTTTTAGTTAAAGTGTCTCGAACTCGTTAAGTTATATATATATAAGTTAAGATAAGACATACACCAGTATAGGCACTAATCCTTAACAGTGAATGTCAACAATGTAAATACGATAAATAGACCATTGTAACTTGAATAAAGCAGTGTTTAACAAGACTTCATGCGTGTTATTATTCTCCTAAACTTCTCTTTTTTTATGTTTTATGTGCCGAAGCTTTTAAGTGGTGCCGAAACCCGGGAATTCGTTAACAGTTCCTAGTGAAGATTTTTTTTTTACGTAAAAACAGTTCGTAAAATTTTTTATTTTCCTTTTTTCGAATTATTCTTGTTTTATTTATTTTTTATTAATTCATATGTCAACAAGTGCCAGCATGAATGAACACGGTCAAAGTATTCTCAGGCCGGCAACGCTAACTTTAGACCCGCAACAGCCGGAACAAGAGAACCCGGAGTTCCCGCCGTATCCATCGACTACTCTAGCCATGGCGCGGGCGGACTTAGCCGCGCAAGACATTAGGAGAGAGATCTCTGATCTAGAGAAATTCAACGGAGATGTGGGTGAGCTCAACCACTTCATCAAAGGCGGAGACGGCATCATGGGCAGCATACAGTCACAGGAGGCGGCTGATCTTTTGGAGGAAACAGACGCGAGAAGATTGCGAGTGGCATTAGCACGTCGGGTCAAGAGGAGTGTCCTAAATTTGATCCAAGCCGATGAGGATACTCCATGGATGGTGATTAAGGAGAGGTTGAAAAAAGCCTACGGAGGAGGGCGATGGGCCCCAGAGGAGGACATGTTACAGATGTTTAGAGAGATGAAGAGGACAGGGCAGTCGAATGGCCAATACGCAGCAGGACTTCTCGCCAAACTAAATAAAATAAATGAAAAATTGCGTGAAGTGATGGAAACCAGCGCAGTGGAAGCTTGGATGTTGTTCATGACAACAGTCCTCAAAGTACAACTGGCTCGGGATACCGGAAAGAAGGACGGTCTGCCCAGGGATAAGTCATTCGTAGAATGCGCTCAGGATATGGTGGATGCGAGTGCCCGGGACGAGGAGGAAAAAGAAGTGCTTGAACCAGGGTGGAGTAAAGTGTCCTATCGCAGAAACGAGGTAGGTAGAAATCGAGCAAGGATAGAACCGGAGAGAAGAAGAGAGGGAGAGTTTGTTAGAAAGAAGCCGATGATCAGAGAGAAGCGGCAATTTGGTGACAGAAAGAACTCGAGAAGAGACGACAGGAGGTGCCATGAATGTGGTAAGACAGGACACTTGATGGCCCAGTGCCCACGCACGCGCTGCTTCGAATGCCATAGCGAGGGGCACATGGCTAGGCAATGCCCGTACTTAAGAAGGAGAGATCACGATCGAGGAGAACCGATGGAAATAAACGCTCAGCGAATGTGGAGGAGGAGTAGAGTTCCATCTGTTTCATCGAGATCTTCGGGGACTTCGGGATCCGAGACGGAGGGCAGCGAACCTGGTGGCAGGAGAAGCAGTGAATCCGGTAGCAGAGGGGCTCCTGGAGGAAGGCGCAAACAGCGGAGTGCAGGGAGGAGACACGAGGAGGTAAGCAGGGAATGAGGATGGTGTAAATGGAGGGGCAACCTTTTGTGTGTTAATACTATTGGGAAAAAGTGTGAGCGGTTGCCTATAATTGAATTTTGTAAGGGGTGGAAATGCTTAGTGGATACGGGGAGTTCCTGTAGTTTAGTGAGTAAGGAGAGTTTAAGTATAATATTTAAAAGAAAGTGTATACCAGAATTCAGGAAGTGCCTGTGTAAGTTGGTCACTTTGAGTGGTCCCTGTACCGTCGAGGGTGAAATCGAGTTAACATTGGATAAATGGGGACGTGAGGGTGAAGTGGCGACATTACACGTGGTAGAGGACATGCCGCGGAAGTACGGGGGAATTCTGGGTTGCGACCTACTCCGAAAACTGGGTGTGAAATTGCGGAATTCAGGGGGTGCATGGGGTATAAAAATCGGGAAAAAGATGTATAAAACGATTGAGGAAGGGAAGAGGGGCGCGGGGTGTGTGGGAGCGATCACACAGGACAGGGAATGGCGGACAAGGGTGATAGACGAATATGCGGACATTTTTTTTCGCGAAGGGGAACCGCTAAGCGTGACAGGGGAAACTCTCCATGAAATTAACCTTAAGTCGGAGAAAGTTACCTACGTTAAGGAACGTAGATACCCACAGGCCTTGAGAAACCACATCCGGGACGAACTAGAGGAGCTGAAGCGGCAGGGGATCATCGTCGATAGTAAGTCGCCGTTTAATAGCCCCTTATGGGCAGTAAAGAAAAAGTCCATTGAGGGTGAGACTCAGGACCGCTATAGGGTGGTGATCGACTATAGGCAGTTGAATGAAAACACGTTAGACGAGAAGTACCCCATCCCGAGATTGGATGATATCTTGGACAGGTTAGGCGGGGCGGTGATTTTTACCACATTAGATCTGAAATCCGGGTATCATCAAATACGTATGCACCCCAGGGACCAGAGCAAGACAGCCTTTACATTCGAAAGGGGGCATTACGAATTTACGCGCATGCCCTTTGGTCTGAAGAACGCGCCCATAACATTCCAAAAGCTAATGGACGAGTTCCTGCGTGGTCTAGACGAGAATATGTGCCAAGTGTACATGGACGATCTTCTCGTTTTTAGTAGATCGGAGGCGCAGCATATTGCGGATTTGAGACAGGTCTTTCAGCGCATTAGGCAGTTTGGGCTGAAACTTTCCAGGGAAAAGTCTATGATAGGGCGGAAACAGATAAATTTCCTGGGTCACACGATATCGGAGGAAGGGGTGCGTCCGGACGGAAAGAAGGTCGAGGCGATTGCCAAGATGGCAGTTCCCACTGACGTGAAAGGAATTCGGCGACTGTTAGGAACCCTTAACTATTACCGCCGTTTCGTCCCAGAGATGGCTGAAAATCTCGTTTCGCTGAACGAGCTCCTACGAAAGGGGCGTACGATTCGGATTACTCCGGAAATGGAGGCGAAAGTTAGGAAGTGCATGGAGCAGCTGCAGACCCAACCGGTTCTGGCGTTCCCAGACTTCAATAAACCATTCTCCATTACGACGGATGCTAGTGAGTATGCGTTGGGGAGCGTGCTGTCCCAGGAGAGTGAGCAGGGGGATCGACCGATTGCGTATGCGAGTAGGAGGCTCACGGACGCGGAGTCTAGGTATAGTGCCCTGGAGCGCGAGCTACTAGGCATCGTTTGGGCGGTCCAACACTTCCGGCCCTACGTGTTCGGGAAACGGTTCAAGGTCCACACAGACCATCGTCCCCTTCTGTGGGTGGGAAATTTAAAAGAGTCGTCGGCGAGAGTCACGCGGTGGAAAGAGATCCTCAGCCAGTATAACATGGAGGTGGTCTATAAGCCGGGTAAGGACAACGTGGTGGCGGACTGGTTATCTCGTGCTCTCCAAATTAACGCCATAGAACCGGAGGTTGGTGAACCGTCGGGAGAGATGCAGAGATTTATCCGGGAATGGACGCCAGGTGGAGAAGGAGAACTTGGGACGGACAATCGTGACAATGCAGTTTCCACCGACCAGGACGGATCAGGGGAGGAGAGGTCAACGGAGATGGAAGAGCTGGACGAGCCAGTCAACGATAAAAACCGACAGATCATATGGAAAACCAGGACGACAGGACTTCTGAAAATGGAATGTTCCAAGTATGAGAAGCACAGTATCGTTACTATCTGGTCCCAGCCGGGAGTCAAAGAGGAGCAGATATGCAGGGTCTTGAAAGATGCGTCCAAAGTTGGTGCGACCCACTACCTCTACGTCGGGAACGGGACAGTATGGGAAAAAATTCGGGGTCTATGGAGAAAAGAAAAGATAGGCATGGACCGAGCGTTTATTCGGTGTCGTCTGATGGTAGAAACATTACGGGATGCTGAGCATCAGAAGGAAGTGACATTGGCGTACCATCAGGGTAAAACGAATCATCGCGGAATTAATGAGACCATTGCAGCCCTAAAACGTAGATATTATTGGGTAGGGATGAGGAGAACGGTGGAAGATATGGTGCGGGAATGTACCGTCTGTCATACTGCGAAGTATGATCGTCATCCTCCGATTGGACTACAAACAGAGACGACTACCCCCACGGCACCGGTGACGGACCTCCAGATTGACACATTCACTTGGAGAGGTTTCAAATGGGTGACGATAGTGGATGTCTTCAGTAAGACAGCTATGGCCCATCTGGTGAAGGAGAAGTCGGCAGCGGCGGTCAGTGAGGCCCTTCGAATCTGGTTCCAATTCTACGGAGTACCCGATAGAATTTCCTCGGACGGGGGAAGGGAATTTGATAATGCCCAATTGCGGAGGGAGATGCAGGAACTTGGGGTTGAATGGCATTGGAACACGCCTGGGCATCCGAAGAGTAGAGGGGGGATCGAACGTCTACATAGCACCCTAGGTGAGCATTTGCGGGTATTTCATGCCGACAAGGGTCTGGAGGCAGATGTGGCTATGCCCCGCGCTGTAGCGGCGTACAATCATTCGATCCACATGGCCACCGGGTTTTCCCCATTTGAAGCCCTGTTCGGTCTTCGGCCTCGAAGGAGAGATGTGCGGGATACGGTCGTAGACGACACCGTGGCGGAACGCCTCGTCGCGAACAGATTAAAACTCGACCGAGTATGGGGAAAAGCGCACGCACGAATGGTCTCGGAAAAGAGTAAGAGAGTAGCCAAGGATAATTTCGGTGTCAAGGATATCATGGGGACCCTTAGGATAGGCGATATTGTGTACAGAAAGATCGTGTCAAATCGCGCAAAGGAGGTACTCAGGTACGAGGGGCCATTCAAAGTGATCGCGATTAGGGAGCACAATCTGGTCACCGTTCAGAGTCTGGCAGAGCCCAGAAAACGTAGAACGGTGCATATTGAGCAGCTGAAAATTCCAGCTGGAGACAGGAGACTGTAAATATGTACGATTACTGTTCTATGTAATTTTTTTTTTCTTCTCTCTTTTTCTTCTTAGTGTTATTATTACTTTGTATTTGTAGGTGTATGTTATAGTGGGTCAGAAGAAGATGATGACGTTAAGTTAAAGTGCTAATTGAGCTCTTGTACATAGTGTAAGATTTCTTTTCTGTTGTGTTTTATAAGTGCTAGATTTCTTGATTGGAAGATATTGTATTTAATTTTCTTTTTATTACTTTTGGTACTCTTATGTTTTGTTTCTGTTTTTCGAGTTTACGAGAATGTTCGTAAACTGGCAGGGGGGAGTTAAGATAAGACATACACCAGTATAGGCACTAATCCTTAGAATGTCAACAATGTAAATACGATAAATAGACCATTGTAACTTGAATAAAGCAGTGTTTAACTAGACTTCACGCGTGTTATTATTCTCCTAAACTTCTCTTTTTTTATGTTTTATGTGCCGAAGCTTTTAAGTTATATATATATATATATATATATATATATATATATATATATATATATATATATATATATATATAAGTTAAGATAAGACATATACCAGTATAGACACTAATCCTAAACAGTGAATGTCAACATTGTAAATACTATAAATAGAGGATTGTAACTTGAATAAATCAGTGTTTAACTAGACTTCATGCGTGTTATTCTCCCAACTTCTCTTTTTTTTATGTTTTATGTGCCGAAGCTCTTTAGTTATATATATATAATGGAATCGTTGAACTCGATTTGCACATCTAAAAAGTTCGACTATGCAAGTCATTAAAATTGATATATTTGATGCTAAATGTTCTTCTTTAAATATTTTATTTGAAAAGAAAAGATATGGCCAGGACCGGGACCCGAACCCGGGACCTTCACCTCTTCGTGGTGACGCCTTATCCATCTCGGCTATCCTGGCTTCGCTTCACGGCCAGCCATATCCCATATGTTACTTTAATATTATTTTATTTTGGATCTAGTTGACTTTAAGTCGTTAATATTATTATAATTTATTTTATCTTTATATTATATAATTTTTCAAATAAAATATTTAAAAAAATATATAATATAAAGATAAAATAAATTATGATAAATTTTCTTCTGTTTAAAAAAATCCGTAAATTTTACAATATTGAAGAATTTGTCGATATTTTTAACTCATACTTATTTGCTTCAACTGTATGTATATTACGGTATCCTCGTACGCGAATTTCGGCAACTTCAAAACATTGAATTAAATTGAAACTATACAAATTTCTCTGGGAGCTATTAAAATATAATAATTTAATATGTTTCTCTCATTACCCTGGCCCAGATCTTCAGGATTAGCTATTTTTTGTATCTTTTAACCGAGTCTGGCACCCAGGATTGCTTTACAAACTCCGACACCTCTTACCACCTGCAGATTTCCTAATTATTAAATCAAACAACCTCACTATCAGGTCATTCAAAGTAAATCACAATAATGTATTTTCATCCCTCTATTCTCAATCTGCTGGTGTTCCTCGAGGCAGTAACCTCGGCCCAATCTTCTACACATATTAAACAGCAGGCATCCCAACCCATCTTAATACTATTCTTACCACGCATGCGGATGACACACGCCTATTATCAACACTGATCCAGTTATAGCATCTCATACTCCTTAATCCCATAACTCTGACCTTGAAAAATGGTGTCAAAACGTGAGGATTAAAATAAATTTCCAAAAATCCCGTCAAATCATCTTTACCTTCCGTCTTAAACCAACGACATCCCACTGATTCCTTTAGAAAAGGTCCTGTACTTAGGACTACACCGTGACAAAATATTAACTCGGAATTCTCATACCAGACCGAAACGATAATAAACAGCTCGAAGTTCCAGGCTACTTCAAAATTTACAAGATAATCACGCTAATTTCTCAATTAATTATAAAAGACTCATGGGACATGCATGACAATCTTTAGACCCGTCTGGACATACGGAGTAGGCCTTTGGGGCTCCACTAAATCATTGAAATCATTTCGTATTCAATACTTACGATCCAAAATCCTTCAAAAAATCCTCAATGCTCCTTACTTTGTAACGAACAAAGTAATCCATAATGACCGTAATATCCCAATCGTTGCTGATTTGGCCCAAATCCGATATCAATCTTTTCATAACAAACTTCATTCCAACTAAAACCCACCAGTTTCAATTCTAGCAACCTCTCCAATTCCTGATATTCCTCCGAGGCGTCTGAAAAAAAGATGGCCTCGTGACCTTCTAAGTTGAACTTGTTATTTGAGTGTTACCACTGGTTAGTTTCTCTACTTGTCTCTACTCATGCCAATTTGTACCATTCACTCTATTTACTTGTATTAGTATAATACAGTTGTAAATTTCATTGAATAAATTATTTTTAAAAAATCAAGCCAATAAACAATATTAAATAAACAAAAGGAATGAGATGTTACGGCTTAAATATTTATTTTATCCGGTGTAACACCGGACACTACAGCTAGAGTGATCATAAACTACAATTTGACCAAAGTGGACATGTATTGAAGCATCCATTTTCATGGATTTCACATTGAGAGATGTTTTCTTGATTTATTCTGATTTTTCATTTTTCGATGCTTATATAAAATTGTAAAATTAAAAGTACAAATATATAATTCGGTGGTTTTAACTAAATTTATAATTAGTATAGCGATTAGCAATCTAGATTTACACTATCTAGTGAGAGGCTATAAATTGTATTCAAGGATTACAACCTTTACGAACGTTCAACGATATTATTTTAAATGCCTACGTCGGAGTAGAGCTTTGGGGCTCCACTAAGCCATCGAATTCCTCTCGTATCCAATCCTTATAATCCAAAATCCTTGATAAAATCCTCAATGCTCCTTATTTTGTTAAGAATAAAGTCATCCATAACGACCTCAATGTCCCTTTTGTTGCTGATTTGACCCGAACCCGGTATCTATCCTTTCATAACAAACTTCATTACCACTCAAACCCTCTAGTTTCAAACCTAGCTTCCTCTTCCATTCCCGATAATCCTCCGAGGTGTCTGAAAAGAAGATGGCCACGTTACCTTCTTAGTTGAACTTTGATTTGAGTACTACCAGTGGGTAGTTTCTCTACTTGTCATTATCATGCCATTATGTAGCACTTATCCTATGTACTTGTTGTATTATTGTAATACAGTTGTAAATATCAATAAATAAATTTATATATAAAAAAAATGCCTACGTATTTTAATATAAGTAAAGAAAAGGCATGGATAGTATATAAATGTATATTTTATACAGAATTATCTTATTCAAACTTCAAAATTCTCTAATATACGTTATACATTGATATTATTAAACTTCGCAAAATTTTCGTTTTCCTTAACAGAGCTGATGAGGAAAGGATCTATAAGGAAGAATAGTCACTATAAATTTTGGGCTTGGTCTGTTATATGAGTTCCATTAAGTCGATTGCTTGCATGAAATCATTGATGAGTAAGTAGCATAAGTATTTTTAATGTCAATATCTTGTTAGCTCCCCTCATCATCTTAATTTGATTAATCCTGAATGGCTAGGTCGACATATCATGAACTGAGGCGTTGGCTTGGAAAATTTAGTAAGTATGACAAGAACATTTTTCTTTTCTTTTTTTATAGAAATTGTAGTATTTAGTCCTAATAATAGGATAGAAATAGGATTAAATATAAACTGGGAGTGGTTTAGTTTTTATGAACGGCGGAAGCTTCTATTTTCCTATTGAAACTTTGATTTTAGTTGTCACTTTTTTGCTTTTCCTATAAAATCCTTTTCATGGCTTATATTTTCCAAGTTAACACCTACATTATTTCAAATATTCATTAATCATTTGCTACAGGAGTATCTAATAAAGGATTTTTTTGTGTAAGTTCTCTAAATTTAAAAGGCTGCCTTTCCTGGCAGTAAAATTAATAGTCTACAGCCAATTAAACGTGAATAGATACAGCAGAACAACGCTTGTAAATAAATAATTTGTTTTTGAAAATCGAATTTCATTAGACAAATACCTATACCTTGCCATTTCTCCACTAAACGATCAAAATTATTGTAATACGAATCCGTTAATATTAACATTTCAGATATTTATCGCACCACGTACACTTCAGTGGATACCATAGAGTGCACACCGAACTATGGTATTTTTGCTGATATATGTTGAATTTTCAAATGATTTGCTTTTTTAGAAGAATTATTGCTGACTTCCACTGTTTTATACAGTTTTTGTAAAAATAAGTAAAATAGCTTTAATAGTCGATGAACTGAAGACATTGGACTACTAGGAATCCCACATTATCCACGTTATTGTCTATGAATATCCAGGGAGAATGGTGGAAGAAATGTATTTATTTATTTATTCTTCTTCTTCTTCTTCTTCTTCTTCCATGGCTCTACAGCCCTTGTAGGGCCTTGGCCTCCACAACAACGCTTCTCCTGTCTTCCCTGTCAGCAGCTCGACCTCTCCATTGTCCGATTCCCATCCTCTGCAGATCGTCTTCCACATCACCCAGCCATCGCAACCGGGCCTTCCTCTTCCTCTTCTGCCTTCTGGTTTGCCATATAATAGTTTCTTCGGGTACCTATCTTCTCCCATTCTCTCCACGTGCCCAAGCCATCTTATACGGGTTGACTTGACATAGGTGACTAGGTCTGGTTCATTGTACAGTTCCCGAAGCTCTCTATTATTTCTTGACCTCCATTGGCCTTCGTTACATACTGGCCCAAATATCTGCCGAAGTACTTTCCTCTCCCAGATCTGCAGCATCTTCTCGCATTCCTGGGTCAGGACCCACGTTTCACCAGCGTACGTGACAATCGGTCTTAAGATTGTTTTATAGATCAACAATTTTGCTCTCCGTGACATGTTCCGAAATCTTAATACTTTTTGCAATGCAAAGAGACATCTGTTGCCTGCTGAGATTCTTGCTTTAATTTCTGCAGTGATGTCATTCCTTCGTGTCACTAAAGCCCCCAGGTACTTAAAGCTGTCCACTTTCTTAAATGTGTGGTGGAGCAGTTGCATATGACTCTGCTCTTCCTGCCCATCATTTTTTGTGGAAATCATGTATTGGGTTTTTTCCTTATTTACTACAAGACCCAATTTTTTCCCCGCTTCTTCAAATTCCTGTAAAGCTCCCGAGAGCGCCGCTTTTGACCTTGCTGATATCACTACGTCATCAGCATACGCCAAGTGTTGGGTCATCCTGTTGCATATCGTTCCTCCTGGGTTGGTCCTGATTGATCTCGCAGCTTGTTCTAGTGCATGTTAAACAATACAGGTGAGAGGGGATCTCCTTGGCGCAGACCATTCTCTACCTCAAACTCTCCTGATAGCATATTTTGGATTTTTACCCTACATCTGGTGTTTTCCAAGGTCATCGCACTTAATCCGACTAACTTTTCTGGGACCCCTAGAGTTTTCATTACTTTGAGCAGTTCATTCCTATCAAGACTATCGTAGGCCTGACAGAAATCTATGAAGAGGTGATGGAGGTCAATATTGTACTCATATGCTTTCTCTAGCATCTGCCGTACGGAGAAGATATGATCAGTTGTGCTTCTAGTTGGCCGGAAGCCACTTTGGTATTCGCCAATATTTCTTTCAGCCCATGCCATAATTCTCCTATTTATTGCGACTGAATGTTTATTTACTATTTATTTATTATTTCTTCAAAATAAAATTTGAATCATAATTATTAGCCCAATAATACAACCGATTTCATTGTCCTTAATATTATTTTGACGTTTTTATTAAATTTTAAAGATGCATGCGTATTTTTAGAAATCTTTGTAAAATATATAAGGACGAAGCGTGTAGCCTTAATAACTGCTATTATTTCCACTTGATTATTTAATTTTGTATGAGCTACATAATGTGCTCTTCTATTGTCTAATCTGTGTTTTGTTTTGTAATAGTTATTGTAATTACTATGAGACTTTTTTTGCTCATTTTAGTTTTCGTCTGATAGAGGTAGATATAGCAGAGGTATACATAGAATACATAGAAGTAGGTATAACAAACAGTAGTTCAGAAGATGTCTTCATAATTTATATTTCTCTTAAGTTTCAGTTTACTTATATTTATATTTCATACTTCATTTTCCTTATGAATATTGTACACATTCTATTCAGCTGTTGATTGAATTTAAATATTTACCTGATTGAACGTCTATTTATTTGTTTTGAAATGTCAGTAGCGATTCCCGGAATTCTTTTATTAAAATCGATTCATCTAAAGTGACCTATACAAAATATTAAATAAGGCCAACGGGTATCCGATTATTCGGACCAACTTCGACGCTTCCGATCCCCACGGTACACGGATATTACTTATGTAAACACATTTACAAAGTGCTTATTCCAGAAAGGGTTTGTTGAAGAAAAAATGTTCACCCAGATCATTATTCATTAACAAAAATTAAAAAAAAAATTAATTTTTAAACAGAAAATATATTCCAGTAGCTAATTTTTGTTTTTGTTTGGTTTAAGAGTTGATAAACTCATAACCTCATAAGAATTATTATAATAAATTATTATAAGTACAAGAAAACAAAAAAAAAATAAAAAATTTTGAGAGTATTAGTAGTAGATCTTCAGTTATCACTCGCTCTACAAATTGACATAAATTTATGATATTAACAGGAATTAATTGATAAATTAACAGGAAAAGCCTTTTGACTAAATAATGAGCACTTTACAACATATGCAGATGACAGGTGTTAATTGCCCTAAACAAAATTGTTGATGGTTCATTAGTTTTATTTGGCTTTCTTGTTGTTCTTTTCTTTTTAATTGTAACGCCATTAGGTGTTAAATGTTCCGTGGTGAACCGTTAGACTCGTTACATTGGCTTAAATATAGATTGTTTCGGTATTTAAAGAAACTTTACCATTACTACCTGTTAATGGTCCAATATTGTAATGGTATTGTATTGTAAGGGTTCTATATTGAAACCATACTAATGGGTTCAGCAAATGATAGAGTCTGTACAGTTTCTAACGGTTGTGTAGGAAGGTGAATTAATCGAGATCACACTTAACGGCATGGGTATTCCTCCAATTAAGGGTACCCACTTTTTAGATGTTGGGCGAGTAGGCTATATACAGATGCTCTACGTGTTGACAGATTATATAATTAATCTATTCTAAATAGCTTTATAGATACCGAGCTACCCTCTTCGTGTTTGGCAAAGTTGGGCGTATCACCCCCAACCTGCGAATACGAATACGAATATTCGTATTCGCATATAGGAATACGAATATATTTGTATTCGCAAATGTAAATATGAATATTCGTATATTCGGACGTATAAATACGAATATTCGTGTATTCACAGAAAATTTGCGAATATTCGTGTACTCGCAGCTGAAATACACAAATACGTTCGTATTTACTTCAGAAAAATACAATTATACGCTACCAACAACGCTAACAAAGATCGTATTCGCTACCAAATTATACGAATACACTTGTATTAGCAGGAAAAATTCAGCTATATTCTCAACTAAAAAATTACTAAATATTATAAGTACTAGGCAGGATTTGCCAAGAAATCAATAGACTTTTAAAAAACTAATGCATGCATTCCATGACTCAACAATTTTGAAGCAGCCATTTAAATAATCATTGGACAAGCCAAAATGTTTATATTAACAAAAGACCCAGTGTTTTTTAACAGGTAAAATTCATGAAGTTTTGCTTTCATAAGGTTTTTTTTTTCTAATTAACCCCTTTGAGGAATTCCCTATATTTCTTATTTCTCTTCAGGAGTTCACTCTTTTCTCCCACTGTCTTTTCTTATACTGGTGGATATATTTTTCCTTACGCCTCTTCTGCCTATATATTGTGTCATTCTTCCTCTCTCTCGCTGTACCATGGCTTTATGGAGCTTCGTTCTTCAAAACTGTTCAAACCTCTCACATTCCTCATCAAACCATGAGACCTTAGGCCTCTATCTCGTGGTCCAAGCAGTTTATTAGCTATATCAAATATAACTTCCAAGCATGCAGCCCACGTGGAGTCTATATCAGCTCTCGATACATCAATCTCCCGAATACACTTGTCCAGTTCTTATTCATGTTGTGCAAGGACTACAAGATCCTTGAGCTTATCAAGATCGTATCGCTTAGGCTTCTGTTCTGGTGCACTATTTTTTCTTAGCGCTATTCGTGCTCTATGAGCTCGGATATGAGCAATGCTTAAATAATGGTCAGAGTCCATATTTGCCCCTGTGAAAACTCTCATGTTGAGAATATTAGAAATGTGCCTTCAGTCGATCAGGATATGGTCGATCTGGTTAGTGTTGATCCATCATGAGATTTCCAAGTTCCTTTATGAATTTCCTTATGCGGGAAAAGAGTACTGCCAATAATAAAATCACGAGAGGCAGCAAAATTGTCATTGCTTGATTCATGCAAGCTATGCCGACCAATAGTTAGGTGAAATGCTGATTTCTTCCCTACTTTTGCACTTAAGTCTCCTGCAATAATTTTCATATCATATTGTGGAGAGGCATCCACAGCTCTCTCTAAGAGTTCATAAAAGACTTCTTTCTCTCCATCTTCTGAAACTTCTGTGGGAGAATGCACACTTAAAATGGAATAATTATAAAAACTTCCTTGGATCGTTATTACTTGTTGACGGTATCTTCCTCTTGCCACAAACCCAGTGCTATATTCATATGCCTTCTCACTACAACTACAGTTGGAATTAATCACTGCAAATTTCCATAGCTAGCGCATATTGCTCCCCTGAGCAACGAGTTTCCATGGGAATTTTTACCAACATATTGTCCACATTAGGACCCAATTTTTTATGGGAAGGAGACTTCAATGCCAAACATCTCCAAAATTCTAGAGGAAATGCTCTTTTTAATAAGTGTTTAGACCTTCATTATGACTGCGTTCTACCATCTGAGGCAAAATACTGACCAACAGAATCAAACCAACAACCAGAACTACTTGACTTCTTTATCACTTCTAATCTAAGCACTGTACATCACCACATTTCTGTTGAAAACGATCTTTCATCCGACCATTCCCGAATTGTTCAATCTCTCTAAAGACAATTACCCACTACAAATCATATACCGAGGCTAACTCCTGGACCCATAATGATTAGTGAGTTTTATCGTATAATAAATGACAACATTAACGTTAATAAAAGCTTGAAGACTGTAGATGACATTGACAATGCTGTAGAGACGCTTAAAAAGACAATACAAACTGCCGCTTAGCAATCATCTCACACGGATGAGACATTCAATCATAAACAATACTTACCACCCGACATACGATCCCTTAATATGGAAAAGCGACGTTCACTGAACCAATTGAAAAGATCCCTCGCATCCTAGTGACAAACAACTACTAAACCAACTGTCTAATAGATTAAGAAAATGAGTACAGCAATACAAAACGACATCTACAACTACTACTACTACAAAAATACGACTACTTCATTACAAAAATAAACTATCACTAACAAACAAAATTCTAAAATACAACATGCTACGTAAACCAATATGGACCTATGCATCGGAAGTGTGGGGGACATGCAAAAAATCCCACTTACAGACCATTCAAATCATTCATTCCAAATTCCTTCGTTATATTACGCATTGTCCCTTTTACATTACTAATAAAACATTAAACAAAGATCTCAACAAACCACTAGTGACTGACACAATCAAGAAAAACTACAAACAATTTCATGCTGGACATCTAAACTTACTGGTACAATCATTACTGAAAGACACATTACCACAGAATCAGACAAGGAGACTGAAACGTCTCTGGAGCAGGGATCTACTACCAACAGATGAATCACACTAAGAGTGCCTTCAATGGGAGGTTTCTCAATATACGCATCCACGAGAATCCCTTAGTGGAAGTTTTCAAAAGAAGATAAAAATACAATAAATTACACAATACAAGAAATAATACAAAAGCCCAATGGCATTTGCATAATTTCTTAAATAAATATTTTTATCATTATTATTATATTGTATTTATGGCACCCATAATTGTACATAAAATAGAATTTCATGAGTTTATCTTTAGTGTTTTTTTGGAAAAATATATATTTTATTAAATATAATTATTTATAAAAAAAAGTAATAGTACAGTATAAGTTTTTTAGTCTCAATTGAAAAAAAAAAAACTCTTAAAAGGAATCATATATTTTTCATTGAAATTCATTCTAATTTTTTATTAATACAGAATCCAAAACAATAAATAAGTTGTAAAATCTATATTAATTTCTATTCATTCCATTATATACTACATAGCTTACTGAAGAATATGTTTGATAATAGTCTACATTGACCAGCCAGACCTTGCAGTGTTGCGGGTAGGGTAGATACTTAGCGCCGTGATGTACCTGAATGGACTAGTTAAGGAAGATTGTATGAATAAACGAAGTTTGACGAAATAAAATATAAAATTCTACCAACGGAAAACCGTTTAAGTTAGCAATAATAAGGAAAATGATTGCAGAGGTAAAATAATAATCAGTAGTATTACAAATTATTTCTAAAAAATTCATCATTCCACAATCTTTATATGATTGTCTCACAATATAACACCAAAATCCTAAATTTCTGATTTATACAAACTACCAGCGGTAATCCTATCTATTCAAACAGGCGTTTTATGTAAATTTAATCTGATCATATAAAACATGCCTGCAAATAATTATTAAAAATGAAAATTAGACATCACTTAAACGGATAAGCATTTATGGTGGTCATGATACTCCTACAAAAGAGCTAATTAACTTTATGAAATAATAATAAATTATTTGTATTGATATCGTTAGGTGTTATGTATTTTTAAACTTCGTATACATAACCAGGACTAAAATGTTGTATTAACTGAAATAGTTATTTGATGCAGATATCTGATAGACTCAGTTTTTTTTCTGTTTTTTTAAGATGTTAGGGCATTTTTCCCAAGTAAACAATGAATTCCAACGGGCTGAGGTCCAGCGGAATTACTTGTCCAAATATTGAACAGGGTTCAACCAAACAAAACAAAAGATTCAACCTTTGCCAAGAAAAACTCTCAGACTCTGGAAAAAATTCAAGAGTGACAACAAGATATTGTTCCTATAGATGGAAATAATTTTACTTCAAAACTTGTATAAATTAGCCGACATTGTAGCTATGGATGTAGAGTGTAAAATAATATACGGTTTATTCAATAATGAATATCATGTGCATTCCTCAGTTCAAAACAATCAGTCAATATTAAGTTAGTATTAAGACCAATTCTGCTTTAAAATTGGGGGAGACAGAATAATTCGAATTCGTAGGTGAAAATATCAAGTAAATTTAATATAAATATTTTACATTAGATGTTCTATAGGAACACGTTACAGTCATATCTATGCCAGCAGTTCAATTTCTGTCTGTTGATATTCAAAAATCTTTCCTTTTTTTTAATAAGAAAGTTGGAAGCGACAAGTTTTGTTATTGCAGAAAGTTTCGAATAAACTTCAGAATACGTATTTTATAAAATTGAAAAGGGTTCTATTCGTGTTTCCTTCATAGAAGCCTTTTTCGTTATGTAGGTGCAAGAAGTAAGGAATCTTCCCTCATTAAGTTCCACGATTCGTTTTATTAATTTAACTTCCATCTGGTCTTTTGGCTATTCCTTCATTAAATGAAACAATAATGACTAATGACAACCCAAAACTAACTATTCTCCAAACGTTTATAATCAATGAGTGTAAAAATATCAAATAAATAAAACATGTTTAGCCGACACATGAAAAGTTTTGAAAAATTAAATAAACAAATCTGTGTCAAACCATGACTTTTCGTAGATAAAGAGAAATAATATATCTAAATAAATAATATATGAGGCTTGTAAATATATATATATATAAATATATTATATATTTAATATAAATATTTAATATAAATATATTATATATAAATATATATATATATATATATATATATATATATATATATATATATATATTATATATATATATATATATATATATATATATATATATATATATATATATATATATATATATATATATTTCTACCATCTTACAGTCGTATAACACTTAAAATTTTAGAAAAACAATAAATAAGTTTTCGAAAGCTTGATAAATTTTTAGTCAAAGTAATTAGGAGATTAATAAAAGTAATATAATCGATAGAAGTGCATAATAATCGTAGCAGTAATATATTCTTAAAAACATTTCATACTCTGGGTCAACATGCAACATACATGTAACATACATGCAACATACTATATGATCCTATCATAACTATATGATCCTACAAGTATGTTTAAGCAACAGTAATCCTAATACCTCAAGCCTACATAATTAAGAGGCTTTTGTACTACGCAATGTCTTAAGCCTTAAGCTCTAATCGTCTTTGTGTACGTCTTACTCTATAATTACATTATTACTATTATAGTATTTTTAATGAATAAATACAACTGCTTTGTGATAGCTAGTGTCATGATTTTAGACACTATTATTTTTAAAATGATCTAAAGAATAATTAAAATAAAGTTTCTTAATCAAAAACTTAATTAAATAAAATAAAAATCGAACAACGAAATAAATTATATATAATATATTGCTATGTATCGTACCGGGCGGCATCATAAAAATAAAAATGTTTGTTTACACAAAGAGCAAAGTTTGGTTTGCGGGAAATAGGCCGCTTAGGTAAAAGAGTCATACCTACTTGGTCAATAAGGTAAACAGATAAGAAAAAAGGGGGGGTCGAGGGCTCCACTGTGAGAGGGACTCTCTGAATAAATCCTGAGGAAGAAGGAAGTAAGCGGCGAACGATGCGGGCGAGTATCCGAAGACTGCGAGACACGGAGAAGACACACCTCACCAAGAAGAACTTTCGATGAACCCCTGCATCACAGACAAGTCGTAATTTAAGTTTTGTTATGTATTTTATGAGGGAGCAGGGTGGCTCAGTGGTAGAGCACTGAGTAGCCATGCCGGAAATTCTGGTTCAAATCCCGCTGCAGGCAGTTACTTTTATTTAGTCTGTTTGCGGTGGAAGATGGATCATTTGGGATCTAGGACCCTCCTGGGGCTCACCCAGCCTCTATAAAATATTATAAAAATAGGGTACCCAAAATAAGGGGGAAAACCTGGCGGTTGAGCGTGGCCTAGGACAGGTCACCTTGCAGAACCGTCCATGACTCTACCATGTACTGAACCTCAGACTCATTCACGATCATAGTGGTTACAGGTTTATGTATTTTTTGGCAATCCTCTATTACATCTGAATCATTAAGTGTAATCCTCAATGTATATACCGAATCATTATGAATATTTTTTAAAATTGTATGGATAGAGTTTATCTATTTTAATTCCTTTGGGATTTACTTGCCCCAGATGCACTATTTATTGTATTATTAATATATTGCTGGTATAATTGATTAGTAAATTGGTAAACGCACAACAGAGCTCTGAAGAGGAATCCAATTAAGACTGCAGTTAGAAATAATAATTTGAGTAATCATCTTAAATGATTACTCTGGCATCCCGAAATCAATTAGAATATATTTAAGAGTATAAAATGTATAGATAGATCGAAATTTTATTTGTCTTTGGGGCTTCCCCAAAAAAATAGAGCCCAGCTTGGCTATAAATTACAATATTATGATTATAAAAAATTATGTAAATACCATTTCAAAAATGAAAATGAAAATAAAATAAAATTTACTAGCGCATTCTGGTTTTCAAAACACCAATAACAGATTAAAGAATAACCAACTACTGGTGCTATGATAGAAACAATAAAAATAAATAAACAAAATATCACGTTTTGGATAAACTAAAAACAAACACTTAATAGAAAATGGTCTATGATAAACAATTTAGCACTTTTTGAAGTCCCATCATGTAAAAATACACTTTATGTAACTTATCTACATTGTCGATATTGAGTATAGCTTGGATACTTTGGTTGTCAGAAGATGAAGTGTTAAAGAAATTGTCTATATTCATTGTGTGCTGGGCATGTTTTTTAGGTTCCATACCAATATAATCAAACGGTCGAGAATTTGGTAAGCATACATGTGGTTTCACGGAAGTAGCACAAGCTAAATGGTCCAGAAAATCAGACATGGCTATACCTTCCATATCACCTAATATCTCTAGTGCCATATCGTTGATCCACACTAGACCAAAATCGCTTTTTACAACTTTAGAAATAAATGTGAACTTTCCGGGTCTGTCTGAAAGGGTCTTTCCTTTGCATAGTATGAGACGTAATGATTCCATCACTTCCACCAACTGTTTTCCTCGTCTGTTAACATGATTATAACTGTCCGTCCTTGTAGCGTGTAGATTTGAGTTGTACAACATTTCTTCTTCCAAGCAATTAAGGTCACCTACATGAATGTTAAAGTCACCATTGATGAATAAGTAAGTGTTGGAATAATAAAGTAATATTTCAGTAACAGTGTTTCATAGTTCATCCAGTATTGCATCCATATCACATACAGGGGGCAAGTAAATGTTTCCAACTGTTAATAGTTTGTTATTAATTTTAATATTGACGAAAAGCCAGTACCGGTCTGTATAGACAATACTTGTTCCTGAAATAATGGAACTATGAACTAGGGTTAGCAAACCACCGCTGCCGCGCCCTGTTTGTTTGCTTTTACAGCTTTACCGCTAAAAGGTGTATAATCATGTAACCATGGAGATGAAGAGAAATTATCGTCAATCACCCAACTTTCTACAAAACGTAATATGAGATATTGCCTTTTAGCATCACATTCTTTTACTGTAAATTTGAATAAACTTTTTAAACCATTTACATTGCTAAACAAGATACGGAGTCTATATTGTTGTACATTTTTAGTGTAGATAGTTTTACCGAGTCCTTTCAGTGAATCATGATCAGGTATTAGACCGTAGAAGATGGGTTCGGTCCGTCAGGACGACTTATCTATTCTGAGACAGATGAACTTCGTAATCGAAATTAAAAATTATCCAGTCTATATTCAGTTTTTATTTTATTTTTTGCTTGTTCCTCATCAGATGTTTGCAGCAGGTCCTCCTGTGATAACTTATAAAATTATATGTGTATACATAATCATTGGATACATCGCCGGGGCCTGACGGGGATTTGATCCGCACCATAAAATGCGTCGATGTTTCGAACATAATACAATTAATTGCGGAGATCATGCTGAAGGTGAGATATGTTCCAGAGCCTCTTCGACAAGGGCGAACCATATTGGTTTATAAAGGAAAGGGGAATACCAAAAGCCTCTCATCATGGAGACCAATAACAATTTACTCCATTGTGCGCCGCGTCATAGAGAAGGTTCTGGACAAAGAATTAAGGAAACAAATCACCTTCAGCAAAAATCAAAGAGGCTTTATTACGGGCCTACCGGGAACACACGTCAGCGCTAGGATCATAGACGCGATCATAAAAGATGCCAAAAAAAGGAAAAATGATGGCGCGGTAGTTTTCCTGGATGTGGTTGGCGCTTTTGACAACGTTGGTCATGATCACATCGTAAGCTCATTAGAGGCAAGAGGTGTGTCACCGGACCTCAAGAACGTGATAGCGGCTCTCCTTGGAACGAACACGATCAAGATATGCGTTGGAGCCCGCTCGACAAGCCAAATCAATGTCCTCCGAGGAGTGCCTCAAGGCGGACCCTTGTAGCCATCGCTTTTCAACCTGGCCATTGACCACTTATACCGCGACCTGTGTGACGAAAATATGTCCAAGATGTTTGGTTACAAACTTGCGGGTGGCCAAGAATCTGTGTGGGCACGTAACAAGGGTGCTGCAGAAAGAATCATTAATGGCGTCCAAAGGATGCTTGCAGAGATTGGTTTAGCTGTCAACCCAAGCAAGAGTGTGGGTATCTTGATTGAAAAAGGAGAGCTGCGGACCACTACGCTCTCTTTAGAGAATGGAGATGTCATCCAAACATGTAAGGCTGAAGAGCGAATAAAATATTTAGGATGCACATTCTCGGGAGAGCTTGTATTTGATGAGGAGGCGGTGACTAAATTAAGTGATAATTTAGACAAATTAGTGAGCTCTTGTCTACTCAAGCCGGAACAAAAGATCAACGTTGTCAATCAGTACCTGTTCCCGGGACTGACCTACCCTCTCCAAACCGCGCCCCTAAGATACGCCCTGCGGTGTTAGAAGGCATTGATGTAAATATCCGCAGAAGTGTCAAGGCCATTATCGGGCTACCTGCGAACACCTCTATGGCCATGATGTAAGCACCAAAGAGGTATCGAGGCCTAGGATGCGCTGTCAATGGGAGGCTCCACTTCAGCATTGGTCAATTGCCCAGCGACTGTCTAATGTCCCGGATGTCCTGTTCCAGTCTACATTTAATTATGAAAAGGAAGCAGCTCAATGTCTAGAAAGGCTGGGAGTTGATCAGGGCTTCCGAAGCGTGAGAGCTCTACGACAGTCGCTGCGTGAGAATTCTTTCGAAGAATGGGCTAATTTTAGATGGCAGGGCGTTGGAGTCCGTCATTTCAAGGAGACACCGAAAGCCAATAGGTTCATATGCGAGAAACAGGTACTTTCGGGGTCGGAGTGGACCAACGCCCTAAAACTGAACATCAATTATGCGCCTCTGCGTGGAGTCCCAGGAGCCGGCGGACAGTCGAGAGAAGTTGGGTCCCTCTGTCGCAATTGCTGCAGAGAGTCAGAAACACCAGCCCATGTGCATGAAAATGCCCCAACAACTCCCTCCTCATAACACGCCGACACCACAGGGTCAAACACGAATTAATGAGGCTCCTAAAGGAAAAAGACTTCGCCTGCTTTGACGAGGTCTATTGTATCGAAACGGAGGGATCCACAAGATATGCAGATATTGTCGCATTTCCGAAGACCGGAAAGGTAGGCTGGGTGTTGGATCCGACGGTGAGATTTGAAAATAATGACCTTGACCAAGCGGGTGGAGTGGAAAGGGAAAAGAAGGAAATATATGACAAATGCATCCCTTTCCTGAAGGAGAAATTCCGCGAGACCTTCGGAGAGAGAGAGTTCACCGTGAGAGGCCTATGGTTTGGGTCTCGCGGAACGATTCCGAAAAGAACATGGAGCTTCCTCGATGACCTGGGTGTCAATGGCAGGGATGTGATGGTGCTCGCCGAGAATATTATTCTTGACTCCCTGGGGATAATTCACCATCATATATATAGTAGCTGATACCACACACGCTGTTTTTTTTGTTTGTTTTTTTTTGTTTTGTTTTTTAGATTTGTTTATCTTTATAAATTGTACGTTTATCTGGTTTGTATTTTCTTTATTTTCTTGTGTATGAACAAACAAATTTTAATGTACATTATGTCCGATTGGATTGATCAGTATGCTGTGTATTAAGGCAATCCAATATAATTGGACAGCACTGCTGAAAATAAAGCATTTCTCTCCCTCTCTCTCTCTCTCTCTATATATATATATATATGTTGAAGCGTGAAAGTCTTTAGTATTAAAAAACTGATACTGTCCTCAAAAAAAATGCGTTTGCCGGAGGCAGCGGGTTAAGAAGAGAAAAAAAAAAGAGCATTATTGTGAAGAAGGTACAATTTATTTTCTTGAATATCGCATAAGAGGCTGGGTATCCCTCCTGGTGTCTGTCTTCTTTATCTCCGTGACACTTTGTGCCCACGGAGGCTTCCTCCAGGAAGAGAATGAACACCGTTGCTTGGTGGTCCTGGAGGATAAATAACACCGCTGCTTGGTGCTGGAATGCTTCCTCATGGAGGATAAATAACACTGTTGCTTGGTGTTATGGGATTGCCCCAAAAAGAGAAGAAAAGACAGACAACAGGAAATGATGCCCGACAAAATAGTTGATAAATTTAGAGCTTATATTGTGTCATAATAAGAAGAGATATAATGATATAAATGATATAAGTACAGACCATTGGGGACTATTGTGGAGCCAGGGCTAGTGAAGTATGCGCCCTCTTCTCGCCCTGATGTGCCAAGTGAGTCAAGAAGAGGGCCCAGCCTTCACCAGCTCTCGTACCTGAAGGGCGGCCTGGTGACGTGACATATGCGATAACGCACGAGTTCCCAGGCCGACCATTTACGCACATAATTATAAAAAATATTAAAATGAAATTACTTTTATTGTTGCTTTAACAATATATATATATATATATATATATATATATATATATATATATATATATATATATATATATATATATATATATATGAGGATACTGAAATCTAATTCTTGTATAGAACCCTGCAGTACGTTTGGCAAAGAAAATCTTTAGAATTAGGAAGCAAAAGAGATAAGAAGGTGCTATAATAATAATAATAATTCAATATGTATTGAGAGAGATTTTACAAAGGCCTTTGCACATATTTCATCTCTGTATTCTACGACAGGTACGTTTCAGTCTCTTTGTCGGATTCTGTGGTTGTTCTTACCTTGACATATATAAAAAAAAATATGTTAGTGTGGTCAGCATAGGGAAATGTTCATTAAACTACTCCAGTTGCTGAGACATGGATTTATTGCGACTAATGGACAAAAAACATATAATACTTATAACTAGCAAAATAAATTACGATCAATGAAAATGTTAGAGAAAACAAATGAATATTAGAATAAAGTTAAAAGAATAGGAATATTAATAAAAAAAAAAATATGAAAATAATTATATACAAGAAAAGGACCCGTTTAAAATAGTAGCATGAACTATGTCTAGACAATGCTTAGACAACATGCGAGGGTGAAACGGCGAATTAATTCGGCATCTGTCTTTAATCTCTGAGGTTAGGGCACTCGGCGAACACAGCCATAGTAATCATTGGTGTCTGAAGATCCATAAAATTTTAATTAGAAGTAACTTACGATTTTCTTGCGTTCTCTTCCTGAGAATCGTTACCTTCAATTTAGCATTCAATCTGGAACGTCTGGTTGCTATTGGCGACAGCATACAGCTTGACAACTATAGGGCCTCCCTCTCCTGTCGTCTTGGCGGAGGTATACAGCTCACTCCCTCCTAGGTGGTGACTCAATGTAACTTGCCGATCTTAACTGCAACGACCAGTCCGGGAATATTTCCAACTTTAAATCACGCTCAACAGGGGTAAAGAGTCTGTTAGTAATGGTTGAACCGTAAATTTTGGGTGTCCAGTGATTCATGAATTTTTTTTTTTTTTTTTCTTGGTCTTGTCATACACGTTGGGAATATTGAAGTCTTGATTTATTAATTATGTAAAAGGGGCAATTAGTAATATAATGAAGGAATTTCGACTGAAAGACTTAAATGATCTGTAATTGAGATTTTTTGTATGGCTTAGTAACAAACAAGATACAAAGTCTATTCAATCCATGATGTTACATAATATGACTTAGGTAAACATTAACTATTTCACTCGAATAGTTGATAAATTGATAAAATAACGAGCACACAGGCTTTTTTTGAATAAAAAAATTTTTAATTTAATTTAAATTCTCGAATATATTCGAGTGGGAAAATTACAGCAGCATAAAATACTGTATCTTCAGGGGTTAACCAACATAGAAATCTACGAAGTGATGGATGGAACTGATGGAATCTCGCCAGAAATTCTTCTTCCTTTTATTTCTGAAATACTTAAGTAATGCTTTTATATAAAGTAATTTCCTAAACTATAAACATTTTTTAATATGGTTATTCCCTTTCTTAGTGAGAGAAATTTGAAGTTACATCTGATAATAAAGAAATAAACACAATTGGGGAATTACAAAAATTAGTTAAATTTGTTGAAACTTTAACATTAAAATTTAACCTTTGTCTTTTGTAATTAAAAGTTCGTTGTTTAAAATGGAAGCTTGGTGGCCTTCTATTTTAAAAGCATTGTATAATAGCCACATTTAGCCCATGAAACATCTAGTTGCTCATAATAAATTAATCATTTGATAGACGCCAGAATGAGGTAACGCACTCCAGTAGGAGAAGGGTATAATTAGAATTAAATAACGGAGGCATTAGGTTTTGCCCTCATTTGGAATATCGTAATGGATGCCATTTTCAGGATTGTTATTCCAGATGAAACTGAAGTTTTTTTACAAATGGAATCTCAGTGTGCTTTTGGTCAAATTATAACAGGTCCAAATACAATGTAACGATTGTCTGCAAAAGTAGCTATTTGGAATTGGCTTATGAAAGAGAAAAATGTAATTACATCCATCAAAAACGTTAATATTAGATTAAATGATCAAAACATTGATCAAGTTAATCCGTTAAATTATGAAAGATTAACGATTTAGAGAATGCTAAATTTGGCCCCAAGTAACCCTAATTAATAAATACATTGTAAAACATTGTTCTTGGAATCAGAAAAATGGAACTTTGGGTTTTAAAGACAGAAATATTACAGGCGACCATCTAATAATAACATATTTAGTGGATATTATTATTATATTTAGTGGAGTATAATGAAAGGAGAGACGTACTCTGAGAATTTTAGGTTTACAAATCAAGGAAAAATAAATGCCATTGCATATTAGCAAATATTGGTTCATTTTCCAGTCCACGAACAGAAACAGTTAATAAATTTGATATTACAAAATTAAATAGAACCTTGAATAGAAGTTATTTCATTTAGTGGATGTAAAGGAATAATACTTATAAGATACGAATTCAAACGAAAGACCCTGTTATGTCTGATCTGATGTTTCAGATTCACAGTAAGGTGTCAAGCACCTATATTGCTTTTGAAAGGGGGTATCGAATTTATTTATAGCAATGTAGAATAGGACAATTTATTTAAAATAATCAGGGAGGATCGTTTGCTCTGCTACTTTATTTATGAAAAACTCAAAACTTAGAGATAAGCAATAATACCGAAATAAAGGAACATACACCTACATAAAAACCTGGTTGAGGATATAAAAAAAACCGTTTATATTTTACTAAAGCCAAGGTATGAATATTTGCCCATAGTTGGCTTTAAGATCCTAGCTAAGGCTGCGACAAGAGATACCAGTCTCCCTTTAGTTTTCAACAATTTACTCGTTAGTGCAGTTAAATGGATTAAAGTTAAAAATGTATTAATTAAAGGCAGATGTGTCTATGAAAATAATCAATGACAGTAAAACTTTAGAAAAATATCCTACAATTTTGAAAAGGTCATGGAGTTGCCGAAAACTTTTTCAAGATTCAAACTAGCTGACGTCAAAATGTTGTGTGTTATCTTTACTACTTTCATTCGTTGTTTTTCTATTTCCGTTAGATGAACTATATGTTTATATTTTTTTACAATACTACAAAACATGTTACGCCATGGCTTAGGTCGTTTTAAATGTTTCCAAGATTAAAATAGAACAGTATAAGAAGAATTGGTTGTATACGTACTAACTGTAAAGTAAGTAAAGATTTTACGAAGATACATTGAGGCTTCTAGGTAGGTACTCAAATTGTTCCTTGATTAGTCGAAATTTGGGTTAAACCACGATTGGTTTTATACAGTTAAATAAAATATCATTAGCAATATATTCGTAAGGATTGTTTAATTGAGCTGTGATAGTTTACCTAAAACCTTGTTGATTCATCGTCATATATTATTTATTTTTTGCTTCAAGTTAATTTTCATATAAGAAGTGACAAGAAATCAAAAGCGGTAAGCAGTCAGTGAAATACATTTTTATGAGAGGTGAACAATCATCCTCTTGTTCTATTAATGTTCGAAAAAATGACTTTATGTTCTATCGAAGAATAGAAGTTCTGTTTTTACTCTTGTGTACTACTCTATCGTATCTGCCCATGGTTGAACCCGCACTATATCTTTATGAGGAAAGGATCTTAAAAGTCAGTTTCGCTGAAACTGCCCGGCCATGGCAAGGTATAACAAAGCATAAACTCTCGGCTGTTTTCTTAGCTGGTTTACGAGGCTCTCTTTTAGGGCCTGATAGGCATCATAAATAAACCTATTAAATATATTGGAGCCTAAGTAAAGGTTTGATGTTCGTCCCACCAAATCTCTCTTCTTTGTAATTTTCACCAAAATTCTTAAATAAGAATTGTGTACACTACGTCACTATACAATACGTCTGTACGTTAGACAATTAATTTATATACATACATACAAAAGGTTAAGCAAATTTATAAATAGGTAAATAATTATAATTGTAGATTATGTATTCAGTTATCCATCTTTTCCCAAGCCAGGATAAAGGAGGAGAGATTGAGGAGTAGCACCTCTCAAAAAAAACACAGTCCATCTGGATCCGGCTTGTACTACCCTGTAAGGGCCCCTATCTGTGGGTTACTAGATCGTGCAGGAGACGCTCGACAGCCGTGGTGAAGGCAGGTCTCCTAGGGGTGACCCCCAACTCAATCTCATATTAGAGGACAGCAGCATCACTAGTACCTTGGCTGAAGATGAAGGAAACCGGATCATGATTTCTTTCCAGCAGTCATGAATGAAATAATATGTTTGGCACGGGATTCATTATCGGGAGGAGATTCAGACGTCTCATTTTGGATTTTAAGCCGATAAATGGGAGAATATGCATTATTCGAATCAAGGGCAAATTAAAAAATTATTTAATAGCGAGTGTGCACGCACCTATGGAAGATGCGACCGAGGCTAAGAAGGATGTATTTTATGATAGCCTTGATCGAGCGATGGACCAATGTCCGACTTATGACATAAAAATCATTGCGGGGACCTTAACGTCGGTGGATCGAGAGAGCTATTACTTACCAACCATTGGACTGCAGAGCCTACACCCTGCCACTAATGGAAATGGACAAAGGCTCATTGAGCTGGCTGCCTCCCGTGACATGACAATTAGAAGCACACTCTTCCCTCACAAATATATATATATATTTGTCCCCTGATGGACAAAGTGTAAACCGAATTAACCAATTCCATCCTACATATCATCGAGAAACCGATCAAATCTCCTCAATGTCCGAACATAGCGAAGAGCAAACATTGACTCTGGCCATCAGGGACCGAATATCCATGAGGAAGACTTATAGATCAGAAGGAATAAAAAGATTCAATACTGCAAAACTAAAGGATGAGGAATCCTCAGCACAATACAGGTCCAAACTGGAATCCTAACTCAGAATAATCCCATTCCCAAACCTCGTCATGGATGATAATTGGAATGCGATTAGCAGTGCCATGACAAAAAGTGCAGGTCTTTTTTTTTCCCGATCCCTCAGGAAACATGAAACAAGTAAACCAATTGTGATTAGTAACATACTAAATAAGTAATTATATATTATAAAATTAACCTTATTCTACTAAAGAGTATTAGAAGGTCTCTTAACTTGGAACAACACATAAAATTGTCCATATTTCAGGTACAAAATTATCCGAAGGTGAGGGGCCTTCTCTGTTTAATAACTTACAAGCTAAACTAATACTAAAATCTTAGAACTAAGAGGAGGGGGGTCAAGGTAAGGGGATAGGAGGTAGGATGGGATTAAGGAGGGGTTAGGGGAGGGAAAAGGAGGGGGGTTATGATATGATGTTGACGGGGTTTAAGGGGCCCTTCCTACCCTGCTACCTTGCTGGAAGGGGGGATGGAGTTATGGCTCGGAAGAGTGGGTTGTGGGATGCGGGAAGGTTGTCAAAAAACTTAAGGTGGCACCTAGTAATGTGTGTCTGTACCGTGTTTAGCTGTAGTTTGTTGTGTATGCGTTTCATGTTACATCTTTCTAATGTAGTGCCCCTAGTGATCTTCTGTAATATGCTGTTTTGATATCTCTGTAGTGACTTCAGGGCTGACGGATATAGGTAATGAAGGAGTGGAGCTCCGTATAATAATGTGGGTCTGAGAACTGCTTTGCAGAGTAGGATCTTGAGTCTGAGTGACAGCCCCGGTGAGTAGAGTAAGTGTCTGAGTTGATTGGCTGTGGCTCGTGCGATGTGTATTCTGTGCTATGTGTGAGCTGTGAATGAGAGGTGTGATTTGAGTTTCATGCCTAGGTATGTGAGTTGTTTTTTGTTCTGTATAGTTTTCCGTTTAGTGTTGGTTGTGTTTTAGGTGTTTTTCTGTATGAGAAGGTGATGGCGTCTGTTTATGTCTTGTAACTGTTCCGTGATCAGTTGGGCTGCTTTTTGGGCCTTGCGCATGGCTTGATCCGCATTCATGCTAGCAGTATATATTGCTATGTCATCAGCATAGGTGGCGATTTGCACGTTGTCTATTTTCTGCCCCACTATTTGGGCAGTATAAATGTTGAATAATATCGGCGCAAGGACCGAGCCCTGGGGGACCCCACAAGTGACTGGGCGTTTTGTAGAAAGTTCAGTTTTGACACGAACAGAGAAAGTCCGGTCACTGAGGTATGATCCTATTATGTCGACCAGTTGGTCTGGGAAGTGGTGAAGCCTGAGTTTTTCTATCAGAATAGAGTGGGATACAGAATCGAATGCTTGAGTGCAGTCGAGGGATATCATAGCTGTACCGATGTTTTTGTTTAGATTGTGAGCTGTATCGTGTTGTAATTTCGCTACGTGGTGATAGCAGCTTATTCCGCGAGAGAACTCTGTTTGCTCAGGGGGTATAATGTCGTGTGTTTCGCAGTGTTTACGGATGTTTATAATAACTAATTTCTCATATATTTTTGAGATGTGGTTGAGAAGTTTGATGGGCCGGTATTCTTCCGGTACAGCTCCTCGTTTTTTGGGTTTTAGGAGTGGAACAACGATAGCATGTTTCCACTCCGTACGGAAGTATTTAAGGCGTGAGCATGAGTTAAAGATATTTAAGAGAAACATGAGGGGTTTCCTAGGTAGTTGTTTGTATAGGACATAAGGGGTGTTGTCCTATCCAGAAGATCTGTTTCCCTTGGTATTTCTCAGAATTGCAGTCAGTTCTTTATATGTTGAGAACATGGTGTTCTCTGAGCTAATGCTCAGAGAGCGGTGTTGGTAATGTGTGTTTGTTCGTGCTGAGTCACGTTCAACGTAATAGTCGGCGAGTATAGTAGCCTGATCTGCGGGAGTGAGAAGCTCATTGCCACGGTGGATTTTGACCGATTTGGACTTTGTGTTATGACTAGGGTTCTACCGATATCCAAAAATATCGATACCAGGCCTTTGCGATATATCGGAACAAAGTATCGATACCGAGAAAATATCGAAAGAAAAATATCGATATCATTCGGTATCGGAAGATTTTTAGTCGTTTATAAGCACGGTTCGTCAAATGGCTACAAACAGTCCATTACCAGGAAAACGTCACACATTGGATAATCAATCAAATAGTGAAAGACCTTTTATTTTTTATTAGAATAATATGGTTCTCATTCGATATTCTCAAAGTATCGAAAGATCTTTCCGATATTTCACAGTTGACTGATATCTAAATTTTTTATTATGTTATTAACGCTATCTATACATATCAGGGAATGTAATTAAAAGAAAAAAATAATATATATATATACATAGTAAAGAAAAATTCTTTTGATTCTAGAAGAACAGGGTTCTCTTTCGATATTCTCAAAATATCGAATGATCATTCCGATATTTCACAAATGGCTGATATCAAAATTTTTTATTCATATTTTATTCTTCAGCCATCTGTGAAATATCGGAAATTTTTTAAGAATATCGAAAGAGTACCTTGTTCTTCTAGTATCGAAAGAATTTTTGTTTACTATGTATATATATTATTTTTTTCTTTAAATTAATTTCCCTGATATGTACAGATAGGATTCATAACATAATAAAAAATTTAGATATCAGCCATCTGTGAAGTATCGGAAAATATTTTTAGAATATCGAAAGAGTACCATGATCTTCTAGTATCGAAAGAATTTCCATTGCTATGCATATATATTATTTTTTTCTTTTAACTTATTTCCCTGATGTGTACAGTTAGTATTCTTAACATAATAATTTAGATATTTGCTATCTTCGAAATATCGGAATAATCATTCGATATTTTGAGAATATCGAAAGAGTACCCTGTTCTTCTGGTATCGAAAGAATTTTTCTTTTCTATGCATATATATTATTTTTTTGCTATTAATTAATTTCCATGATAAGTACAGATAGGTTTCATAATAATAAAATAATAGGGTTCATAATAAAAAATTTAGAATTTAGAGTTTTAATCAGCCATCTGTGAAATATAAGAATGATCATTCGATATTTTGAGAATATCGAAAGAGTTCTCCTTGGTTATGCATATATATTTATTTTTCTTTTAATTACTTTTACTGACAATTGAACATATAGGGAAAGGGAACATATCATTCTATTTTTTTGAGAATATGGAAAGAATGTGCCGTAGGATATATACAACTTTTTATTCAGGTTTCGTTTGGATGAGCAAAAAGAAAAAAAAAGGTTTCAACTGTTTCGATATTCAGTTTTTCATACCGATATCGATAAAATATCGGAAGAAAAGTATCGATACCAAAATATCGGTATCGAAAGGAAAAGTATCGATACTATACCCATATCGGTAATATCGGTAGAACCCTAGTTATGACTCCTGACTAATTTCCAGAAGTTATGAGGATCGTTATGAGTCCGGCGTAATTGGTCATGCCATAGGGAGGTTTTCCACTGCGCCATTAGGGATGTGATTTGTCTAGACATGTTGTTTATTATGGGTCTGTAAGTAGGATCTTTTGTCCTGTACCAACAATTCTTTATGTTGTTTCGTTGTTTTATGAGAGCGAGTATGTGTTGTGGTGGTTTGCGTAGGTGTATGGGTGCTTTTACGACAAGGTTAACCAAGCAAGAAAGCCTTTCTAGGCATAGCTGAATGCCTGCTAAAATAAGGATGGCACTCTTCTTACTGAAGAAAAAGACATTCTGGAAAGATGGAAGAAGCACTTTGAGGAACAGCGAGGAGGTAAAAGAGTGTCTTCAACCATTAACCACCAAAATGCCATACCAAATGAGCCACCAGATGAGGATGAAATAATATTAGCCCTTGAAGGACTTAAGAACAATAAGGCTCCTGGATACGACGGTCTCTCGGCAGAGCTATTCAAGCATGAAGAATCCGATCTGATAAAATGCCTGCAAGATCTTTTGCTGCACGTCTGGGCAGAAGAATCAATGCCGAAAGCCTGGAGAAAAACCCTAATTTATCCCATGCAAAGATAGGAGATCAGTTCGATTGTGAAAACTACTGTGGCACCTCCCTCCTTCCAATTGCCTACAAGATATTATCTCGAATAATGTAGGAGCGACTTCTCCCACATGCAGACAGAGTAATAGGACCATATCAGAGTGGATTTCGCAAGGGCAAGTCTCCTACTGATAAGGGTGTTTACCCCCCGCCAAATCGTTGTAAAAAGCAGAGAATACAATATAATTACCCATCACCTGTGTATAGACCTCTATATAATGAGGAAGATCCTTTTTAATCGAACGCGTATACCAGTAGGACCCTGGACAACCAATCTGCCACGGCATTGTGCGCTCCCTTCATATGGACAAGCTGGAATATATAGGCCGCTAACCGTTCTTTCAACCTTGATATGCATGCCTACTATTCTTTCAGAGTGTTCAAGTATACTAGTGCTTTGTGATCTGTGAACAGCTCGAACATTCTACCGTAAACGTAAAATCGAAAATATTCGATCGCCCAAACCACCGCTAGCAACTCCCGTTCTATTGCGCTATAACGGCCGTTTAGCTTCCTGCTGGCATAAGCGATAGGTTTTTCGCCCTTGGGAAAATTCTGAGACAGAACTTCGCCTTACGCCCCGAAAAGTAGCCGGTAACGGGGCCTCCCCAATCGCTCTAACTCGCTCCTGATCAGACCGCACTCCTATCGCGAAGCTAGGTGCCCCAATAATCTGATCTCCTGCAAACCAAACTTCGATTTCTCTCGTGATAATTTAAGACCGAATTGTCGGACTCTGTAGAATACCGCTTTTAAGTGCTTGATGTGTTCAGCTTGCGACCGACTGATCACTATGAGGTCACCTGGGCAAAATCCTCCCCCAAACCTCTTTCGAACTCATCCATGAGGCGTTGAAACATCACCGGGGCCCCTTTTAACCCAAATGGCATTCGCACGAACTGGTAGTGCCCGCGTTCCCAGGAAAACGCAGTTTTTCCAATATCCTCCTTAGTAATACCCTTCGACCATGGTGATACCCACTCTTGAGATCAAGTGTGCTGAAAATAGTCGCACACGCCAACCTGTCAAGTATATCTTCGACGCGAGGCTGGGGCTAAAGTTCATCTTGCATCACCTCATTTAACATGCGATAATCTATGACAACTCAATATTGTTTCTCTCCCCCAGGTCTGTTCTGCTTTTTCTCTACGACCCACAGAGGGCTATTAAAAGAGGAATTACTATGCTGAATGACTCCCTGCTGAAAAGTCTGCTAATTGTTACCTCCCTCATTGCTTGGGGGTATCTCCTGTCCTCAACATAAATCGGCCTGTCTGTTTTGAGCATAATTCGATGTACGGTTTTCCCTGTGATCGACAGACTTTCGTATTCACGATAAAACAGGTCCGCGTACTCGTTGACGATGTCCTCCACAACCTCCTGACTGCACTCAACCGCCCCAATCTCGACACGTTGACCTGATCCCACCAATTTGATTCGGTATTTCCGTTCCCCTAACCGAAATTGCCTTGCTCAACCTTTATTTCTAAACTTGATTGTAGCAACAAACCGTATCCCACGATCTGATCGTATCCCGGCATTTAGACTTCAGTGATATAAAGTTTGATTCATACATCCCTTCCCACTAACCTTTTAAAACTGAATTAACCCTCACCCAACGTTTTGCAACATCCACTGACTGTAGAAATTTCGCAATTATATTGGCGCTGCGTCCCCTACATGCCTAGTTTTTCCGCCCCTTGTTTACTAATTAATGAATTAGTTCTGCCCGTATCTACTAGGAATTTAACGTCTAACCCACTCAACCTCGCCTTGGGCAACCTCATCCCTCCTCTTTCCATCCCATTATTATTTATTATCAGTTCGCGTGAGAGGTCGCCACACCCGTCATCGAACCCTCTACGATGACCTCACGACCTCGGATCCGGAAGGGCCACCCCTCCAGGAATTCCCACCTCTTACCTCATGTCCTCTCAAGGCCGAAGTACTGCGCTCAGATCGTATACTATCCTCTCCTGAAGATTCGGCGCTCGAAAACTGCTCTCTGCCTATTATTTGCGTCCGTCTCCTCCTACATTCCTGGTTATTCACCTCCATAGGTATGTTGCGAACCTCTTCTATTCGAACGAGGATTACGCCTTGGGTATTCTCTTGCTACGTGTCCCCGCCTGCCACATTCATAGCACCTCGTGAAGTTACATTGCGCTGCAAGGAAGCCCGTTTAGTGGCACTCGTAGCATCTCTTTTCCTGTTTCCGTCGGCGGTCCTCGAGTGCCCTGTTAAGTCTCTTTTCAAACGGTCGGCCGCCATTGTTACGTCTAGGCGGGTTCTGATGTCTCCTCCTCGATGACTTAATCTCCATCCATTCTCCTTTTGGTCTCTCAAATCGAGTTCCGTTCCATTCATGGGCGTATATGACCTCGTGAGCGCAGTCCACAAAATCAAGATCTCATGGCAGTGAGCCCGGGCGGTCCATATACCGGTTTAACTGGACCTTCAGAATACCCCGTACAAATGCAGTACGCTGGGCGCCTTCCGCCTGGCTAGACTTCTCTACCATTTGCTCTACTATTCTGTTGTTGAGTATCAGTAGTTATTCGGAGAACTCTCCATCCATTTGGCCCTGCTTCCTGTGCTCCTTTAACGTGTAGAAAATATCTTCCTCCGGCGTCCCCCTTCCTTCACCATATAATTTCTTCAATCTTGTCTTCAGCAATCCCAATGGTGACTATTGTCCCCTTGAATGGCATTGAGGACCCGCCTCGTGATTAGGCTGACCAATGACGCTTCTGAGAGCACTACGTCAGATTCCAGAAGTGTGCAGAGAGGCAATGCGTTTTTTAATCTGATCGGCCCCTTTAATAAAATGCTCGAGATCGCCCAAAACTCCATTAAACGGCTCCAGTTGGCTTATCACCTCGTGGTTAAAAGCTCGCTGGCCGTTTTAAATTTCGCCTCCAAGCTCGACCTTTACACCGCCTCTTGGGGCAGGTGATACTCCAGCCTCTTTATTTCTTAACTTTCCGTCATAATTATTAATTATTTATTCTTTTCTCTGAACTTATGGGAAAAAACTAAAATTTTTGAACTTCGATATGTGAATACGTATTTATTTCTTTTTAAAATATAAATAAAAAATATGGTTTCGGGCAGAGTAACGACAAAGATTTTAGTAACAACTGAACTTTATTTCTCTTGCCTCTCATATTCCCTCATATTGCCTCATACATAGGCAATAATGTTTATAAACTAATAACAATAAGCCTTAATCCTCTACTTACATATTATTTATCTCTAGTGTCTATTTGTCTCCCTATAACCGTCTACGTATTAATGCGCGATTTGAAACCACACACAAAAAAACACAGCGGCTTTTTGAGCAGTGCACTCTTTAGTTATTCCTTATATTTTGAAACTTCCTGATAAACAAAAGTTTATTTTAGAATAACCAGTCAACGGTTTTTATAATAATATTATACACAGTAGACAAATTTTTTAAAGTAATATAAGGAATCAGGAGTTTTAGGTATAAAATACATTTATTTATGATACAGCATAATGCCGTTGTTTATTAATTACATTGTATCATCATACCACTTATTATTTATTGTCTATTGCATATTCAGGATACGGGCAAAGCTATTTATATATGATTACTCTCATACATACATTATTCCCTTTTGAGAATACATATTTTGGATACGAAGCATTTGAAATAAATTTTGAGGAGAATAAAGGACCACGAGAAAGATACGACAGGAATTTACTAGTAAATACGATACTTGCTAAGAACACATAGAATAGTACGTTTTTGATTATAAGATATTGCTTATTATGGTATGTATAGCGAACCTAATATAATAATGTTATAGCGAATCAAACAATGTAAAATAAATATTTAAGCAGAATGTATTTGCTGAATTGTTTTTTAAAAAGTAGCATTTTTATTTTATTTATTCGGTTCATTTATCGGCTCATTCCATACAAATGTATACTATATACATTTTAATTTATTATTTACATTATAAAGTCATATGTAATGATCAACAGTATATACATAAATATTATAAATCTATATAAATAAAAATGAATCGCCAAATGCGTTGTTAAGCGCAGAACTCGGCAACGGCATGACCAATTCTGCTATTTTTTTTCTTTATTTTTGTTAAGGCCCAAAGAAAATTCTTATGGAGAAATAACATAAAAATGTCGAGGAAAATTTACAAATTTACAACATTTACAAATTTTGTTCCATTAAACAATCAATTGAATACATTGTGTGTAGGGTTCTACCGATATTACCGATACGGGTACAGTATCGATACTTTTCCTTTCGATACCGATATTTTGGTATCGATACTATTCTTCCTATATTTTATCGATATCGGTATGGAAAACTAAATATCGAAACAGTTAACCGACTTTTTTTTTCTTTTTTTTTTTTTTGCTCATCCAAACGAAACCTGAATAAAAAGTTGTATATATCCTACGGCACATTCTTTCCATATTCTCAAAAAAATATAATGATTTGTTTCCTTTCCCTATTTTATGAACCCTATTATTTTATTATTATGAATCCTATTATTTTATTATTATGAACCCTATCTGTACATATAACGGAAATTAATTAATAGAAAAAAAATAATATATATGCATAGCAAAGAAAAATTCTTTCGATACCAGAAGAACAGGGTACTCTTTCGATATTCTAATAATATTTTCCGATACTTCACAGTTGGCTAATATCTAAATTTATTATTATGTTATGAACAATATTTGTACACATCCGGGAAATTAATTAAAAGAAAAAAAATAATGTATATGCATAGCAATGGAAATTCCTTTGATACTAGAAGATCAGGGTACTCTTTCGATATTCTAAAAATATTTTCCGATACTTCACAGATGGCTAATATCTAAATTTATTATTATGTTATGACCAATATCTGTACACATCAGGGAAATAAGTTAAAAGAAAAAAATAATATATATGCATAGCAATGGAAATTCTTTCGATACTAGAAGAACAGGGTACTCTTTCGATATTCTAAAAATATTTTCCGATACTTCACAGATGGCTGATATCTAAATTTTTTATTATGTTATGAACCCCATCTGTAGGTATCAGGGAAATTAATTAAAAGAAAAAAAATTATATATATATGCATAGCAATGGAAATTCTTTCGATACTAGAAGAATCGGGTACTCTTTCGATATTCTAAAAATATTTTCCGATACTTCACAGATGGCTATTATCTAAATTTATTATTATGTTATGACCAATATCTGTACACATCAGGGAAATAAGTTAAAAGAAAAAAATAATATATATGCATAGCAATGGAAATTCTTTCGATACTAGAAGAACAGGGTACACTTTCGATATTCAAAAAATATTTTCTGATACTTTGAGAATGAGTACCATATTCTTCTAGTATCGAAAGAATGTCCTTTCCTATGCATGTATATGTTTTTGTTATTTTAATAAAAAATTTAGATATCAACCATCATTGAAATATCGGAAAGATCTTTCGATACTCTGAGAATATCGAATGAGTATATATTCTTCTAATATCGAAAGCATGTCCTTTCCTTTGCATGTATATGTTTTTTTTCCTTTTAATTACTTTCCCTGATATGTACAAATAAGGTTCATAACATAATAAAGAATTTAGATATCAACCATCTTTGAAATATCGGAAAGATCTTTCGATACTCTGAGAATATATATATTGAGAGTATATATTCTTCTAATATGGAAAGAATGTCCTTTAATATGGGTGTATTTCTTTTTTCTCTTTTAATTACTTTCCCTGATATGTACAGATAAGATTCATAACATAATAAAAAATTTATATATCAACTATCTTTGAAATATCGGAAAGATCTTTCGATACTCTGAGAATATATATATTGAGAGTATATATTCTTCTAATATGGAAAGAATGTCCTTTAATATGGGTGTATATTATTTTTTCTCTTTTAATTACTTTCCCTGATATGTATAGATAGCGTTAATAACATAATAAAAAATTTAGATATCAGTCAACTGTGAAATATCGGAAAGATCTTTCGATACTTTGAGAATATCGAATGAGTACCATATTCTTCTAGTATCAAAAGAATGTCCATTCCTACGCATGTATATGTTGTTTTTTTTCCTTTTAATTACTTTCCCTGATATGTACAGATAAGGTTCATAACATAATAAAGAATTTAGATATCAACCATCTTTGAAATATCGGAAAGATCTTTCGATACTCTGAGAATATATATATTGAGAGTATATATTCTTCTAATATGGAAAGAATGTCCTTTAATATGGGTGTATTTCTTTTTTCTCTTTTAATTACTTTCCCTGATATGTACAGATAAGATTCATAACATAATAAAAAATTTAGATATCAACTATCTTTGAAATATCGGAAAGATCTTTCGATACTCTGAGAATATATATATTGAGAGTATATATTCTTCTAATATGGAAAGAATGTCCTTTAATATGGGTGTATATTATTTTTTCTCTTTTAATTACTTTCCCTGATATGTATAGATAGCGTTAATAACATAATAAAAAATTTAGATATCAGTCAACTGTGAAATATCGGAAAGATCTTTCGATACTTTGAGAATATCGAATGAGTACCATATTCTTCTAGTATCAAAAGAATGTCCATTCCTACGCATGTATATGTTGTTTTTTTTCCTTTTAATTACTTTCCCTGATATGTACAGATAAGGTTCATAACATAATAAAAAATTTAGATATCAACCATCATTGAAATATCGGAAAGATCTTTCGATTCTCTGAGAATATCGAATGAGTATATATATTCTTCTAATATCGAAAAAATGTCCTTTCCTATGCGTGTATATTATTTTTTCTCTTTAATTACTTTCCCTTATATGTATAGATAGCGTTAATAACATAATAAAAATTTAGATATCAGTGAACTGTGAAATATCGGAAAGATCTTTCGATACTTTGAGAATGTTGAATGAGAACCATATTATTCTAATAAAAAATAAAAGGCCTTTCACTATTTGATTGATTATCCAATGTGTGACGTTTTCCTGGCAATGGAGTGTTTGTAGCCATTTGACGAACCGTGCTTTTAAACGACTAAAAATCTTCCGATACCGGGTGATATCGATATTTTTCTTTCGATATTTTCTCGGTATCGATACTTTGTTCCGATATATCGCAAAGGCCTGGTAACGATATTTTTGGGTATCGGTAGAACCCTAATTGTGTGTAACTGCACTGGATCTTATGCGTACTGGTAATCATAAAATTGTAATCAGAGCTGGTAAAACTTCTGTAACAGAAAATGTGAGATGTTTCAATGCCCCAACAATTGAGGAAGTTGCAATTGTAATGTTTGGAGAAAATTTGGAAGCCCTTCGTTTTAGGGAAATAGGGCAGAACAACGTCTGCCGGGACAGTTATAGTTAAATAAAAATGAGCGAAAACTCGATAGGAGGCATGCATTATATATAAATAGGATACAATACGAAAAATCACAAAAACATAAACTCTAATAAAAAAAGCTGAAACAAAACCAACCATTCAACGTATCTCCAATTCAGACATCATCAGGACACATATAAAAATAGATCACACCAAAGAATTGGTCGTGAAACAGGAAAAGTGATTGTGGTGCTTCTTAGCGTAAGGTTGCTGTCACTATTTGATGAGTCCATTTGGACTGTTGATGTGAGATATGCAGCACTTTGTTTGCTTATATAATTTTCCCTATTTGATCCTATTAAAAACTATTTTCTATTACAAAATAATAAAAGAGTACATGAGGGTACGTTGCTCGCTTTACTAAACATGTCACATTAGTTACCGAATAATTCCCTTGAATCAGTCTATTTATCTCTAAATAAGATGATATTTGAGTCCATGGAATCTTCTCAGAATCCCTTTATCAATAAAAGAATCAGCTAAAAGTAGGGCTTGCTTGTTTTGCAAACAGATCTCATTTTTTTTTCGCTTTCTATAATATTATAGCACCTTCTTATTTCCTGTGAATTGAAATTATCATCTCATTTTATAGCATAGAGCAGATACACAATGAGGCTCCTGATGAACGACAAGCTCCGGCCTATGAAGCAGGTACATTTAGAAATCCAATGACCAAGCTTGGTGAAGCCTCCTCCGAAATGCTTAGTTTACCCTCGCATTCCATTTGCATGCACGCCTTTGCGTGTATTTGTGAAATATATGTATCCTTAACATCTGATGCGGTCGCGGAGGCTGTGTATGAATGAGCTTAACGAAAATTCTGTGTGCTTAACGAAAATGGTGGTTACGGAGATTGTGTGAAATAATTTACACGAACCGTTCAAGATTAATGATTTATTGAACGGAAGTTTAGTGAACTGTCGATTTATTTCTTGTACCCTTGCAGAGAGGAAGCGGGAGCAGATCGATGGGGAAGCGGCGCGAGCAGAAGACGCCGGTGGTGCCGCAGCAGGACCGGAGGATCTGCGGAGGGATCTGCCTCTGCCAGTTGACCATCGTCACTTCCTGCGTGGCCTTGGTCTACCTCACCGTCGCCGTCTACATCCCGTCCTACCGAGCCTTCAGCGTCGGCTTCGAGGCCGAGCCCGTCATGTGCCAGACGGTCAACACCACCATGGTCAACTACTGCGACTGGGCTTCCTGTGGTAAGTACATACTTATGATATTCCATATTATTCATATCCCTCTCTTTCATTCCACTTTCTTTCAATGTGGCTTACCGAATTCTCCAATTAAGTGTAAAAATTAGAGTATTCCTTTGTAAAAATAACGAACTAGCAAACGGAGAATTCCTCATCATTGTTCAGTGTTGTTGCCAGATTCGGACTCTGGCACTCTGTTGTTGGAATCGGTTGTTGATTCTTCAGTATACCAACTCAGCATTCTACTACTGAGCTACATATAAAGACGGCCTAGAGATGAACAACCATCTGGTTTTCAACCAACTGGACAGTCCATAGCTCCAATACCAGTCCCATCGGGGCCAATTTACAAGAGTCCTTCCCCCTGAGGTACGTCCTGAAAGACGATTAGGAAGTAACAATTGGCATCAACAGACGCAAGATGAGCTATATTTCTTTCCTCGAAGCATGAATGAATGAATGAATAGAGCCTTTTATTACAAAAATTAACAGGATTTTACTTGTTATAATACTTTTTACTTCAGATGCTATTTACAATTTTATACAATATTATGAACTTTTTTTCTGTTAATTTATGTAGGCCTTCCTTTTAGGGAGTGACTGTCTAACTTCCCTGGAGACCAAGTCCTAATGGGTTCTCTCCACCTTCCACACTTCTTTGTCTCTGGCTGTCCTCATCCAGTTTGGCCCTGCAATGCTCTTATGTAGCCACTCCATCGGCTTCTTTGCCTTCCACGTTTTCTTTTCAGGCAATAAGGAGTCCACTATGTTGTCGTTAAGGACCATCTTCCGTCCGTATTTCTAGCCAGATGGCCAGCCCATCTCCATTTAATTTATTTTACAAGAAGATTTATGTTTTGGTCGAACCTACTGCTTCATATTTCTCTTCTTTTCAGATTTTAATTTGGTATTTGACAAGATTGAGGTGTCAAATACCTCGAAGCATACTCTTTATACATTCTTATCTTCATGTGCCAAGGCACATGAATAGGATGAACATCATTTGACGTCAGCAGTCACCATAGCAAAGGTTTCACGATCCTCTCCTAAAGCCAAAGTTGTTGAACATTTCATATTCCGGTCCTATCATAAATATTTTTAAGCCAAGATATTTCTTTTTTTCCACATCTCTTCGACTTTCTATTTTTTATTGACAATCAACTGCAAGATCCGATGGATCAGGTAATTATCTGCAAACACAAATGAAAATATTTATTAAACACTGAAAAAAGCGTTCTATATTTTGACGCTGTCTCAGCCCCAAAATAGAATATGACATGGAAATAGGTATTTTCGTTTTAATTAACCCCTAACAATATTCCAGCAAAATATTAATTATGTTAATACTGGTAAATCCTCCTTAATCGGTCAATAAACAATCATAGTCAATTGTGAGGGGAACTATCTACAAGATTTACTCATCGCTATTTCCGAATTCCGACAATTTTCTTTAACTAATAGTGTTAAATTGTAGTTTGTTTGTTATTCAGAGCCCCATGCTTAAAAGATAGCCAGTCATGTAGAAACAAGAAAGGTATATATAAAAATTGAATCAGGTTGTAGTATTCTTATCAATTTTACTGGAATTTGAAATAAGATATATCAATTCTTTTTTTTAATAATTGTATTTTTATTAACCTAATATTTGCTCCCTCCATTTTTTTTAATAGTTTTATCAATTTATATTAAATATCTTCTATATGAAAAAAGTGAAATAACCGGACAGATTTCTGTGTTTTTTTTTTTTTTAAGATTCACATAATTATAATTATGTGAATCTTAAAAAAAAATTATATCATTATAAACCTAAAGATTTGGCATAAATAATACTTTACAGTTAATTTAATAGGCTAAGAGAACATCTTGATATATTTTTTTTTTTTTTTAACAACAATAATCTTAAGCCAAAATATTTTCTCTTTTAGCTAACTTTCGAAGTAAATTTATTTATTTTATTTATTTGTTAGTTGTTATAAATATTAAATATTTTTATTTGAAAAGAAAAGATATGTCTAGGACCGGGACTCGAACCCGGGTCTCCCATGTTTCCATCATGGTACTCTACCAACTGTGGTAGTTCCAGTCCCGGTCCTGGACATATCTTTTCTTTTCAAATAAAAATATTTAATAATTATAACAACTAACAAAAAAAATAAATTATAATAATATGTAATGACGTAAGTAAACAAGATCCTAATTAAAGTAATGTTCAATGAACATTCTTACCCTTGTATACATCGCAAATTGCGAAAACACAGGGATATGGGATCAGTGAAGAGAAAGGATGTGTCTGACCGAGAGGCGAACATGGATGGCTCAGTTGGTAGATTACCATGCTGGAAACATTGGGGACCCGGGTTCGAGTCCCGGTCCTGGACATGTCTTTTCTTTTCAAATAAAAATATTTATAAATTTATTTAAGTTTATTTAATGAACAATTGCCCAGAAAATAATTGTAAAATTACTAATTACCTAAAAGGCTTGAAATTGGATTAAAAAATATAAGTGAATTTGCTTCCATCGCAGTTTATTTCCCATGTTTAAACTCACAAGTCAGCTATTTTTGCGATCACATCTACGAGGAATCTAACTGTCACATATTCATATCTGTTCAATTTATAGCAACGCATTCTGGTTTCCAACGTTTTTTATTTAAAAAATACGCTGCTTGTTCAGTTTGCGATTATATATTTTATTAATACCGAATATGAATAATTTACATCACTACTTTTACTGTACTACTGAACTTATTTTATATACAATGTTTAACAACTACTTCAAAAACATTTTCAATACTATTTTTGTTTGTTAAAAGCAAATCAGATAATCAACTGTAACTCGGTTCTCTATATCACTGTGTATGGATTTATCGATTGCAGTTGCGAGATAAACTGTACTGTATTAACCACTGTGGACGAGTAGGGCTTTATAAATTGATGAGGGAGCCAGGAATAGAATTCTGGGAACCAATGGGAGCCTCTAAATTTGGAACAAATTTATCAGAGAACAAATGTTAAGGGTTTTATTTTATTCCATCCGCATTACTAAAATGATAATTAATACCTATAAAATAAAATTTTAAAGCCAATGAACTATTAGCTTGGTCGGCTAAAAATTCATATATTAAACACATTATGAAAAATTACGATAAGTTAAATTTAATTAAATTCCGTAAAGTGTAATTTTCGTACTTATTTAGAAACTATAGTTACTTTTTGTTTTATAAATTCTTTCTAAGTAGTAAAGAATGTATTGTCATTACGAAAATTTTAGGTTTCTGATTTCAAAGAAAATGGCTTGTTTTGACCATCTCTGAAATGATTTAGACTAATTTCGTCACGAGGCACGTTCTTACATAATTTCTTTTTTTTCCGTCATTTGCATGAAGTCCTACTTCTGCCGCTTCCTCACAAACTTTTCAAAAGCTCCTCCAAGCGCTGCCGTGCTTTTAGCTATTATGATAATGTCGTCCGCATATGCCAAGTGCTGTGTCAATCGATTGTTAATAGTCCCATTAGGGTTGGTTGGTTGCTTTTTCCACTGTTATACTAAAAAGAGCAGGTGCTAACAGGACTCCCTGCTTCAGCCCACTATTTAGTACAAATTCTTCTGATATCACCCCTTCAATTTTTATTTTTGTCCTGCTATCATGCATGGTCATATTTGCAGGCCTAGTAAGCTTCCAGGGAATTCCCAAATTGAGCATTATCTGAAGTAATTGCTCTCGATCAACGCTGTCTTATGTATGCTTGAAATCGCTAAATAGACTATGGAGGTCAACGTTAAACTGCCCATAATTAACGTTAAACTGTCCATGCCCTCTTTCCATGATCTATCTCAGAGAAAATATCTGATCGATGGTTGATCTTCCAGGCAGGAAACCACATTGGCAGCCGCCCACTATCAGTTCAGAGTATGTTATGAGCAGCCTGTCAAGTAACACTGAGAAAACCTTACAGGCTGTGGTCAGCAGTGATATCCCTCTGTAATTGCAACATTAGCTTGTTGCCTTTCTTGTTTATGGGTCATATCACTGCTATTTTCCACGCTTCAGGAATCCCTCTTCACACCACACATCCCACACAAGTTGTAATATACATTTTTTGACTTCACCCTTACAGCTAATCTTCAAAGCTCTGTGTATACAAAATAGCTATTTATGAAACTATCTTGAGACCCATAGTTGCATATGGCAGTGAATCCTTGGTATTGACAGACGACAGTAAAATGAAACTCAATGTCTGGGAAAGGAAAATACTCAGGAAGATATATGGGTCAAAACATAGCACCTATGAGTAAATATATTATCGATATTCAACAATTGATTCATATAAAATTAGTAACATTATAATTTTGTGATGTTGAAATGAAGGTTTGAATACAACTCATTTAATCAATTACGATGGATTCATGACTTTGGACTCTGTTAGGGCGTGATTAGACTGAATAAAATAAGAAATAATGAAATATATTAGTAAAATAGAGTAGGGTTTTTTAAAAGAATTAAGCCAGATACTGAAACATGTGGTTTATTAAATCTAAATACAAACATGAGGTTAAGCAATTTTACGAATAAAGAAATATCGCTTATAGATATGTACAAAAGGAATAATGAGTCTTTCAGAAGAAAATAATTTGGAATAGTATTATGAAAGAGACTATTAAATTAATTATTAATTCGAAATGAAGTCATATGAACATAACATTAACAAATATTAACGGTTGCGACAGGGCCACATGGCGATGGACTATAGAGTCTTTATTTCTCAGGCGGCGAATTAAATATTGGCCCTGAGGGGATGGTGAACGGTGAACAGCTCCTCTTACGAATTGAGTGAAAGAGTGGACTTACAATTGAAGCGAAGGACTCATTTCTTTGGCTCCTAGTGTATCTGGTAACCAGGTACTCTCTGCGGTATCATCAAGTGCGTACTTCTCGTGACCGATGCTAGGCGATCTAGTGCTGAAGGCGGTTTAGCTTCAGGCCGGCGAGGTTAGCTTCAGTCAAGGAGAGCGGAGAGATGATGCCAGCATGCAGTCTGAATCAGAAGGGACTGAAGCGATAGACGATGGAGTGGGGGAGACAAGTAAAAAGGTAGAAAACATAGTCCCCGCGTCGTTAGCCAATGACCAACTGCGAACGAGACCAGGAGATTTAAATTTGAATTTATTAGATTGATTCGCGACTGAACAGACTCTATTACTGACGAGATGAAGTATGCCAGCCATAAACAAATATTGGATTTCTAGGTTTTAAGCAATCGTTCTCTAATAAAAAGTTTTAGAATTTTGACATCAATTTGTCCAGCTAGCTCCTACTAATCGAAACACTGTGAAACGGCTTGACTTTTTCCAACACTTCCAACAATTATCGTGATTCCTCATAAATGACTTTAGCAATTGGTGAAAACTGCATGAAAATACGTACTGTAGTTTTTGAGTTTATCGCGAACAGACAGAACATTTTTTATCAAAAAAAATAATTACCTGTCATGTGTTGTACAACATCGAAACTTTGTTTCACCATTGATTTCTTCATAACACCACTGATCAATTAGAGTTCAATTACGAAAGAAGTCAATTACGAAAAATACGAAAATAGACTTTTGCCCGAACAATTCTTAATATTAAAGAATGGTACATTTACTGTCCACTAACAATTTTATAAATATTTCAATTAGCATTGAACGGGGTTGGGTCCAATTTACTGACCCAATCTTTGGATACAGAGAGATTTAAATATATTTATCGGTTTTAAACAACGTTTTGACCAAAATAACTTACATCAATTTAACAAAATCGATTTTGAAACCATTGGTTTCGATTTTTGAAATTTTAGTTGTGACAAAGGAGTATAATCTATCCATTATTTTAATTAAATGTAATAATAATGTAATAATTTTTGTTATATCAGTTAATATTGTGACGGGAGCGAGGTGAAGGTTACAAAGAGCTGGGGGACAAAGAGGTTTGAGTGAAAGGGATATGCACTGCCTCAATGAAATTTTATTTTATAGTTCATTATTTTACAATTCTTATTTATTTATATTTCAGTGACAAATTCATTAGTAACCTATTACCAGGTATTTTGTTTCTGACTGTGCGCTTTTTTTTTTTTTTTGTGGAGTACTTTTTTGTTGCATGATACGTTGTGATTTTGTCCTGGGATTTATGAAAAGCTATTACCTATCTCTGAATGATATATATATATAAATATTTAAATTTTAATATTTTTGATCAGTACAGCACAAAATCAGGGCTATTTCTTGTATACCAATCTCCCTTATTTTGATTGTAAGATCAATTAAAGTAATTACAACTCAAATTTTTGGATACCAAATTAACTTTAAATATAAATTATAAACTAAAATACCCACAGAAGTTCATTAAAATCTACCGTAAGGGAGGAGTGCTGTGATGGCTCAAGTAATTTATCAGGGCCAACAGGTGGAAACTTGAGCCAGCCTAATATTGAGCTCCTAAATTATTTTTAGCTCTATCCTTATTTTGCCTTAATAAGTGGGGATCACTACCTACTTCGTATTCGATCGATTTTTCATTTCTTTCTAATTCACTAAAAGCATTCTGTTGCAATGATACAATTTTAGATTAATAATCTGTGTGCATAATTGAAAAATATTTCAATTTGACCATCAAATTCCCATTTAATTAAGACTAAGGAGTTACTGAAGTAATGGCTTAACTATTTATGAGTGTCTCACATAAACAGCACGTTTAAGGATTTCTTAAAAACAAAAGAAAATTGCTAATAGACGAGTTGCATTGAGAACTCTCCCAAGACGTCTTGCTGCTAAGCTCAATATAGGAAGTCTAAAATAGACCGTCGTTTATCCACACTTTTTTGCGGAAAATATACAAGGAAGGGTCGACATTGGCATAAATCTGTAGAGCATTTTCTCTAAAATGAGGTATCCTGCAACTATTATTTGATAGCTTCATTATTTTAAAAAGAATTAGTGACTTAGTGACATGAAATGAAAGTCAAGATTAATAAATCTTGCTTTATGCGTACATTTGAATTGTCATTTGTTTATTTACTTGCGTACTACACAATAAAATAAAGATTTTGTTTTCAAATATGGTGATTGTTAGGATTTTTTTTAATGTGAATTTCGTTTATCCGAGCATCTGATTATTACCCGACGACATTAGTTCGGATAATCGACGATCTACTGTATTTAGTTCTATTTTCCGATCTGGTCGGTTCTGATCAATTAATAGAGATGCAACCTAGATATATGTTTGGTTTTTAAGCTACAAATCAAGAACTAGTGGGTCGAGTTGAACTCTTAAATATTATTATTACTCTGCCTTAAGCGTGAAGTGCGTAGAAGCTAAGTCACTAACAAACGTTACATTTTACAATGCCACATAACAAATATAACAAATGAAGCCCTCTAGATAAACATAAAAACGTAAAGTTAAAGTTGAAGAGTTTTCAATAAAAATTAGGTATGATGTGTGTCCAATATGGCGGCTATGACACGATGTAAAGCCCCATTTACTATCACACGTTATTCCTACCAAGCCAATGAGCGTTTCTTTATCTCTTTAGAGCAGACTGGACTCGTATGACTGTGAAGCTGTACTCGCTGTGCCTCTGGTTAGTATTTCTGTTGTGCATGCATCAGCTGTCCTTTGAAAACGGAACTGAAGAAATCACTTAACAACGACTCTACATCAAGTCTTTGGAAAGGTTTGGGGGGAAAATAGAGAGGAAACATGAAAGAAACGAGCCACGAACAAAACATCAAGACAGAGCAGATTAAAAATCGAGGTTATGCTGTTAGTTTTTTTTTTTAAGTGCAAGGTGACCATCATTAATTCCTACTTATGCCAGATCTCGCCCCTCTCTGACTTTTTACTTTTTCCAAAATGCGAATGGTGAGGGTGGGACACCTCTGATAGGATGTGGAAGCAATATAACAAGAAACGTAGAAGAAACTAAAAAGCTTAATTGCCGAAGAGTTTCAGGGGTACGTTGAAATACCTAGCAGTGGTAAAGAAGTTAGGACAAGTGCTTGATCACTGCGACGAATGGAGAGTACATTGAAGGAGTAAAAACTAAAGTAGATGAAACTTGTTAGCACAATGGTATATTTATAGGACAATAATTGCACTTATTATAAAACGAGGAAATTTCGACAAATACTCCATCTGTATTATTCATTGAATTATTCAGTTCATATTAAATATTTAATTTTTCCTTGTTCAACATTGGTTAAAAATAACTACATCTTTAAATATTTGAGCTATCTTTGTGAGACGTTCCCACAGTTATTTCCTCAAAATAATTTTCTAATAACATATTTTATCATCCTTTTGTTAAATTTTTTTGATTATATGAAAGTTATAGATAACCAATTCGTAAAACTGAAAAAATATTTTAAGGAGGTCATATATATATATATATATATATATATATATATATATATATTATACATTATTCAAAAACTGCTGTCAAAAAAATGTTATTATCTTAATTCATTAATCAGCTGAGATTAATGATTAAGATAATAAAAATTAATCAAAAAAATAAAAACTTGGAACAGTTAAGGCTTATTTAATTACTTTTCGATAAGAGGTATATTTATATATTTTTAGGTGAATGGTGTTTGACAAAGACTTCGGGGTTCTGCCCCCAGATCCACGTGACAACGAGAAGAAATGGCACAAAATTTACTCTGGAAGACTGCACTTCGTGGAACGTATCAAGCTGTCCCAAGGTAATATTTGACTCCTACTCATATTTCATGTTTTTGAATTGGAATTTAAATGACATAAAATGTTGTCGGTAGCAATTCTATATTAAAAAAAAACAAACCTGTACCACTTCCAACCATGAACCATCTTGGATTCTGTACATGGTGGAGGCTGTACTGTTCCTTTGGTTACTGTCATGCAAGCAGGTCACTTGTTTCAGATCAAGCTCAGCCGCCACATATTTCCTTTATCTTGGGTACCTACTTTATAGAACGGTTTATATTAATTTTTAATTACTAGAAAGGACGAAACTAGACAGTTAGTTCGCCTTGTAGCAATGACAATGAATGAAACATATTGTGTTATCAGAATGCAGGAGGACCTCTCAAGATTGTTAGGAAGTCAAAAATCCAGACCAACAACACAGTTTATAACAGACTAGTGCAATTATTAGGCTATGCGGATGATCTAGATATTGTCGCTCGCTCATTCGAAACACTGACTGACGAGAGCATTCTCATCACTGATGGAGGTGGCAGAAGAGAGGGTCTAAGCATCAACTAAATATATGAGGACAGGTGAATTTACAAGCAATGTAGAAAATGAGTTTGTAGAAATAGGTCCTTATAAGTTCCAGAAGGCTTGATAGCTTTACTTATCTCAGAAGTGTGGTTACCTCATCAAACGATATTTCTCATGAAATAAAAATGAGAGCCATCAACGCTAATAGATGTTATTTTGGGTTGAGGAAGCATCTAAGAAGCTCACTACTAGGACGGAAAGCAAAAGTCATGCTGTATAAGATCCTGAATAGGCCAGTCCTGACCTACGCCTCTGAAACTTGGACTTTATCTAAGGCCAAGGAAAAAGAGCTTGGAAAGAGAGCCAAGAATGGCTGTTTTCGAAAGAATGCTGCTCCGCAGAGTTTTCTGAGCCATTTATGTGAATCGTCAGTGGAGAAGGCAAACCAACCGAGAAGTGTACGAGATGTTTGGGGAGCCTGACATCATTACCTGGATAAAAATTATTAGATTAAGGTGGGCCGGCCATGTGGCCAGAATGAGTGAGGAGGATCCCGCGAAGAAGCTGCTGGAGGGAAGACTTGACTGTGCCAATCAGGAAGACCAAAGCTCCGATGGGAAGATGGAGTGGCACAGGATGTTAGACACATCTTAAGCGTCCATAACTGAAGGGCTGCTGCATTAGATAGAGCCACCTAGCGAAGGTTCCTTAAGGATGCTAAGACCCACACAGGGTTGTAGAGCCATATTGTATTGTAAAAATAACTATGAACATATATTTGATAGTATATTAAACCATAATTACGCGTTTCGAAATAGATCAAATAATATAGTATATGAAACTTTAACTTGTATATACACCACGTATACAAGTAAGTATATACACCACATTCTGCATCCAACCTAATACATTATTTAGATACAAAAATATCGCACCAACCGTTTAGAATAGTGGAACTTGTGTACGTTTGATCACCGCAAGCTTTCGGAATTCCTAATTAATAGATAGTCTCATTTAATAAAAATATAAAATACATTAGTACCCTCTTGGAGCAGAGAAATATATTATCATGAGCCCGACGTTTATGGAATGCCCTGTAACAAGAAATACATACTTGCGAATGGATCTCGAAACAAGACAAAACTTAAATCCTGTCTGGACCGAAGTAAATGGGAGAGAGAAACGACAAATCGTATTGGCCCTCCACAATTGGCCAATGAAATACTCGGACCCAATCAGGAGGCGAATTAATCAACAGATCCAGAAAGATAAAGACCTAGCCGGGCCTATTGCTGAGTCTGTGTAATTGGGTTTATCTCATTGCTGGGAAATCTAAACAGCAATCACTAATTTATCTTAACTTAATTTAATGCATACACATCCATATAAACTAGCAATCTATAAATACATGAATATATTACCAATTTATAAATATATAAATATATTACATATTACTGATGGTTCAAAACGAATCATTAAATTTAACAAATCGAATAGGTTATTTCATATCCAATAACAACAAAAAATAACTAGGCAAATTATATATATCCACTTGATTATAAATAAATCATTTTTATTCCCATCATTCGGTCGGTTATTGTTTTTGTGTTACTTATGGATAAACCCTGTACCATTACAATGCGCGAACAAGTCTGATGTTCAGTGCATGGCAGAGGGTGTACTGTTTCATGGACAACGATTCTGCAAGGAGCTGACTTGTCCTAGGTCACGCTGAACCGCCAGATTATTTTGGGTACCCTATTTTTATAATATTTCATAAAGGCTGGGTGAGCCGACGGAGGGTCCTAGATCCTATATGATCCATCTTCCGCTGCAAACAGACTAAATAAAAGTGCTGCTTCAGCGGGACTTGGACCAGGATTTCTGGTATTGCAACTCAGTGCTCTACCACTGAGCCACTCCGCTCCCCTATTGCTTATGGATACGTTTAAAAAAAAAATTCCCTGAATAAAACTAATTTTAGCACTCCTAAATTATCTGGCTGCCTGATGGTTTATCACCTCCTTTATAAAATATTCTCATTTTATTTATTATAATAGTAAGATTCTGAAGCACACATGTCGTGCATGTGATAAGCCTATTGTTTAACTTTGCTCGTGTAGAATAAAAAAAAATCCAACAAAAGCTATTGTTCACTTGTATAAAAGAGATGTCGGTGAAGGGAAGTGCTCGATAAGTTTATATTCCGTCAAGCGAGATCTCTTCCTCAGTCAAATAAGTTTCCTTTCCTGAATTTTAAAAGTGATTCCATTTAATTTTAAATGACTTTTACAATAAACATCATTTTTCGTAAAATTTATTTTTCAATATTTAGTAGAACTTTGAGATTATTTTAAAAAATACCAGTACTTTTCAATATTTTTGTACTCATATATTCTTCTCATACTGAGGCAGCCACTAGTCTTTATTAAAAACACGCATATAATTTGCATTCCATTCATTGATAATACCTTATAGGTTAATCAATGAATGGGTTTTCTTACTGTATAAGCTGTATGACTTGCCGATTTTGTTGGTCAGAGAATCTTGATATAAAACATCCCCGTTTTAAGTAATCTTAAGTCCTTTTATAATATTTCTTATTATAAAAATGCATAAAAACTTTGATTACTGTTTAATGGAAAACAAATTTTATCCGTTGCGGAGAAGAAATTATCTAGGAAACGTCTTTCATTTTTATATCTCATAAAAATGAAAGACGTTTATTGCCAATGATTTATAAATATTTAAAACCGAATAAACAAAAATAAAAAATGGTGATATTTGCGCGTTCCTTTAATTTTGCCGATTCACAAATTAAAAAAATAAGAAGCTATATTTCATTTAGTATACCATAGTTAAGTCTTGTTTAGTCTTCAGACTTTGCTGTTATTTTCATATTTTAGCGTAGCAATATTAACTTCCCTATCGATTCCATATGTGTGTGTGTGTGTGTGTGTGTGTGTGTGTGTGTGTGTATGTATTTTATTAGTTTACATTAAAATAGTACATGTATTCATTAATGTTGATTAAATATTATGATTAAATATTTATTTCATACTTCATTAATGAAAAATAAATGATTTGAGAAAAAATAATAAAACTTATGCTAAATAATTTGATTTTAATTGCTAAAAAATTAACACTGTTAGACGTTAAACTGTTCTTATTTAATGGCTTCATTTCTCAAATTAGAGTAAAAAATGATGAAGCCCTACTTCCATTGCTGCATAGATACAGGTCTAAGAATTCCTTCTGTTTGAATTTCGATCAAAAATTTAATTTTTACGAATTTTAAATCATTATTCGTCATGGCTTCGATTCTCACATGGGCCTGTTAATATTAATTTTGCAGGCTAACTATAAGAGTCGACAAGAAAGGGAATAAAACGAAATAAAATTATCTCCATTTTTAATAACTTTTAAGATTATTTATTAAATATATATGAAACGTTTTTATCTATGAATATAATGTAAATACTCTCTATAAATATGATTACTTTATTTTCACCTTAATATCAAGAAGTTGAAAAGAACGATTTATTTTCAGAATACTAAAGTTAGAGGTTGAAATTCCAATGTGTTTTGTGGCACAAAATGAATGACCCATTCCTAACTTTCTCAATCCCCTTCGCAGAAACAAATTTATAACTTAACTTTTAATGATACTTTATTATTCGTGTATTTCATCTCCTAATTCGATTATGAAGTTCAGCCCGAAGCTGAAAAATCGGTTCTCAGTGATTCAATATCAGGTTTAATTATAAATGTTAATACCCATAAAGAGACTTTTAGTCTCCCTCGCTTTTGTGTATATTCCATCATATTATTACTATTTTAGTAACATGAACTTAAATATATCTCACGATTTTAAATTACAAGCTGAGTTATTTGTAAGGCCAAGTTGATTATTTTTTATTTATAAAACATGTTCTTAATGTACAATTGTACTTATTAATAAAAAAACGCATTGTCATCGTGTGGTGGATGTAGTCTCCTCTCCATTGGAGCGTAGATTGTACTGCACGGGAGCCTTTCTCAATGTAGAACAGGCTTTTGATCGAGTCTGTCACACAGGTCTCCTTTACAAAATCCGACAATTCCTTCCTCCTATATACTTTTTAATCATTCGCTCCTTTCTAACTGACAGAACATTTAAAGTAAGTCATAAAGGTTCCTACTCGTCCCCTATTCCCTGTCTGCTGATGTTCCTCAAGGTAGCATTCTCGGTCCTATCCTCTACACAGTATATACAGCTGACATTCCAAACCATCCTAACACCTTCATCTCGACGTATGCTGATGACACATGAGTTATCAGTTAATAATCACCCATATATTGCACCCCAATGCCTTCAATCACATTTACCAAGCCTCGAGGAATGGTATCGGAATTGGAGAATTAAAATCAATTCCAGGAAGTCCCATCAAATTACCTTTACCCTTCACCGAAAACCCACGACTTCCTGTCCTACTGTATCCTTTAACAGTACTCCACTTATCCCTGTTGAACAGATTCGCTACCTAGGACTCAAATTAGACAAACGTCTTACTTGGAACCCTCACATAAGACTAAAAAGACAAGAAATAGCTTCCGACTACTTCCGCTACCGGTATAGTAAGACTACTTCAACACATGCTAGACAAACGCCCAAAGCTTCAGATCAATTACAAAAGACTTATTTATGTGACTGTTATAAGATTATATGGACTTACGGAATTGAGATATGGGGCTCCACCAAACCATCGAATTCCTCGCTTATCCAATCCTTGCAATCTAAAATCCTTCGCAAAATCCTAAACGCTCCTTACTATGTCACAAATAAAACCATCCATAATGACCTTAACGTTCCATATGTTACTGATTTAGCCCATTCCAGATACCTATCATTTCATAATAACTCCAGGCCCATCCAAACCCACTAGTTTCTATCCTTGCATCCTATTCCATCCCTGACAATCCTAGGCGTTTGAAGAGAAGATGGCCTCGGAACTTTCTATTATAGAAATGTTTTTAGAATGCGGTCAGTGGATAGTGCCTCTACGTGTCCTTTCATGTATTTATTTATTCATATAGACCTTGTACTACATGTATACATTACAGTTGCACGATTCAATAAAATAATTTTTTTTAAATTTTAGTTTTTGTACTGGGAAATTCGAAAACAATTCTATAAAGTATAGTTTGAATAGCAAGGAATTATTTTGTTTGCTATTTTATAATCATTATTATAAATAATACAAGTAATCTAAATAAAATAAATATATAGTTCATTTTTTATTTGAACGATACCTAATAGTTTGTAGTTTTCGTCTTGTTACACATCATTTTATCTGCTATATATTTAATGTTTCTTAATTTTCACTAAAATGTTGCACACAATAATAAAATGCTTCAATGGCAAATCGACTTTCATGGAGAAGTTAAAGAGAATACTAAAACAAGTTCAGGGTTATTGTTATTCAGCAATCATATATTGATTGAATATTGCGCAATATGTCAAGTAAGTTAAAGTTTAATGATTTTTTGTAAAATTGCCTCCATAATTCCTTGACAAAGGTCGAAGCAGCACTAAATATTTTTATGGGCATGCCCTCATGAGGGAACTACTTCGGTTAATTTGATTATATTAATTAATAGAAGGATATAATTAGTAACTAATGCAGTAAAGCATTGCATTAATAAATCTATGCTGGTATAAATCTTTTGTAGGTTTTGCAATAATTGGTGTTATTTTCCGTTATTACTAACCAGCTCTGAAGGCCTGTTATGGCTTCCAGATGTTACTGTGTTTAGCGGCACGAAACGTTTTCCTCAAATTACACAACGCATTGTATATTAACGATTGTATTGCATTCATGCGCAATTCTCCAGGTCGTGGTTCATTATAGTTACTAATAATAATTCATAATACTGTTATATGATTTCGTAAGCATAAGAAAACATAAATATTTTTCTTAATTATTTAATAAAAAAACAATATACCCTTAAAAGGCTTTTAGTCTGCCACTTTTTGTTCTTGCTAATCAATGCGAAACATATACAGCGACGTTATGTATTGCAATCGTAAATAATTTAGAATCCGAGTTTTTAACAAAAATATACGGTTTTAGGTTCACTTATTCCTATTATTACCTCTAAGTAAAATAACTTTCGCGAAATGCTGTCTTTGTTTACATTTCAAGTTAAAAATAAAAATGTACAAAACTGAAAATATGTATTTAAGGTAAGTGTATGCCAATGCTTATTTATATTGCTTTCATGTTTTAAGAAATCATTCGTTTGATGAATGTACAATTAAATATTCAAAATCAGCTGGATCTTACCCTCATTCAAATAGTCTCCCTGGACTCAATTGCCAACTTTTGAGAATTTCTGCACATAAATAACCTTTCAACTTGTTCATTCGAAAACAGTTAACTATCCGCCATTATTAGTCGCTATAAAAGACAGATAAATCTCAACTACGATCAATTTTTTTGTATTTGATAATTCATTTAAGGTTACCTATGGAGAGTGATAAAAAAAACATGTACTGAAGTGATTGTTAAACGTGATAAATATTATAGTTGGAATCTTTTTTTTTTCATAAAAATCAATTAGAATCGTTATGTAAAGTTTATTTAAATCTTTAGCATTTATTTTAAGTAGGAGGGTAAGTAAAGTACTGTAATTGTCTTATTTTTCGTTATTTCTATCCAAATAACGAGATAAAAAGGGTTTTAACGAAGAATGGCCATAATTTGTTTTGTATCTAGAAGAATTATTACTTAGCAGCAACTCTCTAGGCTCTTGAATTAATCAGGAATGAAGATCTCTCTCTATTAGTCTCCTGATGGGCATTTCTGCTTGTTTAAAACTCTGATGTTTTTTCCGTAAAGTTTATTATAAATAAAGGATGTTATCGTTCACAGTTTTGTTGTTTATGTAGCAATAGCTACTAATGTACTACCATTAGAGTTAAAACTTTGAAATGGATACGTCCTTTTCACTGAACCTTGTGTAGCGAAAGTCCATATAGATTTTAAATAGATCATCATGTTATAGTATTTTAATAAAATAGAGCCAAAAACTCAAAAAGAGACACTATTATTTATTATAATGTTATTGCCTTATGTTTCAAATCCAGTAATACAACCACTTACCAGTCGACGTTTCGCCTATTCAGGCATTATCAAGACACAAAAACAAAAAAGGGTTATGTGAATCACATCTGGAAGAAAAAGGTGCAATACATCCCGAGATGTGATTCACATAACCCTTTTTTGTTTTTGTGTCTTGATAATGCCTGAATAGGCGAAACGTCGACTGGTAAGTGGGTGTATTACTGGATTTGAAATATAAGGCTTTGCATTGTGGTTTTTCCCAATTGCATTATTATAGTATTTTAATTTTTTATTTTATTTTATTTTTTAATCAGCTTGATTTAATGAACTTACACTCATACATTGAACCCAAAATATATATTGGACGAAAATAAATTAGGTAATGTATTATATACAACATAAAAGCACTCCTTTTACGGTGAACCTTAAATTATCAGCAATAATTATATTGCTCTTTCAAAAGAACAATGTCATAACTCAAAAAATCTTAGTTTTCAATAGAGGTATCTTAAAATTCCATATGAATTAAAAAATTATAATTTGAGTTATGGTTAAGCAAAGGATTCCTATTGAAATGATGGATGGTGTTGAAATTCTTTCATTAAGCATTAGACAATTATTTAAAGTTTGAAAGTTTGGTTTTAACTTATGTTATTGCTCGACGTTTCAGGCTTCTTCAATATTTACTAGACTAACGCTCTAAACTCCTAATTAATTACAAAAAAACTCATATACTTGACAATCATAAGGCTCATCTGGATTTAACGGAGTAGAACTTTGGGGTCCCACTAAGCCATCGAATTCCTCCCATATTCAGTCCTTACAATCGAAAATCCTCAACACTCCTTACTTTGTTACAAAGCAATTTATTCCTACTCAAACACACTAGATTCAAACCTGGCAACCTCTTCATTTCCTGATAATCCTCCGAGGCATCTGAAAAGAAGATGGCCTCGTAACATTCCAAGTTGAATTTCTTATTCGAGTACTATCGTTGGGTAGTTTCTCTACTTGCCTTTATTTCCTAGTATTATTTATCTTTCATTATGTTTCCTTGATGTATTCTGTTGTACTGTTGTAAATTTCAATATATAACTTTTAAAAAAAATGTTATTACTCCCATAAAACATCAAGCTCGAAAAAATATGACTATAAAAAAAACATTATGGAAATGATATATCAGATATGTCATTCCTGAATTAAAAACCAATTGCTAATTGCTGCTGAAAGCTTAACTCAAAAATATCACTTTTTGAGTTATGCTTATCTTCTTTTGAAGGAGGGACATATAATTAAAAAATGATACCTCTATGTGGGAGTTAAAAATAGAATAATTTTTCGTTAAAGTATTGAATATATGTATATATTTTTATTTACATTATTTTATAGAATCACTACGTGTTTATTTAAATATTAGTAAATAAATTAAGCTGTCTAAAATAGTGATTATCTTCTATTTCCTTCTATTCTTAATTAGTTTTTATTTTCTTATTACAAAGCACTTAAGCATATAGTAAAGGGCGTTTTCAAGAATAACTTTAGTATGAGGTTATCTGTAAACTAATTAACAAAGGCGCCGGCATAATTTTCTCCGCCATAATGCGTTCTCTAAACAAAAGAGAATTAAATGACAATTAATCAATAGAGACAAAAGATTTAAAAGACCCTTCGCCACCGTGGCCACATAATGGTTCCAACTTCCTCGGCAAATTTGCATTTCGGCCCCAACTACCTTCAGTGGGTCAGCAAATAGTCCAATGGATTCAACGCTAATTTTTTTTACGTTGATTAAAAACGCACTGAATGTAATATTGTGTCTCTGAGCAAACGAATTCATTCTAGTAAATGTAATAAACAAGAAAATTGGGTGGTCTTTGTTATAAGGGGCCCTTGAGTATAGCAGCAGTGTAAATAAACTCTCCAGAGGTCTCATCCTTTTTTGGACCTAATTCTTACACTATATTTTATTTCCGAACACTTTAAGATGTTGTCAATCCTTCAACCATAGCGGTCACGTTTCACATACATAAGGAACAGTGGGAACGATGATAGTTTTATAAATTTCGAAACAATAGGCGTGAGCTTAGTAACGTCGGGACCAGAAGAATAACAAACATTTCCTGTATTCGTTCCTCTGGAATTTCCTTTTTTATTTTTAGTTGTCATAGAACTTCACGGAATGTTCAAACTTAATCCCTCCCACAACAATGTCACTATCACCATTACGGCAACTAACCATTTACTTTGTATTGTCCAAATTCGAGCCCTATTTCATTACCTGCATTCAGCAACGATTTAGTGTGTAGTGTTGTAGTATCATAATCCTCAACCGACAGAACCTTATCATCCTCAAACCCAAACACAGATATTTTACGATTCAGTTTCATATTCAAACCTTTTTCTGGGTATATCACCTTTCTAATAACATAATAATATTAAAATTAAGTAGTAAAATCAAATGGTGAACACAAAGCACTTTATTTTAAACAGGAGCGAATTTAGAACTTCACCTAATTATAAATAAAAATTCTAACTTGATTGTACGTTTTCGTCGCTAATTTCTTTCGTATACGCTGTTCAATTAATACAATATACATCGTTTGGTGGTCGTTGGAATCATAATTTTTTTAAAGTCTGTATAACTTTGAACCCTGTGTATTCAATTTTTTATCCAGTAACAAGGAAAATAATTAATCAATAGTCGGACGGTTTCGTCTAAAACCACGAACCATCGAGACTACAGCTCCATCGCATGTTTTTATCAGTTCACCACTGATGTTATCGATACAGTTGCTTTATAATATTTCAATTGTCCGATGGTTATTTCTAATTCTTTCTGAATCTGTCCCTCTATTAACGGTTCTCCACTTTGATTTTCAAAATTGGGATTCGAATATTATTTCCGATATTCAAAATGCTATCAAAGCGAAAAAAACTTCACAAAATGTCCGTAGGATCAGCCAAGTTATAGTTATTTTATTCTCTAAATCCATTCCTAAAGATTCATACCGTTTATGCGATGTGTTTATACCCTGTGTCTTATGCCCATAAGTTTTTTTTCGATACTATTAGCTTAATTTTATTCTTTTCAAATTGAATGTTATGCCATATTAGCTTCAAACCTCTTCTGGATAATATTACTAAACAAAACAATAATGCTTTTTATTGATATATCATCAATTTATTATGATACATAATATAATTTCTTACGTATTAAATATAATATGTAATAATAACATTTTACTGCTAAACGTGCTATTAGGGACCATGATAATATCAGTGTATCTAAGAGTCTGAGATCTGAAAGTACAATATTTTATTGTTAGGTGTAGAATACCATCCCGCACAACTCGACGGTCGTGGTGGTATTGCAGATCTAATAATTGAAGGCGTTGTTTAATATCCCAAGTGTTTTGAAGAATAATAGATATAGTATATATTTATTTTCTTTGGGGCACATGAACACTAAGAATGGTACTACGTGCAACTCTAAAAGTTTGGTTAAATGAGTTAACATTAATACTTATTTTTACTTATATTATATTATTAACATTCAAAATTAAATTATTATTCAGAGGTTGTTTCATTTAATCTAAACACTCATGACTTTATTTCTTGCAAAAGTATTTTTTAGTAACATATCATTATAAAATCTACATTGCGAAAATTAATTGGGATATTGCTAATGTTATCTATATATATAAAAGAGAGTGGCGTTAGTTACTGACCTAATAACTCAAGAACGCCAGGACCGATTTCGATGATTCGAATCATTTAGGACTGGCCTTCGGCCAAAAAAGAAAAATAATGAAGAAAAATCGAAATCGGTCTAGGCATCCAGGAGTTATATTTATATATACATAATATATTTTGGTAACCTTCACAGCTTCTCTATTAATTTTATATCAACATATGATCTATGACTTCCTGATCACAACTTTACAATATTATTTATATAACTAAACCCATTTTTGAAAAATTTGCACTCAACATATTTGTGAACTAAGGCATCAACTTTTGACAGCTGATTCATTTGCAGTCTTTTCATCGCATAATATTCTGTTTGATAATTGTGTGTGGTAATAATTTATTTATTATTTACAATAATTATAGTTTCAAATATTGCATTTAATACATTGTTTTGAAACGATTTATCAGTTTGATGAAGTGCACATTGTGAATGGTTAGGTTCTTTGTTATTGCATAAGATTAATAAAACTTTTCAATATAACTGCCCAGTTAACAGTAATAATTATTTATTTATTACTAGCTTTTGCCCGCGACTTCGTCCGCGTTGATTTTAAATAGAAATCTATGTTGAGTTAAACGGAGAGTTAATTTTGAATTCCATAAATGAACTCAATATTATAAACAATGACATAGAGCCATTAGAGTCATTTGAAAGCATCCGCTATATTTCTGAGTGTTTGAGAGAAAATGACGTGATCCTGGTGTTTCACCAAGAACCAAAGAATGCAATGGCTCTGGTGGCAAGGGCACTAGTGATAATTTAACCTTGCCACAGCGAATTCGAATTGATTTTCAAATTAACCCACGTAAAAATTAATTGCACAATCCGAAATTAACGTTTGGATTGATTGTTGATGTGTACTACTCTTCTAAAAGCGAGGTCAATATTTGCTGTATAATGTATAGCATAAGAATTCAAAATTTCGTCACAATGAAATTGAAGATAGAGATGGTAAATCCATTAAAGATCTATTAATAATTTTAAATAGAGGATGCGTTTTTCGTATAGGTTTATTCATATTTTAATTTTTATTCGTAATGGTTCTTCATTAGTTTTAGCAATTTTCGAAACTACAATTATTGTAAATGATAAATAAATAATTATTATTACTGTAACTGGGCAGCTATATTAAACATTTTAATTAATCTTATGCAATACCAAAGAAAATTACCATTCACAATGTACACTTCATCAAACTGATAAATTTTCAAAACAATGTATTCAATGCAATATTTGAAACAAAAATTATCGTAAATAATAAATAAATAATAATTATTACTGTTAACTGGGAAGTTATATTGAAAATTTTAATTAATCTTATGCAAAATAACAAAGAACATAACCTTTCACAATGTGTACTGCATCAAACTGATAAATCATTTCAAGACAATGTATTAAATGCAATATTTGAAACTACAATTTAATGACAAAGAACATAACCATTCACAATGTGCACTTCAACAAACTGATAAATCGTTTCAAAACAATATATTAAATGCCATATTTGAAACTTGTATTGTAAATAGTAAATAAATAATTACCACACACAATTATCAAACTGATTAGTATGCGATGAAAAGACTGCAAATGTATCAGCTTTCAAAAGTTGATGCCTTAGTTCACAAATGTGTTAAGTGCAAATTTTTCAAAAATGGGTTTTGTAATATAAATAATATTGTTAAGTTTTTATTAGGAAGTCATAGATCATATGTTGATATAAAATTAATAGAGAAGCTGTGAAGGTTACAAAAATATATTATGTATATATATAAATAACTCAAGAACGTCTCGACTAATTTCGATTTTTCTTGGTTATTCTTCTTTTTTGGCCGAAAACCAGTCCTAAATGGTTCGAATCATCGAAATCGGTCCAGGCGTTTTTGAGTTATTAGGTCAGTAACTAACGCCACTCTCTTTTATATATATATATATATATATATATATATATATATATATATATAGATTTACAATAATTGCTGTTTCAAATATTATAAATATATTATATATTATAAATATAGTATTGAACTCGCTTTTAGAAGAGTAGTACATATCGACAATCAATCCAAACGTTAATTTCCGATTGTGCAATTAATTTTTAAGTGGGTTACTTTGAAAGTCAATTCGAATTCGTTGTTCATTTCATTCTGATTTATCATTTTGATGTGGAATTTTATTTTCAAACGGTAAGTAGCCAGCGAATATGTTTATTTGTGAGGTTATGACATTTATATTTATTTATTAATGTAGGTATCGATAATTCCTTAATTGCTTTTGTGACATTCATTTTTTAGTGTTATTCACAATGCCGCTATCCAGAAGATCTAATCTTTCTCCTCGAACCCGTCATGCAAGTACAGTTTGGAATATGGCCAATCAATTGAATATGGATGAAAAAGAAATCGCACGAGAACAGAGCCGTGTTAGTATGGCCCGACTTGCATCCCAAACAGAAGAAAGAAGAAAGACAGATGACAAATGAAACGAATCAGTTAAAATGAGAAATCGTCGAGCAAATCAAACATTTCAACAACGTGAAAATCGAAATAAACGCGTAAGAAGTTCTTCAAGTGTTGAGTTGAATCGAGTAGCATTTCATTACGATTGCACAATTGACTACAGCTCGCATCCTTCCGTTCAAATTGGCCCAATGAAGGTTGTGTGCAACCATTGTGGGGCGTTGAAGTTCGCTGGAGAAACGCCTGGATTGTGCTGTCTCAGTGGCAAGGTTATATTACCACCATCGCCCTTGCCACCAGAGCCATTACATTCTTTGGTTCTTGGTGAAACACCAGAATCACGTAATTTTCTATCGAAAACTCAGAAATATAATGGATGCTTTCAAATGACCCTAATGGCTCTGAGTCATTGTTTATAATATGGAGTTCATTTATGGAATTTAAAATTCACTCTCAATTTAAACTCACCATAGATTTCTATTAGTCCTTAGAACATTTAATGTAGTATAATTTCTGTAAAAGTAATTAGTATAAAACTTAAAACCTTATTTTTAGTATAAAACCAGTAAAATATTACTGGTTTTATAATAAAAATAATATTAAAATGCATAGTAAACACAACAAAATTAAAGGCATCCCTATTTGCGCAGTTTATATTGTTACTTTTTGTTTTTACTCTATTAGGAGATTCTTATTTGGATGAAAACAATTGAAATCATCTAGTTTGTATTAATTATGTTGCTAGATTTATTATTTATTAACTATTTTTCTGTGTTGCAAAAACAATCTTTTTTTATAATAAGAATCCCCGTAATATTTTTCAGATATAATAGAAAAAAAAGAAATAAAATTATAAAAAATAACTCCACTTGGTATCCAAAACACATTATCTAAAATGTGAGTAATTTTTTTAAAATATCTCTGAATATCTCTGACAGAAAAGCAAACATTTAGTTATGTAAGAGTGGGTTAAGGAAAAGATGCTGTTATTTTCCATTCATGGATCGTTTCATGAGTTAATTAAATAATTAGTGTACGGTCTTATGAGCTGACTGCTAACCGTAAATATAATTACTTGTAGATATTTCAATATTTAAAATTATACATCTAAATTAAATCGGTGCTATTGAGGTACACTTTGACACATTTCTTGAAGCAGGGATATAACCTAGATAACTGGGATAATACACTTCAATGTTGGTAACCAATAAGTCATAACCAATTTTCGGAAAATCTCTATTTGCTGACATCCTTATATGTCTTTTCCCTAACTTTCACTGCCAAAGAATGTATTATACCACCGTCCAAAAATTAAATTCCATTTAATATTGGAATATTCCCTTACAATGAATGGTCCTTTATATACTTTCCCAACAAATACAGCTGAATTAAATATGAATCTCCTTTCTGCATGAACATTCAAAGACGTGGTGAATCCCTTGATTTTGTTTCTCCAAAGCTTATTCAGCCAACACTTTTCTTTCAACATGCTAGTCGATTCTCGTAAAAGTTTACTCTTTTCTTAAAATCCTCCATCATCTTTGTCATACCACTACCTGATTCGAACAACTTAAACATTTTCACTTTCATCCTTATAACTAAAAAATCGTTCCTCGCGAATTTTTTTAATCATTAACTCGGAAACCATTAACCCTTTTCTTGGCTTTTATATAATCCAGTTTTAAACCATCTTCCCATTCTTCAATATTGATTGAGGAATTGGATATTAAGTGAGTATTCCTCGCACTTGATCTGGTTATATATATTAATTAACTTGTATCTGCTGATGTAAGAGTTGCCGACAGTTGTCATTGCACGCCTATTTGAATCCCTGACATTTAACGTTTTTTTATAATCATATCATGTCCACTTGAAACTGCCGTGGTAAGGCTCAATATTGCTATTCTAATATTTCCCAAGATTTTAATGTAGCTCCTCGCTCTGTATCGAGTATCTTATTTTACCAGGCGATCTTAATTTCTTCATCCTAAATCACCTTCCTAACTGCCATTAGTCATAACCTCCACCATGTCATCCATACCACGTCTATCTTATCATTACATTAGCTCTGGTGATCAATCAAATATGTGCTTTCTATAAGAGTACGAAAGATCGATTTTAAAATAAAATTATTAACTCCATCTTTCCTGCCCACCTTTCTGCCCTTTTACACATCTACAATTTTTCCATTTAAAACTCTGTTCGACCAAGAGTTATTTTTTATCATCTTGAATAAAATGCTTTCTTATGCCACAGATTCCAACTTTATACTCACGTCTATTCTTCAGAGGCACAATACAGATTAGTTGATAGATTATTATTATTTCAGCACTCTTCCTACCTTTAGCGAAATGCCCACCATCATCCCTCTAGACAGTTTTTCATTCTGGTCACTTCACATACGCGACTTTGTGAAAAATGGTCCCTTTCTTTTTTTATTTTTTAAAAACCGTTGACATTGTTTATCATTCCTCTCTCAAAAGTGTACCTGTTTACAAATCTCGAAGGTTGTGAGTTTAAATCCCGGTTCCGAAGTTCATCAAGTATTTCCTCACGGTAGGCTAACGGGCCTTACGTGCCTGAGTACGGTATACCGGAGAGAAATCACGAGTACCTGGAGTAGGATTGCTGATCCTACTGCGTGCGTTGTGGTTTTCAAGGATGTCAAATGGTCGGAGGTATGGTTCAGTGGTTCACTGCTTCATGATAGATAGATCCTCGTGCGCCTGCTGACCCCAAATAACATTTATAACCTTGGATTTTAGCACAATAAACACTACACTTGACGAACAAGTATACATCGGTGATTGGTGAACACAATGGAATGGTTAAGGAGCAATCCATGGTTCGCAGCTACGTAAGGTTCAGTGAAACCCTTCAGATTATCTGTGTTTCCACAAGCTATATGTATATATATATATATATATATATATATATATATATATATATATATATATATATAAGTTAGGATTGGACTGAACACGTACAGTAAAAAAAAGGGAAAAAGAGCATAGAGACACTCGCGCTGATAGTAAAAGACTAACTTTATTTCCAACTAGCTACAGTATTTATAGGTACATTAGTTTACATACGATAAAAGAAAGATAACTTAATCCTAAACATAAACACAAATAGTAATCCTTCCAATATTGGCATAACTGCCCCCCTCCAGTTCCTTCGACAGGAGGAACTATACAAAAAAATAAAAATAATAATAATAAAACAAAACTACAAGATACAAAGGAACTCTACAAAAAGAAAAGAAAAATCTTAATATTAAATACAGAACATGTTACAGCAAATCAACATCATCTGATATTAGAAAGTTTACACCAGTATACAATATCATAGACCTGCAAAGCACAGAAGAATGAGGATCAAACACACACACAACCTTTCTCACTCCTGAACGTCGCACTCTGACTGTGAATTTGACTTGAGGTGAGGTACCCTTAATTCCTCGAGATGAACTGTCCGCAGTTTGAAGGGATAATCGACAGCGCGAATCGTGAACAAATTGTGTTCACGGATCGTAACTATTTTGTAGGGTCCTTCATATCGTGCGTCGGTCTTATTGCGCGCTGTTCGCAATCGGCGATATACCACCGTCCCTAATGCTAGCGGCCCCTTCCTAAATACGGCGGACCTCCGATTGGCCTTGGCGATTCTCATTTGTTTTCCGCGAACCAGTTTATCCCTAACCGTAGTCCAACGCTTTTTCTGTAACTCGCGCAGTCGGCGGATCTCCGTGCTCAACCCAGTATGATTGATCGTAAGCAAATCCCCCCGGTCTCGGCGTTGTCCGAAAACAATTTCTACAGGTGTTAATCCTGTTTCCGTATGGATAGTATTATTATATGCAATAATAGCGCGCGGCATTGCTGTGTACGAGTCCAAGTCACGGCCTAGTTTCAGTAACCGGAGATGTTCCCCCAAGGTGTTGTGCAACCGTTCCACGGCGCCCCTGCCCTTAACGTGGTGAGGAGTGTTCAAACGCCAATTAATCCCCTTGCTCTCGTCACGAATTAACGCATTATTGAACTCCCTTCCCCCATCGGACACAATTACCTCAGGCACCCCATAGAACGCACACCATTGTACTATCGCTTCCCAAATTGCCCCTGGTGTCTTCTCCGCAACCGGATACGCCATCGCTAATTTACTGAAAGTGTCGATCATGGCCACCCAAGATTGCCCTTCACTCGAATATAGGTCTGCCTGTATCGACCGGAGAGGTTCAATAGACGTTGGAGTAACTACTTGTTCTCCTATAGGGGGTTGACGGTCATACTTAGCCCGCTGACATACTGAGCACCGTGCGATGTATTCCCTAACAGTGTGCCCCATCTTCCGCCAGAAGTACAACGTTTTCAACGCTCTCAACGTTTCCTCTACCCCCCGGTGATTAGTTTTTCCCTCGTGATGATCGGCCACGATTTGCTGTTGAGCCGCAGCAGTAGTGATCGTCTCCACCTGTCGTAAGCAGCGAATGATCGGATAACCCACTCCAATCCTTTCCTGACGCCACAATCGCTGTAACTTGTCCAAAATAACGCGGTTCCCCACGTAGATATGCATGGCACGACCAGGGATACTGAACTCCTGAAAGACCCGTTCCAGTTCGACCTCATCCGTTGTCGCGGGCATGCGCACTAAAACACTAGAAAGCCCCTCGTACTCACTAGCCTGAGTCTCAATCCCTCGACCCTGTTTCGTTCGAAGAATCAACTGGCGTTTCTTGTCATTTATGATCTCATCGGACTCGGGGAGGTCCGCCGGACGCTCAGTAGATACCCCACTGTCCTCGGAAACTTGCCGCACTAAGGGGATTTCCGGGCCGCTTTCCCGCAGGTAGCGTAACGCGAACGGTTCGGCGGGTGTCATTTCATCCTCCACCGCATTGATCACCAACGCCCTCGATAGCCAATCTGCGACCGCATTTTCCGCGCCTTTCTTGTGGACCGCTTGAAAATCGTAGACCGCTAGCCGCTCTTTCCATCGGGAAATCCGCGCAGAGGACTCCTTTAAAGTTCCCAAGTGGATCAACGGTTTGTGATCGGTAAATAGGTCAAATCGACGCCCATAGATGTAAGGCCGAAAATGTTCGACAGCCCAGACCACTGCTAATAGTTCTCGTTCAATCGCGCTATAATCCCCTCTGAAACTCCTCCATCAACCGCTGGAACGTGAGAGGCGCTCCCTTCAACCCGAACGGCATCCGGACGAATTCAAAATGACCTCTTTCCCACGAGAACACGGTTTTTGGAATGTCCGCCTCAGCCATTCTGACCTGGTGGTACCCACTCTTCAAATCCAAAGTGCTGAATATAGTGGCACCCGATAGACGGTCTAATGTATCGTCAATGCGCGAGAGGGGATAACGCTCATCCTTTGTCGCCTCATTCAACTTTCTGAAGTCAACAACGACCCGATATTGTTTGGAAGCCCCGCCTTTCTTTTCCACTACCCATAAAGGACTATTAAAAGGAGAGCTGCTGTGTCGAATAATTCCTTGGCGAAGAAGTTCCCCCAATTGCTCCCGTATGATATCTCGCAATGCCTGAGGGTACCGCCTATCCTTGACATATATTGGGGTTTCCTGCTTCAGCGCAATGCTGTGCTCGGTTCTTTCCGTAGTCGGCAAGAATTCCCCCTCTCTATAGAACAAGTCGACATTCCTCTGGAGAACCCGTTCTATTCCGTTTGTGCTATACTCCGCAGCCCCAATTTCCATATTCGAACGCTTAACAGAAAGAGGTTTGTATCCACGGTCAATTATCCGATATCGCCAAATCCTTCGGCTTACGCTCATTATTAGCCCCGCCTCCCGTAAAACATTACACCCTATAATGAGGTCATACCCCGGCATTAATTTATCGACCACATGTATGTTAATTTCTGTTTCCGTCCCTGCCAACTCTTTTAAGTTAAACAATACTTCTCCCAACGTTTTACACGACCCGCTCACCGTGGTTATTGTGCAACTACACTGTCGCTTCCGTCCCCAAATACCCATTTGAATCGCTCCCTGTCGACTAATCAACGAATTGGTACTTCCCGTATCGACAAGAAATTTTACCCTCGACACCTCTAACATCGCCACGGGCAACCTTGTCCATAATTCCCTCGCAACGCTTTTATTAACAAAAATCTCTCTGTGTTGGTTGCCCCCCCCCAATTACCGCACCCTCATTCTGCTCGCGATTGTCTCGGGAATGTGTCCGCCCCAGTGTCTCCCCTTTTCCACGTTTTTTCCCCTCTTACCTCCTGTCTCCTCACCGTCAGAGTGCTGCGCTCAGACCTTACACTTCCTTCTTCAGATGAGTCACTGCTGGAGTCGTGTCCTCCAATCCTCCTGGAATTCGGCTGACCTCTCCATCTTTGATTGTTGACCTCCATTGGTTCGTACTGCTGGTCCTTCCTATTCGCCCTAGGATTACGTCTCGGGCATTCCCTGGCAACGTGCCCTCTCCTCCCACACTCATAGCACCTTATGAGATTGCATTGAGCTGCTATATGTCCGCTTTTATTACATTCGTAGCAGCGGCGTTCCTGCTTCCTCCTCTTGTCCTCATGCCTTCCAGTCGTTTGTCTCTGAAACGCCCGATTGTCGGTGTCCCTATTAGATGTTCTCCTCGGACTCTTCCTGGGTGATTTTACCTCCGTCCATTCTACCTCTGTTCTCTCGGGCCGCGCTTCATTTCGTTCGTATGTATCGATAATCTCGTGAGCGCATTCCACGAAGTCACGATCCCGGGGTAATGAACCCGGACGATCCAAGTAGTGGTTCAGCTGCACCTTTAAAATTCCTCGGATGAATGTCATTCGTTGATTCCCTTCAGCTTGACCCACTGACTCCACCATCTTTTCCACCAACCTACTATACAGCACGAGGAGTTTCTCAGCGAATTCTCCCTCCGATTGGTCTTGCTTCCTGCTCTCTTTTAGCATGTAGAATATATCTTCTTCGGGAGTCCACCTTCCTCCGCCATATAATTTTTTTAGGCGGGCCTTCAACACCTCCCATGGATGTGTTGTATCTCCCTGGATTGTATTAAGGATGCGCCTCGAGATACGTCCTACGAGCGCTGCCTCTAAGAGCGTTACATCTGACTCCTGAAGCGTGCCATTTTCTTTTCTTGCCGCTATAAGTCCTTGGATCTGATTTGCCCCTTTTATAAAATGGTCCAGATCTCCTATGACTCCAGTAAAGGGTTCAAGTTGGCTAATCACTTCGTGAATGAAAGCCGAACTTTGTAACCGGATTTTTACTAGTTCAAACTGGGTCGTTTCTCTTGCTTTCTTCAGTTGTTCTTCCAAACCTGCTCTCTCTACAGCTGCCTGTGCTAGCTGGTATTCCAGTTTCTTCAATTCTTCTGATTGAGTCATACTGTCGACTTCCAGGTTGAAAAAACACTAACAATAACAAGGACCGTTACGTTTACGCCCGAACCACGTGTACGTATAAAAAGGGTCCCGGGTTTCGGCACCAGTTAGGATTCGACTGAACACGTACAGTAAAAAAAAGGGAAAAAGGGCATAGAGACACTCGCGCTGATAGTAAAAGACTAACTTTATTTCCAACTAGCTACAGTATATATAGATACATTAGTTTACATACGATAAAAGACAGATAACTTAATCCTAAACATAAACACAAATAGTAATCCTTCCAATATTGGCATAACTTATATATATATATATATATATATCTGCAATATACATCTCCAAGATGATCAAAGCACATAAGTAAAGACCTTTATGGTCTATAGCGCCTACCGAAAAAGAAATTGTCAGAAAGACATTTAATTTGTCATGAGAATATCAGATAAATGCTACCCATGTTGTACGTTTATTCTATCCTTAAGTTGTTAAATGTCCCATAGCAAAAGTTATTCAATTTCTTATTAATTTTTGGTTCATTAATCTATGAACTGCTAACTTATGTTTATAGCGAAAATGTGCTAAAAAAATGTTAATAGTTGTTGTTGTTGTTTGTTCATTTAACGTCACTTTATGCTGCTAGGGCTAATCGGACGATGCTACAGTGGGAGCTCTAAATTTTGCCTATCGAGGTTTAATTAGGATAGGGATTTTTAACGAGTAGCTGACATCGTACAGGCTAAATGTTAATAGTAAAAACATACTCTATGTCTTTTAATTAACCGAGATTGGTTCCACTTGATAAATTTCATTGATCTCCCAATTACAAAATAATCTATGCTTTTTTTAATCCTGTTGAATGTATGAGTATTATGACTTTGACCTATTCTCTGGGGAAAAAACTATAAAACTCAGCGTAGCGATTAGATCTTCTTGTTCCTAATGAAAATTTCAGTTGAAGAGATAGCAGTGATCACGCTAATGCCTTCGACCACGCTATTCCCGTTTCGTTACAAAGTCTCTTCCTTCTCAAATATTTCGCTTTCTTTTTTTTCTGCAAAGGTCACGTAGAGGTACTTCAAGGCAAGCATGCTTGAAATTATTATACTGAAATTTATTTCTTCTTACTGAGAAAGGTCTATTCTTAACAAGAAAAGGTGGTCTTAAATACTTCATCGTACTATCTAATAGATGGATATGCTTTCAAGAGATCTTCCAGGCAACACTTTTTCTTATATCACTATTTATATCACAGAAAATATTTAAAGTTTTATTGTCTTATATCTTGCAACGCAATGATCTTTAGTGAAAAAGTTAACAATACTTACTGAGTTATATCATCCAAAACATCTATTCTAAGAATAAATCCGTGAATTAACGGTACGACCGCAATTTTGTCCAGGCTTAAAACCAAGTCTCTTGTCTCTGTAAGTTCATCTTCCTTTTAGATACATTGAGTTCCTCACCTAGAAATTAGTTCTCTAAATGTTCATGCAACCAATGGAAATAATAAAGGGTTTATTTGTTGTTTGTATTTTGTTATATATCCCCTCCAGTAATCCTTTATTCTCTCCGTATTTTGTTTCTTTATTTATTCTCCGTATCCATCTTTTTGAGTCGGCTTCTTAATTTCTCCCAGTCCAGACAGCCCTCATCAGTAATTCCAAATCTGTTAAGTTCTTCTTTCACCAATCGGTCGGATAGCATAACCACTCGGACTTTTCAGGTAGTATATCTTGTCAAAAAATTGCATATTCGGCCTTTTGGAACCAATCCTGACATGTGCTCTTAGAAACTTAGTTGACTATTCCTCCTAGTTCTTTCCAACTCCTGTTGTCCTTTTTTATATTTCTTTACTCGATCTCAAATCGTAGCTACCCTGGAATATTCTAGGGTCGTAAACAAGAAAAGAATTACTATATCTAGATTTTTGGGATTGCCAGTACTTAAAAATAATAACGTCTATAGACCATTTTTGTTTTTCCTTAGGTAGGAACATTTCATTGTTTTTAATGTTAGAAGAAATTATGATATTATGATTTAAATGAAATGATGATATTTGACATTTCTTGTTTAAATTTTCCAAATCGTTTGTATATAACTATTTTTTTTTATTTTTTATTTTTTTTTTTAGAAACAACACTTTATTGAAGCATAACAATCAGCCACTTGTGGGCAATAAGTAATGGTGCAATGTAGCTTACAGTCATTCCATAACAAAACAATAAATATTTACATGCGGAAAAATATATACATGCGGTAACAAAAAGAAATTAATGCGAAAATGATAATAAAATAAAGTAAAAAAAAAAATAATAATAAAAATAAAATGTACACATTCATACCCTATGTATATCACTATTATTTCATGTAAATCAATGACTAATGTTTTTCAGTTGTATATGTAAAATTAATTTAAAATCATTAAAGTCTTTGATTTTAATTGACAACACGGTATTTCAGGTTAAACTGTCATAAATGTCTTACAGACCCAGTCTTTGACATCGAAATTCGGTATAAAGTATTTCTTGGGATTTTGAAATGATTTTTATAAATGATATAAAACGTTCGTTGTCAAGAGAATCTTCTTTGAAATACTTTACATCACAATTCCATAACATTACTGAATTCACGAATCCTTTATTTCATGTTGACAGTAAGTTAACTCAAATGGTAAAGGGGGAGGGAGATGACCGAATAATTAATGAATTATTGATCTTTCACTAATCAAGTATGCAATGAATTATTGCTCGGTACCTAATTTCGTCCGGTGGCTGGCTCAAGTTTCCGCTGAAGCTAATTTCTCTTCTCTTCTAAATTCTTACTGTAACACTAGTGATAATAATATTTAATAATTTATTGAATAACATTTTTTTACAGTAATAGACGTTAATTAAATTATTCTTCATATAATTGACTGAAGTTGTGCTGGAGTAATCGTATTGAGGGTAGAATGAGGTTGAAAGCTGAATATTATATGAAAAATTATATTAAATCCTTGTAACAAGAAGGAACAGACAATTTCAATTTCCCAGCAGATCTCGCTCTCAATGCCAGAAACTTTAGTAAACCATTACTTAACTAAACTGGTAGCTGTTTCGAGTTCTCTAGGCGATCACTCCCTCGCACAAGAAATGGGTTTTGAGTATTGTCGATTCGTGCTTTAAAATATCAATCATTTTTCTCTATTAGCCGAAGCAGGTCAAATACTCATTCTTATTTTATAATCCCTAACCATAGGGATAACAAGGTATAAATAGTCTGTGTTATATGTGTTTGAAAACAAATTCGCGGATCATTATCAATATCTTTTCAATAAAGAGTATTGAAAGGAATTACGGAGGAGGGGGTGAACTTTGTGACCGAGAGTTCGTAGCCCGGCAAATAGCCCTATGGTTTTTTAAAAGGGATTTAAAAATTCTTGGTTATACCGTCCTTCGGAAGGGACCTAAAATGGAGACCCCAGCCAGTACGGTGCCAGGATACCTACTCGTTAAAGTTCCTTATTTGTAGCATCGTCCGATTGGTCATACCAGCATAAAGTAAAAAAAATCTCTTACAGGGTGCAGACATCCTTAGTTAAGCCACGGTTCACAGTAGCGAAGTCATCAAAGAAGCGTGCTATTGGATATCCTATTCATCCATCTCTGACATAACATTATTTTATAAGCAGTGAGATGATTTCCTAAATACTAATTATTTTGACAGGACCGAATAAACCTGTCAATAAAATGTCATATCTTCTTTTTTCTTTTAATTCTTCCTTTCAAAGTAACCCTTTGAAAGGGCCGTTTATTTATTGACATTCCACACTATAGTATACTATGTGCCTTTAATTACATATTTACAATAAGGATTATCCGCATATTTGATAATTAAAATATTTACAAACAAACATTATTTCTTATTTTCTATTACAATTAACAAAAATTAAAATTATAAAATGAGTGAGTATCTATGTTTCACAATGTATAAATATTATTATCTTGAGGTCAACTTTTCGAAATCTATATTGGTAATGAATTTAATTACTGGCCAAAATGTATTATATAGTTCGCTATCAGCTACTGGCCAATGTTTCCTACATTTTATCCTTTCCCTTTCATTCATTTGTTATGTCTATGTTCAGTTAGAAAATGTGTTAGTTTGTAATTTGTGGATTTTATTAATTTGTATTTTATAATTTTATTAGTAGTTTAAGTAGAGCTATAAAAATCAGAACGCACCTGATGCCTTTCTTGTTTGATGAAGTTTAACAACTGTTAAAGGAAATATAAAAAAACATTAGTTGATTTAAAACATTAAACATTGTTAATACTAATTAAACTTAACGTATTTTATAAGTATTCTTTGTAATTGATGTTTAGGCGAATAAATAAATTTACTTTCTTATACAATATGAAATCCCTATATGATGATTGTTCAACGTTTTTTTTCGCATTCATCAACTTAAAACATTATCATATTATCTACATATAATACCTATTCTAAATAGGTTACAATCAGTATTGTTTTGCTGCATGGTTACATAGTCGCAACATAAACATACATGTAGGACACATGGCAAGCATTTGGTCAACCACCTAACACCGATCTTCCATTAGTGTTACATAGGTCAGCTCGATTTGATATGGCTTCTCCATTCTATTGATTTTATTATTTATTTACGCTTTGTATTTAAAGCTTATTAACTCATTCTTTTTATTTCATTTACATCTCAATTATTAAAAAGAAGAAAATAATCAGTAAACAGAAAGCAAGTACCTTAAAGACAAACGTGTGTGATAAATGTTCCACCATTTCTATTCATTAAGATTCTTCTTCTTGCATCGAGATCGTAAAATATATAATCGAAATGTAAAATTCAGTTGTTTTTTTATTCATTTAACGTCACTTTATAATATGGCTAATCGTACGATGCTACAATGGGAGTCCTAATTTCGCCTTTTCAGGTAACAAGTACCTGCAAAAACATTAGGTAAAAGGTACTGCAACGGCTCGTTACCACATTTTACGCCCCTTCAGAAGGACTGCATAACCGAGGAATTTTTAATCTAAAAACTCAATTGAATTTGCTGGCTAAGATAGTATAATTGTTTTATTTTAGTAACGGTGTTTATAGCTCCTACTTCAAAATCAGTAAGCTATTTGAAGCATGTGACCGAATCTTAGTAGCATTATTCTTTCAAGTTTCAATTCATAAAATACTATATTTGTTTTCTAATTATAATTTTAATTATACAAATTAAATTTGCTGTATATTTCACTGAGATTAATTTCTATGGGGAACTAGAATAAGCAGCTAGTAGGAACTTATAACGTAGGAACTATCTTCACGTTGTTAAATTCCATGCTTTTCATATGCTGAGAGTAATTTGTGTTTGGGTTAATTCAGCCATATCCTTCCTACCAACATATTAAAATACTCGTTTTCAAGAGCAGTGACGGATTATGTTCTACAGGGTCATCAAGCTAACGACCAAACATTCTGGAGGTATTTAGCAACCTGTAAAATCGCAATCCTTTCACCGATGAAGTCACACAGGATTGTATCATCAGCTTTACCCTCGGTCAATGTTACTACCCAAGGTATTTCCCCGTGATTCATGGGTTAACACTATTGCCATCCATTAGTACTATCAATCAACTTAACATGTTTGTTATATCTGATTTCTACAATTCGATTAATATTAAAATAAAACGGTGAAGAGTTACTGAACAGGTAGAGTAACTCTCTTCAGGTGTCGGGTCTCCCAGGGTATGTACCTGGAAAAGGTGAGTGAAGATGCCGGGGGATCTCAAATAGGAATTTTCAGAGGTAAACTTTCTCATATAACAGAACGGGGTATTTTCGTAACTGACATGCATTCTGTGTAACAACGGTGATAATGAAAATAAAGTTTTTTTATCTGTTGTAAAATGTTGTTTATTCATTAAAACTACTCTATCAATCTCTCGCGTATAACTTTGCATAAGATGGGATATTTATTTTAATTGATAATTATATAGTATTACTATACCTTAGTTGTAACAATCTCAGAGTGGAATCCCAAAGAACTATATTGAAAATTAATCAGATCAAAGGATCATAACTTTCTTAGAGATCATTTTGGGCTAAGCTTTACTTACCTTAGTATCACCAGCATCTCACTCTGGTTCTCTTTCATAACATTTATAATTTATCTAAACATCAAACTCAGTATTATTCAGGAATAATAATTTATTGTTTCCTCTAACAACGCGGCATATTTATCATTTCCAAGTGTTATATTTTCGAAACCAAAGCAGTATTAGAATTGAGTGGGTTCGCAATTGCTACTCAATAAGCATTGAAAAAATCCTTGGAAATGGAATAAGCAATTTTGAACTTTTAATCCGAAGAGAAAGACAATAAGTTCCTAAACCAAACATTTGGCAAACATTACATAATGAAATTTACCTACATTCTTCGTAATAGTTGTGGATTTAATTATACTGGTTTCGGTAAATAATTTATCAGTAGCAGTCTCGTTTTTATCTCATTCGGACTTCTCAGCTTATACTTTAGACAGAACTAATCAAACTTTTTCAATTCTCGTATTTTTTTTATTTTTTAATAAAGATAATAACTCTTCTCTTGAAGTTATGAAAAAGTTAATTTGATATTGGGCGCCCTTCTATCGGAAATATTTTATTATTCCAAGTTCAGTATTTTATCTACTTAAAATTCAATTGTAGCTTTTGAAGGAAAAAGAGCATTATAGGAATTCTACATCAATAATAAATATGTCCAGTTATTGAAAATTATTATAGAAAATAATATCATCTTACTCATATTGGAATGGCATTGAGTAATTATTGTAGAAAGTTACACTTTTTTTTATATGTATTTTTAAAATTATAAAAACTACCCAGTGGTAGTACTCAAATAAAAAGTTCAGCTTAGAAGGTCACGAGGCCATCTTCTTTTCAGACGCCTCGGAGGATTATCAGGTTTGAAACTAGTGGGTTTCAGTGGAAATGAAGTTTGTCATTAAACGATTAATATCGGATTCGGGCCAAATCAGCAATAAGCGGGATCTTAAGGCCATTATGGATTACTTTGTTCGTAACAAAGTAAGGAGCATTGAGGATTTTACGAAGGATTTTGGATTGTAAGAATTGAATACGAGAGGAATTAGATGGCTTAGTGGAGCCCTAAAGCTCTATTCCGTTAGTCCAGATGGGTATAATGATTGTCATGTATATGAGTCTTTTGTAATTAATTGGGAGCTTAGAGCGATGGTCTAGTAAACATTGAAGTAGCCTGAAACGGCGAGCTGTTTCTTGTCGTTTCAGTCTAGTATGAGGATTCCAAGTTTTTTTCAAGCGTTTGTCAAAGTGTAGTCGTAAGTACCGGGCCTATTCTAAAGGAATCAGTGTGATGTTATTAAACGATACAGGAGGGCAGGAAGTCGCTGGTTTAGGTCGGAGAGTAAAGGTGATTTGATGAGATTTGTGAGAATTTATTTTAATCCTCCAGTTTTGACACCTATTTTCAAGGTCAGTGATGGGATTGAAGAGTACGGGATGCTATAACTGGATCAGTGTTAAAAGATAATAGACATTTGTCATCCACATACGTGGTAAGGATAGCATTAGAATGAGTTGGGATGTCAACTGCATAAACTGTGTGTAGAATTGCAGCCGCTCCGTATATTTGTTCTGAAGATGACCTACAAAGTAGGTCGAAACGTCGACATACAATAAATAAATATGCACTTATTTGGTGTTTCAATTGACTGCACCCCCAACTATCTCTATCCTTACATTAGAAGTTCCAGTCAACTAATGTCTTCTCTATTATGATTTAATATGAATAATCTGTAGGGGAGATAGAATTGGATAATGAGAAGAAGATAATTACCCAAACTTTATTTATATTAACTATTAAGAATTTATTTTAATGCCCACAAATATTTTAGATTGGGTTCTTTTCCAAATGGGATTAGTAAATTGTTAAACAGATTTGTGTGTTCAACAATTTTACTAATCAGTCAAAATTTATGCCTTTATTAAATTATATGGATTTAGAACACAGTTTAATCATTATGACACATATATATATTTAATTTTAATACTATTAATAGATATTTAGACACGATCATCATTGATTCATGTTAATAGTATTGCACTAAAACACTTAAACAAAATTAAATATGCACTCATCTATGAAAGAGATGCATACAGTCTGCTTCGCCATGTTAAGCCTCTTGGTTAAGACACCTCCTAGATCTTGTCTTTTTAGTAAGTGGGTTTCTAAGCCACTCATTGTACTTTTTTACAATAAGTTTTTATTTCTTAGTATAATTTAATTCTTCAAAATCCGATATGATTGTATGAAAAATAGCAATGTATAATATAAATTCTTCAAAAAGAAAACTGTATTTTGATAGGTGAATGTGTTCATTTTGTTAGAAAACTCCTCATTTAGGTATTCGTTAACCCTAACATATAATAATATGTTTATTATTATTTAATAACATATAATATTTGGATTTATTGAATTATTTGATAGACCGCTATGATTTTCTCGCTTCGTACAAATCAACTATTGAAATACATAGTATCAGTATTATATCAAGCATCAATAATTTTTCCATCAACATTTTTCTCATCGGCGTTCCACACACAGAGCGAATCAACGAAATTAAAGAAGTTTTCTAAAGAAGAAAAAATAGAAAGAATTTTCAAAACTGCCATTTATATTCAGCCGAACTATTTTAATGAGAACAAGACAGTTGATATTGAATATAAAATTGTACCTTGATTTCTTCTATGGTTCTGAAATCATTTAAATTTAAAGAGGCACTTCAGCTAAATCGTTTTGGGCAAAAATTGCAGCAAAAACCTCTTTAAGGGTGGTTTAAATATAGATATCAATGTATGTTTTCTTTTTTCTATATATATATATTTTTTTCTACTAGATTTGCTAAAAGCTAACTGTTTTTTTCTTCTAATTTCTTTCAGCCGGACCTGAGTAAAGTAAAAAAGTACAATTGCAACAACGACACAGAGTGCATTACTCTCACCGGTGTTTTCAACTGCACCAAAGGGCACTGCTCCACCTTCTCGGAGGCCTACGTCTGCCACACCAAAGCCGACGGCATCACGGTCGACAGCAACAAGGACAACCTCAAGCTCAACGGCTTCTTCGACTGCGTTCAATCAAGGTAAACAAAAATATACAACATATATTTTCGGAACATAACATTAACTGTATGTACTCAGAGCTTATATTGAGATAATTGATAGTAGGCAGTGTACCGTAAAGTATACAATCTCTCGCATCAATTAGGTTGTCAAACTCTCTATGTATTATAATACCAAGATTCCTATGGTTTGGCTATTGTTTCAAAAAATATGTTTCTTATTATTTTAAACATTGTACCATGTAGTTAAGGACCTTGAAAATATGGTTAAACTTGCCTTTTTGAACAGAAAATGTGATTTCGTTGCTCGGGTGAACTATGCTGGTAAATAAGTTTAGAGGGAGTATATTATATATTAAAAATGTGCGTACATTTTGTTGTTACTAGATTTAAAAACTGGATTTTTCTTTTAAACTTTTATTTTCTTTTCCAAGAAGGTTTCCTCGTCATAATAAAACGTAAACTCACTTTGAACTTACCAAAAATCCAAACTATTGCTTTCTGTACGATTATTTGTAATTCGTTATTCCATGTATGAGAAAGGGCAAAATATACATTAGTAATTCTTAAATTTCATGGGAGGCGAATAGCTCAGTGGTCGACCGCTGAGTTGCCGTGTCTAAATTGGAGAAAGTCTAATATAATACAAATCACTTTACTTTACTGTCTTTACCCACGACTACGTCACTGTGCTGAACCCAAGGCCCTTTATGGGTTGTAATTGTACAGATTTTTTTTATAGCTTCCTTGTACTCTTCATACTATTCATCAAAAAAGCCTATATAATTAAAAAAAAATACGTGACCACGTGTACGTTTTTCTCACAGTCTGCGAAAAACGTATTTTTACGAGTCCCGACGACAATGAGTTAAGTCTTAAAGCAAGAATTTACACTAACGAGAGGAAATATTGAGTCTGAACAAAATCCCAATGTTCCAAGCTATTGCCTTTGATAATTGTCCAATTTAAGAGAAAAACTACTTGGGAAATGTCATTAATGAATATATTTTCAAAAAATTTCAACCTTTTCATTTCTCGATTCGCTCTAAAGCAATTGATTTCAATATCACTTATTCCACCACTCTGTTAGGTTTATGCCTCGTTGTTTTCAAACTTTTCACGATTGGAAATTAAGATATTTCAAACTTTAACGGAATATTTAAAATAGAAAAAGGCCGTTATAATGCAATTGGGAAAAAACACAATGCAAAGCCTCATTGTGACGAATATTTTTTTTTTTTAATTTTTGTAACCGTTAACGTTGTTAATTTTTTTATTTAGGAGAAAATTGATGGTCAAATGTATATGATATATGATAATTTAATTTAGATTTAAGGCAAATGTTAAAATAAGACATAGTATTAGGTATTATTTTTGTTTTTCTATTTGTTGTTGTTGTGAAACGGACTGTAAGCCTTTGTTTTGAACGAGAGAGAAAGTTGGGATTAAGCCCGGACTTCGAGATAAGGCAGTCTATTCTAGTACGTCAGGGAAGCGAGAGCTGGGCCCAGTGTTTGACGTGAATCGTGATTTCTTACAGACTGTTTTTTTTGTGTCCCTGCCGACGTGGGAGAATCGAGGTATTCTCCCGTCTTGCGAGAATCTGAAGGAGGGGCAGAAGGAAGAAGCCAGAGCTTCGAAATTCACCAGGGCCATGATGGCAACACCACCAATTGGCCGTATGTAACAAAAGACTGCTAGTTATTGTATTCTATTCAAATTCCGAGCTGGAATTCATATCTTTTTGTAAATTTGTAATTTATCAATAATTAAATAGTGATTAATTTGTGATGGAATATATTGGTGATTTTCCTCTTTCTTATGTTTTTCTTTTCTCTTAGAAGTAGCTTGTTATTTTACTTGAGTATAATATTTTTTTTTTTTGTACATATTTCTATCTATTAATTTTTTTTTATGTATATTAGTTTAGAGTTTATCTTGGTTTCTCTCTCTCTTTTTTTTTTTTTAATCAAACTTCAATTTAATAAGGAAGAAAATGATTAAATTAATAAATAGTATTTTATTTCTATTTTAAACAGTCTGAGGTTTCGCTATTTTTCTCAAGCGTTTTCTTTAGAAATTTTCTAATTTTTTTTTTTATTAGGTATTCATTTATTTTTATTTACTTTTCTTTAAATAGCGTGGCGTCCAGGTAATGCTAATGAGTAGCTATGTTTGTTACACATTATCATTTTATTCAGTTGTAGCTACCTACGGAATTATTGTAGTTAATATTTTTAACCTACTGGGGTTTCCATTTGTTTTGGCGACATCCCCACACATAGGATTGAATCCCACCCTTCTCCACTGAGCTTGGGGCAAATTTTGTTACGGCGATTTTCGCGGGAGTTTTCAACGTAACATTCTGGCGCCCAAACAGGGACCCGATTTGAAATATTTTTAAAGGGGATATTCTTCGTTAAGGATTTGGAGTTTCTTTTTCCTATTGGGATTGTGTTCTCTTATTTTTCAAAATGAAGGTAGAGCGCTTATTAAAAGACGAACATGAGTATGAACTCAAAGTCAGAGGGCTTAAGCAAATCAGAGGAGATGAGGAAAAGACTCAGGACTATTTTAAAATTAGAAAAAACTGGGAAGTTCATACCTCCAATCCCGACCTTAGTAGCACTGGACGAGTTGAAAACTTGTGAAGAAAAAACAAAAGGGATCGAGGCAAAAATAAAAGGTTAAAACCAAAAGCTCACCTCGCGGCGAGATCGAAGCTATCGAGACTACCCTCGAACACATTACCAACCGTTTGAATCGGATCATTACTGGTGATGCAACTGAAGAAGGGAGGAAATCTTTAGCCATCGAGAGATGTTTAGAATCCTGAGATGAAGTCAAAAAGCTTACCAGTTTTGGGAAAGAAGATAGCGATGCTGATGACGATGAAGCTTTAGGTAATCCAAGTAGGAGTTCAAAAACTCAGCCAGTCTATGTCAGCGGATATACATCCGGAAACTCATAGTACAGTTATTCGGAAGACACAGATTCCAATCAGGGAATGGGGAGTTTATTTTTCCGGCGACGGAGAGGGACTAAGTGTTCACACTTTTCTCGAAATTGTGGAAGATATGCGCGTGGCTCGTCATACTTCACATCAAGACCTTTTTCTTTCAGCATACGATTTATTCCCTAGCCCAGCTATAATATGGTTTAGAGCTACGAAGAGGCAAGTGCATGACTGGAATGCTCTTGTTGATGAACTCAGGGCCGAATTTGCCCCTAGAGATTATACAGCACGCCTTTGGGAAGAAATACGGAAGCGTACGCAGGGGCCAACTGAAAGTATGGGCATGTTTATTGCGTGCATGAAAAATTATTTTTCCGGCTGACCACTTGCCTTCAGAGCAGGAGATGGTGGAGATACTGATGAGGAATATTCATCCCTACTATCAAGATAGGCTTGCGCTTCGTTCCATTACCTCGGTTCAAGAACTTTTGGATCTAAGTTGACATCTTGAAGAGGCTCGGTATAGAATGGAACAGCATCGGCCACCAACGACAAACAGAGGATTGTTGGAGCCAGACTTGTCTTATCGCCCGCAACCTAGTAGGAAAAGAGCTATAGCCGAATTTAGTTGTCCACCTCCTACTTATTCAACCAACGTTAGGCAGTTCAGGTGTTGGAATTGTGATGAGACAAATCATTCGTTCAGAAAGTGTCCTCATCCCATGAAGAAGTTCTGCGCAGGCTGCGGACGCAAAGGTGTGGATCGCCAATCTTGCCAGTATTGCAATAAGCAGTTGAGTAAACCGCAGGGAAACGGGGGAAAGGGGCCGGTTTAACTGGACGAAAGCCTGGTAGATACCCCAAGTCCACGAGTCGAGCTGAATGGGAAGAATGGCTCTCAATCATCAAGGAAGTTTATACGGGGAAGCCTATTCGATCTTTACAGCATGTTCATCGTTACGACAAGAGACCGTATCTGCCTGTTAATATACTTGGGTCAGAAGTTATTGGCCTGTTAGAGTCGGGTGCTTCTAGGTCTATAATGAACACATCTTGTTGGTCACGACTAGCGTTGTTGTGGATGCAACTGGAAAATGAGCAACCGATTTATGTCACGACCGCTGATGGGAACAAAATGGACTTAATGGGTTCAGTTAAGTTGCCTATTGCACTTGAAGGAAGAGTGAAAATTTTTGAGGTCCTAGTTGTATCATCGCTGACCAATGACCTGATATTAGGTATAGACTTTTGGCACAAAATGAGGATAATTCCCGATGTTGTCCGAAATGGGTGGTCATTTGCTGAACAGGCGTGTTCGACGGTCGCTGTGGAAGAGCCAAAACTTTTATCCAGGTCCGACCTTTCACAAGCACAAGCTGTAGGGCTTGACTTATTGATTAACAAATGGCGAAGGGTGAGACCAGAGACTTTGGGCTGTACGAGCAAGGTTCACCACGAGATTGACACAGAAGACGCAAAACCGATCAAACAAAGGTACTACCCAGTTTCAAGTATTCAAGCCATCTTAAACAAGGAGTTGGACGAAATGTTAGCGGAGGGAGTAGTAGAGCCATCAAAAAGCAGTTGATCATCTCCTGTTGTCTTGGTAAGTATGAAAGATGGTTCCCACCGCTTCTGTGTTGACTACAGAAAGTTAAACATGGTAACAAAGCGTGACGCATATCCTCTGCCATATATATCCCATTTATTGGACAGATTACGAGATGCCAGAGTCTTTTCGTCGATAGATATTAAAAGCGCCTATTGGCAAATCCCAGTAGCAGAGGACAGCAAGGAAAAAACAGCGTTCACAGTACCGAACCGAGGGCTGTTTCAGTTTTGTCGATTGCCATTTGGGCTTCATAATGCCCCAGCCACATGGCAAAGATTAATTGACGATGTCTTGGGTGCTGACCTTGAGCCAAACGTCTTCGTTTATTTAGATGATATCATCGTTATTTCACCGGACGTTTCCAGCCATTTGAAGATCCTGGATGAAGTACTAAGACGTATTTCTGCCGCTAATCTCTCAGTGAACTGGGAAAAAAGTAGTTTTTGTAGAGTCGAGTTAAGATTTCTTGGCTATGTAGTCAACCGTAACGGCCTGCAAGTTGATCCCGAAAAGGTGGACGCGATAATGAATTATCCTCGGCCTAAGACAGTGCGGCAAGTTAGACAATTTGTTGGCCTAGCTTCCTGGTACAGAAGATTTGTGCCGAATTTTTCCTCCTTAATTTCGCCTTTAACGAATCTATTGAAGAAGAAGAAAAAATGGACGTGGTCCAAAGAACAAGAGGGAGCATTCCAATTAATAAAGGAGAAACTCATATCTGCAGCTATCCTTACTTGCCCGGATTATTCGAAAGAATTTTTCCTTCAGACTGACGCTTCATCGACAGGTTTGGGAGCAATAGTATTTCAAAAGTTCGACGAGGATGAAAAAGTTGTAGCCTATGCTAGCAGATCGTTGACAGCTGCAGAACAAAAGTACAGCGTTACGGAGCAGGAATGTTTGGCTGTGCTATGGGCGATTGAGAAATTCCGGCCATACATCGAAAATATGCCTTTCACAGTGATTACTGATCACATAGCGTTAAAGTGGCTCAATAATCTTAAAGATCCGCAAGGGAGACTCGCACGATGGGCACTGAAACTCCAACAACATTGTTTCAGCATTGTCCATCGGCCCGGCCGACAGAACGCAGCTGCGGATGCACTTTCTCATGCACATGAGGCTCAGATAAATGTTTTGAACATCACTCCAAGAGAGATGGATAGGTGGTATCAGAAGATGGTGACGTCGATTTCGGAAAACCCGGAAAAATTTTAAGATTGGAAGATGGAAGGAACTCAGTTGTGGAAAAGAGTCGTTGATCGTCGAAAGCTGTTGGGAGATCAGGAGTCATGGAAGCAAGTTGTCCCTAAGTCATTGCGTAAGGAGATAATTTGGGGAAACCATGACAGTCCACTAGCCGGTCATCTGGGAACGTTTAAGACTATACAAAGGTTAAGACAAAATTACTACTGGCCTGGAATGGCGACTGATGCGAGCCGATACGTTGCGAGATGCGAGACGTGTTTAGCGCATAAACCACTACAAAAGAGTCCTGCAGGCGAGATGGGTTCTCAGTTGGTCGGCCGTGACAAATAATTTCAGCTGACATATTGGTCCGTTACCTATGTCAACGAACCAGAAGAGATTTATAGTCGTCTTCAGCGATTATTTTACCAAATATACGGTAATAGTGCCAGTCAGAAGTGCAACTGCGAAGGTGATTGCTAATATTTTGGAAAAGGGCGTGATGATGGTGTTTGGGGTTCCTAACGTTATCATTTGCGACAACAGGAGCAAGGAGTTCCAAGCTAAGACACGGGAGTACGACGTGGAATTATGGTATACTCCATATTATCACCCACAGGCTAACCTAGTGGAAAGGACGAATCGTGTTATTAAGACATGGGATACCGATATCCATAAGCTGTCTTTTGCCTTGAACACAGCGGTGCATGAAGTAACAGGGTACTCTCCGGCGTACTTAAATTTTGGTAGGGAACCCGCACGTTCCGGGAAAGAGGGCTCTCACAAAATCGTACAGCGAGGAGATCCAGTTGCCGCAGAGGGCCGTGATGTATACGCTGAACGGCTCAACGATATGTCGGTATTGTTTGACGAAGTTAAGGACCGGCTCCGGAAAGCGTATGAGAAAAGTCGGAATACATATAATTTGAGAAGGCGGCCTCATACGTTTGAAGTTGGCGACATAGTTTGGAAAAGATCCCATGCCCAATCAGACGCCACTAATTATTGCACTCGGAAGTTAGCTCCCTCCTTTGTGAAGTGTAGGGTTAGGAAGAAAATCGGTGGACTGGTCTACGAACTCGAAGACTTAGATGGAGTAGGTCTGGGAACATGGCACATTAAAACCCTCAAGCTTAGCCAAAATTAAAAGCGTTTCTCCACTCTGGTCCTTTCTCCGTCCTGGCCGGATACGGATTTTTACGTACTGCGAGTACGTAAAAACAAAAAAAAATGTAAACACTTTTTTTTCCTGGGAAGGTGGGGGAATTGTGACGAATATATTTTTTTTTAATTTTTGTAACCATTAACGTTGTTAATTTTTTTATTTAGGAGAAAATTGATGGTCAAATGTATTTAGATATATGATAATTTAATTTAGATTTAAGGCAAATGTTAAAATAAGACATAGTATTAGGTATTATTTTTGTTTTTCTATTTGTTGTTGTTGTGAAACGGAGTGTAAGCCTTTGTTTTGAACGAGAGAGAGAGTTGGGATTAAGCCCGGACTTCGAGATAAGGCAGTCTATTCTAGTACGTCAGGGAAGCGAGGGCTGGACCCAGTGTTTGACGTGAATCGTGATTTCTTACAGACTGTTTTTTTTGTGTCCCTGCCGACGTGCGAGAATCGAGGTATTCTCCCGTCTTGCGAGAATCTGAAGGAGGGGCAGAAGGAAGAAGCCAGAGCTTCGAAATTCACCAGGGCCATGATGGCAACACCACCAATTGGCCGTATGTAACAAAAGACTGCTAGTTATTGTATTCTATTCAAATTCCGAGCTGGAATTCATATCTTTTTGTAAATTTGTAATTTATCAATAATTAAATAGTGATTAATTTGTGATGGAATATATTGGTGATTTTCCTCTTTCTTATGTTTTTCTTTTCTCTTAGAAGTAGCTTGTTATTTTACTTGAGTATAATATTTTTTTTTGTACATATTTTTATCTATTAATTTTTTTTTATGTATATTAGTTTAGAGTTTATCTTGGTTTCTCTCTCTCTTTTTTTTTTTTTTTTAATCAAACTTCAATTTAATAAGGAAGAAAATATTTAAATTAATAAATAGTATTTTATTTCTATTTTAAACTGTCTGAGGTTTCGCTATTTTTCTCAAGCGTTTTCTTTAGAAATTTTCTAATTTATTTTTTTTATTAGGTATTCATTTATTTTTATTTACTTTTCTTTAAATAGCGTGGCGTCCAGGTAATGCTGATGAGTAGCTATGTTTGTTACACATTATCATTTTATTTAGTTGTAGCTACCTACGGAATTATTGTAGTTAATATTTTTAACCTACTGGGGTTTCCATTTGTTTTGGCGATATTCCCGCACATAGGATTGAATCCCACCCTTCTCCACTGAGCTTGGGGCAAATTTTGTTACGGCGATTTTCGCGGGAGTTTTCAACGTAACATCATGTTTCAAATTTCTCCAGTAATACACCCACTTATCGGTCGACGTTTCGCCTATTCAGGCATTATCAATACACAAAAACAATAAAAGGTTATGTGAATCACATCTCGAAGAAAAAGGTGCAATATATCCCAACGATCAACAGTCCAAACAGGCTCCAAACATGAGACAACACCCCACCACTAAGACGTTCAACATACAACTCGTCATCATGGGTCATTGAAATTATAAAAAGGCATTTTTTTCGACACCTTCTGTTTAAATACAAACACTTTACCGTCATCCAATTCTTCTCCGAATCCAATCAGATATTCGGATATTATCAGAAGATAATACACTCCATTCATCCCTAAACAATTCATAGAATGCAGCTGACTAACGTTGCTTTATTGTATTCTCCATTTCCAATCATTTTCAGCTCAAAAGTGAATCCTTTTTTGAAATTTGATCGATCATTGAAAAGCCTCATTAATTGAAACCTTCATTAATACAAATACATTAATTCCTGAATCCAATCATTGCACACTTGAGATAAAACGTTCCCATCGATCATAGGTGCTGCCTGGAAGATTGGTCGGGTTCTATTACCTGCTTAATAGCAAGTTAACCACGCACGTCAGTCAGTGTGGCCACTGTCAGCTAATTGCCACCTCAGTAGGCATACACTCGCAATCTGTAACAGTTGCATAATTGAAAGCGATATCAAAGCAGATTGTATTACGTCAATGGGCTTAAATGCTCCATAATTGTCGTCTGCAACGTTTAGGCATTTGTCAGTTCTTGGATTCGAAAAAAGTATAATTTTACACAGTTAATTTATTTCATGTTTACGCTTCAAGTGAACAAGTCCACCTAATACAGCCATTTCATGAATAAGACTCATCAATAGAATGGTAGCTTACATACAAAAAGTAAATTAACTACACCATGAATTAGTCATATTAAAATTGATTTAGAAAAAGCGAAAATAGAACCAAGTAATGTTACAGGCAAACAATACAAAAAAAGAGATGTAATATTCAATTGTTACTTTATATTATTTCAGTCAATTTATATGATGTGGAGCACGCTTCAATGTAAACTGAAACTGTTTTGTTGATGTTTCATCTTGATTGGTTTCATCTGTCAAAATAAAATTTTAAAAATAAGAGCGCAGTTATTGACAGTAATATTAAAAAAAATCAAAAAGTGGAATACATTAAACTCACTCTGAGAAATAGAAGATTCAGGGTTCTCTGAATTCATTTTCAATTTAGCATTTCAAACGACACCACGATAAAAAAATTATCTGATTATTTATCTGCGACGAAGCGAGAACGTCAAGAAGGCAACCTTCAAAAATTGCAAATGGAACTGTTTCCTATGCCGAAATGTCAGGTGGTCAGCCGAAAAGTCTCGGGGCCACGCTGCAACCCGAACCCTCCAAACACATCCCTGTACCACAAATCAACCCTATACAAGCACAAAACCAGCCCCAGCAACCACAATATTCCATGAATAAAATTCCTATCACCCCACATATACCTCCTCCTTCAAATGCTACTGATCTCACGACACTTCTCACATCATTCCTCTCTGAATTCAAATCAATGGTCAAACCATTAATATCACTCCTAACAAATCTTGTTTCCCATCTCTTTCCTGTCCCACAACATCCTTAAATGACATCCACCCTATCTATTCTCCTTTGGAATGCGAATGGTATTCGAAACCACACTGATGAACTGACATCCTTACTGTATGACAAAAAAATTAATGTACCCTTAATTACAGAAACTCGACTTACCAGTAAACGGCAGCTCAACATAACACAGTACCAAACCTACCGGACTGACCATCCTGATGGAAAAGCTCACGGTGGTACTGCTGTCATAGTCCATCAATCCCTTTCCCAACAGTCATTTCCCCTACCTTCAAACGATCTCCTTCAGGCTAGAGCTGTTTCAATCAAAACCTTTTCCTTTCCTATCACATTAGCATCGGTGTACTGTCCTCCTAACAAATCCATCTCCGATTCCCAATTCAGCTCTCTCCTCGATACCCTAGGGATCCATTTCCTTTTAGGTGCAGACTTTAATGCGAAACATCAACAGTGGGGATCAAGAACTACTAATTCCCGAGGCCGCATGCTACTGTCTGCACTTAATTCCCACAACTCCAGTTTTATTTCTCCCGGCACTCCTACATATTGGCCCAATGATCCAAACAGAAATCCTGATCTCCTTGACTTTTTTATCCATGCTGGCTTAGGTCCCCTTAACTATTCCATAGAACGCCTTGATGAACTTTCCTCAGATCACAGTCCTTTGATCCTTACCCTTTCTGTATCCCCAATACCCAAACTTCCACCGCCATCATTTATTAGGGGACCAGTTGACTGGAACCTTTTTCATCAGCTTGTATCCGACACCATTGACCTCAGAGTTTCCCTAAAAACACCCCAAGAGTTAGATGATGCAGTCGATTCCTTTACCAATTTGATCCAGCAAGCAGTTTGGACTGCATCTTCACCTCGTCCTTCCTTCAAACCCCGCAAGAAAAATCCATTACCACAAGATCTTAGGGATCTTATCCTTACCAAACGCCGTTACCGATCCCTTTGGCAAAGAACTAGGCATCCTCACGATCGGAGACTGTATAACTACCTCACCAAACTAGTTAAAAAGAACCTGACAACCTATAGATCCGAAACCTACAATGCCTATCTTTCCACACTATCCGCTTCTGATAATTCCCTTTGGAATGCTACCAAAAAGATCCTTAAATGCCACCCTATTTCCCATCCCCTCCGCCGTGAAGACGGTTCTTGGGCTGCATCAGATGAGGACAAAGCAGAAGAATTTGCCAAACACCTTTCAAATACATTTATTCCACATCCTGAAACCAACCCTACGCACGTTTCCAATATTCATGAATTCCTCTCTTCACCCATTCCACTATCCTTACCTCCTAACGCTGTAAGTCCCTCTGAGGTCAAATTCCTGTTACAAAAATTAAAAGTCCGCAAATTTCCTGGACATGACCTTCTAACCACCCAGATCCTTCAACATCTTCCTCAAAAAGTGATTATTTTCCTTACCTATCTATACAACTGTATCCTTCGCACAACTCACTTCCCTTTGTTGTGGAAACACTCCATCATCATTCTATTCCCTAAACCTGGTAAACCACCAAATGACACTTCATCATACCGACCCATCAGCCTACTTCCTATTCTTTCCAAAATTTTTGAAAAGATCCTCCTGAAACGAATCCTACCCATAATCGAATCCAATATTCCTTTACATCAGTTTGGATTCCGTCCCAGGCACTCGACGGTCCAGCAGGGTCTCCGAGTTGTCGATCACATATCCTATGCTCTTGAAAGCAAACAGTACTGCACAGGCGCATTTCTGGACGTAGCACAAGCTTTCGACCGGGTATGGCATGCCGGTTTGCGGTTCAAGCTCAAAACTCAGTTACCTCAATCCTTATTCCTAGTCCTTCGATCCTACCTCTCTGATCGCTACTTCCAAGTGCGCTGTGGTAACGAATACTCCAATCTTTACCCAATTCAAGCTGGAGTCCCCCAGGGTAGCGTCCTGGGTCCTATCCTATAGATATTGTACACCGCTGATATCCCAACTACTCCTGAAGCCATCCTATCATCTCATCCAGATCCTGAAATGGCTTCCTCGAACCTCCAAAGGAACCTTTCACTCATTGAAATTTGGTGTAACCAATGGCGGATCAAAGTCAACGAGGAAAAATGCAAACACGTGACTTTTACACTTCGCCGGGGAACATGTCCTTCTGTCCAATTCAACGAAACCTTCCTGCCTATTTCCGACACAGTACGATACCTTGGCTTCTTCCTAGACAAAAGACTTACATGGAATCCTACCAGACTCAAAAGACAAGAACTTAACAGACGTTTCAGCCAACTATACAGATTACTAAGTAGGGCCTCTCATCTTTCAATAGACAATAAACTACTAATATACAAGACGATCATCAAACCTATCTGGACCTATGGACTGGAACTGTGGGGGACCGCAAAAAAATTGAATATCAGACGCATTCAATCCTTTCAATCCAAAGTCCTGAGAACTATTGTCAACGCTCCTTATTATGTCTCCAACAAAACCCTCCATAATGATCTCAACATTCCTTTTGTCCTCGACCTCATCCCTACTAAATTCTCAAACTTTCACCAAAACCTTGTCTGTCATCCCAATCCCCTGGCTCAGTCATTATCCAGTTCCACACATCCATACAATCCACCCCGCCGCCTAAACCGGCAATGGCCTCGAGACTTGTTATAATAATGCTATTTGGAGTACTGGCACTGGCCAGATTCTCCACTCACGACCTGTGTGTGTGTGAAGCGCCCTTAACCAGCTTCCGTTGGCGTTTAATGCCAGTGACGCGGCTGGGAAAGTGAGCTGGGGCCTCTCGGACTCCTGCTTTGCCCTCATTCATGAGGAAGAAGCTCAGTTCGGGGACCCCAGGCAAATTGTAAATAGAGTATAAATGTGTACAGTATATTTCTTTTATGTTTTATTTATTATTATATTTTTTTTATTATATATATATTTTTTTTACTTTATTTTTGTATATATTTTTTCGCTTGTATATATTTATTTATGCATTTATTTTGTTTATATTATTTATTTTTTATGGAATGATTGTATCTACATAGCACCATTACGTATTGCCCACAACAGGCAGATTGTAATGCTTCAATAAAGTGTTTTCTTCTCAAAAAAAAAAAAGATTATTTATCTGATATTAATTTTATATGAAACAAAAACACAAAAAAAGTGTTTGCATTAAAAACTTACATTAGGTTCATCATAATATTTTTCTAGGTTTTCTCCCTCTTTCTACTACCGTTTCTATTACTAGTAATAATAAGCCATTCCAAAACCTGTTGTGTTATTTGATAGTACTCGCCGTTGACAGAAATTATTGACTATTGTGATTTCATTAATCTGATGAACATCTCTTAAAATGATTACTTCTAAAGAAAATAAGTAAATAAAATTTATTATAAGAGGTCAGCCTGTCTTTGGTGGAACTATGACATCTACAGATTCAGTTAAACGTAACAGACAGATTACATAACTTCTAATACCCCGACGATCGATCACTTCTGACGTAAAGTCACTATATTTATATAAACCACTAATTCGGGTTATTTTATTGTATTAAATACAATATATATTTATCTAATATATAAAAATTAATTTTGAAAAAATAAGAAAAAAGGGTTGATGATGACGTGCCTACGTTTTATTTCACTAAGCATTTAGTACCCGTAAAAAATGTCCTACTCAATCAAATAAATTTCTAATTGGTTAACTCTAAAGACTCTAGGATAACTGAATATGCAACTATATTTTTTAGAGGTGCGCTTTTCACCGGGTGACTAATAGTGTCACTGATGAAAAGTGTTTCCTGTTAACCACCATTTTTAAAAATAAATTGTAGTCCACTGGTGAAGAATTGTGTTTTATAATTACATAATGTGAAAAATTAAATAGTAATTAACGTGAGCACTCACTTTTCGCGCTGATCGACGCAATATAATATAACAAAAGAAGTTTGGCTGATGTTAAAATATCTGGCAAACAATAAGACTTTTTTTTTTAACTTTGAGAAATAATAGTATTTCATTTTTAAGCTAAGAGCTTTAGAATTAATAATCGAAATATAACCCAACCAATAAGAAAAGGACAGCAGAGCTATTTTAGAGATGTATCGATTTTCTACTGTAGTCTCTATAAAGATAGAATACATTAAGAGCTAATTTATTGACCAGTCTCTCGGAGTTTTAGCCTGATTAGAAAAGTTAAGGAGAAAAGCAATACTAGCAATACGTAGATTATTCTTTCCATCACTCAGGAATCCAACACATCGTTAGTAATAATGAACCTTCTGGATTCTGAAATTTACAAGGCACATTCCACATACATAGTCTCGTTTCATTTGGAAATACATTTTGGATTTAGAGTGGCTGGAAATGGACTCGCCTGTAAGTGATATTGAACTTTAGTCTCCTAGGCACTGCTGGGTGAAGATTCAATTATATTAAGATTGACTTCACCACAAGGAAGCCACTCTTTAGCTACATGCAGGTATGAAGGTCATGCTATATTATTTATGATGTGATCATATACCATAGCCCAAACACGCATGCAAGCATTCAAAATGTGGTGTTATCATTGTATAATCAGATTTTCATAGGTGCACCAATAAATTGGCAAACAATCGTCATGAGATGCGAAATGAAATGTGGCGTCTTCAATAGTTAATCTATAATAAAATTAATGAAGTTTCAGTATTGGTTGAAAAACGTCAGATAGGATTAACATCGATAGACTATTTTCCTGCAGCTGTCAGTAAAATAAGATGTGTCTTTATAATCACTAACAACCAAAAATTGTAGAAACTTTTAGAACAACAAGATTGAAAGATGTGTGCTCAAAAAGGTTCTCAAAATACTTTCTTGGGTGTATGGCGGATTCAAAATAAAAATATTACTAAGTTTAGCTGGATTAGGACCAGAAAATTGCCAGATCAAATCCTGTTCAAGCATCAAGCTTTCTTCTAGCTCCTTTTTTTTCATACATCATGATGATATTTGACTTTTTTTTTAAGGCTAATAGCTTTTAAATTTCATTGAAGCTACAAGCTTTAGTTATTTTTTAGAAGAATTTGCCCAATATATTACTCATTACAATTTTAAACACCCCTTTTATATAAAAAAACATTTACAATTAGGAAATGTGTTCGACTTGATGAGATGAAGTAAAACCTAGAAAGTTATTTGCACTTACAGTCAGAAATCTAGAAGGCAGTATTTATTACTGGTAAATGTGACCAGCTTTCCTAAAGATCTCTCATCAGCCTTGTGAATTTTCTTCAGGACACACATTCTCGCTCATTATGAGCTTTTAAATTATTTTCTTTGTAAGTAACGACACAGACTTACGCCGATCGATAGAACTGCTTGCATTATAATTTCGCTTGTAAATGAGGACAACAGATCCTGTGTACCGACGTGCTGCTTCACTCATAATTATTATATCTCCTCCAGGATGTTATTAGACAGAATTTGTGATCAACAATTTGAAAGTTCCAAATCGTTTTCCAGCATAATCCTTTCAATCCTCGCAAGCTAATTTTTTTCCAAGCTCTTGTTAAATTCATTAAATAATACTGATAAGTTTCTAAAAAATATATTCGCTTCCTTCCTGTATGTTAGATGAGGTAATGTCAACGCGAAAAAAAAAATTTTTTTTGATTTTTGTAGGATGGTTCCCAATTCCCAAAATAGTGTTTTAAATATATTATAATGAAATGTGTTTCAGGGATCCAAACACGCAAGATATTATATTATTGTGTTTTATATTCTTTCTTAAGATGTAACAAAGCTTAAATTGTTAACATGAAAGATAATACTGTTTATAATAATTATCTCATCGCTCAAAACCGCCTGATCATTATACTACTTCTAGTAGAATAACGCAACAGCCCCGGGGTGGGCCAAATCTGCTTCAACTATTTGTTCCAGACTTCTGTTTCTGGACGTTCTATTCAGTAATTCCTAATACTTAATGTTCCTCTTCATCATCTTCCAGCCAACACTTGTGCGGTCTATTTATAAACCACAGATTATGAAAAATGTTAATTTTCTCTTTTTTACATAAAAACCGTTTCCAACGAGTAATGAATTCAATAACGTCTTGCGCGATGGTTTGATATAAGATAAATTAAACACAGCCTTTAATGTAGAATAAACTGATAAATTAAAAAAGTGAAAAAGTATTCTTCCTCATTTTTTTATCTCAACTCTTTTACGATCCATGGAATTCGATATCCATGAAGCCTCCAATACGAGAAATTTACATACCTATCCATTCTTTCCTTCGATCGGTCCCTCAACCGAAGAACAATTATTTAGCAATGTATGAGATGAAAATAGTTGACTGGATGATCTTATGTAAAGGAGATAGTTGGGGGGTGCAGTCAGTAAGAACACCGAATAAGTGAAGTACTTATATTATGTGCCGACGTTTCACACATTATTTCACAACATTATTTGTCACTATTATTGTTACTGTACAACTTTTATGTTTTTACATTTGTGTTCTGTTTGTTTCTCTGTTAGCCCTGAAGATGACCTACACTGTCGAAACGTCGGCACATAATATAAGTACTTCACTTATTCGGTGTTCTTATTGACTGCACCCCCCAACTATCTCCTTTACATAATTATTTAGCAATGATTTATTGGCCTGTGTATCGATCTATCATTGGTTTATATGCTTTGCGTGCGGGTAGAAGTAGAAACACTTAACAGATGGCTCTGGGAAGAAATATAGTTTATGTGAGGACCAAGGTATATAAAACGTTTAGGGTGATTTGTAGGTATGATGTGCAGTCAAAACATGAACAAGAGATACTTTGTGTGCCCCTGTGAATAGGTTGGATTTAGCTCATGTTTTAATATTTATTTATAAATAAACAAATATTTAAAATGGGCAAAGAGTATACTGTACTCGTTTTCTAGTTATAATTGCGAAATAAAAAAGTCAATAATGTTCTGACATAGCTGTCTCAGCTTTCCTAGAAAATTTCCGGAAAATTCTCCAACTACTATAAGCCTTAATGATGCAGAACTTTACGACTTAACTAGTTTTAGTAAGATTAAATCATCTTTGTTCGTCTCATCTTAATAGCATATCTTAACTGCATCAAGTGAATGAAGTACGCATACTTTTATAACTTCATTTTCAAATTTCAAACTTTTTTTTGTAGAACCTGAAAAATCGATCAAGCTTAGATAAATTACCAACAGTAAAACTAAAGATAGGTCTAATACAATGCTTAATTATCAGAGCACTACTAGCATTCCTCTTAAGAGCACAATCACTAATAATGGTAACTACTAATAAAAGTACGGTCACTAATAATAGTAAGCCTTATGGTAGAGTAGCTTCTAATAGTACAGCCTAAAATAATAGTAGAGCCACTAGTATCGGTATGGCTATTTCTGAGACCATAATAAGGCGATACAAGATAAACGATATATCGTTAGGAACTTATATTAACGATTAATTGTTAGGAGGGTTAATAAATAACAACAGACGATAACAGCAACCTCGGCGGTGAAAATTGTGTACTCACCAAATTTTCATGATTCATTTGGTGGGTACACAATTTTCACCGCTTAAGTTACCCAAATGAGCTCAAGTGAATAATATGTTGTAGTGGTTTATTGGTTCAGGCATGGGATGAGAAGAAAAAGAAAATACTGGTTACATCAAGAATAAGAAAATTTATGAAACATTTGCTGCTGTTTTTCCAAATTCGTGGTAAGCTTCTGGATGTTGTCTTTTCTTGTTTGTCCTGTCAGTGAGAGCAGCATAGGATGCTTAGTTGAGTAATGCCTCTTTATATTGAATTCTTTCATCACTGAAATGGATTCATTTCACAGCAAACAAATAGGCTTACCAATGTGCAAGATAAAAAAGAATTCCATTTTTCTTGAATCTACATTTCGTTTCTTACCATCAGACATCACTTTCATTTACTTTCGTTCGAAAAACTTAATAACAAAATATAATTAGTAAGCACTCAAGATGCACACAAAGTCTCAAACAAATTGACGGCACTAGCAGTTCGCTAGGATATCGTTTGTCGAAGTTATCACCTTGGTAGCTCAAATAGAACTGAACTAAAGTTCGGGTCATCCATCCGCTTATAAAATGAAGGAATGATCTAGAATCGTCTAGTGTAGAACAATACAATTGCGAAGCAATAATCTTTTGTTGCGCCACCTCACTCTTTGATGATCGCCGCCACTCGGCTTGCTCGCTCATTTGATTCCGTTCTCTTTATTCTGCTAGGGTTAATCGGGTGATTCAACAGTGGGAGTCAAAAATTTTAAGAATCTTATGTTATCCTGGAGTATTCTAAACCAATAGGCTCGGGACGTCCAGTTTACATCTCTTCTGAACGACTGCCTAACCAAAATTCTTTATCCCCTTTTAAAAATGTGGGGTGTGAATGAACATATTACCATCTAATAAGTCCTTGAGTTTGGTAGCCTGCATTATTTTTCAATAAAAATTCTCTATTAAAAGAAAACAAAAATCATATTTACTCAACCTATGCGATGATGTTGGAGGTGGGAAAGAAAAATTACGTTGTTTTTTTTACTTTTTTTCTACTTTTCCAAAAACCACATTGGAATTTTTTTTAAATATGTGGATTAAATATAGCTCGTATTTTGTTACTCGAAAGTAAATATTGAAAGAAACTATGAATACGTCCCTGATCATTAATATTGGTACTTCGGAACTTTAATTTCAATGATCGAAAAGATTTGCAGGGTATAAGTATTTTGTACAACTTTTATAAAAAACATACTCAAGGATGTTTAGCAAAACTTGCCTCAATTTCATCTTCTTTCAGAATAAAATGGTACAAGATATAAGACATAAGGAAGATATAAGAGGAAGTTAAAAAAAAACATACCTTTCACCGTCACTGTTTATTCTTAAAAATTTAGTGATCGAGGACCAGTTGGTTAACTGGACCTTCTTAAGAGAGCGGACGGACCTTCATTAATCTTATACAGACTTGTTTTTCTTACCCGGTGATTTTTTCTTCTCAAGGTTTAAGGTCGGACTTGTCCTGTTTACTTACCCGGGTTTCAAGGGTCTAGACCATTTTTGGGCAACAACCGGCCCGATGTAAGATTTGATCCGGCCCGAGAGACATTTTGAAAAACCCAATTAAAAAAAAAACTGCACTACTTACTCATACTCACGGAATCAAATGAGCGAGCAAGCCGAATGGCAGCGATCATCAAAGAGTGAGGTGTGCAGATGCCGCCTTGGGCACTCAAATTCAAAGATTCATGAAATCTAGTCGCTTCTATTGCAACTATGGCAGTGGAGTAACGAATATGATCTCTGACGCTCAAGACTAGAGCAAATAGGATATTTTTTCTTTGTTAAATCAATATTCAAATAAGTTATATTACACACTGAATGTACTGTTTTGTAGATTTCTGAAGTTGGTAAAAACTATTTCTATCTGATTGCATTTTGTTAAACACCCCAAAATATTCATCCTGAAATGAACATGAAAGGAAGTCGTGATACTTATAGCATTATAAGCGGAAATGACGCTATATAAGCGGTACAGTCAGAGCCGTTTTTAATGTGTCTTTTTCCTTCCAGGTGCACGAAACACACAAAACCACTTCAATGCGACCGCATATGCGACAACATCACGGCCAAAGCGATGAATGTTTTCCTACAGTACGAGGACAACGTACTGTCGGCGAGGTGCGGGAGGGGAGTGGTCTTCGATGAAGCGAGGGGAGCCGATGTTGGGGTCATCATCCCTTCGAAGGAGGTCTGGAGCAACGGCAGCAACACAACATTGATGGCCTCCTGTCACACCGTCATCAGGAACGGCACTACCATCAGGTAAGGGACTTGGAATTAATAATAACAACACAATGCTGCATGAAATTCTATGTTTGATTTCTGATACATTTTTCTACAGTATTTCAATAGTATCAAATTTGAGATGAGTACATCAAGGCGCGCGTGTATCAACAGTCCAGAAGTGTTTTGTTATATATGTGGGAGTTATGTGCTGCAAAACAGAGACAAAATATTACAAAGTTTGTGGAAAATGTGTAATTTGCTCATTTTGGAGTGAAACTTGGTGGCCAAGATAAAGCACGAGCTCAAAAGTTTTTCGTACATGTGTGGAGGCATTGCGGCTTTGGAAATCAGGTAAAAAAAATCTTTGCCTTTTGCAAACTCGTCCTACTTTTCTCTTCGATGTGTCAGCTGAATTAAGTTCTCAAAGCAGTAGAATTGACCGTGTTGAAGCTGATGATGAAACATTTGAACCGGAATAGTATTCCGTGCCCCAAAGATTGTCCCCAAGGAGAACTGAACAGCTTAGTCAGAGACTTGAATCTCACAAAATATGGAGCAGAAGTCCTTGTGTCAAGGTTAAAATCAAAAAACCTTTTGGCTCCAGGGGTTGTAGTTGCATGGTATCCACATTGTGAACAGGAAATTGCATCTTTCTTTAAAGAAAAAGATTCTATGGTCTATTGTTGTGATATAAATTCTTTAATGGGGTTTTATGGGATTCAATACTCTTCAGCTGAGTGGAGGCTGTTCATAGACGCTTCGAAGGCTAGCTTAAAAGGAGTTCTTCTTCATAATGGGAAGAGATATGCATCTATTCCTATAGTTCATTCTGTGCATTTGAAAGAAACTTATCAAAATCTAAAAATTGTCTTAGAAATCATTGAATACCACACTCACAAGTGGATGGTCTGTGGAGATTTCAAGGTCATTGGCCTACTACTAGGCCTGCAAGCTAGATTCACCAAGATGCCTTGTTTTTTTGTGTGAGTGGGATAGTAGGGCAATAGCAACTGAGTCATCAAAGATTGGCCGCCATGAGCAGAGTTAAAGCCTGGCTCAAAGAACGTGATAAATCTACCTTCGTTGGACCCTAAAACTGTGTTGTTTCCACCCTTAACATATTAAACTCGGACTGATGAGGTAGTTTGTTAAAGCTTTGAATCGCGAAAATCCTTGTTTTCAGAATTTAGGAAAGAAGTTTCCGAAAGTCCCATCAGAAAAAATAAAAGCTGGTATATTTGTTGGCCCCAAATCGACCAGTTTTTTAAAGACCAGGAGTTTGAGAGCACCAAGAATTCTCTGGAAAAGGAAGCCTGGCTAAGCCTCAAGGCTGTGGTGGAAGGATTTTTAAGCAATAACAAGGACCCCAATTACCGAAATTTGGTGAAACGCTTGCTGAAAACTTTCCAGAACCTCGGCTGCCTCATGAGTGTAAAGGTTCATTTTCTTCTTTCTCACATTGACTACTTCCCCAAAAATTTAGGGGATTACAGTGAAGAACAAGATGAGAGGTTCCACCAGGATATAAAAGTGATGGAGCAACGATACCAAGGGAAGTGGAATACCACCATGTTGGCCGATTACTGTTGGAACTTAAAAAGGGACTCTGAAGGTGAAAGAACATCCAGAAATTTTTTTAGAATAGAATAATTTTTTTTAGAATGAAATAATTTATTGATATTTACAACTGTAATTATATTACATCAAGTAAATCTGCTGTATGAACAAAGGACATGAAAAAAAACACTTGTGGAGAAACTATCCATTGATAGCACTCCAATAAAATACTATAGTAGAAGGTCTCGAAGCCATCTTCTTTTCAGACGCCTCGGTGGGTTTATCAGGAATATTATCGGAAGCAAGTTGAGAGACTAGCGGATTCAAGTGTGTATGGAGCTTTTCATGGAAGGGTAGGTGTCTAGTTTGGGCCAAATCAGCAACATATGGGATATTAAGATCAAGATGGATGAGTTTGTTCGAGACATAATAAGGAGCATTGAGGATTTCACGAAGAATTTTTGATTGTAAGGATTGGATACGAGATGAATTCGATGGTTTACTAGCTCAAATTCAAAAGCTCAAATCCAAATCCAACTCCGTATGTCCAAATAGGTCTGATAACTGTCATGTAAATGAGTCTTTTGTAATTACTTGGGAGCTTTGAACCTTTGTCCAGTAAATGTTGAAGTAGGCGAAAACGTCGAGCAGTTTCTTGTCTTTTCAGTTTTGTATGAGGATCAAAACATCCAGAAGGTCAAGAAAAATAAAATTCTGCAGTGACTAACTTTTACTTCAATTGGACCAAACTAAAAATATAATATATAATAATATAATAAATATTAAACCTAAATATTGTTGTTAAAGTAAGAACTTATGTAATTAAAGATTTGAGTTTACATTTTAATTCTAATTTTCCTTTTAAATTTGAAGTGAAGCTAGGTCCCATGTTTCATCTGTGTTCATGGATTTTGTGGGAAATCTGTACGTGACAGAGAAAAACTGACTCTAAAATTGAATTCAGCATATACAAATATGTTGAAAACACAATTTAAGTTTTAAACATCGATCAAAAATTCAATAAATGCAGCATTGTGTAAGAGGAAGTATAAAAAAAAACCGACCGTTTTTCAACCAAATATTTGCATTATTATTTGTTGGAAATAAAATACAGTGCTCAAAGTATAGTCCTTTGTTACGTACCGTCATTAATTATCTGCTAGTTAATTGCTCGATTCCAAGCTGATACTATTCCTTGGGGTGGCTGTCAAAAAACTCTTGGACCACAATTTCAACCTATCCAATCGAATTCAACCGCTAAATTATCAATTTTTTTCCCTTGAAGAAAATGGGCCATGGATCGAAACAAGTAGTAATCCAATATTGCGAGGTCTGGACTATGGGAGTGCGAATATGGAAAGAGTTCGAATCCATAAAGTTTTTTTAACTTTTCTTTGGTTTGACGGCATTTCTTTGAGGACGAGCATTATCTTTTTGGAATAAAACTCCTTTTTGGTTTATCAAAGGAGGATAACCCTCAGGCAACTTCGCGTAAAATCTTTTCAATTGTTCACAGAAGAGTAGAATTCATAGAGAATCCATCAGGAACAAAGTCGTGAAGAATAACACCTTCAAAATTCCAAAAAACACAAAGTAGGGATTTTTTACAAATTGCCCCTTGCAGCAATCGGAAAAGTAGTTTGACCGCAATCTAGCCATTGCTCATGGCCACCCGTATTTCGTCGGTAAACACAATTATCATCACAGTTTTTTAGTAATTTTTTACCAATATCTAACCTCTTAGCTGATTGCTGAGAATAAAGCTCCATGTCGTGAGGACCAGTCAACGGCACGTTTTCATCTTTCCGATGGATCGTAGATGGCGACTAACTGTATCATTCGACACACCACAATCCCTGGTAAGTTCGCGAGTGCTTTTTGATGGATTTGACTCTACAACTTCCTGCAGAATCTCATCAATATCCTGTCATATTCTTCTTTAAAACAAATAACTAAACTAAAGCTTTTTTTGAAGAAGTCGAATGAGATTAAGCAAGCTTAGAGAATGCTCTAAAGAGATTATATTGAATTATTAAGTATTGGCAAACATTAAACAAGATTAAAATGTTTACAGTCCTTTCAAATCTGAATTTGATAAAACGGTAATTTTTATATATCCTATAAATATCAACATAACAGTTAATTATCCAGGAAACGCAGATGAAAGATATTGTGAGGCTGAAATAGAACATAAAAAATAACGTTAGATACAACACATCACTTAAAAACGTTAATTATGTAGATACGTTTTCGGTTCACTGAGGCGACGATATGATGTATGAGTACTACTCTTCTTTTTTAAACCCATTGAAGGCACCCTTTGAGTACCATTGAATGCACTCAAGCGTGTTTCTTCTCATGGTAGTAGATCCCTGCTCCAGAGACGTTTCATTCACCTTATCGGATTCTGTGTAATGTCTGTCAGTAATATTTATATCAATAAGTTAGGGTGCCCAGCTTTCGTTCATTCATGTTCCAATTCATGAATTGTTTCTACACAATTTTGTGTAGAACATTGTACATTGTGTCTCAATTTTGTTTTTGAATGCTACTATATGTCCAATTCTTCGCTTGGCGTTATTTAGTAAAGAAAAAAATTGTCTGACCTTATAGGCCTTAAAGAAAATTAAACAGAAGAATATTTCTATATTATACTTCACACCTGATCATTCTTAAATTTCTACATTTATAATGATTTTAATAAGCAAATTTATTGTGTTTTTTTATTTGATTTTCTTTAACGTGGCTTCGACTGCTGGGGCCATTAGCGACGACTGCTTTTCTTATGTTTCTTTTAATAAATTTGTGAGTTTTAGGTACACAAAGTCCTCTGTAGTTCATTACTATTTTTGAAAGGTTGGCACAAATTTGTTCTTTCTATTTGATACTTCTTGCATTCAAATAGATGCTTTACAGTAATTTGTACATTAATACAGTTGTAGTTTGCAAGCTTAGTATGACCAATTCTTAACCTGCTTATTACACTACATTCTTTTCGCTTTAGGCCGTTTAGAGAGATCATTCCTGCTAATACTTTTAAGTTAGAATTAATTGGAATTTGCCGAGAAAAAAATTCATTTTTGTCAAATATTGCTACGCCACCGGAAGAATGTTAGGTTTGTCTGTTCTTTGAGAAAATATGATAATTTACTCATCTATTACTCCTTCAATATATTATTTATAAATAATATATGATATTTGGAAGTCTGCAACCCCCACATTTTCTTATCTCTCCAGTCACCTTGACCACAGGGGAAACCCTTCTACCTGCGTGAACTACTTCTCGCAAACCAACATTGTTCGAAACCAACCGGCCCTTCGATGGGTCATTCGAACATTCGTTCGAACGATGGCCCGATAGCCAGATCTATCAATGAGGAACAGAGAAGAGAAGCTGTGAACAAGGCAAAGGTATAGAGTGTATAAAAGCCAAACTATTTATAGGTGTGAGAGATGTAATGTTAAATTACACCCAGAATGTTTTAAATCATACCACGAATAAAAAATGAAAATTGTGATATTTTTGTGAAAATAGTGTGCAAATTGTAATTTTTTATTTCTTTGAAGGAGTTTATTATTCAAACGATTGTAATAAAAGTTTTCATGAAACAGTATTACTGTATCATTTATAAACATATCACCTTACCTTTCTCTAAAAAAAAAGAAAGCATATATATATATATATATATATATATATATATATATATATATATATATATATATATATATAATACTCTACCGGCCAATGTTGCGTTAGCGCAACTTTTTCTACCGCCATTATGAACAAAAAAAAATTATTTTTATTTTTATTTTAATTAAGCTTTCCTAAGAATATTTCTTAGGAAAAAAATCAATACTTTGAAATTATTCTATCCTTGGCCGTAGATGGATTAAATTGAAACAGAGAGTTTTTTCAAAATTCACACTTCGTTAATTATTAATATATCGTTACTTGACTATTTATACTATTTTTAAAATTTAATATTTGCATGCCACAATTTGCTATACCACCTAAAAATTAATAATAAAAGCAGTTGTATTATTAAAAAACTTGATATTTTTCATTCGTTTAAAATGTCAATTAGCATTATTGATTTTTAGTTAAATAAAAATAAAACATATTTTTATTCAATTATTTGGAGCAATCAACCGTTATTTTTCCTGGATGAGCATCTTCAATAATAAACCAGCGTTTCCTAACTCTTTCCTCTCCTAAATCGGAAATAGGCTCTGGATCGGGCAGAGTCACCGAGCCCTGAAAAATAAGTCGTGTTACAAATACCCAGAGGCCATCAATAAGAGACTCCAGGGAATTCCTCCAGAGGATCGATAATGGTCCACGTTCATCGCAGGCCGTGGAAGAATCTATAACTATACCAAAATTTAAAAGAAAAACTTTAAATGAATATGCTATACGATTAAGAATAAATAATTGTTAAATTAACTTTTAAAAAATAAATAATTTGTACATTATCAATAACAAATCATTTTGTTAGTTTTCGTGGTAAAGACAAATAATTTATAAACGTTTTCAATACTATTTTTGTTAAGACGTCATTGGTATTCCTTCAAAATGCTAACAAAAATATGCGACGTTTGATATCATTGTATATGAATTTTGATATTCGTGCATTTAATTGTCAGATTTGCAACCTGGTTAACAGACATTTTTGAATTATAATTGTATATTTATATTGAAAAGTAAAAAGAGACCTCACATAAATGTTAAGACCGTGGAAAAATTCCAACGAAAAGCCCTTAAGTCTCCAAACTAACACAGAAAATGAAATTATCTGTCCGATATTTCGCCTATTCAGGCATTCTCAGGGTAGAAAGAGAATGACAACAAAACAAAAAATGAATAATGCATCCAAGAAACATCCCGAGTTGCATTTGAGCATTGGAGGTTTTGGGATGTTTCTTGGGTGCATTATTCATGTTTTGTTTTTCTGTTATTCTCTTTCTACCCTGAGGATAACTGAATGGGCGAAATATTGGACAGATATTTTCATTTTCTGTATTAGTTTGGAGACTTAAAGGTTTTTCGTTGGAATATTTCCACGGTCTTAACATTGTATATTTATTTTTTCAAAATTTATATTTTGGATCTACAGATTCTGAACCATAGGGCTAGGCCAACAAAATTTTGATTGAGTCGTCAGGTACTGCCTCAGCTGTACTTACGCTTTTATTTACGGCGCTGATAGCGCTACTGATAGGCCCAGCAAAACAGACATTATTATTGTTGGAAGGCTGAAAATTGCTTTAAACCCTTTATTTTCTCGGAAAAAAAATAATACAATAAATTTCGCATTAATATTCTCCTTTCGCCACATAAGAATTGAACCTCAGAACACACCACTCACAGATCGACCATATTTTATATTTAAAACAAAATTAAATTTTTATATAAAATTATATTTAAAAAATGCTTTGAAAACCTTGAATTTCCTAGTTTTTCTTCACTCATCAAAACCGATTTTCGGTTTGATGATTGGTTTATTCATTTTCTTTCTCCTATTATTAGTGGATTAATTTCTCCTGTCCGATCTTCATCAACAGTTAATTGAAGATAAGTTAAGTTTTTTTTTTAATAATGAAACACCCTTATTTTTTTATTTTATAGTTCTTTTCGACCAAATTAAATGTTAGAAACCATGCAGAGGACTCCTCTGAAAAGAAAATTAAAATAAGATTGGCTAACTATTCCTCCAAAATTTCTGATAAATGGCGGGAAAATCAAAGCAGCGCGCAGTGTTTCGATTAGTACAAGCTAGAAATTCTTCCAATTTATTGTATATCTTATTTAGCATTTATTTACCACGAAACAACTGTAATTAGTTAATTACTATATATATATATATATATATATATATATATATATATATATATATATATATGTATATATATATGTATATATATATAAATGTGTGTGTGTATGTATGTAAGGGAGTATATATATATATATATATATACACACACTTATTTTTAAAATAATTATAGTTTGTTTGTTTCTTTAATTTCTTAAATTATTTTGTTGTTTTGTTTTCCATAAAACTTGTATTTACGTAAATATTAATAGTTATCTTTCTTTATAATTATTGTTATGGTATTTATATTTTTTCTTTCATTTAAATCATTATTGTGAGCTAAATCCTAACCTATATTCATTCTTTTTTTTATTTTCATTTATTAAGCAAATTGTAATTGTATTTTACTCTAAGGAATTATAGTTTATATTTTATTTTCCGTATCACTATTGTAAAGGCACTTGTTCCAGAATAAATATGAATTTTTATCAGTTTTATTATTATATATTGCCTTAATTATTAATTATACATTGTTTTTTCTAATTATTATCCTACCGATCCTCCTAAATTCAGTTGTTAATTAATGAAAAACCAATTTTTATAATTGAAATATTTTATTAGTCGAAATAAATGCAAAAATGCCAAAAAAACATTTTGTCAGCTAGCTCCTACTAATCGAAACACTGTGGAATGCAATAAACTTTCTCCGAAACGAGGGCTCACATCTAGAGTTATTCATTATTCATTAAAAAAATTCGAGATTCCTAACCACAAAGACATATCTGTTCCTAACTATAATCAAATATTCAATAGACTATGCCGCAGAAGATTCTAAAAATATTCCACCAACTTCATCTGAATATATTCTCAATTCCAGTTTGTGTTGCATCAGATATTCACTGCTTCCTCTAGTAGATACTTTAAGAATTTTTATTCGACACTCAAAAAGGTTTTACAACACTCTAACGTCTTATGGCCGGTATATACAAGATATATATTAGCTTTATACGTGTTTATATTACTGTGTTTTCCTTAAAACTGATTCCTCCGCAGCCAATCAGAAACTAATATTTAGTCTGAGACGCCATAATGATAGGAAAAGCTGCCATTAGGTTTTTTCAAGACTCGTGAAATTAAGGCTTTGTCAATGTACCTGGTATCAAGGTTATCGAGACCGATCGACAAAGAAGACCAGTATTTAAGGTTAGGTCAATGCTTAAATTCCTATTTGCTAACAGAGTCACGTGACTAAAACGGGGCGTGGATTCAGAGTTAAGAAAGATCAAGGTTTAAATTAAATCAAAAATTCAATGTGTGTCTAAAAAGAGCGGGATGTCTAGAGGTTAAGGTTAGATCTAGGATTAATTTCAAAATCAAATTTGAATAAAAAAAAAGGCGGGGCACTGAGAAGTTAGAGTTAGACCGGGATAAAAAATTCAAATTTCCCGCCATGATGACCTATTATGAAATCCTAGATTCTGATTAGCTGTGGAGAACTCACAGTCCCAACTCATTAAACTTTCAGAATAAAATATAGCTATATGAAACTCCTTAAAAAATAATTTAATTTGTGGACAAAGTTTTTTTTCATATCCAACTCAAAATCTTTGTCAGAGTCACATTGTATGTATAATGGAAAATAGTTCATTTTAACTTCGATTTTATCAAAATTTCAACGTACAAAATCTGTAATTAATTTGATGTTAACGGCTTCTTTATAATTGAAAATATCTCTCAAATGTTTTTCTGCTCGAATTGCCCAAACTAAAATTAATAATTGATCTAGTTTACTATAGTTCCACAAAATACAACATTTAGTCCTTCACAAAAGTGTTGAACAGAATTTAACACCAATTAACCACCAATTTTAATTTGAAGTTGCTAATGTAAAATGGCTATATGAACCTCTTCCTTTGATGTTACAATTATATTGATTCCTCAATTAACTTAATTCTTACAACTCAAAATCACATTAATTGTTAACAGAGATTGTATGTAAATTTTCTCCACAGTATTTCATAGCATGTTATGTAATTAAACAAGAAGAAAACTATATTAAATATTACTGCTCAAAATCGGTTTTATAAATTTATACATAATCGATAGTTCTAGTTCGACTATCAAAATTAAAATATTTCAAAATTATAATAATTGTATGTACTTCAAGACATTTGTTTTTGTAGTTTCCTCCTTAAGAAACGACACAAGGCCCATAGTATGAAAAAAATATTTCACTTGTATAAAATTTGATTAACATGATAAACAGTGAAGTAAACAAAGTTAACGACGCATTATAAGGTTGGAAAATAAATATTCAATTTTTTTCCTTGGGTGTATAAAAACACAAAAACCTTTAGTCCAAAATTCATTTGATTTCATCTATTCTTTATATACGTTCGAGCCAAATCGGTCGATTTCAATATATAACTTTCATCATCACTAAAAACAGTATAAAACTCTATCTGCAAAAAAACATCAAAAAGAAAATTCAAACAACCATAAAATTTAACATTATAATTTTTTTTTATAAAACAACGAATTTCTTAACACCTTAAATTAGTTACACAACTATACATGGTAAAGTCAAAATGCATTCTATAAGTGTTATAATTTTTATAATAGTATAGTGCACAAAAGATACCTTTTTTTGGAGATTAATAGATTCAATATTTAAAATAAGCTGGGTGATTCCCAGCCCATAGTCAGTTACTATAGCTAATAAGTGGAGCTGGGACTTTGTCCAGTCTGGATTAGCAGAATAATAATAATAATAATTTTATTTTTATGTTCTTTTAATTTTAAAAAATGGAGGAGTAGTATTTTGACAGATCTCCTCCTTCCATTTGTCATTTACTAAGTTATTTATATTGTCATTTATATAAAGTGTCTCTAAGCACTTGCGTTTTATTGTATTTCTCTCCCTATGTAATATTTCGGGTCTGTCGAAATTAAATGTGTGGAGTTCTTTTTTGCTATGGTTTGATAATGAGGTGTTATTTGTAGATGTAGGTTTTAGGTTGTTTTTGTGATAATAGAATCTATTTTTGAGGTGTGTACTTGTATGCCCAATTTAGTGTTTGTAACAATTTTCACAATTTAGGTTGTAAACTACATTTGTGTTTTCTAGTAGTGGTGTTTTGTCTTTTTGACTATTGATTAAGTTTTTTATTGGGTTTATTATTTTGTGGGCAAATTTTAATTCGGGTATATCGTAATTTCAAAAAGTTGGTGCTATTGTTTCCGACAGTCCTTTTTTATGTATGTCAAGGTTTTATATATTTTTTTGTCTGGTATTATTTCTGATATTGTGGTTTTATCTGAATTATGTGTTATTGTATTGTTTATTGATGGAGGATGATGGTTTTCTATTTGGAAATATTTTGTAATTTTGGTTTGAGAAGGCTTAGTTGTTAAGATTTTATTACTGTTTTAAATGTTTGGATTATTAAATATTGGTTTTTGGTTATTTTCATTCGTGTTAAACCTGTTATCAGTTAGTATGACATGTTCATTTCCCCCTTCTCTTATATTATTCATCAATTTAATTTGTTTATACCACTAATTATTGATGAGTTTTATGGGAAAGCATTACTTTCAAGAATGTCGAAAATTTGTGTTTTTGTTTTTTTTAAGTATTCTGTATCTGTTAGTTTAAGTGCTTTATTTATTTAATATTGAGCTGTATTTTTAATTTGATGCTTTGGATGGGTTGATTAGAAATTTAAAAGTTATTTTGAGGCAGTACCTTTTTTTAAACCATTTTGTGGTGAGGGTGTTGTTCTGAGGGGTTTTTATGATTGTAATATCTAAATAATTTAATGTATGATTATTTCCTTCAAATTCTTGCGTAAATTTAATATTTTTGTTGTGCTCATTAAGTATTTTAGTGAATTGTTCAAAATAATTTTTGTAAGTTATGATCAACAGATCGTCTATGTATTTTGCTATAAATAGCGGTGTGTTATTCTGGTGGGCGAAAAAATCACACTCCATCAATAAACAATACAATAACACATAATTCAGATAAACCCATAATATCAGGAATAAAACTAGGCATAAAAATATATAAAAGCTTGACATACATGAAAGGACTATCAGAAACAATAGCATCAACTTTTTGAAATTACGATATACCCGAATTAAAATTTGCCCACAAAACCATGTACCCAATAAAGAACATAATAAATAGTCAAAAAGACAAAACACCATTACTAGAAAACACAAATGTAGTTTACAACCTAAATTGTGAAAATTGTTACAAATACTAAATTGGACACACAAGTACACACATCAAAAATAGATTCCGACATCTAAAAATAACACCTCATTATCAAACCTTAGAGAAAAAAAACTTTACATATTTAATTTCGACAGACCCAAAATATTACATAGGGAGAGAAATACAATAAAACGCAAATGCTTAGAGGCACTTATAAAAATGACAATATAAATAACATAGTAAAGGGCAAAAAGGAAGGAGGTGATCTGTCAAAATACTAGTATATATAGTATATAGTATAGTAGATCTGTCAAAATTAAAAGAACATAAAAATAAAAAATAATAAACAAATAAAAAATTAAAATTAATTTCTAAAAATTATCAGGTTCCTAATTTACATTAAAATTTTAATAAAATTTAAATAAAATATTTCAACCTATTAACACACCCTACTCTTCTTCTTATATCTATCTATTAAATTCAGTAATTTTAAACAAATTTATTTCGGGTTTAATATAAAATAGCACTAAAAGATAGTCATCAATGTTCTTTAATAAAAATAATTTTTTTTAAATACCTCTTATGTTTTGTTTCCCTTAAAGCAAAAGTTATTATGTAATAAATAAAACATAATAAGCCATTATTATTATTCTATTAATCCAGAGTGGACAAAGTCCCAGCTCCACTTATTAGCTATAGTAAATAACTATGGGCTGGAAATCACCCAGCTTATTTTAAATATTTAATATCGAAAAGGTATCTTTTGTGTACTATTGTAAGGACAGTAATAATATAGAAATTATAACACTTGTAGAATTCATTTTGACGGTGCCATGGATAGTTATTTAACTAATTTAAGATGTTAAGAAATTTGTTGTTTATAAAAAAAATTTTACAATGTTAAATTCTATGATTGTTTGAATTTTCTTTTTGTGGTTTTTTTGCAGAAAGAATTTTATACTGTTTTGAGTGAAGATGAAAGTTGTATATTGAAAATGTCCAATTTGGGTCGAAACGTATATAAAGAATAGATGAAATCAAATGAATTTTGACCTAAATGTTTTTGCGTTTTTATACACCCAAGGAAAATATAATTTTAAAGTCCCGTACCCCAGACAATTAATATTGAATAAATAATCAAGTAATGATGAAAATCGATCACAAAACACGTGTATGTGGTTAGGAGGGGTTATGTTTTTCTACGATACAGATTGTTCTGTAAATTTAAAATCCGTTAGGAACGGAATGGGGTTTACACACACTTTTTTTTAAATACATTGAAATTTCCTTTATTTAAAGACCATTAGTATAATTTGTGGAGTATAATAATTAGCATTTTAAATACCTTTCTTTATTTAACAAGTGAGAATAAACTATTAGCATAGTTGGAACATTATATGTTATTATTATCAATCACCCCTATCTAACTACAACATAAATTCTACTTTTTCTAAATGTGTTATAAACCAGGAAAACTAAGAGTTTTCCTAGTATGTATATGATACTGGAGATACTCTTAGTTTTCTTGGATGAAGGAGGATATGGAAATCAGGCCTACTGTGGCATCTAAATGTTCCCCAAAACGAGCTAAGGTAGGTACTCGTGAGCTCTCGGTGGAGGCTACAAATAGCCTGCTTTCCCAGGCAAGCATCCCAGGCATACGAACCTCCGGGCCTTTACGTGCAACTTGGAGGAGTGATTGAATTTTTTTTTCGGGAATGATATTAATTTTTGTAATGAATTTTGGCTATAATCAAACGGTCCGTGTTGCTGTCTTCATCAAAAATAATTCAGCGGAAGGAAAAAACACTTCCTGAGTGTCCAAATCAGTACACTTATTTCAAAATTAACTTTTAAATTAATCGAATTTATTCGTGGTGAAGGAAGTGTACCAGGGAAGCCACTATAATGTAGATATTGAAAAGAAATAAGATATACACTGCATGCAGGCTGTCTATTCTATAGATAATATTGTTAACCTGGACACAGAAATCTATTCAATATACAATATAACGATACCATTTGATAAAATATATTTTATTCTATTTTTATTTGACATAAACGGGTTCATTATGTCTAAACGTTCCCAGGAATTTATCACTAAAACGACCTTTCCATCTTACATTACTCCCATAACCTTAAATTTGACCTCAGAAAAATTTTTGGGTTGCCTGGTATCTATCTTTTTGTTTTGAAATTAAACTTCCTTTGTGTATTTTTATTTGAAGGAATAAGTGTTTTTTTTATTTTCTTGTGCTTTGTTGCTCTGTTAATGTGAACAAAGTAAGGCCCAACACGATAAAACTTCCAAATGAATCCTGATTCATAGCCTCTTTGAAAAAAATGTATTTTTCAAATAATGTATCAAAATTATATTATTTACTTTTTCATTAAACGAGAGTTGATAAGTATTGTTTTGACGTCCTACTACCTCATACTACTTTTTTTTTAATCTATTTATTAATATTTACAACTCTATTACAATAATATAATAAGTAAATGGGCTAAGTGATACATAATGACATGAAATAATGACAAGTTGAGAAACTACACGCTGGTAGTACTCAAATCACAAGTTCAACTAAGAAGGTCACGTGGCCAACTTCTTTTCAGACGCCTCATAGGATTATCGGGAATAGAAGAGGAAGCTAGGTTTGAAAATAGAGGGTTTGAGTGGGAATAAAGTTTATTATGAAAGGATAGATACCGGGTTCGGGCCAAATCAGCAACAAATGAGAAATTAAGGTAGTTTTGGATGACTTTATTCTTAACAAAATGAGAAGCATTGAGGATTTTACGAAGGATTTTGGATTCTAGCGATTTGTTACGAGAGGAATTCGATGGCTTAGTGGAGCTCTACTTCGTAAGTCCAAATAGGTCGTATGATGGTCATGTAGATGAGTCTTTTGTAGTTAATTGGGAGCTTAGAACGTTTGTCTACTAAGTATTGAAGTAGCCTGAAACGTCAAGCGGTTTCTTGTCTTTTCAGTCTTGTATGAGGATTCCAGGTTAGTCGTTTGTCGAGGTGCAACCCTAAGTGTCGGATCTGTTCTACAAGCACCAGAGGGATATCTGGTGCCTGTAGAACAGACCTGCAGGAAGTTAACGACGAAAGGTGATTTGATGCGATTTTTGAGAATTTATTTCAACTCTCCAGTTTTGGCACCAATCTTCAAGTTCAGTGATATGGGATTGGAGGCTTTGGGATGCAATAACTGGTTTGGTGTTGACTGATAATACACATGTATCATCAGCATACGTGGTAAGGATAGTATTAGGATGAGTTGGGATGTTAGCTGTATAAACTGTATAAAGGATTGAGCCAAGGATACTACCTTGAGGAACACCAGCAGATTGGAAAAAGAGGGATGAATAGACATTATTATGGTTTACTTGGAAAGTTCTATTTGTGAGATAGGACTGAAAGATGAGAAAGTATGTAGGGTGTAGGAATTTATGGAGTTTGTAGAGCAAGCCCGGGTGCCAGACTCGGTCAAAAGCCTGTTCCACGTCATGAAAGACGCCAAAGAAGATGTTGAGAGATTACCTAGATATCAATAGAGTGCTATTTTTTTTAGTTATGGTGCGTTAACGACTTTTTGGTATATCTTAATATATATTTAGTTCTGATAATGTACCGAAGTAAGATATTTCAGCCAATCTCGATAAAACTTTTCTAAATTATTATAGCAAAGAATATTATTTTTCTAGAATGGGAAAACATTAATTTACCAAAAACCAAAAAAAATAAAAACCAACATTTTTTTTTTGTATTTTAGCAAATATGTATTAATTCAAATTTTGCATTTCGCACGTTATTGAATAAGATATAAACTTAATCTGATTGGTAAGTTATATTATGATTTACACTTAAAATTGAATTTTAACTAAATTTATAATGTTAACGAATTTGCTGCTTATCCATCCAGCAGTCCCCTTTCTTTCTCTATACGCTACTGATGAAACAGTTAGAAATAGTTTCCCAGTCCACATCTGCTTTGACGTGCGAGCATAATCTCGAACTATAATCCAGCAAGCTGCATTCTGTTGGTGGTATTGGTATAAAGTTTGACATGGCCCTCGGGAAAAAAAAAAAAAAAAAAAAAAAAAAAAAGCCTTTATTTACAGTTTTACATATACAAGTAGCAATAAGTGTACATACATGTTCCGGACTTCCTTTACATGTTGAAACAACAGTGAATTTAATTAATTTAAGTTGTCTTTTATAAGTAAATTTTACAATAGCAGGAAAAATGTAGAAAAAACCCGCTTAAAAAAAAAAATAAATAAAAATAAAAAAAAATAAAAAAATAATAATAATAAATAAAATAAATAAAAAGAAAAGAAAAATTAACCATAATAGTAATTGTAATTTAAAATACATAAAAATAATACTAAGTAAAGTAAGTAAATATAATAATAATAATAATTAAATAGAAAATAAATACACAATTAAAAATAAATACAGATAACTAGATTATGTTACCTACGAATAGTGATTTGTTAAGTGAGAAGTATATGTTTTGTTCTTTTGTGCGTGTACCGTCGTAGTGAATGTTTATCATAGTTACCGATTTCTCGGATTAATGGGTTTTCGGAAGCTGGAGTTTTTTATTATGTATGCTTTTGTTTGGGCTGAAACATATTGTTTTATCGTGGGAAGTTCAAGATCTCTGAGCATAGTCGATATTTTCGTGTAGCGGGGATAATTATTAATAATTCTCATGCATAGGTTTTGTACCCTTTCCAACTTTCTATAGTTTGTAGCGCAGGTTGAACTCCAGACAGGAGAGGCGTAGGTCAGCACTGAGCGGATTACCGTTTTATAAAGGATTAGCTTGTTTTTGGGGCATAGTCTGAATTTTTTATTAAAATAGGGAAACATTTTGTAGATGATTTGTTTCGCTTTTTCTGTTTTCCTGTTGATGTGCTCAGTGAATGTTAAGGACCTATCTAGAATTAAACCGAGGTATGTTACGGATTTAGACCAGTGGATGTGCTCGGAATTCAAGATGATGTGCTGATCTATGTTGGGTCTGCGTTTTGTGAAGATTATGGCGGCCGATTTTGTTGGATTAATTTTTAGTTTCCACTTTTGACAGAATTTATGGATTTTATTAAAAGCTTTTTGTAATCGGTTTACTATTGTATCGATTCGGTATGATGCTGTGTACAAAGCGGTGTCATCTGCGTAAAGTGATGTGGTTACTTTTGGGTGTTTTGGGAGATCTGATATGAACAGATTGAATAGGATTGGGGATAGGCAGGAGCCTTGAGGAAGTCCAGCTGGTAGGGGAAGTGTTTTGGAGCTAGCAGTGTTTATTTGAACATAGAATTGTCTATTGGAGAGGAAGGAATATATGACATGTATTAGGTATGGAGGAAAATTGTACAAAATTAATTTATAACTAAGACCATAATGCCATACTGTATCGAAAGCTTTTTCCAAATCTAACATAAGCATGCCTGTATGTTTTTTATTATTGAATTCTTGTGTTATGAAGTCGGTAAGACGAGCTAGTTGGTCTACAGTGGAGTGGTGTTCTCTAAAACCGAATTGTTCATCTTTGATCAGTTTGTTCTCATTTACATGCTTAACAATTCTTTTTAAAAGCAAGCGTTCCAGGATTTTGGATAAAATGTTTAGGAGGCTAATTGGTCTGTAACTTGTAAAACTGTTAGGATTTTTATTTGGTTTAGGGATAGCGATTGTTTTGGAAATTTTCCAAGCGGAGGGAAAGTAATTGAGCCTTAATATTGAGTTAAACGTTTTCGTTATATGGCAGATGGTTTTCCCGCTCAGGTTTTTTATAACCTGTACAGGGATGCCATCGTCCCCTGAGGCTTTCTTTGTTTTTAATTTTTTTATAATCTTTCCGGTTTCTTTGGATGAAATGGCGGGAAAATTAATTTCGTATGGCGTTTTTAAGTAGTTCCGAACACATTTGTTTATTTTTTTATTGTGATGATTAGAGCCAAAATTCGAAGTGGTAGAGTTCGTGAATTGGAAATTACGGGCTAATAAATCGGCTTTGTCTTTGTCCGTGTAGACATAACTATTGTTCTGTTTCAGTGGGGGAATTTTAGTAGAATTTTATGTATTTTCCACATTTTATTTTCACCGGGTTTACATGACTTAAAGTTTAAAGTTGTTTCCCAGTTATCATTTCTCCATTGATTGATACGGAATCTAACGAAGTTGTTGAAATTATAAAAAATTTTCTTTATATGCGTGCTTTTGTTACGTTGGTATTTTTTCCTAAGTCTATTTTTAATTTGTATGAGCGCTAGTAGAGAAGGAGGTAAATTATAGTTAAGGTAAGACTGTGAGGAATGTTGAGGGATAGTTTCTGTCATGGCTTGTTTAATTAGTAGATTTAAATTATTTATATTTCGGTCAATCTCGTGAGAGTTATTAATTATTGGGTTGTGGTTTATTTTAGAATCTATTATTTTCCGAAATTTTTGCCAGTCAGCCTGTTTGAATGCAAATTTACTTCTTTTCGGGCTATTAGATAAAGATGACACTAAACAGAAAATCACGGGGTTGTGATCCGAGTTAAGGCATGATAATGCGATGAGTGGGGATACGTTATGTATATTTTTGGTGAGAGCTAGGTCTATTATGCTTGGTTTGTAATCGCGTTGCGTGGGAATGTGAGTTGGTTCGTAAGGACTGTGCAATTCTATTTGGTTGTTTACTATATAGTTTAATAAGAGTTTACCATTTTTGTTTGTGCTATGGCAGTTCCACTGTACGCTTTTGGCGTTCAGATCACCGTATATTAATATATTTTTATTTAACCTAAACAATTTAGCAATATCATTAATAATTAATTTGTTTGGAGGTATATAGACTGATATGATTGTAGTAAGTTTATTATTTATTGTTGTATTAATGGCTACTGCTTCGGTAAATTCTAATTTTGGCACTTGCATGAAGTGGTGTTGAATATCGGAACGCACTAACAGCATGACGCCCCCTCCCGCCCTGTTACGATCTTTGCGATAAATGTCATATCCCGGAACTGAAAATCTATCCTGCTGAGCCAGCCGGGTTTCACTTACTGAAACAAAGTGAGGTTTATTTTGTTCTAGAAATATTTTAAATTCCACATCGTTACCACGAATAGTTTGTGCGTTCCACATCATTAATTTAATTTTTTCTTTATTAATTACCATATTATTCTTGGTTTTCAATTGGTTTTAAAAATAAATAATCGAGATATAACAGCAGTGAAGAAACTAGTATAAGAGTCTGTTTACTATGTATATTGATAAAGAGCGGAGACTGTAAGCAGTTTGTTTTGAATGAGATGTAAACTAGTGTGGCCTTGGCCTTCGTGATGAGAGCAACGAGAAAAAGTCTACTGATAAAGTATTTATTGTGAAGTTCGTGATTGTGCGTGATTGGCGAAATGCTGTTTTTGTGCCAATTGTGAGTAGCATTAGAGAAGTCCAAGTACGTACGTAATTCTACTTCGCTACAGTTTATGAAATGTAAATACATGTAATTATTATATATATTTATATCATTTATCATGGTTATTAGTCTATTAAAGAGAGTAATCCCTCTATTAGAATAAATACTTTGGACATACCGTCATCTGCATTTTTTAGTTGTACTAAAGTGCTTTTAAATTTAGTAATTATCTTACCTATGTTAAAAGAGCTAAAAAAGCTTTTTATATCTTTGAAGTAGTCTGTAAATGAAGGTTCACTATTATTCTGATTTTGATTTCCTGAGAAGGTGTTTTGAGGCCATTGTGATTTCGGTGTTGGTAGTGAGGGAAATTCCTGTTCGGTTGTTTTGAATTTTTTTCGAGTAGCTGCCTTTAGAATAGGTTTCTCTTTGCTTAACTGTAATTCTAAATTTCTTCTATACTTGATGCATTGTGGTGAATTGGAGAAGTGTGCTTCGGAGCAATTACAGCATTTCGGGGTGAATCCGTCGATTAAAGAATTTGGACAGTTTTTGGATAGGTGTTCTTCCGAGCATTTTAAGCATTTAGGTTTTTTGAAGCAATTTCGTGCTACGTGATTAAATTCTTGACAGATGAAACATTGTGTTATTTCTTTGTTTGATCTGTATTTTTCCCATTTTATAACTATGTTACAGCAGTAATTTATTTTATTTATTTTGTTCAATTGTTCTTTATTTTCCAGAATGATTACTGCTAGTGGTAATTTTATGGGCCCATTTTCAGATTTTTTTTCCATAGGATATATTTTGAAGATTTCCAAACCTTGATTCCGTAGATCGGCTGTAATCTCTTCTGCTGTGGTTTCTGTAGGCATTCCTTTTATAATCACTTTAGGCTTAACTTCATATGGCCCTCGGGGAAGAGTTCCTTAACTATCAGCTGCGTCTGCGACTAACTGCTGCTTGTTCTGTGGGTTATTCGACATTTATTAATCCTCAGGTCTTGGAATGAACTGGAAATAGTCGAGTTATTTTGAAAACTGCAATTTCTACTTAATCTCCATGAACATAAAAATGGTCCATTTTACACCCTCATTACCATTCTTACCCCTCTTTTCAGAACTCGGCCTTCACTCACTCTGTTTTGTTTTACGGGTATAACATTTCATTTTCCTTATTTTTTTTTACACTTGCATAAATTTCTCTCATTTCCTATTTGTTTTTATATGCTATCACATCGGGTTTCTTAATTTAAATTATGTTTCATAATTCTACTGGTAATAAACGATTTCTCTTCATAAAAAATCAGCAGCCTTCTGCTTCTGCACAACATCGCTCTTATAGAATCATTCCTCCCAACATTATTACTTATAATATGTTATTCTTCCTCAGTATTGCAATGCTATATATAAGTTATTTTCTATTTCTTTTCTCAGCCTTGAAGAGAACCTTCTTCTTATGCCGAAACGTTGGCACATTAAAATAAGTTTTGTTTATTTTGTGATATCTTTGCATGCACCCCCTGTTCAAAATTCAACCCATTATTTCTTTTTTCTTTCAATCAAGTTATTAAAATACGTCTATTAAAAATATTTAGGGCATAGTCATCAAGAAAACATTTCGGAATTGTTGTGCGTATAAAAAATACTAAATAATAATAAATTAAATACACAAAATGTTGTTGTGATTTTTTTTGTTAGTTGTATTTAATCCAAATTAATTTATTTTTTGCTAAAATAGATCTGAATTCAAGGTAAAAACAATTAGTCACAATAAGAAGGGGGCATAAATGCTGATGTGAATATAATTTTGAATTTTCTATATTAGTTGTTATAAGTATTATTGAATTGAGGAACAGGAAACTTTTGAAGAAATATCAGCATCTTTTGTGAAATATCTCTCTGTCGACTAGAACCATTCAAGTAATACATTCAGATTGAATTATTGACTACAGCAGTTGGTATAAAGAAAGGAATTTCCAATCTTGTGTGTTCTTATCTTTTCCTCTTTGTTACACAGACTCTAATTCGTTTCTTCTTTGAATATTTAAAAAATCTATATTCTACTTTATTTATTGTTGTAATGTCGCTTTATTTGCATGTTTTAATATTCATTAATCAGTTTTAACCTATCGGCAGTCTACCTGTGATTTAATCATGTTTGCAATTATATATTTTTTTTCAACAACGTCCTATTTTTTTATATGGTTATGTTTACATTATTCTAATTTTTACCACGATCTTAACCCTCATCGCTGAAACAATTTCTTAATTATTCTGGCCTAGTTTGTCATGTGTAAGGGTACAATTTCGAAAACGTCTCCAAATAAAGAAATAAAATTATTTAATCAACCAGTAATACTTTGACCGTTTAATTATTCATCTAATATGGAATTATATTCATAAATTCATCAGGTGATTGAGGAATCCGGTTTCTATTTTGTTGAAGAGAGTAGGTTTAGTGGGAGCGAATTGAATTATCCAAATATCTTGATAGTAACAGGTTAATCGATTGTAACCAAAATACACTAGAAACTAGATTATCAATAATGAACACGTAACGAGCTTATATTAAGGCTAATTTGAATATACAGAAACGATTATTTGTGATTACGCCATTGAATACAATATCAGTAACGGAAAAATAGATTTTTTAATTTTAATTTTTGAAGCTGAGCTATAAATGTTATGTATGTTCATACATTTTGCTTTTATATATTTTTTTTTTACTTTATTTTGCTAAGAGATCAAGGTTGATATAAAAAAATCAGCGTTAGTTGAAAAATGAAGCATGATTTAATAAATATAATTCCTCTTAATGTTATAACAATACCACCCTCACCCCCTTAGGAGATTCAAAGATAGATAAAAAAGTAAAAGTCATGGACCCGCCATTAAAACAGTTATTAACTCTGACTTATGGGGAAACGAACCGGTATAAAAAGGCTCATTCGAGCTAATATAAACATTTTTACCTCCGTGTCCGGGATGTGCTGCCCCTCGCGACCAAATTGGTAAGACAGACATTCTTGAAATAAAATGTAATTTAATAAGTTGTTCGATAAATTTCGGGATGGAAGTGGAAACCCCTGAGCAATATCTGGCCTCATTTCCAGAACGGGGCCTGTGAATTGTTTAGTAAGCAAGTTTATAAAAATAAACTAAAAACTTTCATTGTTGTACATACTTAACGTTTTTATACTCCATATCTCTTCAAAATTGGACATGAATTTGTATTCATAATGTCGTCAGAAACCTGATGAAATCAACAATGTTTAAATCTCTCAATATGGTCGAAAATTCAATCTGAAATTTTCATTCACCATAGGAGGCGATTCCGAAAAGAACATAGTGCTTCCTCGATTACCAGGGTGTCAATAGCAGGGATGTGGCAGTGCTCGCTGAAAATATTATACTCGACTCCCTGGGGATAATTCACCATCATAAATATAGTAGCTGATACCCCATACGATTGTTTCATATTTTCTTTGCTTTCTCGTTATTAAGAAGAAACAAAGAAAAAGGGAAGTAAAAAAAGAGAACTGTACTGTATTTCTTAAGTATGTATTTTGATTAATGACATTAAAAGGAGCAACAGGTAATAGGTATGACAAGGAATGTGTAAAACAAATATTCATAAATTTTAAAATTATAATGTACAGTATGTCCAATATGGATTGTAGCTGGACAGCACTGATGAAAAAATAAAGTGTTTCTCTCTCTGACATTTTCTTTGACATTGTCTTCTTAAATTACTCCTTAAAAATTCACCTTCATTCATATATCTAATACGAAAGATAATTTTTAAAAATTATTGTAAGAAACGGGTATATTAATTCTATTTTGACAGAAGTTTACTTTAGTGTTAAGGGTTGTATCGATCGGTGTTGCTAAATACTGTTTACCCTCATGCATACTCCTCCTTCGGCTAAAGAACTTATTTCGATAGGAAGATTCTTAAAAACAGGAAGAGGCATAAGAAAAGTAAGTACACATTCGTTCTTATAAAGCATAAATGAAAAATATGGCAGGGGGTGTAGTATTTATAACATAAATTAAAAAATTTCTAATTCATTCATTATATGATAGACAAAAGTGGAATAATTACTTAACTGATGCCGAATTCCTAGTTAATTCTCACGATATCAAATTGCTATCCTATTATTAAAATTCATTCTTCTTTCACATTCTTTATACTCCAATCAGAAAGAACTAGTGAGCCCCATCACTAAATCCCCCACTCCTTCCATTTAATTAATGTTCAGAAAATCCTTCAGACAATCCTCTCTTAAATTGCACCTGGTGCAGTAAAAGAGATACAATGTATCATTAGTAATATTAATATGTTATTTTTCAAATATTAATAACAACCAAAGGGGTTGAGAAATAAAAAAAAAAAAAAAAAAACATTCTTTATTTCTTCATTTTTATATTCTGGCAAATAAGACATATTTAATTTCATTTGACCAAAGTACTCGTATGACACAAATTGTCAAAGCTATCCTAATGTTTCAGATCCTATTATCAAGTACCCTACTACTGTTACCTTTTTAGCGAAATTACATTTTCCTAAAATGTTCATCTCCATCAACTTATGATCAAGTCGAAATTACTACATTTCGGTCTAATACTTGTAGAGGTTCTTCAATTTGTATAGGTTATTATGACATTATCATTTTGTTTGACTTGTAACAGTTTATTTATCAAGACTTCATTGTTAAATTGACAATTATGTATGACTCCATGAAAAATAATTCAAATTATCAAGCCTGTTGTTGAGCATTCTACATTTCTACTTGTTATAAGGGGAAATATAGCTTGAAAAAAATACTTATTTTGTTCTATTACTCTCATCTCAAAAAATAATTATTTGTCCGTTAATTGAAATCACATTTCACTGGCTATACCAAATCATGATTTTACAACAGATTTTTTTTAGTCCTTATATTGCTTTCAAGATCAATTAAATAAAATGTATGTCCACTTAAAAATGATTCTATCCGTTATGGTTTCATTTTTTTTTATAAAATTCTTAAAAATGAGATCCGGTTTTAAATTAACTGACTTTATTTTGGGTTTCGGCATCACTTAATTACTTCACCACGCAAAACATAAAAAAAAAATATGTTGGGAGATAAATCTGTGACACCTGTGCATAGTGAGCTAAGTCGAATTTTGTGAATTGCAAGCTATCTACTTAGAATCGTAATTTTTTCACTTTCCTTGTGTCTAACTCGCTAAGTGTTCCGTCCATTGCAATGAAGGATATTCCTTTGTGAATCGTGGGCTGATACTCCAATCTTGAACTTATAATAAGTTCAGAAAAATTACGATTATAAGTAGATAGCTTGAAATTCACAAAATTCGACTTAGCCCACTATGCACAGGTGCCACAGAAATAACACCCTTGAAGGCTGGCACCCTTGAATACTGACTTTATTCAGATTATAATCCCCTATGTATGCAGCTTATAATAAGTAGTTTGTAATTAGTGGCTATACTTATGTAAGTCCCATCTTGACTTATATATACATATATATATGGAGAATATAATAGGGCGGGTAGAGGTCAATGAAATAATTCCGTAAATAGTGATAAACTATTTCTTAGAAGCCGACGTTTCGGTTCATATTACGGTCATACTTCAGGATGTTTGTCTTTTTTATATCTTTTAATGGATAGACAAGATATCAACTTATTTAAAATGAAATAATCGCAAAAGAAAAATTTAAAAAAAAAAATAATAAGTAAAAATGAAACCATGAAACCAAATTGGATTCACTTCTGACCTAAATTACGTTATTACGTTATTATGTTATGCATGTTAATTACCTATATATCATTGTATGCATTACTATCCACCATTCATTCAAATACTAATTATTGAATTATTCTCCATTTTTTTACTTACTTATTATTCTTTTGGCTTACTTTTACTCATCCCCATTGCCAGTAACTCACATCCCATTGCTTAAGTTCAAAATTTTAATAGTACTTTTATTTTATTTTTATAATTTAAATTATTCCTACTTTTGTACTTATTTTACTCCAATAGTTTCATTTAAAACAATTTTTTTCTTTTGCAATTTTTTAATTTTAAAAACTGTTTATATCTTGTCTAACTAGCCTGAATGTCGAAACCGACGAGTTTTTTCTTTTTTTTTTCCATACCCTCCAAAATTTATTTAACATCAAGCAAATACACTTTATACAACGATCTAACATGCATAAACTTACAATAACAACAATTTTTTATCCTAAGGTATTTTAAGGCAACTATGCTCTAAGGTATCCGTTTCGAATTCATTACTTATCAGTCTTCAAGAATATATTTATTTGACCTCTGCCTGGACTACTTTCTTCCCTAAAAGATTAAGATGATTAACGCAGATAATAATTTTATCGATCAGAAAATTTTGTTGGCATAATTAGTAAAAACAACATGAAATAGTTACGATCAGTCCAGTTCAAACACAGCCCAATAAAAAATACAACAAAAATAAACTGCAACGAAAATATTGCGCTAGATAAAAAAAAATAAAATAGAAGCATGTCCGAACTGGAAGAAGAGACAAGAAAAACGTTTTAAGCCTGCCAACATGAGAACTTGCACTAAAAGCCAGCTTTGAGAAGGAGTCCTTTGTGGATAGTGGTAGAACCAAACAGCCACTCTGTTATTTTCTAGTCTTTTGACTAAAACTGAAATGTGATGGAAACTTTTGAACCATTTATTACGTAAAATCATCTAATAACAAATTTTATAAACTAATTAGTACAAAGCAAAATGACTCATGCGGTTGAAGAGCCCAAATACTAGTTTTTTTACGAATTCAATTAAAAAATTCATTCAATTTCAAAACACTGATTATTTCTAAAGTGATTAAAGGAATATTTTTTATCATAAAAAAGTTTAAAATATTAATTATATGCTTAAGAAATTTATCGAAAGACTTAAAAATTATTACTGAAAACAGTGTACATTTTATATTTAGTTTTTAAAAATCAGAGTCGAAAAATATTTTTCGTTATTAAATCTATTATATCAAATATTTCCATTTATATTTTCATTTTTTTTTATTTAATATAAATGTAACGATTTTTTTCTTGAAGTATTGCGAACATGAATAATTCGATTATGATTATAGAAACACATAAGGCCCCCTGTGTCCAGAAAACTAATGTGTATGGGGAAAGTGGTCTTTATGGGTGTGTGATCCCCGTGTGCGTCTGAGAGTGTGTTTGTTTGGTGTAACTCTAAAAAGGAACAGGAATCATATATCAATTTAAGCTAGGCCTAGAAGGTTTCAGATGCTTTTACAATGAAATCTACTACATAGGAAGTGCCACTTTATACCATTGGCGTAGCGTACGAATATACAATTTTATGTGGTTATATGAAAAATATTAACAACTATGCCAGTAACATTGATTCTTTATATTCAGTTACATATTAAAGTAAGTTAATTAAACTATACAGTCGATGCAACAGATCACAACGGTTTTTTTCTGCTTCCTCTAGGGTCAGCCATCCTGGTTAAGTGTCCGTCAGACATTGCGTCAGACCGGTCCTGTTCATATCTTTTCTTTTCGAATAAAATATTTATAAAATTAAATAGTTGTGTCAGGTGATTTTTCTAATATGAGCCAGTTAATCTATCAAGTTTGCATGCCAAAGAATAAAAACAGAAATCGTCTACAGTTTCACAAGTGTATTTTTTAACCGTTATTAACCGTTATCACTTTATTAAAAAAAAGTTTATTGTAATTTAAAATAAAATAATTGATCAGCTGTGTTTAACACGAGTAATTTTCCCGATAATATGCATTCGGCATCTCTTGGCATTACATTATTCATGGAAGCAACTGGAAAAAAATATTTTCATGCAAAGTTTGGAAAATAGAATTTGTTCAATATTTAACTAAGACAATCATGTTCTTATATATTTATCTTAACGTAGCCTAAATAGTATAATCGATTACAGATGGATATGGCATTTCCAAATTAGACCTCAAAACTTTTATTTTTTACCCGTTAGGTATTAATCAAATAAGAAACGTACTATACTGTATAGAAGTTATCAACTATTGGACTATTACATACACATGTTTCTTTACCGACACGAATAAATCTGCAGCCTCGGTGAATAAGTGATTAAGTCTAATTTTCTTCAAAATGAGTTTCTTGCACTTATGTAAACGGAATCGAGTTATTTTCGCAGTGAATAAGGGCTTGAAGTAAGTAAGGTAATGGCTTGAAAATTGCTTATATTGCAACTCCAAACCTTTGAAGAGTCTAAAGTATCATTACAAATATGCACTTGATTTCACCATCATTCATTCAATATATCCAACTCTGATCCTCCCTACCCCCTGAGGTACTGAGGCTAGCAAACACGTCCGGGAAAGATAAAAATAACCAAGCTAATGGAAATGGGATCGAAGCCATCCTAGTCATTACCTCTATGTAACCAAATGTTTTAGTATGATTATCTCGTTTCCATTTATAACATATATTTTAAAAAATAATTGTTTATTTGCTGCAAATCAAATGTATTTTATCATTAATGACTTCCGGTTTTTAATATAATAAAATATTCAATAACACACTGTTAAGGGAATACTTAAATCATATAAGGACACCAGTGGAACTCACGTTTTCCTAAATGTCTAGGAGAGCAAATACGATGTTCCCAACGTGGGGAAGCTAGATTGCCTCATTTCTCCACTAAACCGTTCGGATGAACTAGCTTTTCCTTTGTGCGGACATACTGCTTCAGACTTTTGACCATCATTTTCGTAATTGTAATATCTACCAGAAACCGCTATTGCATATTTTTGGGAATAATCGAGTTCCCTCGTTTTTCCAGTGTAATGTTCATCTAAAATGTCGGAACTTTAATTGAAAATGTCGTTTGAAAAGGCTGAGTAAGGCATTGGCTTGAAAAGGAGTTATTATTTACATTACAACTCTATATCAAGCCATTAACTCGATCCCGGTTATCAGAAAGCAGGAGAGAGCGATCGAGAGAGAGTCTCTCTCTCTCTCTCTCTCTCTCTCTCTCTCTCTCTCTCTCTCTCTCTCTCTCTCTCTCTCTCATCTCTCTCTCTCCTCTCTCTCCTCTCTCTCTCTCTCCTCTCTCTCTCTCTCTCTCTCTCTCTCCTCTCTCTCTCTCTCTCTCTCTCTCTCTCTCTCTCTCTCTCTCTCTCTCTCTCTCTCTCACTCTCTCTCTCTCTCTCTCTCTCTCTCTCTCTCTCTCTCTCTCTCTCTCTCTCTCTCTCCCTCTCTCTCTCTCTCTCTCTCTCTCTCTCTCTCTCTCTCTCTCTCTCTCTCTCTCTCCTCTCTCTCTCTCTCTCTCTCTCTCTCTCTCTCTCTCTCTCTCTCTCTCTCTCTCTCTCTCTCTCTCTCTCTCTCTCTCTCTCTCTCTCTCTCTCTCTCTCTCTCTCTCTAATTTTGAAATTTTGAAGAAAATTAAAAATTAATGAAGAAATGAAAGCTTATTGGTAAGATAAAAATTTCGGCAATTTTCAACAGGTTATACGCATCAAAACAAGTTGCAACAAGTATTTTGAGTGTATATTTAAATTAAATAATACTTACAATTAAAAATTTAAGGAACTTTTCAAAACTGGAGAATTCAGTAAATAATAAAACTAGGGATTCAAAGTCAAAGGTTGTTCAAATTGAAAAGAAACTTTCTATTTTAAATTCAAATTTTTTTCCTACTCTACGATTGTCAACTAAGCCACACATTAGTCAAACTGGGCGAAAAAAAATTAGATAGAGCGCTTTAGAACGTAATAAGTTACGAATTTTAAAAAATATAATGAGAACAGCTATGATTACAAAAAAAGCTATTCTGGCACCGTTGTGCGGTGTCCATGCGCGTCCAAACGCCGATCTAAACTTATGGCGCTGTGATCATGACCTTTCGGCCTGTAGATCATACCTGCTCCACAATTTTATTCCGTAGATAATCTATATATTAAATTCTTATTATCTGAAACATTAAATGAATTGCCCAAAGTAGTATCAATACATTTTAAATGTTAAATATTATTAAGAAGACGAGTTTCGATTCGATTTCGATGTGTTGTTAGACGAAGATACAAAAGTCATTAAATTAAATTCAACAAAATTCATACAATTGATAATACAAAAATCAGGTTTTCAGAGTTGGAACATCAGAATCAAAACGAAAAAGCGAAACGAAAAAAAAAAAAAAAATATCTGGGATATACATTAATACAGAGTTTTCTCTGTGGACTGCAATAAAAAAAAAAATCTTTCATTCCTCTACCGTAAAGTTAGTTGTTATTAATTTGTTCGCATTTATTTGTTGTATAGTAATAATAACAAATTCTTCTAAACTCCTCAGAGGTTACATCCTTTTTTGGACCAAATATTTTACACAATAGCTTACTGTCGAATACCTTACGTGGTTCAACCTTCAGAATTAGCGTCCACGTTTCAAAATTGTAAAGAAGAGTTGGAAGGATGGTGGTTTCAAAATTCTGATATAAGATTTCGAGACAAAAAACGCGAGCTTAGTAATGTCGAGAACGAATCAGATCGAGACCTAATAATATCAGCGTCCTGCCTTTTTAATTTGTACAAAACTAAATTTTTTAATTAATTTAGATCCTACAAAAATATTTTACTTGTACCTAAATTACCTAATGTTCTTTAAATTAACAAATAATAATAAGCACTATTGATTCAAAAAGGTTCACAAAAATCCGAGGTACATTACAATATTGTAGCAAATTATATTATAAATTAGAAATAAATATATGAAAAAATATATATAACAATAGATGGCAGCATTTTTATAATGTTTATTACTGTGAATTATATTACTTGGATATAATGGGAATAGGGTCAGAGAGAAATGTTCATTTGGAAGCTCAAATACAATATAGAAGGATAGCGGGTGTATTTGCCCTAAAACCCTTGCCCTAGAGAGTAAGATATATACTCCATTTCTATTTTACATTATTAAAGTTGTGTTTGTTCCTCTGGCGGTTATTTGTTTGATTAAAATTTTTAATTTACTGAGAACCCTCGCGGCAGTTTTACTAAAAATACAGTAGTTCCATTAAAAATACATAAGATTTAGTTAAAACTATTCTCGAGTTCATTTAGTTTTACTGGAAGTGGTCATGTTCAAAATTTCTGATTTGTTTGTTAAATATACAGCTGTGAAGGCAGGACCGTATCAGATTCCTCAGCTAAGTAATTCATCCAGCAGCAATTAGCTGTTGCGTCAACAAGGAATCTCTCAGAGCTGGGACAACAAGAAGAAATCGATGGAGAGGCGACCATCGGCTGGGCTCAACAACAGGGCTGGTGATAGCCACTCCTGAGGGCCGGGTCAAACGGTCCATGGGTAGAACAAGGGCGCCATTTGTGGCTATTTACCTTTATTTTATGAAGGGGAGGACATAGGAAGTGGGAGTGCTGCCGGGAGGGAATGGGTCGGAGGCTGATAACTTTAATGGCGATGCTTATATGGCAGAATAAACCCTCTCTATTGTGAAAAAATATATTTATAGGTACATAAATAATCTTTCCACTGTTGTAGGTTATAGCTCATATAAGGAGTTATAGCTCAGAACAAGTATATAACATGATTTAAGCCGAAATACTGTCTTTCATATTCATACCATCAGGTTCAACTGGGTGAACACAGTGAACCCTACAACTATTACAATTAATAGATAAAACATAATAAGTTAATTACTGGCCGCAGTCGATCTCGAAACCGGGACAGGAACTACACAAAATTTACTAAAAACCAACAGAACACACATCCTGATTTCTGGCGGCTCATTTCTTATAACATATTTTGAACTATTGAAAGAATATTACTTGAAATGATCGGAATTTTTGTGCTAATCTACTGCCTGAAAGAAGTCAGTAAAACTCATATTAAAGTGAAATTAAACGTATAATATTGCATTATTACACTTACTTTGCTATTTTATATTAATATAGAAAAGCAAAGTTTAATCACATTATGAGACTTGAGTGGAAAAATTCCAAACAAAAAGCGATGAGTTTCTAAAAAATAGGAAACGAAAATACCTGCCGATATTTCACCAATTCAAGCATCAGCAGGGCAGAAAGAGAATAATAAAAAAATAAAAAAATAAAATACAGCACATTCCATACACCAACCAGAGATATCGCGCCGCCATCCCTATGGCCTAAGTGCACCTATTTTTTTTGTTCCGATGGTGTCTGAACTGGCAAAATATCGAAATATGTTTTTGTTCCCTACTGTTTTAGAGACTCGAGGCTATTCAAACGGAACTTGACCACTCATGACTCATGACTTATGAATGTATACATAAAATAAAATAGGTCTCAAAAGTATTTTTTATTAAATCTCATATTCAATTTTTAAGGGATTTTTAGTTGTTTTTTTTAAAACACAATATAGCCTAGCTTTATCACAGATGAGACTGGTATTCATATTTAATATTTTGGCTCATAGAAATAGTTCTTTCGTTTTGCACCAGAAATTTTCAACTCTAATGAGTTATATATGCTTTCAGTAAATAATTAAAACAGCACCATTCGAAAAATTAGAGTTTTCGCATTCGTTAATTGAGTATCCCAAGACACACGAAGAATTTGTTTCATTTGTTGTACTAAATAAATATAAATATAGAATAGGAAGTTTTTATTAGATTTTTTCCCTAGAAATACATACATATTTCAGCAAATATATATATATACCTGTTTGGTGGCAAAAATTCACTAAAAAAATCCATTCCATCAAAAATCTTCGGACGTTAATTTTTTTTCAATGAAATGCTGATAATGTGTTTGAACTATAAAAAACATTAATTTTTCTTCACATTTTTCAAATTTATAACTTCATACGTTCGCACGTTCATTATTTTTTTCGTAAATTTAAAAATGTGAGCTACCTCTTAATTGCAGCAAACTTCCAATTAAAAACTTTTAAATTAATATTCTTCTTAATTGTATATATTATAAAGTAATATTTTTCTTAATTGTATATATTTTAAAGTAATGTTTTTAGATTCATGTTGTTCTTTTAACGTTTATTCATTGAATTCGTTTTTGAAGAACATATTTAAGTTCCATTTTCTTTAAAGATGCGTAAATTTATTCATAAATAATATATTATTGCTGAGTATCCAATATCAAGAGGTTGAAGTGTTTTTTGTACCCATTTTTTATTTTCTCTTTGTTTTTCACGTTTCTTAAAAGAATTCACACAAATTTAGAAACGGAGGCTGAATGCAGTTATCAAGTTCAATGTACTTGTTATAATATAAGTCATTGAAATATATTTTAATTTCTTTCCCGATGAAATATTGTCTATGGAGGACATATCCTGATTAAAAAATGGATATTTTTATATGATTAAACATTTTCCGTTGTCCGTTCCGATGGACTGTGCTTTTCCTGAAAATATAGGGGTTGGTTTTATATATTCCTTCCCTTCCGTCCTTTATCAATTTGGTTGAGTTTTGGTCGATACAAAATTAGATCTGGTCGACTAATGTCAATACATATATGTATATCAAGACAAAAAAAGTTTTAAAATTTAAAGTTCTAACTTTTGATTAACCAAAAAATGAAATATGCATATCGACTATTAATGTATTATGAATTAGGTGTTCAAGATGAAAAGCAAACAAATCCAAGCCTAACTTTTTTAATTTGTCCACTAGTTTAGACAAGTAATGCTCACGAAACATCAGGTTCAGAACTGAACAGAACTAAAACCAAGAGAAACAAGGCCCAAAGTCCGAATTAGATAAAACTGATTGGCATAATTAGCGAAAAATGCGAAAGTCAATTTTTTTAATTTTAGAGCTATCCGCTTTGGATCCTGAATACCTCATATACAGGGTGGCCCAAAAAAGACTGACATAGCATATTGCAGGCGTGCCTGATGATCTTGGGGAAGCAGTTGCTGTACCATTTGAATTTTATACGGAAACATTTTAAGATCCCGCTTCAAAATTCTTTGCAGGGATGTTCTGGAGATTCCCAATTGAGCAGAACGACGACGAGTAGAGACAGATGGATCTTCGTTTACACTCTGCCGTACAGCCTCCACAACTGCTTCATTGCGCACAGATTGACCTCTTCCTCTTCCTGGAAGATCTGACACTCTTCCATGTTCCTCAAAACGGGAGACTAAGTTCCTAATCATGTTGTCACTGGGTGCTGTTCGGACATTAAAATGACGACGATAATTTCGTTGAGTTGTAATAATTGACCTTCCAGAAGAATAAAAAAATTCAATGATTTTGACGCGTTTCTGCACATCATATGTAGCCATGATTTTTCTCCAAAAACCAGTAAATAACCTGCAAAAGACAAAAAAAAAATTATTAAACACAAAAAAGATATAACTATTTTTAATCCTTCAGTCTTTTTTGGGCCACCCTGTTATCTATTATTACATTAAAAAATACCATTAATGTGTAGAAAAAGCTTTTAATATATACCTTATTCATTCTTTCATGGCAAAAAATCTTAATAAAAAACAAAAGTTATATGATACCTAAATATTTATTTTCCTTATTTCATTCCAAAATGTTTACCCTTCCGATGAGCTTTCCGATTTGTTGATGTAATCCGTTCGCTATGACACCCACTATCCAGGGCAGAATATTCTAACAGCACCACTCAAACTCCTGCAACATCTGCCAATCTAAGGACTTTTCCTGGCAGCTTCTTGTAGATTCTTCCCTGAATAATTCCTCATCCTGTCTGCTCCTCTGACTACTCCCTGGATGCACTTCGATAAGCGATGCTTTATTTATTGTGAAAAGCCTATTACAAATGCTCCCTGTGTTTCCGGATATTGGGAATTGCATAATGTTATTTATTATCCCTTTAACATTTATAATTATGGAATACATATCAGTTATAACTCGTAACATTATTTTTTATGTAAAATAAGGCCAAAGGAGAGTGGTAGCTCAATATTCGAATCCTAATTTGACAAATGAATTATTTAAACTGTTAACAGCTATACAAAGACCCTGTGGAATTTGAAGGCCTTCATGGGGCTTACCCAGCCTCTATAAACTTAGTACCCTTAATTGGGAAAAAAACTGGGGGTCGCCTCCCTCCACAATCGCTGTCTTCGAAACAGTGCATTCTCTACTATTTATTGAACTCAAGAATTCATTGGTTGCAGTGCAACAGATTGTTTCTAAATAACAGCAAGGAAGTTCACATATTAATGTAAACAGTTTTTCAATCCGATCTCAGGAGATGGGCCAACATTTTCATCATTTATTAATCGATTTGAGTAATTACATTTTTATCAATATATTTGATGGTTTTATGCTGAATATAAATTCGATCCTAAATTTGAAATGACAGGTATTAATACATCTATAAATATACCTAAACTAAAAACATGTTTTCAATTTCTGTTTATCAAACGAACTAAAGTATTTCTGATTCTTTTTTTTCTTTATGAATAATAACAGTTGACCTTATATATATTTTATATATATATATATATATATATATATATATATATATATATATATATTTATATATTATTATATACATGAGGAAGAAAATGGTCCAAGTGGGAGTCAGTTAAACCTTCACATTTGACTCCATCACAAGCCCTAAAGAAGACCTGCAATTTGGGTTGAAACATTAACATTAACTTTCCAATAAATAGTTCTTCCTACTTAAGAGAATTTGTTTGTTTTTTTTGTCCTCCGCCCGGACCATTTTCTTCTTCTTAAATTATTTCTGGATTCACTTTATACTACAGTAAATGTATGTGACTAAAATATTTTTAAGGATTGGAAAACCTTCGAAGTAAGCACTCTGATCTTGTTCAAAACAGACAAACTATTACCTATACCTGACTTCTAATAACAAAGGTTTTCTTGCATTATATTTTTTTAACATTTTAAAAAACATAAAAATGAAAAAAAAACACGAAAAATCAGTATTAATAAGCCTAACACCTAGATTTAGTGTATATATAATTTATGAGCCTTGGAGGAAAACGGAATCTGTTAAAAACTGTTAATTAAATTACAATATTAAATGATATCTTCCTTCTATGAGAACATAAAACATCTTTTAGCAATTAAAGGCCAATTTAATGTATTGTAACTGTCTGAGGAATTGATGTTCGGATATATGCGAGTATTCACTAGGATAATGTTACCATTATCTTACATAATTACATTGATAACGTTATTTATTTTACAATAAGTAAACTTATTACGCTTGACGAAGCGTAGAAGTAACGTATCGGAGTTTATTTTTATTAAGTCGAATTCATCAAAGTTCGTATCAGTAATAAAGTTTTCTTAGGTGATGTGGAGTTTGTGAAACGTGGACTTAGTTATGGATTTAGTAGGTTTTAGATGTTCTATCGAATCTGTAATTGTATTAGGCTTCCGTAAGATTTTCGTGTGTTGTAGATACGGCATAGAGTATTCAAGTATTGACCTGAGGTACAAAGAATTGAGCTTGGTAAGCAGAAAAAAAATGGGTAAGGGATGAAGATTTGGTAAGTGGGAGTATGGAACCCCTGTTGCTTAAGACTACCGGCACAATGTTTAATTAATAATAAATTAAATAATTAATTAATAATAAATTACTGTATTCGAAAACCAAAGTTTCGTTTATAAGTTATGTTATTGCCCGTCTTTAGATTAAGAAGCCTTTTGTAGTGCAGTTTTTCAATTTTTTTTTACACAATTGGAGCTTATCTTATTTTATTAACCTCAAAACTGCAATTAAAACAAAATTACTTCACATATATTAAACGGTACATGTGTCCTCTGAACACAGCAGAGAGGAGCTCAATCTAACAGCAAGTGCAAATAAAGGCTTCAGTGCCAGTGTTTGACTTGTGGCTGGTTTAACCGGTTTCATTTTGTTAGGCTCGGGCGTCCAATGTTTATGTAACTAGTTTGATAAAATAAACATTTCTAATGAATAAATATACAAGATTATAAACAAAACACTCATATACAAATTCATATATTTATATGTATATGTTAATCACGTGTAAACCGAAATAATTCATTTAATCGTAAAAATGGAAAGGTTTTCATATTATATATTTTTATTTTATTTATTTATTTATATATTTTCATAATAATTCTAGTTATAACAATATCAGCCAATAAAATATTTACAAAAATTAACATCAACAAGCACCCCATGCTTTATTACAATGAAATTAATTTTTTTGTTCGTCACTCTATTCCAGCCCTGAAGAAGACCTGCAATGTGGGTCGAAACGTTGGTTTACCAATAATCAGTTCTCCCTGTATAAGAGAATTTTTTTGACCTCCACCCAGACCATTTTCTTCTTGTTATTCTTATTTCAAGCTTATTAAAAATTATTTTCTAATTTAATAATGATAATATTTAGTTTTGTTTTCTACTAATGAGTTTATAAGAGATCTGTAAGTTCTTAATAAGTAAGTTGTCTGTATGTACAAAAAATTTGAGATCAATTGTCTGATAGCTCTGAATGCATCTGGTCAACACTTGAATTATTAGTTTTTAAATATTTTTTTTATTTTGAAGAGAAAAGAATTGTCCTGGCCGGAAATTGAACCCGGCATCTCTAGTGCGGCACTCTTCCAACTAAGCTACCAGGGCTCTTAAATGTCAATTATTATATTTATAAATTATTTTTATAATTTATATAGCGGAGAGTGTCGAGCTAGAGATGCGGAGGCCCCGGGTTCAAATCCCGGCCAGGACAAAAAAAAAAAAAAGAGATAATAATAATAATAATAATAAATTACTCTTTCGTCATTAGGTATGCTCATGAGCTGTCGTATGAGAAGAGAATTTTTTATTTAAAACAACCAATTACAAAAAATATGGACTTAATGGACTCATTTTAGTTTCTCTCAATAGAATTTTACGGCCTTTATCAATGGAAACAAAATCAAATGATTTTTAATCCCACTTTACGTCAAGTCCCACAAAAATGAGTACATGAAATCTATGATAGAAAAAGTGAGGTAGTTCTATCAAAGTTTTGACTATAATGTCTACGTCGAATATAGAAACATATAATATCAAAAACTTCTTTCAACTCCTTGAATGTTAGCGTTTAACGATTTTAAAAAAAAGTGTTTATAAAAGAAAATAGTACATTTAAATATATAGATCTATTTATGAGTAAATCATGATAACTTGGCAATTTTGGTCATAACTAGTGTTCCAGAAAAAAAATGGCTAACACTTAATTTTATTTTCTTCTCGTTTCTACCACCCGTGAAACTATTTAATTATTTAAGGTTTTGGAATTTCATTCGTGGCTAAGGAAAAGGTTCTAATATTAAATATTAAATTAAAACTGAGTACTAAAAAGAGATTATACTGGTTCTTCTGGTAGTTTTTATGTACGGATGAATATTTTAGCAAGGAATATCTTTTCTTTGATTTTGAAATTTTATATTTTCATTTGAAAAATATATCTTATACTAAACAACATAATTTTCTAATGTAGAGAATTAAAAAAAATGAATGTAATAAAATTGAATTATGTATAAAGGGCTGAGTGAATATCGAGTGTGGTAGGTTAAATATCATGTTTCTTTGATGTATTAGACTGAATTAAATTGAAGAATAGCGGGAATTTGCAAAGAAATCTCTGATATCAACATAGCATTTGATTTATCAATTTGAATAACATGCGAGATATCTTTCCTTAAATTACTATTAAATATACAAAAGATAAAAATTAATATTAGCTTCTACAAGAGTAACTTAAGACTAAACATACAACTTAGCAATCTAATGAACAAAAGTAATTTTAGACAAAAAAAAAATGATTAACATGAATGGGAGCGATAATTAACAATAACAGAAATGCTCCATGCTAGCATAATGGCCAAAGATATAATAACAACAAAATGAACTTGAACGTTATAATGAAGATTTCAATAAGGCGCGAAGATGTGCGAATTATTATTATCTTCGCCAGTGATCACGGCATGAAGGAGCAATGAGTATGATATCATTCATTAACTTGAACTGTCCGGTGGGTACCATGTAATACGTTGATCATCAGGAGAAGAATTAGTTGACGATTTGAGGCCTTATGATAATGAAATGGGACTTACAATTTGTGTGATGTATACCCAATTATCATCATCTCAGCATAGCTTCTGGCGAGTAACAAGCTTTAAGACCTCTGGACGTTCTCATAGGAATAGCGGCTTGAAAGCGGAGTGATAAGCGGCAGTGTGCGATGGTCGTTGATCCAGGCCAGTCAGGCAGCGAGTGAGTAGCTCATAGCGTCGCTCTCCCCTCTCCTTCGTTTTGGCGATAAAGTATATTAATAAAGCCTAGTATCGTAGAGGCAAGGATCGGCGGATAGTATAGGTCCGCGGCTAAACATATTATTTTCTGAAATACGCTACTTTGTTTCTCTTTATAGTTCTTTTATTACATCAATATGGGTAGATTTCATGAATTAATACGACTGTGGTTTGCAATGTTTTTACCCAAGCCTTTCATATGTAGAGTCCATTAACGATGTAATCAGAACTTCATTGTAATTATATCATTTAAAAGTGAATTCGTGATAAATAATTCAAATCCTTTTTACAGCTCTAGAATAAGATCGCTTTTATTCGGAGAATGTCAGGCTGACATAAATCCTCAATCGTAAAATTGTTCCCTTTATGCTCAGTAGTAGGTCAGATTTGTTTGTTAGAAGTGAACCCAAACTGGTTTTGTTACGCATTTTCTTACTTCACCAAATTCAAATTAATTACTTAAATAAAAATCAGGCGAATGTCAGTTTTTCTATTTCCTCATTCAGAACAATACCAATATTACTAACAGACCCACCCACTACTTTCAGCGCTATAGTTTTTGGCAAGTGACTGATTCTTTCTCTAGAACCACCTTTTTCTTTCAACTACCGAAGATAAATATTGGCAGGAATTAATCCCATCTCCAGTTATCCAGTGTGGATCCTCGGAGACCGACTGAGGAGAATTATGAATACCTTTACAAAGTTTGTTATTGGAACCACCGAGTTTCCTACAATACTGAGTTAGAGAGCTCTCCCCTTCTTCCGTAGGCCGTAATTCTTAAAATTTACAATTTTACCTTAAATCATTTCGTTCATGGCCTAAACTATTTATAAAATAACAAGTATTTCATATAATCCTTGCAAAGTCACTGCTTAAGCTATGATGATTTTATGCACTTTTTTTTAAATGTATTTATTGAAATTCACAACTATTTATTGAATACCTACATCAAGTAAATATAATGAAATATAAATCATACCCCGAGATAAAGACAAGTAGAGAAACTACCCAGTGGTAATATTCAAATAAAAAGTTCAACTTAGAAGGTCACGAGGCCAACTTCTTTTCAGATGCCTCAGAGGGTTATCAGGAATTGAAAAGGTTGCGAGGTTTGAAACTTTGGGTTTATCATGAAAAGATTGATATCGGATTCGGGCCAAATCTGGAACAAACGGGACATTAAGATCATTAATGGATTACTTTGTTCGTAACAAAGTAAGGAGCATTGAGGATTTTGGATTGTAAGGATTGAATTTGAGAGGAATTTGATGGCTTAGTGGAGCTCCAGAGCTCTGTTCCGTAAGTCCAGATTGGTCTAATGATTGTCATGTATATGAGTCTTTTGTAATTAATTTGGAGCTTGCAGCGTTTGTCTATTAAATGTTGAAGTAGCCTGAAACAGCCAGCTGTTTCTTGTCGTTTCTGTCTAGTATGAGGGTTCCAAGTTAAGCGTTTGTCAAGGTGTAGTCCCAAGTAACGGAACTGTCCTAAAGGAATCAGTGGTATGTTATTAAACGAGACAGGAGGACAGGGGTCTTTGGTTTGCGACGGAGGGCAAAGGTGAGTTGATGAGATTGGTGCGAATTTATTTTAATCCTCCAGTTTTGACACCAATTTTCAAGGTCAGTGATATGGAATTGACGAGTACGGGATGCTATAACTGGATCAATGTTGACAGATAATAGACATGTGTCATCCATATACGTGGTACGGATAGTATTAGGATGACTTGGGATTTCAGCTGTAGAAACTGGGTTGAGAAATGGGCCGAGGATACTGCCTTGAAGAACCCAGCAGATTGAGGAAAGAGGGATGAGTAGACATTATTATGATCGAATGACCTTTACGAGAGATAGGAGCGAATGATTAAAAAGTATGAAGGAGGTAGGAATTTACGGAGTTTGCGAATAATTAAGAAAATATTTATCTGGCCAAAGGCCTACATCTGAGTAAAAACTTATTTACAAAATATCCTGAAAGTAAATAACTAAACAGGTATGTTTTGGTAGATAATCAGAAAAAGTGATGCAAAATTAAAATAAAAAAAACAGACAAATTTACAATAAAAAGAACTAGGCTTATGGAAAAAAACATTAAATACATGATATCATCTGGTAACAGAAATAAAAAATTAAAAAAATGATTTCATTATGAGTGAGGAATATTTACAGTAGTTCATCAATCAATAAATTTGAAAATATCTATCAATTATATATTGATTATAAAGCACCTGATTGGGAATTTAGAAGATGTTGGAAAAGTTTAGATTTAAATGAGGTTAAAGAAGACGCATGACGGATATCGGGTGGGAGTGAGTTCCAAAGAGAGATAGAACGGGCGAGAAAGGAACGCTCAAAAGTGTTGGTTCTATGGGAGCGGATATAAAGATCGGAAGGGCGAGATCTTGTGCCTTGGGATTGGATAGAGGATTTGAATTGTAGGAGACTATAGATATAAGATGGATGTTGTGAGTTGATAGTTTGATATAAGTAAGAACCAAGGAAATAGAGCCTACGGATAGAAGGAAAAAGCCACTTTAACTCAACGTAAAGGCGGGACACATGAGACCTTCTCGGGGCATCGAAGACAAATCGAAGCGAACAGTTCATAATCCGCCTCAACCTCTCCTCGAGCCTGTTCGAGAGTCCACCATATGCCACACAACCATAGTCAAAGTGTGGAAAGATAAAAGATGTGATGAGGAGCTTACGGATTGGTAGAGTTAGAAGATGTTTGGAACGGTGGAATAATTTTAGAGAGCTTATTGCTCGACGAGAAATTTGGACAACGTGGGGTTTCCATGAGAGCGATTGGTCGAAAATGACTCCGAGATTTCTAACAGAGGAACTGAAGGCAATAGGGTGATCATTTAAGGTTAATCGGGGAAGTGAGTTGATAGATTTAAGAAGGATGTTAGAACCAATTAGGATGGCCTGAGTTTTCGCAGCATTCAACGACAGTTTATTCAAGTTTGCCCAAGCACTTATCCTATCTAGGTCCCCTTGAATGTTGGCAAATGCTGCTATTATCTCAGCGGCGTACAAATGGTGGGAACAGTGAAGGATTGATTAGGGAAGGTCATAAATGAAACAGTTGAAAAGGAGTGGGGAAATACTAGAACCCTGTGCCACTCCTGTGTTCAGCGGTAGGAAGAGGATAAGGGTTGATTAGGGATGGAGACTGCTTGAGTCCTATCCGAGAGGAAAGCTTGGACCCAGAGTATGAAACTGTTGGAAAATGAAAGAGATTTTAGTTTAGAGAAGAGGATGGAATGGTTCAGTGAATCGAACGCTTTTGAAAAGTCAAGTAGAATTAGTACTGTCAATTTTTTTTCGTCCATGGCAGTATGTATGTCAGTGGTGATTTTAACGAGGGCAGATAGCCAGGACGGAAGCCTGATTGAAGTGGATCAAGGAGTTGGGACTGTTCTAGAAAATTTGACATTTGAGATTGAACTATTCTTTCGAGGGGTTTGGAAAGGTTAGGGAATATAGAAATTGGCCGGAAATCATTTGGGTTTGATGGATTGGGTGATTTGTTAATAGGATGGACTATTACTTTTTTCCAGGAGGAAGGGAAAACTGCATTTTGTAGGGAAAAATTGTGAATGTACAGAAGGGCAGGTAGAATTTCGGGGATGCATGTTTTTAACAATTTGACGGGAATGCCGTCAGAACCGATGGAATGAGAGTGGGATTTCAATAGGGAGGAAAGAAGGTCGGTGGGTGAAATGTCGGAGAAATAAAAGTTGTTGTGGTTGAATGATGGTGCTAATGGGAAAGTAGAAGAAGTAGATCGTGAGTTAGAAGAGAAAGACAAAAAATGGGTGTTCAATTCATCAGGTGAGACCGGAAAGACTACTGGTGAAGGGGGTTTATAAAGTGAGAGTTTCCGAAGGATTTGCCATTATAATGGTATATAATGATTTATGATGAAATCGTTTTTAGAGTGGCTGTAAATGTCGCTTTACTTTGAGATATCTGCAATATGGGATCTAAAGATGTTTTCTAAAATCTAGTTCTAACATTTAAATAAGAGTAAAATTTATATTGAAAATTCTAAAATAGTCTATTCCGGTCTTATATCCGATGGTGTGGAATAAAAATAAAACGAAACAGGAATAAAATAATGCCATGATTGTCCCCATTCACTTGCTTATTGTTACTTTAATAACAGGTACGAATAAAGATTTGAAAATTAAAAAAAGGCATAAAAGAAAATTAGATCGTGTGCATTCGCTCATTCGAATGTAATTAAATATCAACACCATAGTAATTAATTTAAGTTAAATATCAAAGTAATTTATAATTATTCCCTTAAACCATAAGAAAATGGGATTGTAAACTGAACATTTTCTACTGTGATCCTTCTCGAAAACTTTGAAACCTGGGAATGTTCCAATTTATTAGTTACACAGTAGTTCCGACTCACAATACGCTAATGCCACACTCCTGATGATGATGAAGATAATGGCATTCGCTCTGCATATATCCACCAGAGGGCAGGCGGGCAATATAGGACTGGGGAATGTTATTTGTCGGGGATTTGTGGAATTCCCCGCCATCTTATTACTGGTCATATCTTCTCGCTGTGCCCTCGCCCTCGGAATACTACTGAAAAATTAGAAATAGTCTTGAAGACGTTTTATTTCGCCATTCTTCGTCCCAATAGTAAAAAAACAAAACAAAGAGTAAATAATTATTTATTTGTTTTATTCTTATACGCTGTATTTCGGCAGCTTGTAGTAGAAACTTAAAAAAGTAAGGCCAATTACAAAATTATTTTATATATAATCCAATAAAATAAAATAAAAAATATTTGGATACCTGAAAGCCTCTATAAAGTTCGTACCCTTAAAAGGGCGAAAAACCTAGTGGTTGAGCATGATCAAGTACAAATCAGCTCCCTGCACTACCGCTGTCCTTGAAACAGAACACCCTCTATATAAATACTCTTTCAGGTTTCCACGGCCATTATTTATACACAAAACTTCACTGGTTTCTGGTTTAGACCATGTTGTTAAATTTTTCTTCGCCAACGTTTCGCCAGACATACTGCTAGCTTCTTCAAGGCTGGATCGAGAATGAAGATGCTCCGGGAACTCGCGGCTTTATATAGCCGTCGCTCGGGTTCGTTCGTGTTCACTTGGGTCCACTCGTAGTTCGTCGGGTTTTTTCGCTAGTCCATCGGGTTCTTTCATGTCCGTGGTCGGAGTCTGCTCTTCCATGACTGTGATTGAGTTGTTTCTGTTTTTTCGGGCTCTGCTTGGCTGGAATTAGGTTTTTTAGATTCTTCTTGAGTGACTTGTTGTTTTTTCTTTTCCTTTATGGGTATGTTAGGAAGCCATAGTTTGCTTAATCTGTACCCGTCTTCCCTGTTGAAGTTTTCCGGACGCTTGACTATTTCAATGGCTTCCAGTATCCTCCTTTCTGTGTTATTGCTGCATTTCTGAACCACTTTAATTTTTTCAAATTCTATGATATGGTTCGTGGTGGTAAAGTGTTCCGCCAAAGCTGATATTTTACTATCCATTTTTTCACACTTTTAATGTGTTCATTAAGTCTTGTGGATATCAGCCTACCCGTTTGCCCAATGTATTCTTTTCCACAGGAGCATGGAATGCTGTATATGCCAGGTGTTCTGAGCCCTAATCTGTCCTTTGCACTGGGTAAAACTTGGCCTATCTTCCTGTCTGTGGTGTATATTGTTTTTATGTTGAACTTTTTCAGTATTTTGGCTATTTTCTCGGTGGTGCCTTTGACATATGGGATCACTGCTTTTTCAATTTCTTCTCCCTTTTCCTCTGTTATTCTTTCTTGTCCGCCTGTCTTTTGGGCTTTCTTAAATTCTCTTTTTATGATGTCTTCCTGATACCCATTCTTTATTAAAGCTTTCTTTAGGTGTCTTTCTTCTTTCTTTAAATATGACGGTTCTGAAATTCTGATGGCTCTAGTCATCAATGTTCTTATGATACTATGTTTTTGTAAAGGGTGATGGTGCGAGGAAGCATTCAAATACCGGTCAGTGTGGGTAGGCTTTCTGTATACCGAGAATTCTAATCGGTTACCTTTCTTTTCCACTTCCATCCAGGAACGGTACCTTCTTCCGTTTCAACTTCCATAGTGAATTGGATGTTTTTGTGTCTCCCGTCCAAGTGGTTGAGGAAATCGTTTAATGTTTCTTTCCCATGCGGCCAAATAACGAATGTGTCATCCACGTATCGGAACCAGTGTGATGGCTTCAAACCTGAAGCTTTTAATGCTTCTTGTTCGAAATTTTCCATATAAAGTTCCGCGACTAGTGGGCTTAATGGTGATCCCATACTTGCGCCTTCAATTTGTTTGTAGTATTTGCCATCAAATAAAAAGTACGATGATATTAAACACAGTTCAGCCAAGTCTGTATCTGCTTTACTGAGCACTTCTATATAATTTTTCATTACAAAACGCAGTATTCCTAACTTCTTGGAAAAAAGACTTAGACCATCCTATAAACAAAATCTCTACCCCAGTATCTCTCAAAGACTACCGACCAATCTCCATACTCTTCAACCTTTCTAAATCTCTTGAAAGAATAGTCTAGTTACAAATATCAAATTTTCTCGAACAGTCCAAACTCCTTGATCCACTTAAATCAGGCTTTTGTTTCTCCACACAATCAGACCTTACCAAATCACCACTGACATACAAAAGCCATGGACAAAAAACAACTAACTGTGCTAATGCTACTTGACTTTTCTAAAGCTTTCGATTCCTTGGACCATTCTATCCTTTTTGCCAAAATAAAACTATTACTGTTTTCCAACAACTCTATTCTATGCTTCCAATCTTAGCATAGAATAGCAGTTTCCGTACAATCAACCCCTTTCCTCGTTCCTCACTCTATCTTCAGGTGTTGCACCGGGTTCAAGCATCTCTCCTCTCATTTTCAACTGCTACATCAACTATTTTCCTAAATCTGTTCACCACTGTTATTACCATCTACATGCTGACGACTTCCAAATCTATTTATCCTTTCCTCCATCTGAGCTATCATATGCGTTCGCCAGCATTCAGCAAGACCTAGATAGGATCAGTTCCTGGGAAAAGCTGACAAACTGAAATTGAAAGCAATGAAAACCCAGGCCATTGTTCTAGATTCCAATTTCCTCCTTACAACTATTCCCACCCTCCCAACATTAATCCTAAACGACCACCCCATCAGTTTCAACTCCTATGTCAAAAACTTAGGCATTACTTTTGACCAAACCCTTTCCTGGAAACCACATGTCACCCAAATATCCCGACGGTCAATCAGTTCCCTGAAGACATCTCCTTACACAATCTATCCATAAGCTTCTCGTATCATACCTCATCTTCCCCCACTTTGACTACTGTAGTGTGGTATACGGGGGCCTTTTGAAAATGCTTGAGGGCCGTTTAAGACGAATAATGTTCTAAGATTTGTTCTTTGTTCTCCGAGGCAATCCCGCGTGTAACATCACTATGATGAGTTGAAGTGGCTCTTCACTCCCATTCGTAGACAATATTTCCTTAGAGCTTTTCTATACCAATTCATTAACTCGCAACACCCTTCATATATCTACAGTCTCCTCCAATTCAAATTCTCAGTCCAGCACCACAAAACAAGATCCCGCCTTCTTCTCTACATTCTTTCCCACAGAGCCAAAGTATTCGAGCGTTCCTTTCTCGCCCGATCCACCACTGTGTGGAACTCAATCCCTCCTTTCATCCGCCATGCCTTTTCACTCGCTTCATTTAAATCCTTGCTTCTCCAACATCTCTTGACATCCCAAAAAGATGCTGTCTAAACAAATCGATCATCTGCTTAAACAAATTGAATAATCGATTTCGTTGCCTAAGCGTTTTTCCCAAAGAAGATATAGACTATGTAAAAACTTTATCGCATGCTATCTCAACTATTTATTTTATTTAGAAATTGTTGTTATTAATACATTTATTCTAGAAAACTATCTTTTGTCCGCGACTTCGTCCACGTTGATTTTAAATAGAAATTTATGTTGAGTTTAAACTGAGAGTGATTTAGAATTCCATAAATGAACTCCATAGTATAAACAATCACTTAAAGCATTTGTGAATTCAGACAGTCTACCAATGCTTATCCTTTTATTAATAGATTTTAATACACAGTCCTATTAAATATTAAATGGCAAAACTACAAAACTATCGATAAGATTTCTGTTGAAATCCACCATGTAACATCCATGTAATATGGGTTCATTTTGCAAAATCTTGAATAAAATTATTATTATGTTAAAATTTAAAGCCTGCCTAATTATTTTCACGTCTCTAACTTCTGGAATTAATAATTTCTTATTCTCTTCACTTTTTAATTTCTATAAATGAGCGTAGTAAATTATTATTCTTTTCACTAATATTGATTGAAGATCGACCTCAATATCTTCTAAATCTGATGCAACTCGATTTTATTACGTTACACTTTCTTTTTCATGCTTATTTAATAATTAAGTCGAGGGAAATAATGCCAAATAGATGCATTATACTGTGCAGATAGAGAATATACTCCTAATGTATGTTAAGGCGAAACTGAATACAGTACCCACACAACACAAATGTTATGCATGTTTTGATGGTTAGGCGTTGTTTATATACCAAGGGGTTGTTGTTTGTCTATGTGGGTATAATTTCGTCCAGAGATACCTAATTCTCAGGTTGTTTTACATATTTTAGTGTATATATTTATACACTATATAAATTTATACACTAAAATATTTATATAGTGTATAAATATATTAGTATAAAATAAGTATATGAAATATACTTATTTTATACTTAAGTATAAAATAAGTATATTTTATTTTAATATATACATACATGTATGGAAGTTCAATATTGCACAAAACTAGACGTTTTCCTTTTAGAATTGGTGCTTATTTGATTTACTTTTTAGCTAATATATATATACATATATGTGTGTGTGTGTAAGCTTTTATAAATATACTTTTACAGCTAAAGATTTGAAAACATTTATTTTAATAACACTAAATTAAAAGCACAAAGTACTCCTACATATAATTGAGGAAATGAATAAAACAGAAAATTTTTACTAATAAATCATTATCAATAAGTCGATACATAATTTTGAATTTATCTTTATTATTACATAATTAATTTTTTTTTTTTTTTGGAAACATTACTCTTTCCGTTGACCAAACCAAAATTTAATTATGTAATAATAATGCTAAATCAAAGTTATGTATTGACTTATTGATAATGATTTATTATTAAAAATTTTCTATTTTATTCATTTCCTCAAAGTATTTCTGCAATAAATTCCTAAATATTAACCTGTTAACCGGGGGGGACGTACTATATAAATACGTCGAACGTAATTTTGTATTTTCCGTTGTGCTATATTAATAAACGAAAACGTATATATTTCATAGTATTTTCATTTATTTTAAGCATAAATAAAAAAAATAATAATTAAGAAGTTGAGATGACTGGAGAATGTTTTTTCCCAATATATAAAAATAGTAATTATTTTATATTATTTTTTAAAGTAATCTAATCATATAGATTTCTTTAATATTGGCTTTAAAAACCAACTTCTTTATTTTCTCAGATACAACTATACACAAATTTTCACGGAAGTCGGTTGACCGCTATAGCATCGAATACATACCAGGTCATATAATTTGAAATTCAGTCATTATAATTAACCTATAAAGTAAACTATGATAGTTTAATTTGAGCCTTTAGTATAGTTCTGACCAATTTACTCCTTCTTCGAATGAACCCGACATTACCGTAAAGGCCTTATTGCAAGGCTCTTACCTCAACAGTATAATGAAGACTGTTCAATTAAGACATTCCCTTTAAGGTGTGGATATTACCATTAATTGTGATTACCGGTTCTGTATACAAAGAAACATTTAGTGGACTGTATGAAAACAGGTGGTGGGCTGTATTGAAACTTAAAACATAGCCTTCTATTGAACTAATTTACACTGTTTGTGACCATGAAAGAAACAGAACCATAAATGAAAGAAAAATGAAAATATAGAATAGAATAGAAAAATAATTTTATTCTGGAACCAGGTCCATTAAAAATAACTATATTGTACAGAAATTAATAGAAATATTTCTGGCCAAACGGCTACATTATTGGAATACTACAATTAAATATGTAACTAAAACGTATGTTATCGCAGAGAAAAAAAAAATATATATATACATATAGACAAACAAACAAAAATAAATAAAATAAAATAATAGAATAAAAAATTACAATACACAGAAATTGGTTAATGGAAAAAATAAAAAAGTAGATAAGAGAATCTAATAATATGAATAATAGTATCAAAATGAGTGTGGCATATTTTCCCACATACATATATAAAACATTCATATATTAATTATTTACTTATTAGAAATTTTAAAAAATATACTAATAGATAAATATATATATTAGGGTGGTCCAAAAATTTAAATTTTGGAAAACATATTCTCCACAAGCCTGCCCTTATTCCGTATGGCATTTTACAATTGAGGAAAAAAATTCAGGTTATTTGGTCAATATTTAGAGGTCCGTATGATTTAACACTTTTTAGGTCAAAAACAGAATTTTCAATAAATCTCCGATATTTTGTTAAAATAACTTTATAAAGAAATACAGTTTTTTTATTTATACATTTATTTTACATTTGCAATTGCCATAATTCAAGTTTCTGGAATGTTAATTCTACATGTAATACTCTCAATATTTATAAAGGCTTACTAGCACCATCGCCCATTAGCGTCGCCTTTTTGGACGTTGGAAGCTGTTGTCTGTGCTTTTGAACAAACTGGAGAAGATACTGAAACTGTTCTTCATTCTTGGTGATACATGTATTAAATTTTTGAATCAGTGCAATACTCTTTCAGCACAGTCATTTACTACTTTCATTTTGCATACGTTTTCTTTGAGTACTATGAAGTTGGGATCAGAAGGCCACAACATAGGGTTTTTGCAAAGGAAAGATGAAGATTTTTCTTTTCCGTTTTTAGGAGGATATCAAAAAGCTCTGTTGTACGCTGTATGACACATGTCTCCAGAGGACTGTCATACTTAAACTGTTGACTTTCAACTCTCTTTAGAGCCTTACCCTTTGGTAGGCGCTGTGGGATTTGACCATCTCAATTTTGGTGTCGTCACTGACATGGGAATCAAAGAGCCAGGCCAATCAAGTGTTCAGAAAAGAACCACAGGAGGCGTTTAAATGCCACTAAAGCAGACTTCTTCACATCACAATCGGGGTATGCTTTGACCTAGCAGTATAATAGGCCATCATTTCTTCTCTAAGCTTGTTTGGTTGTCGACACATATTGTCCTAATAATGTCGAAAACATTAAAATAATAGGATATAAATTTACAATAAACTGAAATTGGCCAATGGAAAAATAAAAAAGTAGATGAGACCTTCTAATAATAAGAATAATAGTATCATAATGAGTGTGGAATATTTACAGTATTTACTCAATCTATTATGTTGAATATAGCTTATTTATTTTATTGATTAGAGAGCATCTGTTTGGGAATTAAGGAGATGTAGCTATAGTTTGGATTTGAATGTGAAAAAAGAAGATACATGACGGATATCGGGTGGGAGTAGGTTCCAAAGAGAGGTAGACCGAGCTTGGAAGGACCAATCAAAAGTTTTGGTTCTGCGGGAACGAGAATAAAGATATAAGTTACATTGTTACAATTTATTATATACATGCTACAATGTTGAAGTTCAGGTGGATTTCGGTTTTTCCTGGCATTTCTTTGGCCGACTCTCTTCTTCTGCTCCTCATTCTTCAGTCTGGATAGCCCCTCACTCATCTTTGTTCTTGAATAGCACACTGAGTCAATTAATTTGCACATGATGTTGATTGCATGGCAAGCCAACAACCCATTTCAACATATGTTTAAAAAAAACAAAAGAGGATCTCGAGGTGGGTTGCCAGTTTTAACTTGATTTTTGTCTCTATCCTACGCCTTCTAGATACACTTCACGGTGTGCCGTGAACAAAGATTCTCACTGCAAAAATTTTAATTGCAATAATAATGACGTTATTTTGCTTAATGATTTCTATTATATTCTTGTTTTTTATTTATTAGAATATTTTAAATTAACAATTTTGACATTAAGAATTTGTTAGATAAAAGACATACAACAGATTTTGATATACGATAAAATAGTTATGAGAATTCGATCCGTTTTTTCAACCCGTTTCTAAACTGTTTTTTGTTTGTTTATTTAACGTTCTCTGCTGTGGCTAATCGGACGATGCTACAGTGGGAACTCTAGGTTTAATTACGATAGGGATTTTTAGTGAGTACCTTATTAACATCTGTACGATGTTACAGGCTCGGGACCCCCGTTTAACGTCCCTTTCAAAGGATAACATAACCAAGGATTATTCCCTTTAAAAAACATAGCCACATCTGGTGGGCAACGAACCAGCAATCTTGGGTTTAGTAGGTTGTTATGCTAACCACTAGACCACAGGTCGCCTACATGTTTCAATGTACAATTACATGTTTCATTTTATTGTTTACCTATATGCATATAATTAAAAATAATAATAAGGGTTGAAAATATAAGATAGTAAAATTTAATAACCTTGCTCAAAATAGCTTTTATTACAAAAAAATGGTTCATTTTTTAAATTATGAAAAAAATAATATTAGACATTTTGATTGACTATTATAGATAAAATGTTAATAAAGTAGTATGAACATTTTTAAAAATGAGATCGATTAATATATTGACTTTTATTCCTAGAGAAGATTTTCGATTTACACGAAAATTCGAAAAGTGAACTTTTGCGAAGGAATACTTTGTAATATAATTAAATCACTTGGTATAGCTATGTAGTAGAAAAATCTTTGATATTCCGATTTTTTTGTTTCTTTTTCTTGAATAAGATACAAGATTCCGTCGCTTAATTATTTTAACAGTTTTAGCAAACAGCTCACAATGGATGGGGTGGGTTAAGAACTTAATATTCTAAGGACTAAGGACATTTTAAAATTAACAGAATCCATTAGGCCAGAGGAACGAGGCAGTCTCGAAACAACTTATTGTAACTAGGCTGGGTCCTTTGGAGAAGGGATGGAGGGGTGAAGTCCTTATACTTTGTGCTCAACTCCTTTGGCGATGGATCCATCACTCCTTTTAATTAGAGCCTTGCGAAAGGAATATAAATATTTTATTTATGAAAAGATATTTATTTAAAAGAATGATATATTCATAAAAGTACAGGGAATTTCTTTTAACTACTATTAAAAAATTCCTTCCTAGGGAATATAATGTACTTTTATCAACCGTGAGCTTTTCGTAGATAATCTAATTAAACCCAAATGAATATTAATATAAAATTTGATACACTTATAATACATCACAATATTATTATAAAATAAGTGGCCTATGGAATTCCAACAAAAAACATTCAATAAGACATACAAGAACATATATATGCAAACATACAAGAAACACCAATACATCTTGTTTTAAATTTATATTTATTGAGAAGGATTATTATTCTTAATAAAGAATTGAAAAGTAACTTTATTCCCCAGAATTAAGTCCCAACTAAGTCCCTTTAGAAAATGAAGCATAAACATAAAAGAAACATAATACATATCTGGCCAGAAGGCTACATAAAACAAATCCTAAAGTGCCAAATAAGTAAATAACAATAAAATAAATAAAAACTACTCGTCCGATTAGCCATAGCAGCATAGTACAACAAGTTAAAACATCTTAAATTAACTTTAAGACGATCCTAACTTCTTTTTTTTTTTTCTTTTTTTTTATTTTATTGAGTTGTACAACTGTAATACATACATCTAGTACAATTGCTATGAGAGTAAATAATACATGATAGGACATGTAGAGATACTACCCACTGGCAGCACTCTAATAAAGTTCTATAATAGAAGGTCCCGAGGCCATCTTCTCTTCAGACGCCTAGGAGGATTGTCCGGGATGGAATTGGATGCAAGGATGGAAACTAGTGGGTTTGGATGGGTTTGAAGTTTATTGTGGAATGATAGGTATCTGGAATGGGCTAAATCGGTAACAAATGGAACGTTAAGGTCATTATGGATGGTTTTATTTGTGACAAAATAAGGAGCGTTTAGGATTTTGCGAAGGATTTTGGATTGCAAGGATTGGATACGAGAGGAATTCGATGGTTTGGTGGAGCCCCATAGTTCAATTCCATAATTCCATATAGGCCTTATAACAGTCACATAAATAAGTCTTTTGTAATTGATCTGAAGCTTTGAGCGCTTATCCAGTATGTGTTGAAGTAGTCGGAAACGTCTAGCTGTTTCTTGTCTTTTCAATCTTGTGTGAGGGTTCCAAGTAAGACGCTTGTCTAAGTAGAGTCCCAGGTAGCGAATCTGTTCAACAGGGATAAGTGGAGAATACAGTAGGACAGGAAGTCATGGGTTTTCCCGAGTTCAATACCTCGATCCTAACTTCAAATTTGAAAATTTTAAGCAAGCACATCCGTTTAGATCCAGATTTCAGTTTTTTCTTATTAACTAATTTTTTAAATTTAAACCCTTAAAAGTATGAAATAGCGTTTGTTATAAAGTTTCCCAAGTTAGTGAGTATCGTTAGCTAACTTGTTTATATGAATTAAATACAAATTTTGGAAATTTTATGTATTTTTCAGTATTTTATTTTTACTAATTAGTTTTATTATTATTAAAAGTTGCCCTCTAATATTTTTGTTAATTTTCTTAATAAATTTTTTTATTTTGATAAATACATTATGTTGAAAACAAAAAAAAGAACATCTTGACGTAAATAAGAAGCTTAACTATGAGGAATATTGTGGTGTAGGATTAAAGGGAGTTAGGTATATTTTGTTTACTATTTTATTACGAAAATTATTAAATGCTAAATTAAGTGCTAAATGAATTCTGTCTTATCTTTTATGACCAAATTAATCATCCAGTGACTTTAGCATAAAGACGTGAGCCTGAGCAAAGTCAAAGGAGCCTTATTCTAGCAACGTGACAACTCTCATTTGGTCCCTTGTTTGTTCTCAGTTAGTCCTTTCATTGCCCTACATAACTGATAGCGCCCGCTTTATGTTAAATTTTAACCATTTCTTAAGCTGTTTTAAATTACTTTTAAGTATTGAAAAAAGGCCACAATAAGTATTTTTATATGCTAGCAAAAATCATTATTTGAAAACTAGCTAAATTATTAGTCTATAAAATTATTATAAGGCCAGTGATTCCGGGTGTAAAGAATGGGATTTGTCTCATGAAAACGATAGACTACCTAGGAAAGAAAACTAAATATATTATTTGAAAGAAAAGATATGGCCAGGACCGGGACTCGAACTCGGGTATTTCACCTCTCCGTGGTGACGCCTCAACCATCTCGGTCACCCTGGCACGTTTCTCGGCCAGCCTTATCAATTCTTTTCACTGATCCTATATCTCCGTGTTCTCGCAATTTGCGATGTATACACGGGGAGAATGTTAATTGAACATTACTTTATTTTTGGATCTTGTTGACTTTAAGTCATTAATATTATTATAATTTATTTAATTATTATATGATATAATTTTTTTAAATATTTTATTTGAAAAGAAAAGATATAGAAAATATATAGGATCAGTGAAAAGAATTGATAAGGGTGGCCGAGAAACGTGCCAGTGTGGCCGCGATGGTTGAGGTGAAATACCCGGGTTCGAGTCCCGGTCCTGGCCATATCTATTCTTTTCAAATAAAATATTTTTAAAAAATTATATCATATAACAATTAAATAAATTAAAACTAACTATACTGTCCCAAAAGATTAAATTATGTAAGCACCGTAAGAATGATAACAACGTGGTGGTAATCTTTTTCCTTTATCAGTCTCGGTAAATATGATTTGCTAATGGCATTCAATTCAAGTTTTCTGGATTATTATGCTCAATGGTGATCCATTGTAATGCGGTAAGATTATTGCGGCGTACTCAGCTGTATCAGGGATTCCACAGGTGGGGTATGAAGGATCTATGTTCTTCCCGTGTTTCGTAGCTTTTCCCGGAAATGGAAAGAAAGGACTCCAGTAAGTATTTTTGAGATTCAGTGAACTGAATAACCGAGGGGAAAACATTTCCTAAAAGTTAAACCATTCGCTAGCAACCCCAATTCTCTCAGGTTCCTCGTCCATCCTTTACTGCAATCACTCTGGATGTGGTTTGAGGCACGGTAACTTCCTATATTCTACAACTTTCTGGAATATTCGCACCGTCTAGCCTACAGCCTTCGAAGTTCCTCCAAGGGTGTGAGGTAGCGTCTATGATGGTTGGACTTCAAGAAAAATTATTTGAAGATTGAGCATATACATTATTTAATTGTATAAACTTTTACTTTTGAGCATAATATTATATTTTATTACATTTCCAGAGGTACTGACTGCCTCAACGGGACCGTCCTCAATGAGCGCACCATTCCTCAGGCCAACATCAGCTTCATCTCTTTCTGGCAGATAGTTTCCAACAGTAACACCATCCTAGACCCGGAGCACAAGTACCTCCCTCCGCAGCACACCCTCACCATCTACAACTACTCCAGACTCTTCATAAACCTGGAGGGCTGCGTCAACACCTTGAGAGGAGAGTGCGTCGAGTTCGTCAAGACCCACGGCAACGACGGGGACGAGAAGACGGCCCAGAGTAGGTTCCCCTGCTTCTACCATAAGGTAACTTTCTTCTTTACAGTTCTGATATTCTTTTTTGCGATATACTAAGGATGTGTTAACTTCTGGGAGGCCAAGATGATCAATTGGGTCGTTTCATATGAAATGTCCGTTTTCAAAGGAACAGATATTTAGTAAAACAACTTTATGAAATCAAATCATTTTTATTTTAAACGTTTATTTACTATACATGTTTCCCAACGTGTTAAAAAATGTTTAATCCCATATATGAAAAATTCAGGGTTTTGTGATGAAAAATAGTCTGAAAATAGGTTTTTGTCATGATAATCGTTTCCCAAAAAGTTTTACCCTTCAGGGAGATGTCCGAATTCCTGAACCGATAGAAACCTGACGGAGATAAGTCAGGCTAATAAGGTGGCCTTGGAAGGACTTTTAGCTCTTTTAGTTTCTTCGCTGTCTTTCGTGAAAGAGTTTTTGTTGCATTATCTCAATATCCCTGCTTTACAATGTGGATGTGATGGTTTCACCTCTGGAGAAAAGGTGGAATCAATTATTTACGAATTAATCTGCGTCATCAACTGAAAACTTCTCAAACCAAAGGCGAATGGTCATCCATTTTTTAAAACACCCTTTCTTCGATGGTAATGTTTCTTGCAGTTTGGGCCGCCGAGTGCTCAACTTTAAAAAAAAAAAATATACGAACATCGTGTGTTTTCATGGCACATTTGAAGGCTAAACTAAACAATGCTCGTCATATCAATCGTATCAATAGTAAATATCAAAAAAGGGAGAATTAATGACAGCTTATTACGATCTGTTAACATAAACATAGCAAATAGAAGTCCACTTATTCCATTTTGAATTATAGAAACCATAAAAATGGATATTTCATATGAAACTGCACATTATAATTATATAATTTATTAATGCCAACAACGAAAATAATCATTGAGCCATCGTTAAGACATTACAGTATTATAAAAGAATTATATATTTATTTCTTTTTTGACCAATACCCATACATGTAGGACAAGTTAGTACATTAAAACTACTATTGTAGGTGCTAAAATACAATTAACAATTTATTTTTTAAAACTCATATATAAATATAAATTTTTAATGGCAATGAAACTGGACATATTACTTACTCATTATCGATCAAAAACTCCATTTAATATTTAGAAGAGGTGAGTATATAGTAATACCTATCCACAGAATATATATATTTTTTAGATTGTAATACAACAAGTAAATAGAATGAATGGTTCATATTACCATGAATAAAGACAAGTAGAGAAACTACCCAGTGGTAGTACTCAAATAAAAATTTCAACTTAATAGGTCACGAGGCCATCTTCTTTTCAGACGCCTCGGATGATTATCAGGAATTGAAGATGTTGCAAGGTTTGAAACTAGTGGGTTTGAGTGAAAATGAAGTCTGTCATCAAAAGATTGATATCGGATTCTGACCAAATCAGCAACAAATGGGACATTAACGTCATTATGAGCTCCTTGGTCGTAACAAAGGAGCATTGAGGATTTAATGAAGGATTTTGGATTGTAAGGATTGAATACGAGAGGAATTCGATGGTTTAGTGGAGCCCCAAAGCTCTACTCTCTAAATCCAGATGGGCCTAATGATTTTCATGTATATGAGTCTTTTGTAATTAATTGAGAGCTTAGAGCTTTTGTCAAGTAAATGTTGAAGCGGCCTGAAGTAGCGAGCTATTTCTTGTAGTTTCAGTCTAGTATGGAGGATTCCAAGTTAAGCGTTTTTATTATTATTTATGTGTGACTCTTGTTTATTACTATGCACTTCGGCCTAAAAAGGCATATTGTGCTTGAGTCCTAAAAATCCCTAACCTAGGTCTAGACTTCTGAGAAATTTTAGACAGTCTTTGAATCTCAGTTCTTGAAGTTCCTTGTGTCCTCCAGGGCCAAGGTCAAATTTCCTCTTTCGACTTAGTTAGTGCTTGGCATTCAAAGAGAACGGGCCAGGGGGGTTCGTCCTCCTCTGTGCACCATCTGCACCGAGGTTCTTGTTCAATGCCCAAGCGATGCATGTGTTTCCTGAGTTTACAGTGCCCAGTGATGGTTTCAACCATACTTTTGAGGTCGGTTCTCGACATATGAGTGGCTTCTTTTTTGATTTTCTCAGAAAGATTATCATTAGGATCCTTTATAAAAAGTTTAGTATGTCTTATCTTGGCTCTATACTAATGTGTTTTTATCTTCCTCTTGGATAGTTTGTTAATTGTATCCTTAGCCAGGGGAAGGGGACCCCAAGTTAAGCGTTTGTAATTCTAATTATCGGATTTGTTCTACAGCTCCTTGTATTCCCCACCGTTGATCCTGTTCCTCCTTGAACCGAACCTGCTCTACAGGAATCAGTGGTTCCTGTTCGTTATTAAACGATACAGGAAGTCGTTGGTTTACGACGGAAGGTAAAGATGATTTGACGGGATATGTGGGAATTTATTTTAATCCTCCCGTTTTGACACCATTTTTCAAGGTCAGAGTTATGGGGTTGAAGAGTATGGTACGCTCTGTCAACTTGACCAGTGTGGTCTGATAATAGACAAGTGTCATCCGCTTGAAAAGAGGGATGAAAATACATTATTGTGATTTACTTTGAATGACCTGTTAGTGAGATATGATTGAATAATGAGAAAATGAGGAGTTTATAAAGCAATCCCTATTACCAGACTCGGTCAAAAGCCTCTTCCACGTCATCAAATACCGCCGAGGAATTCAATCTACGTTCCAATGCAGAGGAAACAACGTCCACCACAGGATGACATTGCTGGATAGTGGAGTGGGATGTTGGGAATCCGAACTGGTGATCTGGTATAATGTGGTTTGCAGATTGGGGTATAATCGTTTCAGGATGAGCTTTTCCAGGTTTTTACCCATGCATGGCAAAGGTGAGATAGAACGGAAAGGTTTTTATTTTTTTAGGTTTAGATATCATTTTTACCACGGATATTTTCCAGTGGTTAGGAAAATATGTAGTACGAAGTACAGCATCATATATGTAGGTGAGCAATAGAATGGCTTTTTTAGGAAGATGGTTTAAGATGTGGATCGTGATGAGGTCGTGATCAGGAGCTTTGCGAGAAGGTAATCGGATCCACAGATTATTTAAGATCCATAAAAGGTTATTTTAATTATATATAAGTTACTTAGCATCTAATAAATATTAAGCAGATGTAGTGCAATCAATGTTTGAGGCTCTAGATAATATAAATTTAAGATATATTTCATACAAATAATTTTGGGTAATATTAATCACTATGAGCTCATATTGGATTATAATCCTCAGGAAAGCTAAAGATGAGCTATATTGTTAAGGAGCTCTGAGTAATGTCGGCTTTAATGAAAACTTTATGGCACAAGGGATTTATTACATACCCATACATGATACATTTCCATGCACACATACATACACAAATATGCATTTTCTGGTATTGTTTTTCTGGTAATACAATCAAACAAGTAAGCAACATCATGTATTTGAGAGGTCTCATTTACAAATAAAATCCTAATTAAAATTGAGCAATGAATTCTTTTCTGAAGTAATTCTATTTATTTCTATATAAACAATCGAAGGTGTCTTCGGAGACGACAATATTTAAAGGCAAACCTTATAGTAGAGTTGATGTCGGTATTGATTTGAAAATAAGGCTGTGGAACAAAACTCCATCCCGTTCTTATGGCAAAATATCGCTATAGTAAAAGTGTTTGTTAGGAATTACAAAAAAATACAGAAGGGAAAAGAAATGGATAAGAATAAGGCCACTGGTATCAATCACTATGTCAGTAATACAAAATAATATAGTAACGGTTAAGTTACTATTAAGTTGGTGAATTATGAAATATGGTGGAAATTTTTTTTATTTTCAGAACTGAAATCTACCTGTTTTCAGTCTTTTTAGTTTTTCAATCCAGTCTTTCAATTTTAATTAATGTTTGTTTTTTTAACACCAAGAAAACAAGAGTGAAAAAGACAAGAAAAAATCCAACTGATTTTGATTAAAATGTCAGCACATTATTAAGATTTTTTAACTAGTGTAACTAATAAATAATTTTTATTTTACTATTATATGCAAAATGATGTGCCTATATGTACAAATATATTTAAATTCATGCTATATCTGTTTAGAATAACTCGTTCATGGTGGTAGCCCGTTTCGATCTGAACAAGACATGGAAGGAACTGATGATCGCCATCTTCGTCCCTTCCTCGCTGTTCGTCATATCCTTCATAACCCTAGTGGTCATTGGCCACTCCGTCCACGTGGGAGACGACGCAAAGATGCGGTGTACCCTCTGCCCGAAGAAGCCGGCCAAGACCAAGGAGGAGATCAACGCCGAGATGGATCTGGTCATGGACGGCATAATCGAGAGGACCAACGCCATGGCGGAGAGTTCGGCCAACACTTCGACATAGTCCATCCCGGGGGTCGAACCTGTTCTCGACTGATGAAGGACATTCACGATCTGAACTGTGGGGCAAGTCGTGTCTAGTTTACCTGGAAAAGGGTTCAGAGCAGGAATAAAACTGTTATACACGACGTCATGGATTGAAGACTGTTTTTTCAATTACTCTGCGTTAATTAATTTGTCAAATTATTGCACCTTAGCTATGCCAGATAATGAAACTTACTTATTCAAGTTCTGGACCCTTCGAATAAATTTGGAGTCTACGGTGAAGTTAAAAACATTGTCCATCCATGGAGATTGTTAATTTATTTATTTTTAGTCATTATTTAAAACATCGTATATCAAGAACTGAAAAGGGCAACGGAATTATAATATATATATGTTAGGGCCGATTACTATTATCCAACAACGTTGTTTTAAATTGCTAAGACAAATATGATTCCAGGCTGGACAATCTTTTTGACAATAATTTTAAGGCTTCTTGGGTGAACCCAAGCAAGTATGGCATAATGCTATTGATTGTGTATATATAACCATTAATTAAAAATATATTTATTTTACGACAATGATGATTGAAGAACGTTCATGTTTACAAAAATGATCTTCGCATAACAATATATATAAAACATAACGAATAGTAACAAAAATGTTCAAAATATCTGGTATTGAAGGGATCACAACCAAAAAAATCGCCAAAATGTCAGTAAGGCATCTATTTTTTTAATAATCTTAAAAAAAGAAAGCACTTTGAAAAAGCGATGCATTTATCTTTACAATTACATAGAAATTTCATCTTAAATGTTATTATAAATATATTTGTAAATAAGTTTTGAACGAAAACTAATTATGTCTGGGTCTAATTGTAACTGACTACTAGGGCTCAGTGATCTGAAATTATAATGATTTTTATTTATCAATTAAAAATTCATTTATTTAGATATAAAATATATGAATGAAATAAGTTATTTTATTATTAATAATAATCTATTCTGTATTACTAAAACAACATCCTCTAATAATCAGTAATCAATTAATAAGCCTTTAAGAATTAACTTCGAAATCGCAATATTCATCCTTTTATTTATTCAAATGTTTTTAGTCCTTTTATTTGTTAGTTATATAAAAACAAAAGATATGACAGAAGACAAACTTTTATAAACAAAAAAATGGGGAAATGTGATAAATTATCGAAATTAATAAGTAAAATTTGTTAAAACCAACCATAAACTTCATCTTTCTCCCACAAATTCCTGTGCTATTAAGGTCATTGAAGGTAAAGATTTATTTACTGAGTGATTTTTATTACTGCGATAATAATTTTACTGACTGTTAGAAGCAAAAATGATCAAAAAATGGACAATTAAAGGGATCACTGCCGGAAAAATAGCCAGAAAGTCAATTAGGCATCTTCTTTGTTTTTAATCATCTTATTAAAAGAAATCATTTTGAAAGATCAATGCATTTAACATTATAATTACACAGAGTACATCTTACTTCTACACTTTAAAGAGATACACTTCGACACATTTTAGTTTATCAGCTATTAAAGTTTGGTTGTTTTCAACTAACTGATACGAAGATTTAATTACTCAAAATTCAAAATGAATCGTGATTGTTTTTAATTCACCTTCATTTTTTAATCCGCGCCTGTAAACCAGTGAATTTGTTGATTATTAGAAAGATAAAAATATTAAAATACATGGCATGATAGAGACACTATGGTACCTTCTCCGTATTTATTTATTTTTATTTTATTTTTTTTAGTTATGATAAGCCTACAAATGTATTCAAGTAGAATAGAGCTATCTTTTAAAAATTGGAATATATAAAAAAATAATAAATTAATTAAAAAGCTGGCAGTACAACACAGGTACCTATGGAGCGATTATAACTAGTTAGTAATTAGTTATGGTAACTAATTGAGGAAGACATTGATATAGCAGCTCATTGATATTCCATTAGAATCATTGACTTTCTAGAAATTCACTTTTATCCCCACCCTTGTAGGAGTGCCTCATTATGTCCTTAATAATTTATAGAGGTCGCTTGGATCGACACACTTCTTCAGATCAAGTTAATATATCGATTTGGGTTTTTTTTTTCTTTCTCTCAATTTGCCTTGCTTATATGAATATTTTCGATGTAGTTCTAATAGACTAACTCATGACTAAGATCATTTATTCAAAACCAATGATTTGTTTTGTTTTTCGGCAAAAACATGATTTTGTTTTGTTCTTATTATTATGTTATCCCCATATGCGAATTAATAATACTGGTTAATTGATTAAGTCTATATATGTATAACTAAAACTTGATTTAAATCATGATTAATCTAAATAATACTGTAAATTTATTTATATAATATTTAAATTATAATCATTACTTATTTAAAGCAATCATACTGCAGATTTTTTTAATTTTTTAATTGGGCTCGTTATTCGTTACTAAAAATATTAGCAAAGTTTTTACGTTTACAACGGTTTTGTTTATTAAAGAAGAATCTTTTATCTGATTCATCCAACATGCTAGTAAATTGAATTTAGATTTTTATATTTATTCTCAGTAATACTCCTAATTAATAAAACTAATTATTCTATATTAACGAATAGGTTATAATTAATTTGTAATTGTGCAATTAGGTTTAACGCGAAATTTCGACCCTCTGAAAATTCAATAAAAGTAGCAGAGAGTACTGCCGGAGATAAAAAAACTAAGGTTGAATAAACTGGGGATTTTGTTTATTCCTTTGTCTCGTGCTTTTTATTTGTTTAAATCTAAAATTAAAATAGTGATGTTAGATTTGGATTATTTTAAAATCCATTGATACTATCATATCAGTAGGGCTGGAGAAAGAAATTACAAAAAGTTTAGAAAGAGCTAACTACTGGTATTTTGTTTTTTTTTTAATCGGAAAACACTAGTGAGTTATTACTGTAACAAAGCCCTATGTGATTTCGCAAGATACCGATTTTTCATAGTTTTCTAATTTTTGCAACAGAAGTTTAAAGTGAAATAGTTTAATCAGATATGGCGCCATACTGTTACAATGATTGTTAAATTATTTTACACTTCATTTACACGATCATAACTAGAAATAACTACTGCAGTTAAAACATAACCGAATGATTTGAACTTTGGCAAAAATAGTTTTGGTCAGTACCTTTCCGTTTCAAGGGATCGAATTATTTTAATTATTGTTTTTTCTTAATTTATTATTTAGCATTTTTGGAGCCTTCTATAAGGCATATTAGTTACCCTCAGGCCTCTTTGCGCCCATTTCGAGAATTATTTTCTTGAAATATTGTTCCTACTGCCGACAAAATTTCAATTACACTTTTTTTATTTATTTCGATGTAATCCTCTAAGATCATTTCCCTTACTTTCACCTCATTATTATCATAAAAAACAAAAACAAATTGAATAATTTGTGTTAGCAGAGTATAAAACTCTGAGTAATTTGGGATGTTAGTAGCGCCAGCTGTATGCTATAGAGTCCATTAGAAAAATCCAAGTCGTCACCATTCCTGACTCATTGGATACTTCAAACGTCTATTCCCAGGAACTTCATGGCTTTTGAATACGAAATGAATACTATCTAGAGGTCATTGTAACACCAATGGTAAAAGAATAAAACAACTAAAGGAGGATTATGTTACGTCGTAATTAAGATTACGTCACTAAAACGAGTTTCATGGCGTTGAGTGACCGTTTTGCGAAGTTTACTTTGTACTCGAAAAAGCTCCAATGAAAAGAGCTTCTTGTTTCTTTGAGAATGCGGTAAACGAGGTATTTATTATGCAATCATTAACGCAATGTTTTTTTTTTTGTTATGGAGGTAGATGTTTTTTGTTGAAAACTATGGTTTAAGAATTACTACTTAATGAAATTCTGCCCTCCTTGTATCTTAGATTAATCATATCTTTATTCCTAACGATTTCGTTAACCAATTTATAAGTTATTTATTACTTTATACAATATTTAAAATTTTGATCCCTTAGCATTGAAGTTGACATTAAAGGATTTTTGTTATTTGGTTTCAGTACTTGTAACTAAAAAAATTATACAGCATAACTTTTTTCGCTTACGATGATATTTTATTTTGTTGTTATTGTATTTTTTTTATCCTAAAGCCGTCCTGTATTTCCAGGTCCATATAATTTAAGTAGGGTACTATCTATACCTGGTTCTTTGAGAGTAAAGGTCATCTAATATACTCCTTTTGTCGGTTGAGAAAAATACAATTCAATTGAAGAATGGTGCCTGCATAAATAGATGTGTTCTGAGACTTTGAAGAGATACGTTCTTCTGCTTCTGGCCAGTATCATAGCCATTCGCATAAAGTTTGAAATGGTTTTGTTATTTTGAATACGATAAGAACAATTTCATGTAGTTGATATATAGTAGATAATATCAGCAGATAATACAACTTGTAAATGGTAGCTTTAATGCTCATAGGCTTAGAGAAAACATACTATTCAGTGAAATTGAACGACCAATTAAAGCTTAATTATCTTGAATGATTATTGATTGACCTATTAAATTACACTGAGGAGTAAATTAATTTATTTATTAACGTACCAATGTGCATTTATTATTAATCGTAAAGATTTCGTCTAGAGAGTGTCCATTTGGATTTAAGTAACGCTTTATATTAAGTTTCTGCTCCAGTTTAATTTTTAATAGTTGAGGACTAAATTAATCAAAGTAGCATTAGTTGTATTTTAAGATTCTTTCGTTTTATTTATGACATTCGAGCGTCATCCGTCAGTTAAAAGTATATCCGGTACAGTATATTTTCCATGAGTTGGATTTTCAATAGATCGGTTGTTCAATTTTATAAATAATGTTTTAGAGTTAGTTTAGATTACTTAGGATGTTGATGCTTTATGTTTTGTTTATTTTGTCAACGTTTCTCAGGGCTAACGGGTATATATCGGGTATAGGCGGATTTAATTTGCCAAGGAAGCAGAATTGAACCTTGGGGTTGCCCACAAGACTGGGTAATTGAAGACATTTCCCACTCTTCGACGCCTGTTCTCAATACTACATAAAGTAAAATGTTTATCAAGCTTATTGATCAACAATGAGCCATAAGCGAACTCTAAATACACTATATACCTTGGCATATCTTTATAAATGAAATTATACAAAAACATAGTTCAGTTGCTTCCTTCGTGTGCAGAATTAATAATAGGGTTCATTATTAATAAAGACAATTTTTCGAACAGAATGACTATTACCTTATCAAAGATACGTTAGCCTACTTGTATTAATTCACAGGATGTGTCCATAGAAATTAACTCTTCGTTTTCGGCCTCATTTCGTAGATGGACTAATTTTACGTTAGAGAATTTAAGGCGAAAAATTCTTCTTAATGGTAGGCCCTTAATGGTGATGGGTAGTGTTTCCGATGCATATAGTTGGTTTAATCACCTTATCATAATTCCTTTTTTTGAATTCCAGGAGAGATATTTTTTGGTGAGTTGGAATGCTAATTCGAACTTGACTTTTCTTACCTACATTGCTTTTTTCTCGAGGGTATTTTAGCTGATACACTCCTTAAAATACTTATCCTCCCAAGATATTTAAATACTAAAGTAATTTATCATTGAGAAAATAATTTTATTGCATTAAAACAAATGTATGTTTGTTTCAAATCTCCATCTGTTCATATTAAAATTTTTTTTTCAATATAGACACAATACATAAATATATATAATGAAATAATTATAATACATTTCCTACCGAAGGTACTTTAAGTAAATACGTAGTATGAGTCCGCTGAAGGCAGGTTCTCTAAACCGGTACAAGGCCGCTGACTCTATACATACAAAGCAGGGAGAGACCGCTTTATGGGATTAGGTGATAGGAAGAAGAAAGGGGGGAGAGGAAGGAAGAAAGGAAGAAAGGTTTGGACAAGGGAGTCCTCACCCCATCCCTAGGCCAATGAGAGCACGTCGACCAAGGGGACACTGCCTTGCCACCTCCCAGGTCTGGGAGGGGGAACTATGTCCCTAAACAGTGGGCTGCTACACGCCTTCAGCCCATCAAAAATTTTGATGTGCCTCCGGCTAATGTAGTCCGGTATAGACGGGAGTTTCAGCTCCTCGTAGATTTTAGTATTACGCACCCTTTGGAGCGACGTACCTTTAACTATACGCCTACTGATGGAGTTCAGGAACTGCTGTAGACTTTTTTAATGTGGTTTTATAAACGTGTTCAAGGAGCGGCGCACCAGGTACAGTGGCATGTTCGACCGCAGTATTGCTTGGTGTGGCCGTATTCCTGGCACTGGTAGCATTGTACAGGGCCACGTTCTTCTTTAAAGGCAGTTGCGTTAAATTTAAAACGACCTGCATACCTTCAAGTCTTCGATTTTGATTGTGTCATGAGGTCCTGAGTGATGGGTTCCATGTCTGCGTCGATATCGTATTACATCGATTTGTAATGGAACAAATTAAACGAGTACTTTAAAGCAATAATGAAATGATAAAGGAGAACAAATTGTTTCGTAACTGTTAAGGCGATAAAATCTTTTAAAATAAACACGAAGATGTGTATATTTCTACAAGTAATATTGATATCGTGCATCCTTCCTATCGCGATCTCTATGTAGGGCGGAATTGGGAGAGGATGAAATAAAAGGAAGATAGAGGAAACGGGTCGGAAGAAGTAATTGAAGTGCCGAAGGAGAGGCGTAGGGAAGGAGAGAGCCCTCGGGGAGGGCTCTGGGTCGCTACCATGGCAGCGCTTCCACAACACAACCTTACCCTACATCGATACCTTCACTTTCATATTGCAAGTTCATCACAATTAAAAATATATATTTCTTATATCAATATCACAATATCTTAATCAGCTATTTACTACAAAAATATATAATATATCTAAATATCGATTCCGTTCTGTACAGAATAATAGTCATAGGCGAGTCTTAACTTGCTGAATAAACTGCATATCTGAGACATAAACATCATGTGGTCAGATTGCTCTCAGCTGATTTGTGAGAAAAGCTACTTCCGGCCGATGTCATAATTGTGTCCCTTTAGTTACTGCCCTACTGCTAATTCCAATTATATAAACAGTGGTTTAGTATTGAATTACTTTCTTTTATATATTACCGGTATTATTTTTCTTCTAGAATATATAGAGCTACGTAGTATTTGAAAGGGACAAAACTACTCCAAGGTTAAGGATACAGTTCATGCGAAAACCTTTTGTCCACAGATTTCTTGAATTTGTAACATCAAATCAGTGATCCCGTAGCAACACTGATTCAATGAAACGGTAATAAAAGTGCTAGGGGTCAACAATTTAATGAAACGTTACACCTCCATTATTATTTTTAAGTGAACAGATTCCTCCATCTGTATCCTTATTATATCCTATAAATAAAAAAATATGTTTTTTATTCTCTGACATATTTACTATATCTCCATCATCCTTGAAGCTAGTAAATTTGCCGCTTGCAAGATCATTAGCTGTTTTATATGCTTCTGTGGGTCCCTTATCCCCTTCCTTTAAAAATATCGAGACTAGAATGACATATTTTTAATTTTAAAAAGAAATCTCTAAAAAAAGTTGCATTAGTTACCTAACATAAAGAAAATAACTTTTTTTTTTTAATGTACCACCTATACATCCGAATAATCATAACCTTATAATCGTTTTTTTCAATAAAGAAGTTTTGATGGTTACGAAACTGGCAGAAGTTATTTCTTTTAGTATTCAATGTTTCCATAAACACAGTATCATTATGAGAAGTTTCTGTATATAGTTACGATATCCTTTTTTATCATAATTTAATCTTTCTTGCCGACATTGCACAGTGGGGCCAAATCGAAAAAACCCGGTCAAAAGTCGAAAAAATGAAAGTTTTCTAAGGAGATTTTTCTATGCAGGGTTGGCTAAAGTAGTCCCTAATGAAGTAAAATCCATTCATAATAGGCCCTTAGCTTGACAATACACCGGCAGATGGCAGTTGGAACTTAGCTCTCGAGCGAGCGGCCAGTGTTATGTTTGGAAGAGAAGAAAACAGGTAACATTGTAAGGCGTCTCAATATTTGTATATTCGCATATTTTATTCCAAATAAAATGGATTCGATTCCTTCAGATATGTTAAACAATATAAAAATTTGTTAAATGTTATTATATCTACCCAGAAAGTATAAGAATGAGATAGGCATGCTTGCTTTCCAACATTAAAAAAAAAAAAAAAATTTAAAAAAACATTACTAAAATGTTCCACATTGTTCCGGTTTGTAATTTATTCGAGGTCGTAGAGAAACATACTACGAATAATATATCTAAATTTCAGCTCCGCATAATTCCGCCTTTATTAATAATCGATTTTTTTTTATAATCTTAAAATTTGTTTTGTAACTAACCGATATTAAGTTGTAAGCATAAATCTTTTGTAATTTTAATATTATATAATTATTAATTATTATAATAAACAAGGAATATATCTTAATTGAACATTGTTATGATTAACATATTTCAGATTCTAGTACAACAAAAGTTATTGGTTTGACAAGGAAAGAGATATACCAAATTGTGAAGAATGATTTTAACACAACGGCGACAGAAATTTATCGAAAAATTGAACCAAGAATGACTGAGAAACTGAACTCTTTGCCTTTCACTTTAACAGATACAAATAAAAATACTTTAAGTAAAGCTCGGAAAGAGTGTTACCCTCTTGAAAAAATTACTGTAAGTGAGGACAGTGCAGAAACAAGTTTGCAAGCTCTTCTTCATCATACGCTTCAACTTATTATTAAAACTCAATGTGAGGTATTTGATCGATGATCGGAAGAAAAATTGCAAAATTTAATCTTAATCGAAAAGTGGGGTATGGACGGTAGTGCCGGGCACAGCATCTACAATCAAGAATTAGTTCACAACAAATCAGACCAAAATCTTTTCTTCACTGCATTCGTACCCCTACAATTAATTTACAAAAATCCGTCATCTGGGGAAGTCTTGGTAATTTGGAAAAATCCAAGGCTATCCTCGCCAAGATATTGCAGGCAAATAAAAATGCAATTCGTTAAAGAAAGCGATCGATTAATAAAAGATACAAAAAGTCATATTCAAGTACAGATCGATGAAATGCAACCTTTTACATCTACTTTTCACGGGAAAACAATTTTAGTGAAGTTCCAATTATGCTTATCTATTATTGATCAAAAAGTTTGCAATTCCTTAATGGACTGCAAATCTGCCCAACGTTGTTTTGTTTGCTTAGAGTCTACTTCCAATTTTAATAAACTAGATCATATTTTGAAGATACCCATACAAATACAAGTTGATTCACGGAAAGGAAATAATCGATAATTCCATTTTGCCAATCGGTCACTTGTCAGAGGAAGCTCAGGAAGCTTGAAAAAAACTACTTGAAGCGCAAAAACTACAGAGAAAAGACAATGGAAGATGTCTTTAAACGTTTTTTAGAAATGAGTGACCCATTCATTTCAAGTTGTCGACTAATTCCACAAAAACCATTGAAATCGTTAAGTGAGGATGTATTAAAATTATTAAAACCTCCATCAATTCCAACTTATGACATTTTGGCTCAATTTGAATCAAGTGAATTAAACGATATTAGTACAAGTGAAACCGAAACATTCAATGCAGAATCGGACTACGAAGTTACTTTTTTATTCTAAATTTTAATATCGTACGATTATAATCATTATATTACTAATGCTATTGGCTGATTTTTACTCTATGTGTAATTAAAATCTAATAATTAAGAAACAAATTGTAAATTAATTGTTTTATACGGTTTTCAAAAGATGTATCCGCCATATTGTATTCGCCATTTTGAATTTTCTAATTCTGAGTTCATATTCGTGATCAGAGACTCCCAAAACCCCCGAGTAAATTATTTTATAACGATTTTTAGCTTTTTTCGACTTTTGGCCGGGTTTTTTCGATTTGGCCCCACAGTGCATTGGGATGGTAGTTTTATTTGTATTCAGCCTCTTAGCACTTCTTGGACACTGCTGTCTACTTTGGGCTGGTGAAGAATGTATCTCTTTCATGTTCCAACTCGAACTACGTATTGTCCTTGTTTTGACACATGGGTTAGTACACATGGCTGTACAACTTTTCAAAGAAAACCCTTAACTATATCTCCTCTAGTATCGGTTGCTCTGAGGCTTATTTCCTGTTTCGCAAGACCTTCTTACTTTCTGGACGAATGTATTTTGCGCTAAGTATTTTTTATTTCTCAAGTAACCATCGTATCTAATGGGCATTCCCTTATTCCCTGCAAGGCGCCCTATAGAGCACAAGCAAACTTTTATGGCTCATTGTTATTGATATCAAAGAGAGGTTACTGAGCCTATTACTACGTATCGCTAATAGTTATAGCACAAATATTATTGTAACATAAATAATAATAATAATAATATTCGCTCTGATATCGGAAATAGGATATGGGGTCATCGAGGCGAACCCCACTGACACGCAACTTTTCTTTTTTTATGAAGTAATCAATAGTCATGCTATCGATTTCATTCGTATTAATTCGAGATATTAATAGTGCGTCCATTAATTGTTGGCGTCTGTTTACATTATCAAAGAGTGATCGAATTTTAAAGTATTACATAAGTCACAAATTTTGCAAGAGCTAATTTTGGTTTTTTGGGTAAAAAACTCTCAAAACTTTTTAATCAAAGGTCTGACTTTTATAAACGGTCACAATGATTCTTTCGTTAAATCATAAGAGCTCAAGATCCATTTTCATAATATTGTCACCCAGATGATTCCATCAATAACTATTATAGTGAGAAAAAAGACACACTTGCTGCCTAGATACGTTCTACACAGCGTAATTATCAATATGTAAAAACGTTTTTGTTATGTTTTTCATTTTCTTTTTATCGAGCATAACTACTTCAATTAGCTTCAAGTATAAAGATAAATGTTCGCAGTTGTTGTGTACTAAAGTTAGACACTGACATCCAAAATCAAATCCCCTACAGATTTACCAGAACCCGATGTTGTTTGGTCTTCATCAACTCAGCTCAGCTCTCAACTAACTTTATCACTTCTAGTTGGGTTTCCGAAGTGTTAACGAACTAAAATGGAGAGGCTGTGTAATCGATTCAGTTCCCAAGCTCCGATAATTATTTTAGGATCAATGATTATTTCTTAAATACCCAAAAAAAATTTGATTCTTAATGTTAATTTTTAATTCAAAATTTCATGACTCCTGGTATTATATTTATGGTGATATTAGCAGGATAACATTTAAATAATGTAAACAAACGGTAACATACAGAATAATATAAACTCCATCATATATAGACAACATTGCTATATATCGAGATAAATTAGACTATCATCAAGATAAATTAAATTATAATTTAATTTATCTTGATGATAGTCTAATTTCTAGTAGCCTGGATAATTATCAGACCTAATACAGGCTACTAGAAATGGAAATAAAAAGTTTTATGGTTAACTAAATACATAATGGCGTGGAAAAGATATATATTGCTCTCCATTTAATGTACTCGGTGATAGGTCACCACATAAACTCACAAAAATATAATTGAGACTGCCCGATACCATCTACTCGATATTAATTTTTAAAAGAAAGTTGACATTGAGCTGAATGACATGAGAAATTTTCTTACTATGCAAAAGTTCCCAATTACTCTTCAATATCTGAGAGACACCTAAATTATTTCAATATAAAAGATCAAAAGCTCAAAACAGACTTAAAATATTTTTTAAGGCGTGAGTAAAAAAATTCATTAAGTATCTAAGGTAAAAACAGGAAACAAAAATGCCTGTCAATATTTCTCCAATGCAGCTGTAACCTAAACCTGATCCGTGGAGGGTTGGTTCTCTGGTTGGTGTCTTGCTGCATTTTAAGGTTAGGGTGTGTTTTTCTTATTTTATTTCCTCAGCTATTATTCCCTTTCTATCCTAATGATACTTGAACTGGCGTATATCGACTGGTATTTTTGTTTCCTGTTTTTACATTAGAGACTTATAGCTTTTCGTTTGTATTGTTTACTATTAAGTCTTATAAAGTATTTCCTTATTTACTAACAGCTGAATGAGTATAGGATCTTGTAAAATGACACGCATTCTGAAAATACTAAAGTTTCATTCGAATATTTAAGGCCGAAAACGAACACGCCAGCTTACGTTTCAAATGAGGTCCTGCACATAGGCTTAAATATTCTAACTGTGTCAAATTTCTTTCGTTTTGTGTTACTATTGGTTTCACAAGTTTACAAACTTCAAATTAACAAATTTAAAGAAATGGTATTTCTGATTTGAGACGAATAAGTCGAAGACTGAATAAGAGTTGGTTACGGAACCCTCTAGTCCGAATAATTAATTCTGCAAAAAATAAGCTCGATAGTGTCTCCTTCATGTCATGTTTAACCCAATAAATCTCACATTCCCGTTCTAATATTTTACACAATTGTTTGTACGGCATAAACAAAGTATCTACTCATAGTACATGTGTTAATAGAAAAATATATATAAAAAATTAGTAAGGTGATACTAATTACCTTCACTAATTTCTACTTTTTTAACTTCCTTTATCCTACATTGACCTTAGCACAGGTAGCCATACTAATTTGCATTCCAATGTCTTGGCAACAAATTCTGTTATTAAATCTTTTCACAAAAAAAAAAAGAAAGTTTTACCTTAGTTGCATTAATTGTAAAATTAATTAATTCTTCCTTGTGTTATTTTAAATTCTTTTGAATTTTCTTGTTTAGATGGAATAAAATGACGTGTACATATTGTCATATTGAAATTTTCGAATTAAATGCAGCTTTGGTATTTTATTGAATTTAACTCAATTCGAAATATTTTTGTTTTTCGTAGCTAATGTTCATTTACGATATCGTAAATTATTCAATACATATAATTAAATTATAAGCATACTTTAAACAAAATATGGTCACTAAATTTTTTAGAAGATTAAGAATCAAAATATTGTACTCTCTTTATTTGTAATTAATTTTTAAAAAAATCAATCTTTTACCTTTCGCAGACTTCATGACTACTTCATATTGACACATATTCTTAGATAAAGGTTTATTTTAGTCATGCAAATGCTTGAGGTTAGTAAAATGCAATTATTATTAAGTAAATGAAATTTTAATTATTAAAAATTTGTCTTTTGATTTACAGTATTATTAAGATAACAATAGTATTTTGTTTAATATGTATTTGTAATATGTTTTGGTTAATAAAATCTGTTATACAACGAAGAAACAGGAAAACACTGGCCTAAAATGTTTGTGTTTGTATACTTCCTAAGTATTTCTTTGCCAATTTTTTTTTTATATTGATAATAATTGTTGACCTATGATAATTTATGTTGAAGAAATTGGTCCGGGTAGAGGTCACTGAATGAAATTCTCAAGTAATTTCAGAAGATTTTTATTGTTAGCCAACGTTTCGACCTACCTAGTGTTTCATAGCCAGAGAGCACCCACCCCCCGTCCCACCCCCACAGCCCTGAAGAAGACCTACAACGTAGGTCGAAACGTTGGCTAACAATAAAAATCTTCTGAAATTACTTGAGAATTTCATTCAGTGACCTCTACCCGGACCAATTTCTTCAACATAAATTTTTTTTTTTATTTTGCCAAATTGCCCTTTGATCTAAATAATGGCGATTTTAAGACTTAAAGTAATAAATTTCTTCCTTTTTATTGATAATTTTCTGGAATACATAAATAGAACTAAAATATAATTAAATACCATTTGATTGTTTTTTAATTGACGGAATCACGAAAAAAATTCAACTACTCCAATGAAATGTTTCTATAAGTTCTCTGTTAATTAAAAAAAAATCATTTTGAATAATAGAATATCAAAAATAATCTATGAGTAACACAGATCATTTTAAACATAAACAGTAATGTACTAAATTAAAAACTACATAAATAAACAGTAGATAAACGGTTGAACAAATACCATCACAATGGAATGGGCTCATAAAAATACTTTGTGCTTCATCTACACCTTTAAAAAAGAAAAAAATATTTTCCAAAATTGTTAATGATTTAAAATAATTTTTAAAAATGTGGTAATTAAAAAAATATATAAGTTTGTATTGATCGTTCGTTATATAAAATACTGAAAATTAAAAAAAAATAAAAATAAGTATGACAACTAATAATTAATTTTACATCATTATTTACTTAAACATTTAAAAAAAAGAACAAGATCTGTAGTCAGTAAATGTGGTAAAACAAAATATCAACTGGTTTAATAAATTTCTAATTAAAATGATCATCCTAGTATCATACGAACTCACACCCGCATATATTTTCATTAGTTTTGTAATGCACTATAATGTACTTTAAATTATACGTTCATATTTTCTTTAATTATCAATCTAACTTTTATTTAATCATGTCTTATATAAAACAGTAATTGTAAACTGTTTATATTATTATGTTTATTTTAACTCTGGTTGTATTATATTTGTATAAAATTATCAAGATAAAAGGTTACAGTCTAGTAAAAATCAACTATCCACTATTACTAGTAATACAAAACAGGTATATATTAATGAAATTACAGTAAACTTTTATTTACGACTTTTAAACATGTTTAATTATTAATATTCCATTCATATAATTACTATTCTTTATTTATTACTTTTTATAATGAAAATTAAAATTTTAATTTTTACTATAAAATCATTTATAGTACTTGCGATCTGTTACACTATTTTTTATAATATACAATTAAATATTATATTAAACGTTTATGATAATACAAGATCAATACGAATCTTTAGAAGAATAATTGATAATACTGAATATTGAAAAATATATTTGAATGTTATGAAAAATATATTTTGATCGCACAATGACCAGAATATATAACAAAACTATTATTGAATAATATCATTTTTGTCTTTAATTTTGTAAATTGATTCCAATTTATTTGATTCCATTCCATTTGATAGGAAGAAATCGGATATATACAGAAATCAATTATTCAGTATTTTTATAAATACCTACTGTACTCGAATATTTTTCTAAATGTTTAAAGAATTTTCTTATTAATAAAAATGAATTGTTTATGGAGGGAACAAAGGCTTTATAGCATCGAAATTGCCAAATTCAATGCATTAAATACTTGCTTTAAAAATAAAATAAAAAAGAGTTCATGTATGGATTAAAAAAAAATACATTTCGAAGATAAAAATTTAAATATCCTTCTATTATAATCATAAATTATTTTGTCAAAACCTTTTATTAATAAATATATGATTCTAATACTTCGAATGCAACACATGTAAATAGGACACATTAAAGCTTCGTGTATATATTCTAAACACCAAATTGTGTATTGCATTTCTATAACATAAAAGTTATATTAATAGTATTAATGCTTAATGAAAAATAATGTAACATTTTATACATATAGTACTTACTTTTAAAATTCATCGTACTTAACTTACACATTCATAGGAATTTTATCTCCCTTGGTGCCAGAAGAAGGGATCAAATTTAAGACTGAAATACATACCAATGTTATTTTATTTTAATTATATTATATTTCAAAGTATTAGAAATATATTAAAATGTAAAATTGAAAAATTTTAAGTTTTAGAATAGTTATTATGTGTCAAACGGCTTAATCTATTGATTATAATACAATTTTAAAGAATGCCACCTCTGTTAGACATTATAACTAATTTATTTTGGAACAATTTCTTATCATGGTGATTTTCCTATTCAAAACTATCTGTGTAACGTGTATCTAATTGATGTAACTGATATTATTCTGTCAAATGTATGTGCCTTTGTGAAATTTATTATATATATTCTTATTGTAGTATATAGTTATTAATCAAGAAGCTCTGTAAAAATAAAGAGTGTACTGTAAATTTATGTTAATAAATATGTAGAATGAAATTAAATATGAATTTTATGAAAATGGATTTCTTATTTCGTTTAATATAACACGCTTGTTATTATGACATATTTCATACAAATTTAAATTAAGGATTATTTCTTGAAGCTAAAATTCAATATGTCATTTCTAAATAAACAAAACAGTTTTAAGGAGCAGAAAATGGTCCGGGTGGAGGTTAAAAATAAATCTAACATAGAGAGCAACTATTTATTAGAAAATCTGATGTTAAAAGACAAATGCCAATTATTTATTCAATGATTGCGATCAGTATTTTTGCTGTTGTAATAATTAGGAAATTGATTTTTTATTATTAAAAAAAATTATAGTGAAAAAGCACAATAATCCTTTTTACTCCTTTTTTTCCACTTATGTAACCTTTTTGTAATCTAGGTGTACCGACTTGGGATATATTGTTCCGACTTCTCGATGTTTATTTTATTTATAATAATGGATTGAATATAATAAAGCAAGAAAAAAACCATTATCCAGTCATACTTCCTCATTTATTAGTTTGTTTAGCCGCGGACCTAGACTACCCGCCAGATGAAACAAACCGATCCTTGCCTCTAAAATGGGGAATACTGTACCACCAAAATCAAGGAGAGGGGGAATGACGCTCGGAGCGCCCGGGCGCACTTGCTGTTTGGACGCCGAGCTGGACTGACTACCAGACCTGGATCAACGACCATCGCACACTGCCGCTTATCACTCCGCTTTCAAGCCGCTATTCCTATGAGAACGTCCAGAGGTCTTCAAGCTTGTCATTCGCCAGAAACTATGCTGAGATGCTAATTGGGTTTACATCACACAAATTGTAAGTCCCATTTCATTATCATAAGGCCTCAAATTGTCAACTAATTCTTCTCCTGATGATCAACGTATCACATGGTACCAACCGGACAGTTCAAGTTAATTATGATATCATTAATTAACTTGAACTGTCCGGTTGGACAGTTGAACTCATTGTTCCGTCATACCGTGATCACTGGCGAAGATAATAATAATTCGCACATCTTCGCGCCTTATTGAAATCTTCATTACAACGTTCAAGTTCATTTTCTAGTTATTATATCTTTGGCCATTATGCTAGCATGGAGCATTTCTGTTATTGTTAATTATCGCTCCCATTCATGTTAATCATTTTTTTCTTCTTTTTTTGTCTTAAATTAATTTTGTTCATTAGATCGCTAAGTTGCATGTTTAGTTTTAAGTTATTCTTGTAGACGCTATTATTAATTTTTATCCTTTCTTCCATGTAAATTTAATAGTATTTAAGAAAACATATATCGCATGTTATTCAAATTAATAAATCAAATGCTTTGTTAATCTCTGAGATTTCATTCAAATTCCCGTGGTACTTCCATTTGCTTCCTATTAAAATTTATTCAGTCTAATCATGCCTTAACATAGTTCTTCATACATTTTTAATTAATTCGTATGAAGAATTAATAAATAATGCCTTATTAAATTTAAAGTATTTAGTCCAGTGAAATATATCAAATTTGAAATAATGGATTGAATTGGCCAGTTGATGCAGGCCTAAATTACACAAAGCAAGCCAAACTTATAATTTATTTTATTTTTATATGATATAATTTTTTTAATATTTTATTTGAAAAGAAAAGGCATGACCAGGACCGGGACTCGAACCCGGGACCTTCACCTCTCCGTGGTGACGAACTTATTTTAATGTGCCAACATTTCGCCTAACGTTGGCACAACTAAGCCTAAGATGTAGGCCATCTCCAGGGCTTGATTTTATTTATATCTTGAATATTTCTTTACTGATTAGTTGTAACATTCTCCTGTTGCCTATATATAACCATATTATTTTATTTCATTTACTACTTTTAGAAGGACATTAATAAAAATTATAGGATATTTCTAGTAAAAAAAAATTGATTAAATGAGAATAACTATAACGAGGAGATATATACATATTATTATTATATAGAGGAGATATAAATATTATTAGATAATTATATAATATTATATAATAATATTATAATATTACATAATTAGAGATTGTGGGATAATTTTATAACTAATAATAGATTCCACTGTCTCTTAGAAAACCTTTAGTTTCCACTTCTACTACTACTTCTACTACTTCTTTTAGAAGTGGCCATTCTCTTTGAATCTTGAGGATTATGACGGCCCATCTAATTTTACTGAACGCTGCACGAAAGAAGGCTACAGATGATAATCCTGTTCTGTTCTGATAATGCTGGACATACGCCGATAACTTCATATCTCGAATGTTTCTAGACGTTTACTTGAAGCATCCGTAAGTGTCCATGCCTCTGATCCCGATGATAACATTGAGAAAATGTAATATCGGGGTACTCTGATTAGGGTCTACAGTTTTAAATTTAAATTGTAAAACACCTTTCTAATTAGGTTAAAGGCATTTCTTGTCTTCTCTATACGAAGCCTGGTTTATTAGTGATTCCAGAAAAGTTATTTTCTCCCCATTACCTCTGCAGGCTACGTAGCCTATGATAGATATGGCATTGTAAACACAGTAATGTCATATAGGGAACATCTTATCAAAAAAAGCTGAATGTAAAACCTAGTTAAAGACAATCTAATTGTATGTTGATGTAACAAGTTTAATTGAGATCGCCATTTGTTTATTAATTTAACGTCTCTTTATGCTGATATGGCTTATCGGACGATACTACAGTGGGATTCATAAATTTTGCCTATCCAGGTATAATTAGGATATGGATCTTTAACTAGTACCTGACACCGCACAAGATAAGGACCGCCATTTTACGTCTCCTCCGAAGGTCGACACAACTAAGGATATTTTTCACCTCTAAAAAATCCAATGCCAGGCTATGAACCCACGATCTTGGGCATATTAAGTTGTTATGCTAACCACGAGACGACTGCTGACCCTTAATTGAGATCGTTAAGCACACGTCTGATGTTATACCCCAGAAAATGGGAGAAATGAATAAGGATTTATTTTATTTTTTATTTAGTAATATTGGTAGACTGCTCCGGGACAAGTTAGAACAAGCGTACTCTACACCTCAGGAACAAGCGAGATTCACGGTTGGACGGTTATGTACGGACAATATTTTTGTTGTCCATCAACTAATCGAGAAGTCCCAGGAAAGGACGCAGGAACTTCACATGGCCTTTATAGACCTAGAACAAGCTTATGACAATGTGCCTAGAGAGGTTATGGATAGCACTTGAAGAAGCAGTCATTAGTAGGGCTCTGATAAAGGCGGTGAGACACCTATACAACAACGACATATATCAGATAAAATGCGGTAACCACCTTTCGAATGGTACTGAGGGATTGAAGCAAGGGTGTAGCATGTCACCCACTCTCTTCAAGATATACCTTAACGAAGCAGTGAAACCGAGCAAAGCTGGGGTGGGTCGCTAGTAAATAAATCCCATAAAATGAAAAAAGTAATTATTTATGGATTCTTACAGATCCACACTTCAAAGGATAACTAATCTCATGTATTATCTGTATAGAGAATTATTTAAGAAACTTTAGATGGTTTGGTAAATAAATGTAAAAACATTATCTATAAACCGGACTAGAGTGACAGTTCCTTATCCAATATTTGCTCTACTGTTAATTCGGACTCAACGACGAGACAACCCCTCTCCCCGGTCAATCTCTCCTAAGATTTGGCGGGATAGTTCCTGGAAGTAGGGGGAGTGTTAGCTGGCGCCTCCGAGTCCAACATCTCAGTCGATACGGCTGTCATGAGTATCTTTGATCAACGAATTATAATAAGATATTTCTAATATTCGATTAAAAACGGCTTCATCCATCCTTATTGCTGTTTTAATAAAATAAAAATAATTTATTAATATTTTTGATCAATACATTTTATTTAATACATTTATTATTTTGTCTTCTTAATAAATATTTTCCATTCTAACAATGCTATGTTCTGTCCTTTAAGGGGTATTTATATTATTTATCTTGAGATAGCATGACTTATTATTGAAGATAATTACTCAAACGTATTATTTACTTTAGTCTCCATAACTGTTTCGATTCCTTTCCAAAGGCTAGTTGTGGGTTTACCAATTTACTAATTTTATCAAACATAATACCTTGATAGAACTATCTAAAATTTAATAAGGAATATACGGTGAATAAGCACAGTTCCATCATAAAACAAATATTAAAATAATGTGAAATAACTAATAATGATTCAGATTGCTATTCTTGCCATCATACACATATTTAAATTAACGCTTACATATTATAACAGGGGAACATATAGAGTTCTTCGCCGGGTAGGGTGTCTCCCAGATCAGCCGTCTTCTGACTCTGTTGCTGATTCTTCTGTTCTCTTTCGTAACTCTTCAGGACATTAGACTCTTTCGTACCTTTTGCAGATATACCTCCCTCCCCCCCCCCCTTCTACGTTATATTCCTTCCTTGTCTATCCTTCCTTTGGTACATGGTTTTTGGTAACCGTCATTTACCTTATTCTCTTTCTATGACAATTCTTATTTTGACTTGACACTTCTAAAACCTACGGCCTTTAGGATACATATCAGACTAATATTGAGATAATAAGATAAGATTTCAATTACAGTTTTTAATTTAGGAGAAATTACTTTAAACAAACATAATTATTATATTCCTTTGTTTGTACTTAAAGAAGTATGACAGGTCAACAACGCCTCTGATTCGCTATAAAAAATTTCGTTTTATATGGAGGTGAATATGGCACACAGCCAAGCATACAAGCACGCTCACTCATACACATGCACTCATAGAATTTCTTATTGTTAATTTATTCCCTATGAATGGCAATGCCGGCCCTGTTTGTTCTGAAAGCCGATTTGGATAATTGTACAGTCGAGGTTCGGACGTTCGGATAATCACGCTCTACTTTACTACTTTAATTTGTGACATTAGTGCTTCTAATATTGAGTTTCTTAAAAATAACAATTATATGTTTTTATAATTTAGATAACACATTTAATTAATTTAAATTTAATGTCTCCGACTATAATTAGCAAAAGACTTACATGGAACGTACATACAAAAATAAAAAGAAAAGAACTGACTAGATGGTACAAACAACATCTTCTGAGCTACAGATCGTCACTTGACTTGAGGAATAAACGACTTATCTACAATAGTATACTAAAACCTATTTGGACATATGGAGCAGAACTTTGGGGTTCAGCAAAAAAAGTTCACATACACAAGATACAAACAACACAGTCCAAATTCTCAGAAAAATTATTAATGCACCATGATATATTTCGAATCACACTTTACATGATATGAACATTCCCACAATAAAATCATATATTCATAACAAATACATAACATTCCACTCATCGACACAATATCACCCAAACCCACTCGTTCTTCCGCTTTCCTACTCCCTGTTACCTGGACTTGATAAAAAAAGGTTAAAAAGACATTGGCCAAGAGACCTACTCAACAATTGATATATTTTTTTCCCAATATAACTGGATGAACAGGTAGAAAAGCGAAGAGAAAGATACTTCAATCAAATTTGCTGGAAGCGCAATTGCGCAGGTGCAAATGCAAATTAAATAATAATAATAAATTTAATGAAGTTATAAATTTAAATAACTAAAAGTTCCTATAATGTGTAATACCTTTGTGCGTCGGTGTACCTTTCTCCGTTAGAACATTTTTGGCTCATCTCTCAAATCCAGAACTTTTAAATATAACCCCTTCTACAATAACATAATGAGTTGATTTTAATACCAACTTCCTCCCTCTTTACAACGATAGACATACTATCTGGATAGACAATATACAAACAAAACAAAACATCAATAAAAAATTCCTCTCACTCCATCTCTTCATTGTGCCTACTAACTCCCTTACCAGTAACCACACAATGTTGCTATTCCACTCCACTCGTAGTAAATATTTCCTTGGATCGTTCTAACGGAGCATCAATGGCCGAAACCCTTCCTGCATCTTTTATACACAGCAATTCAAACCTTGTTTATATTGATAGTAAATGAAATTCCGTCCCTCCGATCACTACTACACTCCCCGCTCAACTAGCGCCTTTAAACGTTCTTCATCTACTCAAACATCTACCATACTTATAAAGCATGTTTTTTCTTATGGAGAATAGTTAAAAACGATGGTCTCTTCTCCTCAATGCCTTATTTCATTGATTTCAGAAGCCTGTGTTTTCCACCAGAAATACAATTCTTATTGCTGATTCTAAATAGGCTATTAGGTTTGTGGAACGTCTTGGAGCAAGGTTCTGTCTCTAATTCATGAGTCTCTTTGGACTGATGGTGTTAGATGTGTCTTCTTTGGTGTGATTTAATCTTTTGGTGTACATCATGATGCTGCCTTTTTTTTTTTTAGATTAATTTATTCTTTTTATTTGAATACTACCAGTGGGTAGTTTCTCTACTTGTCATTAGCTCATGTCATTATCTATCACTTAGCTTATTTACTTGTTGTAATACATTTATACATAAATATGAATAAATAAATTTTAAAAAAATTATTTATTGATATTTACAACTGTAATAATATTACAACAAATAAATCTGCTGAGATGAACAAACCCATCGGTAGCACTTCAATAAAGTTCTTTAGTAGAAGGTCTCGAAGCCATCTTCTTTTCAGACGCCTCGGAGGGTTATCAGGAATATTATGGGAAGCAAGTTGAAAGACTAGCGGATTCAAGTGTGTATGGAGCTTGTCATGGAAGGATAGGTATCTAGTTTGGGCCAAATCAGCAAAATATGGGTTTTAAAGATCATGATGGATGAGTTTGTTTGTGACATAATAAGGAGCATTGAGGATTATACGAAGGATTTTGGATTCTAAGAATTGGATACGAAATGAATTGGATGGTTTAGTAGAGCCCCAAAGCTCAACTCTGTATGTCCAAATAGGTCTGATAAATGTCATGTAAATGAGTGTTTTGTAATTAATTGGGAGATTAGAGAGTTTGTCCAGTAAATGTTGAAGTAGGCCAAAACGTCGAACAGTTTCTTGTGTTTTCAATCTTGTATGAGGATTCCAAGTGAGCCGTTTGTCCAGATGGAGTCCAACGTAACGTATCTGTTCGACAGGGATCAGTGGAATATTACTAAAGGATACAGTAGGGCAGGAATTCGTAGGTTTACGACGAAGAGTGAAGGTAATTTGATGGGATTTGTTAGGATTTATTTTAATTCTCCAATTTTGACACCATTCTTGAAGGTTTGACACAGGGGATTGAAAAGATTGGGAGGCAACAGATGGATCCTTATTTACTGATAACACACATTTGTCATCAGAGTACGTAGTGAGGACAGTGCTTGGATGGATTGGGATGTCAGCTGTATATATCGTGTATAGGATGGGACCCAAAATACTACCTTGAGGAACACCGGCAGACTGGGTGAAGAGGGAAGAGTAGGAAAAATTATGCTTTACTTTAAAGGTTCTATTACTGAGGCAGGAAGTGAGAATAAGGAAGTAAGTAGAAGGTAAGAATTTACGGAGTTTGTATACAGTATACAATATAATGTACAGCAGACCCGGATGCCAGACTCGATCTACGATGCTGCCTTGATTGACAAAACGTTAACTCATTAGTTTTTTCCTATGTTTTAGAGACTTAAGGATTTGCTTTTTTAGATTTTTTTAATTATTACGCTATTATTAAAAAATATTTGTGATATTTTAAACAATTTTGTAATGTAACCATTATACTGGTGAAACGAAATTAAGTATATAAAATCCCAGTATATGTTATTATACTAAATAGATTTTTTAATCTATCTAACCTTTTATCTTCAAAAAGAATATTGAAAAAACATAATATCCCTTTTTGCTTTGAGGTGGCAAATTAGTTGTAATTGGATGCTGAGGGTAAATATTATATCGGTGTTTAAATAAAAACAAAGCTTTAGCTTAGTTAATGAGCGACGTAGTGCATTGATAAACAGCTAGTGTGGTAATGGTCCATAATCTCCCCCCACCATGCATGGTGGCCTTGATAAAGAAAGCCAGAATTAGATGGATGGGACATGTGGAAAGAATGTCAGACCACAGGATACCAAAGAGAATGCTCCATAAGAAACCAGACGGCAAACAGAGCAGATGACCCAGTCGGATCAGATGGCTGGACGATGATGATTTGAGAGTACAAGATTGAAGGAAAATATTGTAAGATCGCAGGAATTGGTTGGCTGTGGTGGTGGAAGCCCGGTTTCTTGCAGGACCTTAGAGCCAAAATAATACATTGGAGCGTCGATTAAACTGGTCGACAAGGTTTTTTTCACAAGAGATCTGAATAGTGAATCTAGTGGCATTTTCCATCCTGAATTCAGATATGTAGTCAGAATTTTCCCATCAGGCATAGTTTTTCTGTAAAAGCTACTTTTCAAAATATGATTTTAGCGTTTTCTTTGACCTGTCATAGGAACCGTTACCTCATATGTAGCTATTTTACTCAAGCTGTATTATTGAAATTATTTGCAATGTCATGCTGAAGCGCAATAAAACATGACTGTGTAGGTTCATTGTTGTTCATTGTTGTTCTTTATACATGTTCAGACCTCTTTGGCATTGTGATGTGTAGTATTGAGCTGACTGTGAGATTGTTGAGTAGTGAAATATTTCCTTCCTTTCTGTTTAGAAGTGTATTGTGTATGTTGTGCATGTTGTATTTATGTGCTTTATTTTTTCATCATGCCAAGAAATTGTGTAAATCATGCAGATAATTTCTGCTATATTTGTGGTGAGCTGACCTTCAAGTCTCAGAGGCGAAATTTGACCCCACTTGTAAAGAAGTGTTATAAACTTTACTTTGGCTGTCAAGTTGGTGATTTTGATAAGCGCTGGGCCCCAAATACATGCTGTGTTTCGTGTGTTAGACTGCTGACTGGGTGGAAAAATGGTACACATCATATGCCATTTGCAATTCCCATGATTTGGAGGGAACCGAAGGATCATTTAACTGACTGTTATTTTTGTTTGACAAATATTAAATGAATCACATCTAAAACAAAATATACAGTTAAGTATCCGAATTTGCAATCTGCAATGAGACCTGTCTTACACAGTGAAGAGTTCCCCGTACCAGTATATGCAGATACAACCTTAAGTGATAATTCTGGTTCTGACCTGACTGAAACTTCAAATGATTCAGATGAAAATAAAAATGATCTTACATATGAAGCCAGTAGCTGTTCATCAGAACCATACTTTTCCAATCAGCAAGACCTTAGTGACTTGATTCGCGATTTAAATCTGTCTAAACAGCAAGCGGAAGTTTTAGCTTCCAGACTCAAAGGGTGGAATCTACTCCATAAAGATGTAAGAATTAGTAGATATCGTAGCCGCCATAGTGTTTTCAAAGTATACTTCTCTGAAGAAAATGGTATTGTGTTTTATAATAATATTTGTTCAGTTATGGAAACTCTTGGGTTTCAACACCGGCCAGATGAGTGGCGATTGTTCATAGACTCCTTTAAAGTAAGTTTGAAGGCTGTGTTGCTACATATTGGCAATAAACTTCCATCAATACCGGTAGCGCATACCACTGATATGAAAGAGACATATGAAAATATGAAACTAGTTTTAGAGAAAATACAATATGGAAAATATGAATGGAATATCTGTGGTGATTTAAAGGTCATTGCTTTATTGCATGGTTTGCAACTTGGGTTCACCAAATTTTGCTGTTTTTTGTGCGAGTGGGACAGCAGAGATAAGAAGTCTCACTACGTTAGAAAGTCATGGCCAAAACGTGAATCTCTTATCCCTGGCCAGAAAAATGTTGCATGTGTCCCTTTAGTGAAGCCTGAAAAAATATTTTTACCTCCATTGCATATTAAGTTAGGAGTTATGAAAAATTTCGTCAAAGCTATGGATAAACTTTCTGACGGATTCTTGTACTTGAAATCGAAATTCCCCAAAGTCAATGATGCTAAATTGAAAGAAGGAGTTTTTATAGGACCACAAATCCGATCATTAATGGCTGATGAACATTTCGAGGGACTGTTAAATCCACTGGAGAAAGCAGCCTGGCAGTCTTTCAAAAGTTTGTGTTGCAATTTTCTTGGAAACCATAAAGCAGAAAACTATCGTGACATAGTGGCTGATCTGCTTTTTTATAAAGCTATGGGATGCAACATGTCTTTAAAAATTCACTTCTTGGACTCTCACTTGGACTTCTTCCCCGAAAACCTTGGAGCTGTCAGCGATGAACACGGTGAGCGTTTTCATCAGCAAATTTCTACAATAGAGAAGAGGTACCAAGGCAAGTGGAGTTCCAATATGCTAGCTGACTACTGTTGGACTAAAATGAGAGACGTTCCAGATGCAAATTTACCCGAAAATCACTATCTACCACTTTCTAGGTAAGTCAGAATCAGTAGTTATAATTTTGAGTTAGATAGCTAGTTACGGATTTTTTGGAATATTATAAAAAATTCAAATGAATATCACACAAAACTCCTGCCCGATGGGGAAAAACTGTAATTATATTTGAATTCAGCACGAAAAATACTTTTAGAATCTGTTATTTTAATTCTTGTGAAAGAAAAAAAGTTAAATTTTGTCGACCAGTGTTATCCGAACTAATGTAGTCAAGGGGGATTCGGATAATTGAAATTCAATAAAAAATAAAAATATACATAAATGAACAAGTGTGAAAGGAAAATCTAATAATGAAAAGTTTATAAAAAACATGATTGTTTATTTACGTAAAAATATATGTACATCATGATGTGCACGATCTTTACTCATTTTGTAATCTGGAGGTGCAGCTTCTTTTCGAGATACCAACGACTTGGACGGTAAAACTTTCCAATAGAGGCACGTTTCGTCCGCATTGTAAACAAAATCCAAATCATATTCACTGTCTTCGAGATATTTCTTCAAATTCTGTGGAAAAGAAACTGCTGCTGGAGCGTCGGCATTTAATTTTTCACCGTGAATTTAAATTTGCCGTATCCCATGTCGTAATTTAAAATTTTTCAGTCAACCATCACTTGCGACAAATTTCGGGTCACCTCCAAGCTTCATGTTTAATTCCAACGCTTTTACACACAAAATGGGCCCTAATATGGGCTGACCAGAGGACTGTTGTTGCAAAAAACCACGTGTAAACAGCATCTTCCAACAATTCACTTTTCGCTTTTTTCAGAGTTTTATGACTGGAACTGTCCGCCTCACTGTAAAGATTATTTTCGTACCTGGTGATTGAATCAGAATTATTTTTCATTCCCGTTATGGTTGATTTACCAACACCGAACTCCGTAGCTAATGTGTCTGACCCGATACACCTTTTTTTAGCCGCATAATTATTTCCAATTTGTCTTTTAATGGAAGAACCCCTCGTTTTCTTTTTGTTGACATGCTGTAATTTTTAAACAAAAATTGATCACAAATACGATGTACACCTCACAAAGTATGATTTAAAACCGAAGATGAGCAACCTATTACCAACCAAATGAATAGGAAGGAATTCAGAGAAACAAATGAAATTTACAGTTCTCAGTTAACAAATGCGTATTGAAATCTAAGTTTTTTTTTTGTTGTTTCCGAGAAATGATTACTATATGAAATGGGTCCCCTTATTGATGTTCATGGAAAAAATCATTTAATTTTTCGTCAAATTTGATTTAAAATAACAATAATTTAAACAATACAACAATTAATACAATCCTACTTCTTTGGCCCAAATGTAGGAAAAGATAAAACGTTCTCTAAATACTTTCAAGTAGTAGTTGTTCAACTAGTTACTGCAGTTTCCGCTAGGCTGCAGCACCAAGTCGGCACTGATCACAGAACATTGAATAGACTAGAAGCGGCAAAGGCTAGCTGTGGGATGGCACCAGCTCTGAGGCCTGTTCCCCCACTCCTTTGACCCCCTTGGGCCATTGTTGCCTTTTCATTCGGAGTTCGTACGTTGTTTGTTTGTTTCCATTATTGATTCACGATATTTTTTTACTTCCTTAGTAATTTATTTTCGAGTTACTATTGTTGTGTAAAAGCTAATTACAATATGCCTTGTTGTGTCGCCTTTGGATGCAGTACAAAAAAGCCCGATAAACAAGCAGTACCTCCAATAACATTTCACTCGTAAGTTTATTGTCCTTTGATTATTTAAAACAATTTTTTCTCAAATAATATTCTCTTATAATTTAAAGATCTCATTAACAATTACTTATTAGTTATTATGCTAAAAAAAGAACAATAAGTGTTGAAATTAAATAAACTACCCGCATCTTTCTTATGGTTCAATTAAATTGCAAAGCAAACACATAATTACAAGTACCTAAAAACAAACAAAACGATAGGTTTATGTATTATTTTTTTTATTTTATTTTATTTTTATTTTTATTTTTTGGGAGAGACGAGCAATTAAAAGGCACACCTCTCCGATTCCACATGTGAAAAACGCTCGATCCCCCAACAAAAAGAAATTTTAAAAAATGCTAAAATTTGCAGATGACAAGTTGAGTGAATTGACAAATAAAGTCAATCAAACATCTTCTCAATTTGAACAACTGACTTTAAGTTTAAATGTTACTCAGAAGGAACTGTTCTCAACCAAGAATTCGCTTATAGGAAAAAGAAAGAAGCTAAAGAACCTTCAAAAAAGGGCAAAAAGATACCAAAAAAAGAATTGCGATTTGAAAAAAATCATATTAGAATTAAAAAAAAGAAGTTTCTTGGCCGATAAATATGCCGACATGCTTGAGAATTTGTCAAAGACATCCTATGCTCTTTATCAGAGGTAGTTGTTGAAGTCTTCCAATCCAAAACTTGTAAAAATTTATGACGAGAGACTAAGGGCGTTCTCAATTACACTAAATTTTCTTTCTCCAAAAGCTTACGATTTCGTTCGAGACCAATTCGATACATGCCTACCCCACAGGCGAACGATCGGCCGTTGGTACACTACTGTCAATGCATCTGCTGGGTTTAGCAATGAAGTGTTAAGAGTGCTCAAGGAAAAATGTAAAGAAGAAAAATTGATCTTCGCCCTGATGTTTGACGGAATGGCGATCAGGAAACGCATTGATTGGGACGGATCAAAGTTTTTTGGCTACGTGGATTTTGGCTGTAAAATGGACAACGAGGAAGCTCCTCGTGCCCAAGAAGCAATAGTTTTTCATCTGGTCGGAGTAAATACCGATTGGAAGTTGCCACTTGAGTATTTCCTGATCAATTCTATCACAGGCGAGCAACTTTACAATTTGACTTGTGTTGCTCTTGAGAGTTTGAGGAAGATTGGTGTCATTGTAACCTCTATTACATGCGATGGTGAATCACACAACCTAACTATGCTGAAGAAGATAGGATGTGATTTAAGTGATCCAAAAAATATTACGTGCAAAAGATCGTGGGGGGCTGATAATTCCCGCAAAAGATGTAACCAGCATTAGTGAAATTTGTGAAAAAATATTCCAGGCACAAGAAAAAACAAAACAAATGTCTCTATTAACAGAAAATCGTTACCTTTCGATCTTAATAAAAGAATGGGTGGGAAAAATCTTTTTTCCACAATCACACTTTTTAGATGAAGAAATTCATTATTCTTCTCTAATAAGGTCTATAGGGAAGCTTTATTTTAGGACGAGAATGTACCATTATGTTAAAAAAATAATGACAGCGTTAACAAAATTAGATTTATTTCAAATAAACTAGTTTTATTTAAGGGCCAATAAATAATTGTATAAAACGAAAATGAAGTTCAAAGGAAAATTGTGATATAATATTTGTAAGAAAAAATAACTAATAAATAGTTATAAACTACGTTATCTAAATATTTAAAGTCCCAATTTAAAACTGTCGTATGAACTTATATGACGAACTGCACCCAATATAAAACCTTAAAAATTATTATAAACCCCTCAAAAAAATTAAAGGATCAAGTTGTTACATTATTTATTTTTGTCAATAATGTATTTTCATATTTTTTTTTGTTCTTGTTCTTCTAAATGGGAAAGCACAGAAAGATCCCAACGGAAATTAAAAGAGAACTAGACAACAACCAAAAATATGAAAATACATTATTGACAAAAACATAATGTAACAACTTGACACTTTAATTTTTTTAAGAGCGTATTGTTTAGTACACGTTGAATTATTACACTTATGCAATAGAAAAATGTTAGTTTTTATTGTACCTAAATAAATTAAATATGTCATAGATGTTGTTTGTTACTGGATAAAAAGATTAATAACATAAAGGCGAAGGCATGAGGCGGGATCAGGGGGTCAAAGGAGTGGGGGAAGCTGGTGCCATTCTCACTCATAGGGCGAGCCCCGGCTAGCGCTTCTAGTCTATTCAATGTTCTGTGGCACTGATGTACTCGAAGTAGTTCGATAATGGTCTGCTATTATCAGGACCTGTGGATTTCTTAACCTTTTGAAAACATGTGTTTTGTTTACTCTCAAACTTTCAACTGTCGAAACCGTTCCACGTATGTTACAACTTTGGTAAATACCTGATTAACTACTTTACTTAGTACGGTTTAGGTTTTTGGTAAATTATATAATAACAACAGCTCTAGAAACCTCAAAAATATGACCTACTTTGGCCCACCTGTTTTGTGGGCCAAAGTAGGTTGTGTTTTTGAAAACTTATTTTTTTAGTTATCGCTATGTATTATGGGGGAGGCGGAATCATGAAGGACATTTTTTTTGCACAAAGAACAATGTTGGTTTGCAAGAAATAGGTCACGCAGGTAGAAGGGTGTCCCCTATGGCCCCCTTATGGTCAAGGTGACTGAAAAGATAAGAAAAGGTGGGGGTCTAAGACTCACTGGAAAGAGACTCTTTCCATAGATCCCAAGGAGCAAGGAGGAAGCGGAAGACGGACCCGAGAAAAAGTCTGGATATAAGAAGGATGGAATACATCCTATTAATAAAGAATAAGTTTTAAAACGGTTACCTTTTAAGGATGTATCTGTTAATTTGGAACTGGTTGGAGAAACCTTCATTCACCATTTGGAACAAAAAGAAAAGAGGTTGTTCAGCCCAGAACAATAAGAAAACTGAAAGTTGCAGCTGGTAAGAGCATTACAGTCCATGATACTACTCAATATCAAGAAATGCAAAAGAATCAGAAAGAACAACTGAAAAGAGAAAGAGAAATGAAAAAAAGCAGAAACAAGAAGTAAGAGAAAAACAAAAACTTGAAAAAATACAACAGAGAGAATTGAAAAAGAAAAAAAATGTAAATGGTAAATCCCTGAAGAGGTAGACTACAAAAAAGCATAACATCTCATCAACAGAAAAAGATAGTGATAACTACAGCCTCATTTCTTCAGGTCTGGTTTTTTCAAGTGATGATGAAAAGGAATCGGTTTACTCAGTTGTATCACCTACTTCTCAAAATGGCAACAATCCTCAAGATAGTACCGAATCTCCAGAAGAAAACACCAATATTCCTCCAGAAAGTATTCCTAAAGAAAATTAAAAGGCAAATCTAAAAGAAGGAAATTTTGTTGTGCAATGGAACAGGCTAGAGTTCTGTGGGATAACTGTGACTATGATGGATCAAGGTGCTGTTGTTGAGTGCATGGAATGCACTAACAAATTTTGGAAGTGGCCAGCAATAAAGGACACTTTGTTTTATGAATGGGCCGCTATAAAGAAGATATAGACACTCCAAAATTGATGAAAAGAGGACTCTTCCTTGTCAGCAATTAGTGAGACATAAAATAAATGTGTATTTTTTAAATTGTTAGTTTTTTGTGCCTTTTTATGAAAACAAAAATGTTTAAATGAATTTTAAATGTATTCTTCTGTCTTATAAATAAATTCCTTTACTACCCCTAGTCTTTCTTTAACCCAACCTAATTCCACAATGCTTTTAAGTAGGTAAAATATTGAGCCAACATAACCCAAACATGAGGGCAACATTGGCCCAAGTAGAAAATACAAAGAAAAGAAGAAAAACTTAAATTTTTATTATTTAATTTTAATTAATATTTATTTAATTAAATTAAATTTTTATTATTTAATTATTTTGCTCCTCTGTAATTATTATTATTGAAACATTTTATTTCTCAACTATCTTGGTGCTCCTCTGAAAGAGCAGCCCGAAGAAGTTGAGTAAATAAGATTCGAGGATCTCATTAGAAATAGATATTGTCTGAGGATAACTCAAGGATTAATAATATTTTCGATACAAATAAAATCAAAAGTGGAAAACCCTCTTTTTCTGGAGAGTTAAAAATCTGGTTCATTCACAATCAGTGTGTATCATCGAAAATATTTCAACTATGCCATTCTTTATGGTTTTGTTATGTAGAATTATATATTAATACTCTATATAAATTTTATTTCAAATATCAATCCTAAAGCAATCGCTAAAGATCGAAAAAGAAAAATGTGTTTTTGTTGCTAATTCTAAACACACCCATCTAATTCTCTCTCCTAGTAGAAACTGAGATTAGATGGTAACTAATCCAGACAAAGTTAAACATTTTAGAAAACGTCTAAGGCACACAAAAAATATATGTTTATGGCATTGATTTTTTAACAAAAGGCAAGTGTCGGAATTGGTTTAAACAATTTTTTTCACTAACATAAGACTGAAGTTGATGATGTCAAAATGAAAGCCATAATTGGATCGAATCGTCTCGTAAGTGTACAAGAGATTGCAAAACAGTTAAATGTACCACACACAACAGTTGAAATTCAAATAAAATATCTTAGACTTGTTAAGATGCTCGATATTTTGGTTCCGCGCAAATTGAAAGGAATTCCCCTAACACCATTAATCAATATTTGGGGAATGCATTTCATAAGTAAGATAAGATGGTAATACACCTGAACCTTCGTCTACAAAATCGTCAATCCAAATAGATCAATGTCCAAGCATGATGACCCAGCACAAACCATATCAAAACTGTATTCACAAATATTCTCATGATCACAAATATTCATTTCTCTTGCTATGTATTTCTTTTAAAGGCAAGTAAAAATAAAAGTTGATAGGAGAAGGTAATACAAATAGAAAAAAAACCTTTATTAAAAACTTTAATAACGGTGGTTTTAGATTAAGAACATTTATTTATCTTCAGGCTTATTGAAGACAAGAGTGTAAGCACACTTTCCACAGTAGTGCCTGTCCTCCATGGCAGCCATGAAGACACCAGCACCGCACTGTTCAGAAGGGCATTCCCTCCTCAACCTGCTGATTTTACCGTTCTCATCAACCTGCAGAAAATCAGAAACGTCAATTAGAATTAAATTTGTTTTGTTTTTTTGTGAACTAATCCTTACCAAATTTTAAAATGAAATGAAAACAGAAAACTATTTAACAAGCTGACATAATTATGTTGCAATTTGTCTACTGATCATCATGCACAAACATTATGTATAGTTATGGCCACAGAGAGAAAGATGGGCACAAGGGATTAACGTCTTAAGTCCTTTAGCTGCAGAGATTAAGATTGGATTAGAACCATCTGGAAGATTCTAGAATGGTGCGTCTAGAAGGTTCGACCTTGATATAAATACCCCCACGCCGCGAAGCGGCAGTCAGTATTAAACCAGGCGGTGTGATGAACAAGTGAATCAGTAATAAGTGAGTGTCAGTGTGATAAACTAGTCAGTGTTGAGCCGGCCAGAGTAATAAGTCTATCAGGAAACTGTGACAGTCTTGTAAGTGTAATAAACTGTTTCTGTTTGTTACTGTGTGTCAGTTAGTTATATTTGAAGATTCTTACGGTCGGTGGACTTTAATTAGTGAACTGTAAGTGTTAATTTGTAGTTATAAGCTCTAGCGTAATTTTATTGTATTTGTACAAATTTATGTAAATAGTTAAGCTATTTTGTAGTAGTAATATCTTATATTATTTTTAGTAATTAAATAGGCCTAGGTTATAATAAATATTTAGAATATTGTTATTGTAAATTTATATTAGTTTAATAATTTAATTGTTAATAACTTAATTGTATTCTTTTAGTCTCTTTGTTAATAAATATTGATATCTTTAATTAAGGAATAGTTAATAATAATTCATTTTAAAACCCAGCAGCCCTTAACAGTATGTATAAAAATTAATAATCCTTAAGTGGTCAAAACAAATGTATAATTTTTAGTTGTGAGAAAATAAAACTCATATTAGTGGAAGAAAATTGTCCGGATAGAGGTCAATAAATTTCTCTTAGATATGGAGAAATGATTATTAAGTAGCCAACATTTCGATCTACTTTGCAGGTCTTCTTCAGGGCTAAATATGCAAAATACAGATAATTGAAAATTAAAAAACAGTAATACTATAATATAATACTATAATAAAAAATTATTATAGTAATACATTGTCTGTATTTTGCATATTTAGCCCCTGAAGAAGACCTGCAAAGAAGGTCGAAACGTTGGCTACTTAATAAACATTTCTCCATATCTAAGACAAATTTATTGACCTCTACCCGGACCATTTTCTTCCACATATATTATCAAGGTCAACTATTATCATTCAAGATAAAACTCATATTATTACAAGTTACTAAAAAGTGTTTGATTTAACAATTACGATAGTACACTCATCAAAACAAAAACAGCCCTATCTTCTTTTTTTATGCCCTATTGTAACAATTCTTTAGTTATTACTATTTTGCTTCATAGAGAATTTAATTGTCATTATTAAGCGATGATAAGCGACAAATTCCTTTAGATCAGGATATACCAGGTCTGCAAGTTTAAAATGTCGTTTTAATTCCAATAGAATGCGCTCTTAGCCTATTGAAGGATTTGCTTATCTCTAAACGCTATTTTGTTTGTTAGTCATTTGTTTACAAAAGTCAGTTGTTTTTAAGTCGTTTACGTGGACATATCATACCTTTCTTTGGTGTTAAAAATGTCTAATTTTAAGCCAAATAAAGAGCATTTGCGGCATGTCATGATTTTCTTATTCAATCAAAAGAAAAAGGCATCTGAATGTCATCGAATTCTTGTTGAGACTTATGGCGATCTTGCTCCAACCGTCAAGACATGTGAACGTTGGTTTCAAACGTGGTGATTTTGATGTTACTGATAAAAAACGAGAAAATCGACCAAAAAAGTTTGAGGACGTCGAATTGCAATCTTTATTAGACGAAGACAATACCCAAACCCAACAAATGATGGCAGAACAGTTGAATGTCACTAGACAAGCCATTTCCGATCGCCTGAGAGCTATGGGAAAAATTCAAAAGGTTGGAAAATGGGTTCCACATGAATTGGACGAACGACAGATGGAAAAACGAAAAATTGTGTGCGAAATGCTGCTTTTACGCCACGAAAGAAAGGGTTTTTTGCATCGAGTTGTAACTGGCGATGAAAAATGGATTTATTTTCAGAATCCCAAACGAATAAAATCATGGGTAACGCCAGGACAACCATCCACATCGAGTGCAAGACCGGATCGTTTTGGGAAGAAGACAATGCTGTGTGTGTGGTGGGATCAGAAGGGAGTAGTCTACTACGAGCTTCTCAAACCCGGCGAAACAGTCAATACCGACCGCTACCGACAACAAATGATCAATTTGAGTCACGCATTTATCGAAAAACGCCCAGAATGGGCTCACAGGCACGCCAAAGTCATTCTTCAGCATGATAACGCTCCTGCACATTCAGCCAGATTGACTAAGGAAACGATTTCTTCACTTGGTTGGGAACTCCTACCCCCATGCCTTCTGATTATCACCTATTCTCATCGATGGGACACTCATTGGCTAAGCAACACTTTAACAATTTGGAGGATGTAAGAAAATGGCTCGATGAATGGATTTCAAATAAAGATGAAGCATTCTTTTGGAATGGTATCCATAAATTGCCCGAGAGATGGACAAAATGTGTAGAAAGCGAGGGCCAGTACTTTGAATAAAATATATTATACTTTTTTTTGTAAATTAAATTATATTTTAAGAAATAAACAACATTTTAAACTTGCAGACCTGGTATACATATATATATGTATGTTTATAATGTACCAACATTACCTAAATGAAATTAGATAATGTATCTCCCCAACCAATTCATAGCAAAAAAACTGTATATAAAAAGAAAACTTAGGAAGCTTCAATTTTTGTGTGGCTAAACTCAAGTCAGCAGTAAGATAATCAGATTTTGTTTTTTAAATTATAGTTCATAAAAACTATATTCAAATACAGATTAATTTTATAAATATGTAATAAAATTAAAGGAACAGATGCTATTTAAATTGGCTTTAATAAAAAAAATTTATTAATAGCCTCAGATTTACAGTTTTTCTTCAGCTAAATTCTACAGATAGCAAATACTCCAATCGATAATCATCATAGGCCATACATAAATATTAGGGAGAGAGATTAAGAAAGCATAAGAGTTCTTTTAATCAATATTTTTTTTAAGCTTTTCCCTTGCTTATCATATCAGTTCATAACTTACCACAATTAAGGAAAAAGCGACTTGTCATCAGTCAAAGAATGGTCATAAACTACCAATACAACTCTCACCTACTTACAATTTTTATAAACCCATCCAATAAATCCAAGCATATTTCAACAATAAGCTCTTCAAAACCAACAAGAAATAAAAGGATTCAAGTACTTTTCATAAATTAATCGCGTTAAATGCCAACAAAATTAGAACAATTTGATGTAAGTGGTCAGGCTCCTGAAAAGTTACTGAGTTTGATAACTATAAACATGTTATCATTAATAGTTTAAATATTGAGTAGGTATTTTAAATTGGGCTTTAGTCAATAAAAATTTATTAATAGCCTCAGATTTACAGTTTGTCTTCAGCTGAATGCTTCAGATAGCAAATACTCCAATCGATAATCATCATAGGCCATAAATACGTAACAATAGAACAATAGGAAAAGAAACTTCTTCCCAGGGGGGGTTAATTAGACATTTTTATTACTTTTTAAAAACATAGTCCACACTGTTAAACTATTCACAAGTTAAAAAAATACTTCCAGATATTGTTAAATTCTTCAAGATACCAACTTTACAGAGTTGGGTAAACCACCAACATGGAAACCGATACCTCAGGATCAAACCTCGGCAAATAACAGAATAAATAATCTGTCATAAATCTGAGACGACTAGATCTGCAGCACATCATAACTCTACTGAGCAACCCCATTCACCGCTAAACTTTATAATTACAATAAATAATGCATACTTTCGGTTTCATTATAATTATTGTTTTTGAGATGAACTACAAATACCATATGCATAACATTTTTTTGAGACTTGCCTATTTGAGCAGGGGGGAGGGGATTAAAATTATGTATTCTGTTTAAATTGCAATACTTAAATTTCAAAACCTTAATGTTTAAATAATTTAACCTTCATTATGCACCATAGAACTACCATTTATAAATTATACCTCCTTACAATTTAAAGCCTCAGATTTTATAATTTTCTTCCCCTTCTCTATCAGATAGCAAATACTCCTTGACTATTCATCATAGGCTTCAATAGTCAAGTCTTAAAACTATACTAATTATCTTATAAAAACTATTCAAAAGAAAATTTCTAAATTTAAATCTTAGGGATTTGTTTCCATGGTTCCCGAATTTCCATGGTTGAAAACATTTAACAAAATTGGTTCATAAATATTAGTTTAGAGCTTCTCTGAATAAAAACAACCATAAAAATAACCATCATCACCAAGCCAAGTCAATAAAATAACAAACCTTGTAATATTTAAGCACAGCTAGCTTAACCTTCTTCTTCTTGTGCTTGATCTTCTTTGGGGTGGAGTAATTCTTCTTCTTACGTTTCTTTGCACCTCCCCTAAGCCTTAACACTAGATGCAAAGTTGATTCTTTCTGAATGTTGTAATCAGAGAGTGTGCGACCATCTTCCAACTGTTTGCCAGCAAAAATCAAACGCTGCTGATCAGGAGGAATACCTAAACAATTAATATCAACAAAATGAACTCATAGAACATTTTTTTTTTTCATTCCTAACACAATACAGAAAAACTTTCATACCTTCCTTATCTTGAATTTTAGCTTTCACATTTTCGATAGTATCAGAAGGCTCGACCTCAAGGGTAATAGTCTTACCCGTGAGGGTTTTAACAAAAATCTGCATAACTGATGGGTCTCGCTTACTTTAACTATGCCAACAAAAACAAAATATACATTATAAATCTCACTTTAAAGCATTCCTTAGTATAAAATATGGAATAAAAATGAAAATAAAAGCCATTACATTTTTAATTCAGTACATATCCTTCAATCAGATAAAATATTCCACATATGATTGAACGGAATTTCAGTCGGGGAAAGATTTATCATCACTTTGAATGATAATTTTCGGTACTTGTGTGTTAACGCAGCCCTGGTTATTTTCGCCTACTGCTTCACATGCGCGACAGTTACATTTTGTAACAGTTATATTTCTAACAGCTGATTTGTTCTATGTTTCTTCTTGCTTACTGAATTTTGATTATTGCTGATTTATTGTTTCTTATTTGTTGTTTATTGTTTGTTTGCTAGTTTGTTTTAGATTGTTCGTTGTTATTATTTTAGTCACTTATATAATTAGTGTAAAATGCATATTTGGGATTTGCAGACAACAGAAGAAAAAGCTATTTTTTTTTTTGCAGGAGCAAAATATTTTACCAAAACAAAGAAAATGTAGCAATTCCCATGAAATGAAATTGTATTGTGGTGAACATTTCTTTTGGAAAAGCAATTTAAATCAATGTCGTAAGAAAGTGGGACTCAGAAAAGACAACTAGTTCGAGAACAGCAGAATCCCAAAATATAATAGCAAAATATAATAAACTATTGTTATTTTTCATAACTTGTTTGTTTTAATTATAGTGATTTTTTATTATTTGTATTTTTTAATTGTTCATCATATATTATATTTAAAATTTTTGTTTTTAAATAATTTTTCATTATTGTGATTTTTCATTACTTTTATTTCTTAATTGTTCATTGCTGTTTAATTAATTATTCATTATTATTATATTCCATTTTTCAATAAATTATTTTGATTTCTAATTGTTGATAATTTTTTAACCCCAATAAATAACTGTTAGAAATGTAACTGTTACAAAATGTAACTGCTTGCGCATGCGAAGTAGTAGGCAAAAATAACCAGGGCTGCGTTAAGACACAAGTACCTAATTTTCTAGTATTTTGTGTTTTCAAAATAGAGAAACGTTATGGGAGAAAAACAACTGACAATGCAAAAAACACATAAGTCTGGCTTAAAGGCATTCTCTTGTATTAACAATGAAATAAAAATACAAATAACATCATTTGTTTATTCTGTACATGTCATTCAATCAGATAAAACAATCCACATATGATTGAACGGAATTTCAGTCGGGGAAAGATATATCATCACTTTGAATGATAACTTTCAACTATTTTTTTTTCCAAATAGAGTAATGTTTTTGGGGGGGAGGGGAGAAACCCACTGGCAATGCATAATGTATGCAAAGAAACATACGTTATAAGTCTGAATTAAAAGCATTCTGTAGTATAAACTATGAAGTAAAAATACAAATAAAATCATCACTTTGATTAGTCAACATTTTAAGTCTGTCTTAAAGCATTCCTTAGTACAATCTATGAAATAAACCATCATTTTGAATAATCTAAAGGTTTCAATCAGATAAAACATTCCACATATGATTGAACGGAATTTCAGTCGGGGAAAGATTTATCATCACTTTGAAAGATGACTTATATAAATATCCTTTTCCTTGAAAAACAATTAATTTAAATGGGGGGGGGGGGTAAAATATTAGATAGTAAACTTATAATGGGAGTATCAACTTCACCATACAATAATAATTAAATAGAATGTTATAAATAATAATTAAACCAAAACGTTGAATAATATAAAATACAATCAGATCACAGACCCAAATGTCTAACTTTTAATTTTTAACAAATAAGGAAATTTTTAAAAAATAAGGTAAGAATATTGTAAAATAGTTAAATGGCATTTATTCACATCATAGCACTCAATGTAAGAAAAGAAACAGTTCGGTCAGGGAAATAATTTATAATCATGATGAAACCCATTTTAGATAACACTTCAAAAGCAATTAACTTATGTAGAATAGGCGAATAAAATTTTCTACTTAATATCAGAGTTTTGTTCATACTACAATAATTATTTGAAAACCGGAAATAAATTGTTTTTGAATTCTAAGAAGAAATGTTAAAAAGGCCCATCAAGATATTTCGAAGTAATATATGAAACACATTTAGTTATACAAATGAGTGAAAATAAAATATTAATGTATATCTCCTAAAGCACACTTTATCATATTATAAAAAAACCTGAAAGCATGGATTAACTCGTTTCTTATAAGGACAGACAGACTTATGAACTGAAAAAAAAACAAACTCTATTAAATACTGAAAGGCTGTTACTCAATGATATTTGCTAAGCTCAAATTACCACTTTGTATTATATCCACCAGTACCTTAAAGGTTCCTAGATAGTCAAAAAAATAATTCTACATTACAAACTACCTTATGTAATGTAATGTTAGAAAATTTAGAGCATTGGCAATAGAATAAAATTAAGAATTTGATTAGCAAAGATCAAATTATTCAGTTAGTATGAAATTTTAAAAAAAGTTGTTCATGATGGTTGAATAAAAAAATGACATTCACTCAGATAAATTGATTCCACATAAGAAAATGGAACGTTTCAGTCGGGGAAAGATTTATCATCATTATGAATGAATACTTATCTCTTTTAAATCTATAAAAGTAGATTTGAAACAGAACATAGAAAAATAATCAATGCCAAATTTAAAACTAATAGATTGAACAGTTAAATCTAAAATGAATTTGAAAAAGGGCAAAGTAGATAGATTGAACAATAGATCTTCTCCATAAACTGTTGAATAATAATAATTAAACATTTTAAACAGGATAGCAAATATCAGATGCTGGACACCAGTAGAGTTAAAAGGTATGAGATATAAAAATTAAAAAAAAAAACAGTCGCTTCAAGTTGAGTCACAATTTTAACTAGTATACATTTCCCTTATAAGCCTTTCAAAAAATACAAGTTATCATGAGCTTAAGAGTATGGAAAAGAGAATGTAATTATGGAAAATGTGTGTACTTCAATAATCATTTTATCTACAAATGGACATTTCAACAAAAATATCATCTATACTTCGAAATATCGGTTGTAACTTTTATTTCTTGATGAAATGATTACAGAAATCTACTCATTACACAAAATTAAATTCTCCTTTCCAGACTAAAGCTCACGATAACTTGTATTTTTGGAAAAATATTAAAAATGAAACCAATAAACAGTTAAAATTTGTTGTAATTCAACTCAAAGTGACTAGCTGCAGTACATATATGAAAACACAAGGCTTAAAAAGTTTTGTTACCAGTAAAGAGCATGTATGTCATAATCATCAAATTTAAGAGAAATGACATTCTTTCAGATAAATTGACTCCACATATGATATGGAACGTTTCAGTCGGGGAAAGATTTATCATCATTAAGAATGGACAGTTGATAATTCTTTTAAAACTTATGTAACTAAAAAAAAAAGTGATATATAAATATTGTATAAAATGTGAAATAAATAAAAATAGCTGATAGAAGAAGAAAATGGATAAAATTATTCTTTTGAAGCTATAAACAGATATAAAATGTTTCTCAGAAGCAACACCCCTTATATTTAATGAACATATGACACTGTCGTAATATAAGTAAATTAATTATAATGCAATTGAAAAAACCCCAATGCAAAGCCTTATGTTTCCAAATTTCTCCAGTAAAACACACACTTACCAGTCGACGTTGTGACATTATCAAGACACAAAAAAAGGTTAAATAAATCATATCTCGAAGAAGGTGCATTACATCCCACAATCAACAGCCCAAAAAGGCTCCAAACCTGAGACGGCATCCCACCACCAAGACGTTCAACATACTATTTATTTATTGAAGCTAACAAAGAGCACAAATTGGAAATTAAGGCCGTGAAAGATAGATTTTTTGAAGTAATTATTGGGAAACTATATTATACTTTGGAATTAAAAATTAAGAAAACGCATTTTTACAAAATCAACAAACCATATAATCACATGAATGGATGTAATACTAAAACCATCCTTGATAGTCCTAATATTGATAAATGCAATAGACTAAAAAAACATACTATAAATGATATATTGACTAAATATAATAATTTGCATAAGTAGCATTTAGTAGAAAACTTAGCAAACTTGTGCATTTCTCGCAATATACTTAATTCGCTGAGCTTAAGTGATAGAGCTAATATGTTTCCTAAAAACCTAAATAGGGATATCTTGAGCATGATTGCTGATACAGAAACGTTTTGGGAACGCATAGACACTTCAGATTAGGAGATGAAACCGATATATTTATATTTTTGCTGCTCTGAATGAAACCATTATTTAAGAGAGAAAAAATAATGTTCTTTCCGAAAATGCTCTATTTCGAATCCTATCCACAAAAGATGCTTTATTCTGCTCCAAGTTTGATTCAATCCCAACCGGAGCGAAATTTTTCCATCTTTTGAGGATTCAATCTGGGCCGGAACAATAAATATCGATCCTTCGTTTTTACTTTCTCATCCTTCAGACGAAAAAGGTATTGAAATCGCCAAAAAATTTGACTTTGATATTTTAATGTTTCTTGACGTTTCATAGGGTGTAGAATCCAAAAAACATAAAATCTCAGTGACGTCGGTCCGTCCGTCCGGAAAAGTTTGTTCCAACTAATGCTCAGAAACTACTAATCGGATTTCAACTAGGTTTTTTCCTAAATGTTTGGTTTATGATCTAGTTGATCCTAAAGAAGACCCGATAAGGATCGGTTAAGTTTAAGGTAGTAAAAGAAAAAAATAATTTAGTTCTCAGAATTTTTTTTTTTAAGAATAAGAAAGTACTATGCCTGTCTAGGCACAATTTTTTCATTCCGGTTTGGTATTTTCGTGTGTAGATAGGTAAATGAGGAGGCCAAAATCAAGGTTCAGAAAGAAACATGTGGGATCGATATTTTTTTGCTCTGCAGGATCAAATCCTCAAGGGATCAAAAAATACCACTCCTGGCGGATTCTGTTCCGTTCGGGAGCGATTGTGTTATAACAAAATGATATTGTTCCAGTCCAGACTGGAACGATTTTCCTTATAAAATATTGCTCCTACTCCGAACATTTGAATGAGATCGATTAGGAACGATTCTTTGGGAACGAATCGTTCCTAACCGAATTCGACCCCTGCTTCAGATAGTAAAAAAAAAATGGAATTAGGAATAGTATGGCTAGAAAGATTAACAATTTTATGAAAGGCAAGAATAAGCATAGAGATATTATAGAAAAAACTTTAAGGAGAGATATGGAGGATTTTATAAGGTTTAAAAACAAAAACCGCGATGTATATGTTGTTAAATCTGATAAATCAAAAAAAGTAGTTATCATCACTATGAGAATGTATATAGAGAAGATGCATCGGCTGCTCAATGATCCCTGGACTTATAGAATGCTTAATAAAGACCCATTTGCTAATATAACTAATAAAATTAATAAGTATGTTGAGAAGTTATACATAAATAAATATATTGATAAGGCTTCCAAAACTTAATTAACTACTTATGCCCTGCAGCATCTTAGAATATTGGATTAATTAAATTGCATAAAGAAAACAAACCTCTCAGACCGATTGTAAATAACATTAAGGGACCTTCTTATAAACTAGAAAAATTCTTTAAACCATTTATAGATAACCTATAAAATAATAACCCATTCGATATCAAAAATGCATTTGATGATCTTTCACGGCCTTAATTTCCAATTTGTGCTCTTTGTTAGCTTCAATAAATAAATAGTATGTTGAACGTCTTGGTGGTGGGGTGCCGTTTCAGGTTGGGAGCCTGTTTAGGCTGTTGATTTTGGGAAGTAATGCATCTTATTCGAGATGTGATTTATATAACCTTTTTTGTGTCTTGATAATGCCTGAATAGGTGAAACGTCGACCAGTAAGTGTGCGTGTGGGTTACTAGAGAAATTTGGAAACATAAGGGTTTGCATTGGGGTTTTTCCAATTGCATTATAATAAATATTAGTGTTTCTTTTGGAGTTTTTTAGCTTCATTTTATTGATTAGTAAATTAAAGTAAGTAAGGTTTCATTAAAATATTATAACTTTAAAATAAGTTTTCATCAAATCATTAGCCCTCTAAACCCAATAAACCCTGCCCACCATATAACCCAATAAACCCCAAAAAAATACCACCATACTCAGGTAATACAATATTACTGTTGACTGAAACAAATAACGATTTCGAAAACATATTCAATGTGAAAAATAATAAAAAAATAAAGCTTATTTAAATACAATACGCAAACACATTAACAGGGACGACGATCTGAACAAAAAACTGTTGTTTAAAAAAATATTAATGGCTTTTCCATTTTACAATTTCTTTATAATATTAATAGCTAGCGATTATTTTTGAGTAAGCCATAACGAAAAAACAGAAATGGCATAACAAATTGTATGATAGGTGTGATGAACTCTTTAATAAAAAATAAAAAAATAGCATAACAAAAATAAATGGTTTAAGAAACAAGTGAAACACATCAATCAACTAGTAATCAGAATAATAAAACTAATGTAAACATTTGTAAGCATTAATAAATTATTATGGCTAGGAATGACATACCAAGAAAAACAAGAAACATGAACATTTTAGAAGGCAAATAATTTAATAATCAATTATACTGCATATTATGCTCACCAATAAAGTACAAATAAATAATCAAAACGATTTGAAAAGAAAAATTAATATCCAAATATGTAAATGATAGAAAATTATACTTCACGACTATACCGATATTTATAAAAAAAACAAAACACTAAAATATAATTGAGATATTGACCGTTTTATTAGTATTGAGTAAATGTGTATAAAAGATATAAGTATAAGCATAAGTATTAAACAAACAAGTCACTATTATTGTATAATGAACAAATACAATAGGAATCTTTCAACACCACATGGTTAACCTCTGAGTGTGCCAACAGTTTTTTTCCTAAAAGTATTACACAATCTCAATCACAAATAATAACAGTTACATATAAAAATAGATAATAATATCTAACTATCTTATAATTCACTTTGAAAATTATATTAGAATTTTTTCTTACCGATGGGAAAATCTCATACGAAGTACTTTGACCCGAACACCACCTCACTAAGGAAAGCTGCGAGTTTCGCCTGGGTGCACAACCAACTCGATCATCCATTACATACACTGAGATAATCAAATAATTAACGATAAAACTAATAACTTATTGAACCTGTCATAAAATTTTATATATATGTATATATATATATAAATTAATTATTTAAATCAAAATCCATTTATAGTAATATTCTCTTTTACCATAGTGTACCCCCCTCCTTTTGAAATAGTATGTTTTAAAGTCTTTTTTGTGTGTCTTTACAAATTAATGCTATAAATTTAAGAACGATTTTTTACTCTTATAATAATTATCTAGAAACGTATATGTTTATCTAATTAATCTTTAATCAAAACAAAACTAGTATTCCTCTTTAATATTGTTTTAAAAATTACAAATACCAACATTTCTAACCTCCTATTTACTACAATCACATTCTATCTACCCAGTGAATAACTTTTGAAGTCGAATTTTGTTCAGAAAGAGTTAATTCTGAGAGAAACGGAATCTTGTCATTTTCGTAGTGCATAAGTCATGCATTGGCTTGAAATGGAGCTATTGTTTATTATTACTCCATTATTAGTTTGCATTTCATTTAATGTCACTTTATACTGCAATCTCTAATCGGACGAAGCTGTAGTGGGAGTTCCAAATTTTGCTAATCCAGGTGTAATTAGGATAGGGATCTTTAATAAGTATCTGACCCCGATCAAGTTCAAGACCTCCATTTTACGTCCCTTCCGAAGGACGGACGGCATAATCAAGGATTTTTTACTCCCATTAAAAAATCCTAAATCCAGCTGCAGGTCTGCGAAACCGCGATCTTGGGAATAGTAGGGTATTGCTAACCACTGAACCATAGGTGACTCTTATTACACCCCATTACAAGCCGAGAACTACCAGAATGGCACGATTATGCTTCCCTCAAAACAATTAAATCATTCTGGTAACTGTCTGCAGGTTGTCCTTTAAGTTGAGTTACACCGTTTTAACTGTTTATCCGTTTCATTTACTATATCAATGATTTCCAAAAATACAAGTTATCCTGAGCTTTAGTGTCGAAAAGAGAATGTGATTATGGATAATAAGTAGATTTCGGTAATCATTTCATCAAGAAATTAAAGTTTCAACTAACGTTTTGTAGTTAAGATGATACACCTATGATTGTTGAAATTTTCATTTCTAGATGAAATCATTATTCAATTATACACATTTCTCATAATTATATATTCTATTTTCCATAAAAATGCTAATAACTTTTATTTCCGAAAGTATTCAAAGGTAAGCAATGAAAAGTTGTGACAACTCAAAGCGACAGCCTGTGGAATAATTACCCAAATAAAAATTACATTGTTTAAACCCGAGGCTTGTCGATCATCCTAATATCGATAGACTTCAGGAAAGTTGGAGAAGAGGTCTGGCTAGCGTGGATACCATCATGGAGTAATTTCATTCATCAGGGTGCATTGAAGAAGTGTCTAAGGCGTTATTAGAGTATTCTTTACTGTGCCTTATGATGAGGTCTGGCTCACTGAAATATTCCTGTGATTGTCCCCTCTAATGGAGGAATGAAACGGGATATTCCAATGAAGGCTGTAAGGATAAGATGTAAGCAGAACAAGAGAAATTACACTTTTGAAAGATACTGTAATATCTCATCCTTTGAAAGATGGATGCACCACCTGATTCCTGATGGCCTAGAAAAGAGAGTAATGTTACACACTATGTATATCAGCATGGCTGAGAACATAAGAGCATATGAAGTGTAGCCATATGACTAAATAAGAAGTTTAAACCAGGAGATGCATGGCCACGTTGTCCCTAGGAATTAATGTCTGTCAGATGTAGGAATCCTTGGACTATGAGTCCAATTTCGCCTCTGAATTTTTCTTCCCCTATCCTTTTAAAAATATATATTTTAAGAACTAAAACAGTAGTTTTTCAAAGCTAAATTTACAGCTATTTAATAATAATTACTAGCTTATAAATGAGATGTGAAATAATATGTCATCCAATTAAAATTTCTTTTTAGTCAAGGTTTCTCTCAACTAACTACAGTTCAACCTTCAATATACGGTGTCTTGTATATTTGAAGTTACTACTTTTTGTTAAGATTTTTCACAGAGGTTTGCAATTAAACTTTTTATAGTATTAGTGCAGTCAAATAGGATTTTTAACTGTTTGAATAATAGCCAGTAATAACTTAAACTTAGTATTTCATAAGACCTGTGGATGCATTGCAATTCACAAACAGTGAAATTTTAGACCTACCTTCAGTTCCTTATCAATATCATCCAATGCATGTATCTTTAGGAAAAACTTGGACTAAATTAATCTTTTAAGTTCCTGAGACATTGATTTTCGAATATTGAATTTTAGGACTCCCACAGTAACATAATCTGATTATCCACAGCAGCATAAAGTAACATTAAATGAATAAATCTTTCTTTTAATATTTTTTCTGAAAACTGAGAATCTTTTTTTTGGTCTATAAATTTATAAAACCATTAAAATACCTATCCCATGAGAAAAATCATCAGGAATGATCTTAAAGAAAATTTATTTTGTGCAATGACAGAAGCCTGAAGGCTCAATGCTTTTCTAAAAATTAGCAAAGAACCTAAAATCTTAAAAAATTTAATTTAGGAAAATTCAATTAAATCAGCCACAAAAACATTTATAACAATAACTAAAATTTAGTTCATTTAAAAGAACCTTACAAAAAAATTATATAATTGTATAAAAGAAAAATTCATTAAACAAGTTAAATCAATTTGTCTTGAATAATAATAGTTGACCTTATATATATGGTACATCACTATAAATATATGGTAGAGCACTGAGTTGCAATGCTGGAAATCCTGCTGCAGGCCGACTTTTATTTAGTCTTTTTGCAGCGGGAGATGGATTGTATAGAATCTAGGACCCTCCTGGGGCTCAGCCAGCCTCTATAAATAATATAAAAATAGGGTATCCAAAATAATGGGGGAAAATCTAGTGGTTGAGCGTGACCTATGACAAGTTACCTCCTTGCAGAACCGTTGCCCATGAAACAGCACAGTCTCTACCATTTACTGAACCACAGACCCGTTCAAGAGTTGTAGTGGTACTGGTTCTAACTTATATGAGGAAGAAAATGGTGGAGAATTTTTTTTAACTCCACCTGGACCATTCTCTTCCTCTTAAATCAATTTGAATGCCCAAGATTCAAGATGCAATGAATTATGGATCAGTGGAGTAATTCTCAAGTGAAATAGTATGTGAAGGCTCATTTAGGCATTATTCCACCGATAGGCTCGAGATGCCTCCATTAGAATTTTCTACTTGAAGAGAAACAGAAACACTTAATTTACTAGGTCAGGAAATCATCTGCAGCACGATATAATGAGAAGGATGCAGCATGGCACTAATTTTTAAGTAATGTTTTCTTAATACAATAAATGCTATGTACATACTGTCTTAGATAAAAACATACCATTCCTTCCCAATGAATACAGCAATCAACTTGAATCAAAAAGGTAAACTAACAAATCAGAATAAAAACAATGTAAGGATAGAGATAGTTGTGGGTGCAGTCAATTAAAACACCATATTAAGTGTATACTTATTTATTGTGTGCCGACGTTTTGACCTACATTGTAGGTCATCTTCAGGGCTGTGAGAGAAAACAGACAAAACAACATAACTATAAAATTACATTACAGTACCAAGAAAATGATAATATAATAACGTAGAGTAACATAATAATAACAGATTCTTTTCATTCTAATTGTGTACAGTTATATAATTAACTTCTCTGACTTATATTTTAATTTTCTACTTTTTATTCACAATATTTTTTATTATTAGCTTTACTTTCTACATAATTCTTCCATTATTTATTATTTGGCATCTTTTATTACAAATTTCTTTCAGTTTTCTTATGTTAACTCTCTAGGAGTCTATTATTATACATGTTATATTTTATCCGTATTAAACTAGGTTTTACATACTTGTATTTAATATATTTTTTCATTTTGTATTTCATTTTTCATTCTGTTTACCAATTTTTCTTTTTTGTTTTTCTCTTTGTATTTTATTTGCATTATCACCTTACTGTACATTTATTATTAGATAATTTTTATTCATATTATTCCTTCACTATTTTGTTCAATTTTTCTGTTACTCTACATTATTATATTATCATTTTCTTGGTACTGTAATATAATTTTATAATTATGTAGTTGTGTCTGTTTTCTCTCACAGCCCTGAAGATGACCTACAATGTAGGTCGAAACGTCAACACACAATAAATAAGTATGCACTTATTATGGTGTATTAATTGACTGCACCCACAACTATCTCTATCCTTACATTAGAAGTTCCAGTCAACTAATTTCTTCTCAGAAATAAACAGAATAAATACAGTATAGCATCTAAGACGTAATTAATAAAATAAAGAAATTGATTATTGCCATTCAAAACGTATCTAACAGATAAACATAAACTAAAAATATATACATATAATTTTAGGAATACTTATCAATTTTAATTTCAAGGAGGGAGGGGTGAAGTCGATAAATTTAACCAATATAAGTACAATTTATTTTATATTGTGCCATTTTGACCTAATTATTAGGCTATCATCTGGGTGAGATTAAAACAAAACAGAATAACAATATAAACAGTGCAGTGCCAAAGAAAATACAACAGTTGCATAGACAGAAATGGAAAGAGCTCCATTTATTGTTATTTATTCGTTAATGAGTGAACAACTGATAATGGCCACCATCATATTATTGCAGTAAATTTATGTATGGCTGTGAATTCCTATTTTACAGCCTAATATTAATTCATTTAACCCGAGAAAGATAACCTATGTCGAATCAACATAAACAAATTTGAATAAGCAGGCAAACTCTTTTAAAATGCACTTAGCTGCACTGACTGTTCCCGCCAAATTAGTCGCACAAAGAAAATGTGGTTATCTTTCTAGGTTTAACACAACCTAAAATTGGTAATCATAGCATTGGTATACTGATACCCTTGTGCATTAGAAAGAGAAAAAAGTATACTTAGGTCAGACATCTTTCTCCTATATTTAGAAAAAGTCATCACATCTAAATTTTATTATTCGAAAAGGTGCTGATATTTTGTTGTGGATTTTTGCCATTAAATTTTGGTAATTAAAGGTAGCACTATCCAACTAAATTTATTATTTAATCAAGCTATTTTTACAAATTTCAAAGAAATATGAATACAATTTGAAATAATAACAAAGTAAATAATAAATACTCTTTATTTAATACATTTATAAAAAATACAGAATTATTAAACAAGAAGAACAGCATTTATACATCCATCATTCTCAGGATTATTCGTAACTTGTGCATATTTACCCCATACCACTTTACCACCTTGTGTCACGAGTCCTAATTCACTGACATTAACTTCAATTACAGTACCCTTAGTTATAACACCAAGAGAAGTATACATGGCAGAACTTGGATTTTTCTTAACCCCTATTATAGGTAACTGGAATGTAGCTTTCAGTTCCGGATGTGTAACATGAGCTTTATTAAACCTGAGACCCATCGGCCTTATAAACCTTTCAAATTTGGGTGGTTTCCTGGTAAATGCTTCACCAACAAAGCATACTTTAGTAACCATTCTTTTCCAAGCTTTTCTTTTTGTCTTGCCAGACTTGATGACTTTAAATACTTCAGAATCTCCTTGTGCCCTAACTTTGGGAATTGGAACATCCCATTTTCCGGCTTTTTCTTTCCTCTTTTGTTTAATCATGTTTGATATAACTTTGGCCTGTGACTGAACATCCCTGTCAAGAAGATACACAGGTAGAGCACCTTCCTTGACTTTTTCATGCTTCTGTTTAACCTGCTTCTCTTCATGGGCTTTGATCTTTTTCTTCATCTGTATTTTCTCATTACGCCTCTCTTTGTTAAATATTTTGGCCTTCAATCCTCTTAATTTTCTGGCCTTTTCAGCCCGCTTATGAGGCTCTCTGGCCTCTCTTTTCCTCTTCCTTTCATAGTAATCTAACCTCCGACCATACAACTTCCGGTGGCGCTCAATATACTCGTTCTGTGGCATATTGCCAACTGAAAGAAAAAAAAATTGGTATTATTCATCCATAGTTGAAATTAATAACTAGTTCTACTATATTATTCAGTATCATTTGAACAGATAAAATATACTATTATAACTTTGCCTTTATATCAAAAACTAAATAAATGACTTTGTAAAGAAATATAAATAAATCAACTTAGAGGACAGTAGCTTAGTAAATCTGCATCGAAGTGGTCTACCTACATTATCATTTACTACAATAATATAACAATGCTAAAAAAAATGACTACTACTGCTATACTTGCTACAGTTATATGAAATTGTAGAATGTAGATAATCATTTCAATAGTCTTGGGGAATCTAACACATAAAATTATTTTTGGACTAAGTCTATCTACATATAAATATATATATATATATATATATATATATATATATATATATATATATATATATATATATATATATATATATATATATATATATATACTACTGCACGGATTTTCATGCAGTTTTCACCAATAGATAGAGTGATTCACCAGGAAGGTTTAGGTATATAATTTGTCGATACGGTGTAACCGGGTTGGAATATCGATGAGTTTCACCAAAGACGCTGCCTAATCCCATGCAATGATCTACTGTGGAAGATAATAAATTCGTATATAAAGAAATATTTGGTTTTGTTTTTATTTTTATATTTTCTATATAATAAAGTACATTAGCTGAGATGGGAAGAAAGAAAATCAAGACTCCCAAGAAGCCTAACCAATGATATTCATGTGGTCCTTAGTGGCCAGTACATGATAAAAAAAAATACAATACACAGACAAATTATATAGGTATAATATGGCTTATTACCAGAGAAAAGCTGGGGTGGGTAGCTAGTAAATAAAAAAAAATATAAATTTCAAATATAAGTGAAGCACAACTAGTCCTATATCTTTCCAAAAAAATATTGCAACCTTTGACATAATTGACACAATGAAGTGGCATTGGCCCAAATAATTTAAATAAATAAAGAGAATGTTTTTAAAAAAGCATTCCAGCACATTTTAGATCAATTGGTAGAATAAATTTGGAGAAGCAAATAAAAACTGAAATTGGATATCAGTTTCTTTTTATAACCCTAATTTAATTATAAATTTAATGGTATCGGATATTAAACGGTGATTTAAAAAAAAATTTTTTTTTTAATTTAAAATACTTTATTAATGAATGATGTCATAACAGCTAAGGAGAAGAACATTGTAGAAAAATCAAAACATTGACTTATGCAGATCACAATTTCGTAAGAAGCTTGGGTCCAACATTTGAGTTTGAACGACATGGGTAATATGGTAATCATAAAGTATACTTTAGTACATTTACTAACCTTTTAATAAAACTGTTTTCTAACAAAACTTTCACTGATGTTTGAATACTTCTTAACCACACGTGACAGGCCTAAGAAAGGACCCGTGCAGAGTCAGACCAAAGAGCATAAACTGAATAAACACAGATCGATTAAGTAGAAGATACAATAATATATCAACAATGACGTCATTAAACACTGAACATCTCACAGTGAAATTTTAAATTTGTTGAAGGTATTTGAAATGCTTCATATTGAAAAATTAAAATATTAGAAAAGTATAGTGGAGTCATTTATCATTATTACAATTTAAATCATTTTCTTTGTTCGATAACTATAACTTTTGAAATTGTATAATGATGGAATTCGTAAATACAGTTTTAAATGCTAAAGTATTATCATGCAATATAATAATTATAACTTAAAGATCATGGTCTTTATTATTTCTAAGCTCCTTATTAGTTATTCATGCTTATTGATTATGTTGCATCGTAACGTTTAATCTTTTATTCCCTTTGTAATTCCAAAAATATGTACATATTGGAAGTTTCACTAATTAAGGATCCAAACCAGGACCAATTTTATTTTTTTTTAATTTTGAAATAATTTCTGCAATCATAAATACAACCACACTCTTACAGTTTGTGGTATGCTCCTTGCAAACATGGGATATAAGCTGATGCGAAACTTTAGTATTGCACCGACGATATTTTGTACCAGAAGTGGGTTCTTTTTTGTATCTAGTTTTTATGAGTCTCTTCACCTTTCTTAGTTATCTATGGTAAATAGGACAGGTTATATTATCCATAATTTTATTAACCTATCCACAGAGTTATCGTCTAAAACCTCCCTTATAACCTGAAAAAAAATATCAGTACTCGATCCATGGATATATCTATATATTGACATTATTCCTTATCAATGTTATCTATCATTTTGTCCACCAAGGCCTTCTATTCTTCACTTGTAGGACAGATTCCAGATTAAAATAAAACCTAGTGCTCTAGGCAATATCTTATTATCTTTTTCGGTGAAAAATGTGGTCGTGGTTCTATCTATGTAGCTCAATTAAATGCTGCGTTTTTTTCAAGCTTCTCCTGATAGTTTTTCTCAATACATTGCAAAAGTAGGCAAACTATAAAATAGAAAAAACTCCATTCTGGGATTAGGTTCCTTTAGAATTACAAACATGAAGAGAAAATGAAACATAATAAGCTTCTGACTAGAAGATTAAACTAAAAAATCATAATGTATTACAATATGAAAAAGGTGTAAAAGTGTCAAAAAAGGTACGTTTCGTGACAAAATCCTAACCAGCCAACCGTGAATAAAAACGAAAATTTTAATTTATAAGAAAATAGACCAAGCAACTTTTATTATTATTTACAAGCAATTTTATTTAACCATTATTTACTACTAATCTAGTTAAGCAAACAGCAACTTTTATTATTATTTACAAACAATTTTATTTAACCATTATTTACTACTAATCTAGTTACGCAAACAACTAAATCTGCTTAGAAATCATCTATTTAGAAATTGAGATGTTGTGAAAGCAATGGTTTAAATGAGGGAAGAAGATTGATGTAAATTTGCACAAAAGACTGCATAATAAAAATCAGATGGTGTTTACATAAGTTCCAAAATAGTAAATAAATACATAAGGACAAATGACACGAAGATCCAGAAGAACAATACTGTGCACCATGGGGCAGGCAACAAAATTCAACTCCCTATTTTCTTCATAGACTTGGAACCAGACTCGGAATCGAAAAAATCTATGAGGTAACTAGACTTTACTATACCTAGGTTCAAGTCGAAAAACCTTACCCGAAGAAAGACATTGAGCAATGTCATAACTGCCAAGCATACGGGCACACTAGGCACTATTGTCTTCATACTCCAAGGTACGTAAAATACGGAAAACGGCATAAAACTGAAGAGTGTCCAACCCGTCCCATTAAATGCGGCCAAGCGCGATAGTGTGATAAAAAGTCGCTTGTTCATCAGGGATCTTAACTCATCACTGATGTTTTTGATTGACGCTGGTGCTGACATATCAGTTATACCTCCATCATCTCAAGAACCACACCAAACAATGAATAATCACCTTTTTGCGGCAAATGGCACTCTTATCCCATACTTGTGACAAGAAAATCCTCAAATTAAATCTAGGACTTAGAAGAGACTTTCCTTGGGTATTTACAATAGCTAACATAACCCACACAATCCATGGTGCAGACATGTTGAGCCATTATGGGTTGCTCGTTGACTTGAAAGGCAGGCGTCTGGTAAATCAGGTTAACGTACTTCTCTCACGATTTCTTGCATATCAAGTATTATTGTTAGGTTGGTAACCATCTGTATAACCTGTGGATTACCTCCTGTACAGTAACATCGTGTATTACTATGTTCACATGTCATTAAGTTAACATGTTAGTAACTATATGTTTTTTATTAAATAGTGTATCCAAACATGGAGCAGTCAAGACCGTGTTAGTTTGAACTTTAAAAACGTGATTTTCTCCATGGAATTCACCAAACCTTCAGAATTCGACGTCAATGTCGACAACCTCTCCAAGAGTTTTAAAAGATTCTGGACTGAATTAGAAGTTTATTTTGTATCCACAGAGACAGAGAAGAAATTAAGGATAAATCTAAGTAGCAAGACTAAATAACTTATTGGGATCGGATGGATTAAAACTCTACTCCACAATCACGACCCTAAAACTAGGTGTAGAAACAGTGAATTCTGTTTTCGACGTTATAGAAGAGCATTGCACCCCACGAAAAATGAGACAATGGTGATTTATAAGTTTTTTAGTAGGAGCCAGGCAGCCAACGAGCCATTTGAACGGCATATTACGGATCTAAAATCACTAGTAGCACCTTGTGAATTCGGTGAACAAGAACAGAAATTGATAAAATCCCGATGTAATTAAAGATTTGAGTTTGTATTTTAGTTCTAACTTCCCTTTAAATTTACCTATACGATCAATCATTCGAAGACAATCATGTTTTTTATCTTATAAAATTAATGGCATAAACGTACATAAAAATTCGACTCCATTCTACAAAAATGTATTCAGAAAGATTATAAGGCAGCACAATTTAAAAACTACTTTATTTTTACACCTTATATAAGTCAAAGTTTAAAGTAAAACATGGGGAAAAAATAAGTTCGAGAAATTCCATCCTATGAAGTAAGGAAATAAGATTGAAAACTAAAAAGAAGATCTACCATTCCTTCGTGGAAAGCATAGCCACTTACGGATCAGAGGTTTGGACGCTCACGAAAAAGGTGTAGAATAGGTTGCTTTCTGTTGTATCTTGATCTCCTTTTCCGCCATGTGTTTAGGAATAGAGAGAATAGAAGGTGATATACAGGTTATATATATTCTATGTGTTATGTATTAATTCTAATTGAAATAAAGTATGTTTTCTTGTTTTGCCAAACGCGTGTGTTATTTTTCAAATACCGGACATTCCAAACATAATAATTGGCGACGAGGATAAAAACATTGAATAGTTCAGTATTAATGACTGCTATCAAACCGAATATCAAGATTCAAAATCGTTTCTAATCTCCGTCTACGAACGTCACTACGTTTTTCATCATACTACAGGTATCTTATTTATACATACAGTTTACAATGGATGAGAATCAATTCAAAAGTTTTTTAGAAACGTTCTCCCAGGCACTTGCGTACAATCAAAAAGCTCTTGTTGAACAGTTGATAGCGTCCGGAGGCATTACTGGTAATGGTAATGTTGCACCGTTTGAACGATTTGAGTCAACATTGGAGAAATTCTCTTCATACCTCGAACGTTTCGAAAACTACGCCGCTATGAAAAACGTTACCTGTGATAAGAAAAAATCCCAGTTACTTTTGAGTTCAATAGGCCCTATTCAATACAACAATTTGGCCGCATTTCTATGACCTGAGAGACCGTTGAACTAACTTGATTACAAATCACTTTCAGAGGAATTTTCGAGGATGCTGATGCCCGCTGGGAATGTTGTTGTTTCTCAACATTATTTTCTATCTTGCTACCAACAGGACTGTCAGTCTATTTCTGAATATGTTGCTACGCTACGACGTCATCTGTCAGATTGTGTTTCATGTCGAATGCACTGAATCTACGTGTAAGAGAAAAGTCTCGATATCTGAAGTTTTCTTGCGGGCTCAGTTTGTGCGAGGGATCCGCGACGATTGGATCCGCGAATTATTATTACAAGCTAATATTACTAAGTTTGATGACATTTTTAAAAAAGCATTGGCATTGGAAGCTTCGCGAATTCAAAGTAAGGAAATGAGTAGCATGAGCTCCTCCCTGGCTCTCACATTTTCATCCAACTCAAGTGATGTTAACAAAGTTTCACGTCGTTCAAATACAGACAAAGCTGGTTCGCGTCCTCACCAACCCCGGGACACCACTCCAAGCTCGCGTCGTCGTCCTCCATCACGTTCGCGGGATTTTTATCGCACATTGGGAATTGAAAATTTATGTTTTCGATGCAGGGAAAGTTCTCATAAATCAAATGACTGCCAAATCGACCGAGAAAAACTAAGATGCACTTCATGTTTCGCACAAGGTCATGTTTCAAGAGTGTGTATCAAAACCTTATCTAAATTACCTGTTGATTCTAAGCAAATCGGACATGAATCTGACGAAAGCCACTCTGATCATTCAACCCAGTCTTACGGATGCAATGCTATTACACATGTCTCGTCTAGCTTAGTTGATTTATATGAACTCAATGCCTGCTCAGGGAAGTATATCATAACTGTGTCTCTCAACTGTAAACCTTTCAAAATGGAGGTGGATACTGGTGCGAAATTCTCTATTCTGCCGGAAGACAAATTACAACAGCTTAACCTCAAAAAAGACCTTTTACCTGCGCATATTAACTTCAGAGCTTTTTCAAAGGACATCGTCCCTTGCAAGGGTAAAATAAACGTTGCAGTAACCTACAAAAACAAACGCATTTTAGCCGACCTGTACATTGTTCCACCTGGCCATGACGCTCTTTTGGGTCGCGACTGGATAAGGAAGCTTGGACTAGAACTTATACAGATTGATGCAGAGATGTCACTTAAACATGTTCCTCAGGATTTCACAGATTTCTACGCCTTAAATGAGGTTGGCATTCTTAATGAGTTTCCTGAGGTATTCGAGGAAAAAATTGGGTCTGCACCAGAGTCCAATCTACACCAGAGAACGCACAGTACCATTGCTCTTCGTGCTCGAGTGGAACGGGAGCTTGACTCACTTGAAAAATCTGGCATTATTACACCAGTGGCTACGAGTGACTGGGGATCTCCCCTTGTTGTAATTCCAAAACCAGATGAAGGAGTCCGACTTTGTGTCGACTATAAATGTGGTGTAAATGAGCGCTTGGTTTCTGCAAATTTTCCTATTCAACGAGTGGAGGATGTTTTAAGTAGCCTTCGTAGTTCCAATTACTTCTGTAAACTCGATTTGTTCAAGGCATACCTGCACCTCCCGGTAGATGAACAAAGCAGCATGATACAAACCATTTCCACCCATAGAGGGACATATAAAATGAACCGACTAAGTTTTGGCATTAAGACTGCCCTGTCAGAGTTTAATAGAACTATTTCTCAAATCCTGGGGGGTCTGCCCAAATGTGCTGTATACTACGATGACATCCTAGTTCACGGATTTTCCTTGGAGGAATGTCAAAAAAACCTTCGGCTATGCCTCAGAAGACTGTCAGAGTATGACTTGCACCTTAATAAACACAAGTGTTCGTTTTTCACTACTGAAACTGACTACCTTGGCCATGTCGTTTCGAGGAATGCTATCAGAAAAAATCCTCAAAAGATCCAGGCTGTCTCCGCACTACCACGCCCACAGAATGTCGATGAAGTTCGTAGATTTCTAGGTATGCTTACCTATTATGCAAGATTTATCCCTGATTACTCAACGACTTCATTTCCCTTACGAAATTTGCAAACTAAAGGACACCGTTTCAAGTGGACCAAGCAATGTGAAAATGCCTTCCTTTAACTCAAAGCAGAAATGTGCAGTGACAGAATTTTAGTTCCTTTCGATCCAGCACTGCCTGTTATTTTAACCACAGATGCTAGTCCGGTGGGAGTTGCAGCAATTCTTAGCCATTCTATAGACCGACATGAAAAACCCATAGCCTATGCATCCCGTGCCTTAACACCGTCAGAAATGAACTACAGTCAACTTGACCGGGAAGCACTAGCTATTGTGTTCGGAGTCTCACGATTCTATAACTATATCTACGGGAAACATTTTTTTTTGGTTACTGATAATCAGCCACTTTCCCGGATTTTTGGACAGAACCGAGCTTTACCACAGATGACTTCAGCCAGACTACTTAGATACGCCTCATTCCTTTCAGGATTTGACTACACAGTTCTATGCAAGAAGAGCAAGGAAAATCAGAATGTGGATTGTTTATCAAGGGCTCCTCTCCCGAATTCGAGTAAGACTGCAGACATTTCAATCAATGATGAGGTGAACCTTATTCATTTTGAATCAGTTTTCCATGTTTCCAGCACTTGAATAACAGCTGAGACCATCGCTGAGGCGACATCGTTGGACTCGGATCATTAGAAAATCATCAAGGATCTGCAAACGGCATGCCAAGACTCCCCTTACTCTATTTCACATGGAATCCTATTCAGGTTGGATAGAGTGGTTATTCCAAAGCTTCTTAGACCCGCCATATTGAAAGAACTCCATGCCACTCACGTTGGCATTACAAAAATGAAGCAACTGGCTAGAAGGTATGTGTATTGGGAAGGGTTAGATAAGGAAATAGAACACACCGTCCGAGGGTGTTTGGAATGTGCGCCATTAAGAAACAACCCACCAAAAGTCACAGTACACCCATGGGACGACCCGAATGCCAACTGGGAACGCCTTCACGTAGATTACGCTGGGCCAATGAACGGTTTCTACTTTTTCCTGTGCATTGATGCGAAGTCCAAATGGCTGGAAGTTCGCGTGGTTCGAGACGCTCCGACTACTCAAGCGACCATAACCTTATTGGACGATATATTCTCCAATCATGGATTCCCTAACCAGATTGTATCGGACAACGCTTCTATTTTCACGTGTAGTGCTTTCGAACAGTATTGTAAAGATCGAGGGATATCACAACGCCTCATTGCTCCTGGACACCCAGCAACCAACGGACTCGCAGAGCGAAGTGTCCAAACTCTGAAGAGAAGGCTAAAAGCCACAGCAAGCGAACCTGGAACTATGTCTGAGAAAGTGAAAAGAATCCTTTTCCGTTACAGAGCAACCCCCCTTTCATGTGGGTTTTCACCGGCAGAGTTATATCTAAACAGGAAAATGAAGATTAAACTAGACCTTGTTTTTCCAACCAGACAGCAGAAATCGACCAGCTCTACTGATTGCAGGCGATCGTTGAAAAAGGGAACTAGAGTTCAAGCTCGCCTTTATCAGAACAATAGGGATACCTGGTGTTTTGGAACAATTGTCCAGTGTTTGGGCTCTCGGCATTATTTAATTAAACTTGACTCTGGGTGCACCCTAAAACGCCATATCAATCAACTGATTTCCACCGATGTGCCTGAACCACAGGATAATCCTCAATCTCAGGGAAACAGTGTTACGTCAGGAAGAAGGAACCGCACAACTCGCCATGTTACGTTCGACGTGCCTCAGCAATTGCCTAAAATGCCACCAATCCTGGACAAATTCAAAAAATCAATTGATGCGACGTGGGAGCAGAACCAAACCCCTACTGCTCAACACTGACTGGCTACCACCTACACCACAACTGATCCTGGATCGGACTACCTCTGCGAATGAACCACCCGAAGACTTGGGTGTTGTTTTGGACCCGGAACAGAATTTAACTCCAACCACCCAGACTACATGTAGAAATGAATTAATGCAGCCTTCGCTAGAACATCGCAATGTGACTCCTCAAAGAGAAAGACATCGACCAGCATACCTCAAGGATTATGACTGCAACAACCAAGATAAAGCTGAAGATATTGAATAGTACCTTGCATCATGGCTTTTATATATATATATATATATATATATATTTTTTTTTTTTTTTTTGTATGACACCTTCCTCCCTATTTTTTTTACTTCTCTATCTTAGTTTGTTTTTTCTTTTCAAGTGGCGGACGCCTGCCTCACAGTGCTAGTAGTTTATAAATTTGTTGTACTATTTTGCAGGACATTATCATAGAATGTTCCTTTTTAAAGTGGCGGACGACTGTTGTATCTTGATCTCGTTTTCCGCCATGTGTTTAGGAATAAAGAGAATAGAAGGTGATATACAGGTTATATATTCTATGTGTTATGTATTAATTCTAATTGAAATAAAGTATGTTTTCTTGTTTTGCCAATCGCGTGTGTTATTTTCAAATACCGGACATTCCAAACATAATACTTTCCATGGAAATAGATTTCTGGAGATGAAGCTGTGGTATATCGAGAACCAAGCGGATCCCAAATGCAGCAATTGGAGACAAGGTCGGATGACATAAGAACATCCTTTACCAGATCGGAAGATTTGTCAATCAAGAAGTATTTTAGAGCAAATGCTTAAATATTTATACATTAAAAAAAATTTTTTTTTTACTTACGTGAATTAGCTTCTTGATGGAGTTGTAACTTCTTCTGCAATACTTAAACTCTATAAGATTCTTCAACCATTGGTGCTAAGGATTCTTTGATATTTCCCAAAATTCGCTTATACTAATTATCTTGTTTTACATTGACTGTCCCATCAGAAACTCAATTGACAAATGAGAAAAAAATTCGTTCTTACTTTTATCTAAATACACTCAAGTGTCATAACAACAGAATAATGTTTATTTCATTGTTATTCGCTTAACAAATTTTGAAAGAATAATATTAGGAATATTTTGAGATATTTGGTGAAAATAGAATAAAATCAAGTATTAATTTCTTTAAATTCTATTCATTTTATTGAAATCTGAAATAAAAGAATAGAACAATGATTGTATTCAATTTAAGGCTGCATGAAACATAACATTATCACTTCAATATTTGCAGTTCGTTTATCCGCTCTGATCACAACCTTATAGTCATCACTTGGCATGCGATCCAACGCAGTTTTGAATAACAGAACCAATGCATGATGTTCATGAAGTAGCTGCTGCAGATTGGATGATAAAAATGAAAACATTTAGCTATTGCTTACAAGTTTAGATGTTATTTCAGAGCCCCATTATTTAATAAGGGTAAACGAAAATAACAGTCAATATCACCTCCCTGCTCAACCGTTGATCTAGAAACAGAACAGTTGCTACCATGTACTGAATAACATTAAATATCAAATTAAAGGAATAACAATTCCAACAAACAAAAATTTTATGCTTTGTTACAAAAGCAGATAATTTCATCGAATTCCGTAAGACAGTAGCAATGTTGTGAAGCTATAAACTGATAATTATGGCTGCTTTTACAGGTTTGTTTAATCGGAAATAATCACTTTATTCTTTAATTATTCTACAGTCAAAGATAACACAAAATAAGCAGAACTTATTTTTGAATTATTACTATTATTGGGAACAATTAAAAAATAAGTTCTGCTTATTTTGTGTTATCTTTGACTGCACCCTCTGGACAATTCATTGCATCATTAGAATTATCCAGTCAACTATTTTCCACTCGATCAGTTTTATAGTTTTGGTACAATATTTTGTGAAAATGAAGTATGTTCTTTTTTTTATTAATATAAACCATAACAGGCACAGCAGCCATGGGGTTGACCATAAATGAGGGGAAAACAAAATATATGCACACAGGGACTGGTGGCAATGAGACACTGATTGTAGGCCCTTTCACATTCCAAAGGGTGAACGAGTTCGCGTATTTGGGATCCTTAGTGACACCAATTAACGAGGCCTCTGCTGATATTAGAAAAATGCTAGTGGCGGCAAATAGGGCATATTTTGCCCTACTGAAAACTCTTCGCAGCAGATCCCTTAACAGGGACACTAAATTGGTCATATACAAGACTCTTCAACGCCCTTTTTTTGAATATGCTTCCCAAACCTGGATTATCTCAAGAAATAATGAAAATAGTCTTTTAATTTTCGAAAGAAAAATATTATGGCGTATAGTCAGCCCAGTAAGAGATGGAGATGGATGGGGGATTAGGAGGAACAGGGAGCTTTATGATCTTTACGGAGATGTGGACATTATAAAGTTACAAAACTGGCGAGGCTCAGTTGGGCTGGCCATGTCTCAAGGATGGAAGTGGAAGAAATTCCTAGAAAAGTAGTGGGCACCGCCCTTCACAGTTGGTACACGATGGACTGGTAGGCCAAGGCTTCGATGGGTTGATGGAGTGGCAGCGGATGCACGGAGCCTGCTACGGATCAGAAACTGGAGAGCGGCAGTACAAGCCAAATGGCGGCGGATCATTGAGGAAGATAGGACCCACCCAAGGTTGTAGCGCCACAGATAAATAGATATCAGGGACTGAGGAAGGAATGAAAACTAGAATTTAATCGAACCAGTACCACTCAGCAGAACCTTTCCTTCCTAGGATAACAGGCCAATTATATCCACATCTGCAGTATCTTCAGAAATAATTTTTATAATAAAAAATAAATTAAAGCTATAATTTTGTCACTGACAAGCAAGGGATATTAGACCGGTGGGCAGATCACTTTGAAGGTATTCTCAATAAAAGTAATGCTGAAGAGGAGTTCAGATGGCATGCCATGAACGAAGAACTGGAAGCAGATCAGTTGAACCCCCCCAGATGAAGCAGAAATTCAAGAGGCCCTGATAAAGCTTAATAACAATAAAGCCCCCGGTATCGACAATATCCCAGCGGAGCTGCTGAAGGTTGCTGCTTCTGATCTGGTGTAATTTCTTCGGGACCTACTTCACGATGTCTGGACTGAGGAGAGACTACCCGTTGAATGGAAGAAGACAGTTATTTGCCCGATACACAAGAAAGGGGATACCTTGTCTTGTAGTAATTACAGGGGTACATCGTTACTTCCATGTGCTTACAAGATATTGTCAATTGTCTTGTCCAACCGGCTGCTTCCATATGCTGAGAGAGAGATCGGGATATATCAATGTGGATTTCGAAGAGGTAGGTCAACGACTGGCCAGATATTCACACTCCGGATGATGCTGGAAAAGACCAGAGAATACAAGGTGACAACACACCATATATTTGTTGACTTCTTACAAGCCAATGACTCGGTCAACAGAGCAGAAGTATATAAAGCAATGCTTGAGATGAATCTTCCACCGAAGCTAGTGCGCCTAACAAGAATGACTATGGAGGGCAACATTTCCTTCGTCCGGATTAGTGGTGAACTCTCAAGAGGCTTTTCCACTGGGACAGGGGTTCGGCTGGGAGATGGATTGGCATGCCTGATCTTCAACCTTGCTCTGGAAAAGGCTGTAAGAGACTTTGGGATCCAAATAACAGGTACACTCATTAACTCCTGCGTGCAACTCCTTGGATTTGCAGACGACATAGATATTGCCGGCAGGTCGTTAGCAGCAGTCAAGGAAGCATTTATCGCACTGAGGAGCTGCAGCGAGGATGGGGACTAATCGTCAACTACTGCAAAACGAAGTACATGTGCATAAACCCTGAACAAATAAACCTTGAAAACCATATCCAAGTTGACGGGCAGAAAGTGGATAGAGTTGAGGAATTTGTGTACCTTGGATCCCAGGTGAACCAACAAAATGATATTGGGGCAGAAGTCGAGAAGCGGATTATAACCGCTAATCGCTGCTATTTTGGTTTCCAGAAGCATCTACGTAGTGGCCTCCTGTCCAAATCCTCTAAGATAAGATTGTACAAAACTCTCATCCAACCAGTTCTCACATATGCCTCAGAAAACTGGACCCTGACCCAAGCACACGAACTCTCACTATTGAGATTCGAAAGGAGGGTCCTCAGGAGAATATATGGTCCAGTTTTGGTGGATGGAGAGTGGAGGCGTCAGTCCAACAATGAACTGAGACTGTTTTATACGGATCTGGACGTAGTACAGTTTATAAAGTTAGCAAGACTGAGGTGGGCCGGACATGTGATTAGGATGGGGCAGGATGAAATCCCAGCTAAAGTCCTCAAGGAGCGAATGTATGGTGTAAGAAGAGCAGGCCGACCACGACTTCGGTGGGAGGACTGCGTAGCTTCGGACGCCCGGACCGTATTGGAGGTTCGCAATTGGAGGGTAGCAGCACTTGACAGAGAGAACTGGCGGTCGATGCTGGAGCAGGCCAAGACTCAACTACAAGGGTCGTAGCGCCGAATAATAATAATAATTTTGTGAGTCCACCAAATCTTGAAAATTTCTTCATTCATTACATGTTCCTTGAAATTTTAGGTAATATCCAGCATACAACTTTGAGGCTAAAAAATTGCTGTCAATTCCTGAGGACTAAATGGGCATATTTCTGTTGTAGTGTAATGAGGTAAGGTAATATAAATAACTGTTGTGTCATATGTGTCACCACTCAGATACCTTGATATTTATGTAATTTTAATATTTACCAATACTAATTTTAATTTTTATCTTTATTACCTTACTCTTTAATTTTTATTACTTTGTATTAATTATTTTATTCTCATTACTTTTTGAACTACTTCCCTGTCAATTTACTATTAATACTCTTGATGCTTATACATTTTAACTTTTATAATTACCATAATTTAGTCATTTTTAATTGTCTGTATTTTGCATATTTAGCTCTGAAGACCTGCAATGTAGGTCGAAATAGCTCTTTAATAAACATTTCTCTCTACTTAAGAGAAATTTATTGACCTCCACCCAGACCATTTTCTTCCACAATAATTATTACAACTTCCCGAAAGTACTAGTTGAATATTTATTATTGTTCTTACTCCTTCATCCTGTAAATCCAATTCGTTGATAATTTAGATTTCCTTGGAAAATATTTGATTAAAAAGATTTTCAAGTTTATTGTAATTACTAAAATTCATAAATTAATTTTATTTTGCTTGAAATCTTCGGCATTAAAATGAGTTTTAAATTTAGAAATGCACTAAAATAAGCATAATAAATTTATTTTGGGCAACTATAAAACAATTTTTGGTTTTACTTAATTAACAATTAACTACATTTAAAAAAATGGAATGGGATTTAAATAAGTACGCCTACCACATTTTGAAAAAAAAGTCTCTTCCAAGTACCTACAAAGAGAATCTGCCTGACAGGTACCTTTTATTTCACCTCAAAGAGAATGTTTTTATGTGTTCAACTTAATTTAATTTAAGGTTTATGATAAGAGTAAAATAATAAGGAACCTTATTCAAAAATATTAAATAGAAATTATTTAACCACATAAATTGTTCTGGTTTTCACTACTTATTATTTTTTAAATTACAATGTAAACTTCTTATTTTTACCTTTAGCTTTCTGACACTGTATGGCTCTTATATATAATAACCTTCTGAAGGTATTAGTTTTCCGAGTATGAAAATATCTCGGTATCGGTTAATTGTAAAGTTGCTTAATATTTTACATTTCTAATTAATTAGTAATGGTGGTTTCAGATTAAGAACATTTATTTATATTCAGGCTTATTGAAGACAAGAGTGTAAGCACACTTTCCACAGTAGTGCCTGTCCTCCATGGCAGCCATGAAGACACCAGCACCGCACTGTTCAGAAGGGCATCCTCTCCTGCTGATTTTACCGTTCTCATCAACCTGCAGAAAATCAGAAACATCAATTAGAATTAAAAATTTTTTTTTGTGAACTAATCCTTACCAAATTTTAAAATGAAATGATAACAGAAAACTAGTTAACAAGTTGACATAATATATTGCAATTTGTTTACTGATCATCATACACAAACATAATGTATGTATAAAATTAATAATCCTTAAGTGGTCAAAACAAATGTATAACTTTTAGTTGTGAGAAAATAAAACTCCTATTTGTGGAAGAAAATGGTCCGGGTAGAGGGCAATAAATTTGTCTTAGATATGGAGAAATAATTATTAAGTATGTTCACGTAGGCTTCCACGGTCTGCGGTATTGTCCATATGTTCTTTTTCCGGCCGATGAAGCCCTGATCCTTATGAAAAATCTTCTGAGCGAAGAAGAGTACCGACTGACGGAGATATGCATGAAGGAAACATATTTCCTGTTCAATGGACAGTACTATAAACAAATGGAAGGCACAGCCATGGGATCTTCATTGAGCTCACCGGCAGCGGACCTGTACATGGAACACTTCGAACAGAAGGCACTCTCCACCGCAACCCAAAAACCTGAATATTGGTTCAGATACGTGGACAACACCTTCGCCATCTGGAAGCACGGAAAAGATGCACTGGACAGATTCTTACTCCACCTAAACAGCATCCACCCTAACATACAATTCATCATGGAGCTGGAGAAGGATGGGAAACTTCCCTTCCTGGATGTCCTGGTCGAGAAGAAAGGAAGCCACCTTGGACACACCGTCTACCGTAAACCTACACATACAGACAGATACCTTCATGCCACATCACACCACCATCCGTCTCAGAAGGAAGGAATCATCAACACTCTACTCAACAGAGCTGAAATGATAGCTGAACCGTCACAGCTCCCTACAGAGAAGAGGCACTTGAGAACAGCCTTCCTGAAAAACGGATACGATAAAGAAACTATTAAACGGGTAGAACGCAAGAGAAAACTCAAAAAACAAGACAATAAAGAAACCGACAACGAACCCAATACCCAGACAACCATTCCTTACATCAAAGGTACCTCAGAAAAGATCGCCAGGATTTTAAACCACCACGACATCAAGACCACATTCTCCACAGACAAAACAATAGCTCATATCCTACCGAAACCCAAAGACAAATTAGGACTACGTACCCCAGGCATCTATAGTATACCCTGTTCCTGTGGCAAGGTCAACATTGGACAAACCGGAAGGACCATCGAAAGACGGTTAAAAGAACACATATCTAGTGTCAAAAACTTCAAGACGGAAAAATCGGCTGTAGCAGAACACTTCTACAACACCAAACACCACATACCTTTCGAAAACACAACCACACTGGTTAAAGAAAATAATTATCACCTCCGCACCATAAGAGAGGCCATTGAAATTATTAAAGAACCCAATAATTTCAATAAGGAAGACGGTTACAAACTTAGCAAAAACTGATATCCTACCATAAAACAAAATACCAACACAACAACCTATCATCCAAACACATACGACAATACCGAACACTGCACGAACCCACCCGAACACAACACAGCCCACGGACTCGACACAAGCGAGCCAATGGGAAGGCAGACTTCGACCGCGACCAATCCCCACCCCTAAGGTATATACACCCTGACTCTACCATCCGCTCTTCATTTACTGACTGAAGCTCACAACACGATGAGCGAAAGCTTGGCAAACAAAACCAACATCACAGGGTCCATCCCGGAAAAAGAACATATGGACGATTATTAAGTAGCCAACATTTTGACCTACTTTGGAGGTCTTCTTCAGGGCTAAATATGCAAAATACAGATAATTGAAAATTAAAAAATAGTAATAATATAATAAAAAATTATTATAGTAATACATTGTCTGCATTTTGCATATTTAGCCCAGAAGACCTGCAAAGTAGGTCAAAACGTTGGCTACTTAATAAACATTTCTCCATATCTAAGACAAATCCATTGACCTCTACCCGGACCATTTTCTTCCACATATATTATCAAGGTCAACTATTATCATTTAAGATAAAACTCATATTATTACAAGTTACTAAAAAGTGTTTGATCTAATAATCAGGATAGTACACTCATCAAAACAAAAACAGTCCTCTCTTTTTTTTTTATGCCCTATTGTAACAATTCTTTAGTTATTACTTTTTTGCTTCATAGAGAATTTAATTGCCATTATTAAGCGATGATAAGCGACAAATTCCTTTAGATCAGGAATATAATTAGTGTTAAAAAAAATCTGTATTGAGTTGTCTCTGTATTTATTATATATATATATATATATATATATATATATATATATATATATATATATATATATATATATATATATATATATATATATATATATATATAAAATATATCTCCCCAAACAATTCATAACAAAAAAACTGTCTTTTCAGCAGAAATTTTACAGATGAAGATACCATCACAAGAAGAGGTATATTCAATCAGAAAAATAATCATCTCTGGTTGCGTGAAAATCCCCATGCAATTCATCAGCATCATTTTGAGCACGAGTTTCAGTGCAATGTGTGCTTCGGGATAATAGACAATATTTTAATAGGCCCGTATTTATTTATATCAATATTTTAATAGGCCCCTACCACCTCGACTCAATGCGGACACATTTTTGGAATTTCTTAATAATGATTATCACGATTTAGTTGAAGATATTCCACTAAAACTGAGAAGGAACATGTGGTTTCAATTACATGGTTGTCCTGCACATTACGGAAGAGTTATACGACAATGGCTAAATGCTAATTATCATAATCGATGGATTGGCCGTGCAGGACCAGTGGCTTAGCCTGCTCGCTCTCCAGACCTGACACCACTGGATTTTTTTGTTTGGGCTGACATTAAATAAAAAGTCTATGCTAAGTCAGTGAATGACCTTAATTCTTTACGAAGAAGGATAATTGAGTCTTCTGAAACAATAACACATATCCAGTGCCGTTCTGCTACTGCTGCTGTTGAAGAAACGAAACAAATATTTCATGAAAATATTAACATTTCTGTATTTAAACGAGGTAAAATAAAATTGGGTTCATAAGGTGCCTACGATCGATATTAGAAAAATAAATATAAAATTCTGGTCCAAGGATTTAATAAAATTACTCACTGATGAAAATTATAACTATGACTTCTAGTTGAAGAATTAAGACTATATGAAAAGTAATGATTTATTATCTACAATATGTAACACATAATGCTTTCAAAATCAATACAACCACAAAATATAAAATAATATAAAAGAGGAAGCAAATAAGATTTCAGGAAGTTCGTTTTAGTGTATTCGTTAATAAACTTCCTCGTGAGTACACTTCATCAAAGATAAATGAACATTATCATTACATGATTACTTGTAACTCAAGTTCAACAGCATAAACCAAATATTACATCAGTCGATATGATAACACAAATTTCATACCCTAAAACAGCATTCTTGCTGTTTACAATAAAATGGAATGTATTTTTCTCTATTTAAGTCGTACAAACCTGAAATGATAAATTATATAATATATTACACTTACAATTTACAAAATTTAAAAATACCCAGTATTTTTAACAATGTTCAGATCAATTCAATTTCCAATGAACAAAATCATCGTAATTATGACAACATACATAATATTTTTATTGTAACCATAATGCTGTGAATATAAAAGTTTTCAACAACCAAACTACTTAACGTAAATTTCAATAAATGGTTACTATCTTTTAAGAAAATCTAATTTCAAGTACATGTTTTATATAATTTAATAACAAAGCCTTCTTTATTTAAATAATCTCTGATAGGTGAAGTACTAATCCTATTTCTAATAAACTTTTATAATAATTTACTTAAATTGAATAGTTTTTAGTGAATACAATTCTACAAAATAAACACATTGTTGAAAATATAACTTTACGTCTTTGGGATTATCACATTATTTTATTACCTACTAACTTGGTGGCATAAAAATTTTTTTAATCTAAAATGTATGAGCGAGGCTGGAAAGGAAAATATCCAGGACCTAACATTGGTTAGAGGCACAATTTCTTTGGAGAGAAGATAGACCTAATTCTAATGGAAGAATAAATACACTATATTTTTCTTTAGGTGGTGATAAAAAAAAAACTAAATAAAATAATCAATCACAAACATTAGTGCTAAAAAAAATGAAAATGCAACATGTTTTGGTTTATTAAATATTGGAGTGCAGATACTCCTGAATTAATAATATGTGAATCTGAATAAATATAATTTTTTACACTTTCTATAATTTACAATTTACCAAATACCAAAATTTGCAACAAATAAAAAATAAATTACAAAAGATTGTCTATTAATTTGATCACCTATTGCACATATTTACTTATTAATATAAAGCACCATTGGCTTAAAACTATATTAAACTTCAAAAATTGAAGAAAAAAACAAACAAAAACAATTTCACTATATTATAGAGTAACTATATATATTTTTTAAATCTAAAGATCAAAAATTATATTATTCTGATGATTTCATTTTTTACTATCAACAAATTACATGCTTAGGAGGATTCATTATCTACCAATATGGCAGAGCAGAACAGCAAAATCTTCTAATCCTTTCAGGTTTAGAAAAAAATTAAGATTTCAATAACTACAATAATACAATTCCTATATTCTGTTAAAATTGTAATTTAAAATCTTTTCCTAAACTTATATCACGTCACTAAGGGCTTATAATACTATAAAATTTCAATGCTTAAAACAAAATTTAACAATAAAAATCACAAAGGTTACAGAAGAAATATTGACAAAATACAAGATGTAAATTCACAGTTCAATCTTCTGTTGTGGTTGAGCTTGATTTTGAGCAGCTTCACCATGCTTTGAAGATGGGTGATTAACTGAATTATTTATTGGTTTATCAATCGGCTTAGAAGAGTCAGGTGGTTTTGTCGAAGGAGGCTTCTTAGTTGTTTCCGCTGCTTTATTAGAAGGACTGCTTGAAGATTGTTTCGAGATGTTAGGCGATAATACTGTATGAAGGCTCATTTGAAGTTTACTCAAAGACTGTTCAACCTGTAACAGAATTTTTGAAATCAGCTTTTTATAAAAATTTAATTAAGAAATTAAACATTTCGTATTTACTATGATTTAGTGTAGTTTAGAGATTCTAGAAGATGCAATTACAAAGTTATGAAAATGAAAATCACCACTTTTTTGGAGAATGAAAAAACTGTTTCAAGATTTATTCAGAATCATACATATTGTCAAAATATTTTACTTATTTCATGGTATGTGGTTTTGTAACTCATAGGTGACTATATGTTTTCTAAATCAGTCATCAATTCTAAAGCATCGCTATAGATTGAAAACAAAACTTATGTTTTTTAACATTCAATATTTGCATTTGTGTTAACGATTTAGTTGGCAGTGACCAAACGCAGTCACAAAATAAAAATAAAATTTCTTCTGGACTGATTACAGCTTATTTTGACTGCTAAAAAAACAAAAAACAGACAGAAATCTCTTTCAGCTCCAATTTTCTTATTTTATGGTTTGTTATCTAAACAAAATTGCAATACCAAGAGCAAGAAATAACGTTAAGTAACACAAATTAATGTCAGAATTTTACATAAAATATTTACATTGTTGAATAAACGAAAATAAGTAGCAGATATATTGTCAGGAAAACCGTTTTTTATTTTGCTTCTGAATTTGGTCTTGAACATCTCTCACTACTATCCAGCAATAATCTACAAGCATATGCACATCCTATTTTCTTCAATTAATTTTTTTCATGGAAACAATATCTTGATACAATCCATGTTTGTCCATTCTCCATTTTTGTCATGCATAACTTCACAACCATCAGATAGGAAACCAAAATGTGAGAGGAGAAAATCATTTTAACTTATAGTATTTTTCTAAACGCTCATTTATGTTTTGAAAATGATTTTCTAGTTTTTCCTCACTTCAAATTCTAATGTATAGTTCTAAAGTTTTCATTACTATAACAATAGCTTTCTTAATTAAGAACCAACAAATATGCCTTCTTTGACTTTAAAAGCATTTAGTTGAGGGAATTTTCCAGAATTATTACCTTCTCATTGTATTGTCTTCAACAAACCTAGTTTTTAAACTTGAGTATTTTATAGTTAGTGATTAGTGATAATTTTATATTGTAGTGAGATTTTCCATTCACATAAGAAGCAGCAATACTTGGTAAACCACAACTGCATGCCAACAAGTAAAGCTATAACTTTCAGATCCCCACAGATATGCCACTTATGGTTTTTGGTATTTTATGGCACTAAAAAGCCAAAGAAATTGACGTTCTCAAAAAACCTAATAATTATTATATTTAAGTTTTCAATTATTAGGCATCAATTGATTTGATTACTTTACCTTTAATTTTGAGTATGATTGCATACCATTTTCTAGAAAGTCTATAAATATTTTTTTGTACATAAGGAATATTGCACCTTTTCAATTATTAGAAGAAAATGGAATAACATTATGTAACGGACTGCGATAACTTAAGATTAGATTTAGGTGTAGATATATAGTTATACATATTTTATTTAATAGGAAAGTATTGTAAGACAACTCATGCCAGTATTTGTGCCCCTGTCAGCAATTCATACCGTCGATTCCAGCTCGTGGAAGGAAATGACATAAGCAATTCCTTCCTGGGAATATCCGATCGAGTCAAATCTTAAAGACGTTAAATATAATTATTAAATTCTTGGGATAATTATTACCACCAGATCGCAGCATGTTACGTCCCAGGGTTAAGAATGATTACGTTAGCTGGAATAATCCTTCAAATAGCGCACCGTTTTTCTAAAAAAGAGAGAGTTGAAGACTGGTACTAGTGAGAAGAGGAACCTGAGCAACAAGACACCAGATGGAAGGTAGGAACTTTGCCTTATACTGTAGTCAGACTTTTATTCTGGGTGAAGCACGCTTGTAATTCAGTTTTCGATAGAATCAATCAACCCTGACCATTAAATATTTTCTTTTTCCTTCGTTGCAACTAGAGATGGATCAAAATTTATTATATTATTATTAATTAGCGGTTATGAGGGAATGATTGCTGATGGGGAATGTTGACTTTGTAATTATTAGTGTATAGAATTATTGTTATAGATAAGGGGTTTGATGAGTGTTATATATAATGGAACTTGGTTTATTATTATTTTAGTGGATTTTAGCACTATGAGTACTGATGGAGAATCAGGTGTATGAGTCTCGTTCACATGTTATTATTAAGTATTATTATTGAGGGTGATTCTTATGTGAAATTAGAGTTTTATTTTCATGATGCTATATGTAACTTTTATTTCAATATATTAGCGTTTGTATTGTGATAGATAAATGTGTGGGGTTTATTTCTTCACCCAGTTTACCCCTCCCTCACCCCTCCCAGCTCTTCCTAGGTCGCCCAAGGTAACAATTTGGTGTCAGGTGTGGGTATTGTATATTGTGTATATAGGGTAGTGGTATATGGGTAGTGGTATATGTAGGTTGCAAAAACACCGAATAAAGTGAACCCAGTTAGAGAATGACGGAAAGACAGAAAGAGTTGGAGGAAGCGGTAAGGAAGTTACAGAAAGCCAACGCAGACTTTGCCACCGAGAATGAATCCCTGAAGAAAGAGAAGGATACGTGGACCCAGCAGACCATGATGTCATCGGGCGGAAATAAGGCCCGGAGGGACTTGAATCTACAAAATATGGTTAAGCCATGGTCGGGAGCCCCTCCATCGGTCAGTTTTTCCAGAAATTAGATAAGATCGGACTACTGGGGAATTGGAGTGAAGAGGACAAACTAATTATTGCCGAACAAAAGCTGGGAGGCATGGCTGAGAAATTTCTGGAGTCCAAACCCGAACTGGTAAGAGCAGTAGCCTCATACGATTTAATGAAAACAGAATTAATTAAAAGGTTTGTGGATCCAAGAGAGAGAGAAAAACTCGAAGGAGAACTGAGTGAGGCGAGACAGGGAGCGACCGAACCAGCCATAGAGTTTGCGGACAGAATCAGATCTATTGGGGCATGGATAATAGCCAGCATCGAAGAGGAAGAAGAGAGGGGAATATTATCGAAGCACATTGAAGGCCGGGTGCTAGCAGCCTTCAGGAGAGAACTGAGACCAGACACCGCGCAAATGGTGCAAGCTTTGGCCCCGAACACACTCGAAGAAGCCATCAGAAGGGCTGAACCCTTTGACAGGAACGAAGGGACAATTAGAGAAAATAGGTGTAGGAGGGAAATATTCGGGGTGGAAGCGCAAGACCTATCGGAGATAGAGGGCAAAGAAGGAAATCTGGACACAGATAGACGGGAAGTGAGCCTGGTAAGACCCGCAGATCGAGCTCAGTGGATATGTTACCGTTGTGGGAAAGAAGGTCACTTAGCAAGAGGATGCCTTCAGGGACAAAGAAGTTCTTTGATGCCGATGCCTAACAGGATGCCGACCGTCATGACTAGCAGGTGTTTCTCTTGTGGTAGGGAAGGTCACTGGGCCCGGGATTGTAGGAGCCGACCACGTACTCAAGGACATAGGGGAATACAAACCCTCTCTACAATAACAGGGCCCCAAAAGAGCAAGACCTGTCGTAGACCCCGGCTACAGGTCAAAGAGACAGAAGGGGTTCCACCGTCTAGTGCCAGGAGTACAAGGCCAAGGAAATGGAACAATCTCAGTGGTAATGGATATTGAAGGAGTAGAACATGAGATGTTAGTAGAAACGGGGGCCGAGGTAACTCTAATCAGATCCGCCATCCCGAGGGTGCCTCTAGAGCCGGCAAAAGTAAGAGCCAAGGGCGTGACGGGACAAGCATTGAGAATCGAAGGGACCCAGCAGCTAAGATGCAAGTTGAGAGACAAGGAGTTTCAGCATCCCATCCTTATTTCCCCGCTCGACCTGCCAGGTGATGGAATTATTGGGATGGACCTGCTTGCCAAGGTAGGAGCCCGAGTACTCATCCGAGAGCGGCGACTGGAACTAGATAAGATGAATGAGGAAGCACGAGTTCGGAGAGTGGAAAAGGAAGACCAGGAAGGGAAAATAACCATAACAACCAGGCCATTGCGGACTTGGAGAAGAAATGGTATCCCACCCGAGAACGGACCAAACAGGAGGAAGAGAAACCTCAACTACAGATAGAGCGCCTCCGAATAAAGAACATCAAGGAGAAGAAGAAACGACGTGCGGAGAAACGACTGGCAAAAAGGGAAGCACACAAGAGGGAGGAAAATCGGCGTCAAGACCCTCCAATGGAATTAGAAGAACAAGAATTAGTGACTTGCCTCTCACCAGTTAGAATACCGCCCTAGAGTGAGACGATAATACGAGGCCGAGTGATGGGAGAAGAACATTCCAACGTGGTGATCGAACCGGTAGGTTTAAGGCAAGGAGGGGTCAGAGTCGCCCGTTGTTTGTCAGAAATCCAAGGGAGGAGCGTATGGGTCAAGGTGGCGAATGTTTACCCTCAGGAGGCCATCCTGGATAGAAACCAGACTCTAGGAGCTAGATAGAAGGAGAATAGGGAAGGAAAAGGCCAAGCGAATAGAGGAATCACGAATAGGAAAGGAAGCGGCGTGGAAGTAGGATTGAGAGCGATCGGGGCGACAGAGCCCGGCTGGGACTAGAGATAGATAGAACCTAGATAGAACCGCTGCTACGGAGGTATGCAGAGCTATTCTCACCACCTGGGAAGGAAGGCTGCACCCTTGGGGTCCAACATCAAATACCCACAGGGGACGCGCGCCCAGTTATGAAATGTCCTTGTAGGGTACCGTTCCACCACCGCCCTGTTGTCGAAGAGCACCTCAAGGAAATGATGGACAAGGGGGTGATTACTCATTCCAACAGCCCTTGTGCAGCACCGGTTGTGTTGGTGCCAAAGAAAAGCGAAGATGGGTCTATCAAATATCGTTTCTGTACCGACTTTAGGGGATTGAACGCTTTGACGCAAGTAGATGCTTACCCCCTACTACTGATTCAAGAGACGCTAGAGCTATTGGGCCAGAGCAAAATTTTTTCAACCCTCGATCTGAGCAGCGGATATCACCAGATCCCCGTAGCTGAGGAGGATCAACCCAAGACAGCGTTCACTACATTGGGAGGACTTTATGAATATAAAAAGATGCCCTTTGGACTCGCCGGGGCCCCTACGACTTTCCAACGTACAATGGACCAGATTCTTACCGGCATTAAGGGGGTCGAGTGCTTCGTATATTTGGATGATATTATCATTTTCAGCGTAAGCCTCGAGCAGCATCGAGACCGGCTGCAACATGTGTTCGAAAGGCTAAGGGATGCAAACCTCAAGCTAAATGGAGCAAAATGCAAGTTCGCTGTGTGCCAGGTGAAATACTTAGGTCATTTGGTTACGGGTGAAGGAGTGAGACCGGACGGAGAGAAGATCAAGGCAGTGAAGGAGTTCCCGCTCCCCCGGACAGCCAAAGAGGTGAGAGGATTCTTGGGCTTAGCCGGGTACTGCAGAAGGTTCGTGCCCCGTTTTGCAGAGAGTGCAAAACCATTTACCCTGTTGATTGGAAAGGACAGACGATTCCAATGGGGCCCGCAACAGGAAGAGGCGTTTCAGAAGTTGAAAGAAGCTCTGTGCACAGAACCAGTGCTGATATATCCCGATTTTAAGGATCCCTTTATTTTAGCCACTGACGCTTCTGGTGTTGCTTTAGGAGCCGTACTGCCCCAGGTTAGGAACGGGCACGAGAGACCCGTGGCATATGCCAGCAGACAACTTCACAATGCGGAGAAAAATTACTCAGCCACAGAACGAGAGCTGCTTTCTGTTGTATGGGCGACGAAACACTTCCGGTGTTATCTGCTTGGTCGAAAGTTTACCCTTGTTACGGACCACTCAGCTCTGCGCTGGATGCTCTCCCTAAGGGATCCGTCTTCAAGACTTACCCGTTGGGCACTGCGGTTAGAGGAGTTTGACTACGAGGTGATACACAAACCGGGGCAGAGACACACTAATGCCGACGCGCTGAGTCGTGCAGTAACCAAAATAGCTACGGGTGAAGTTACGGAGACAGGAACTTACCTCCAAGACCAGAGGAAGGACGAAGAGTGTGTGAGATGGGCTGAAGAGAATCCTCAGGTGTGCCAACAGGATGAAGAGGGACTGCTATATCGGGGTGAAGTACAGAATAGAAAACAGTGGAGACTCATGGTACCTCAAACAAGGAGAGGACAAGTTATGGAAGAATGCCACAGTAGCTTATGGGCTGGCCACCCGGGCATAGAGAGAACCCTGGCCATACTGAAGCAAAAGTATTTTTGGCCATCCATGAGGCAAGATGTAGAGGCATTTGTGAAAGCATGCCATTCATGCGCGACCCGTAAAACACCTGCAGGACTGACCGTACCCATAGAAAGACCGTATTTCCCTACTCAACCATTCGAGATGGTGTCGCTCGACATCGTTGGCCCCTTTCCCAGGAGCTCTAAAGGAAACAAGTATCTGCTTACCTTCATTGACCACTTCTCTCGGTATACGGAAGCAATAGCATTACCCGAACAAACCGCGGAGGCAACGGCAAGGGCTTTTGTCGAAAAGATTGTCACTCGCCACGGGGTTCCCCATCGGTTGTTAACCGACCAGGGACGCAACTTCGTCTCCAGTTTGTTTAAAGAGGTATGCAAAACATTAGGCATCACCAAACTCCAGACGACCCCGTACCATCCACAGAGTAACGGAATGTTGGAAAGGTTCCATAGGACGCTGGGAGACTCTCTAGCCCACTTCGCAAAGAAAGATGGTAGAGACTGGGATAAGTGGATACCCTATTCTCTTATGGCCTACAGAGCGATACCTCATTCGGCCACAGGGTTTTCACCTAACTATCTCCTGTTCGGGAGAGAGCTCAGGACACCGGCGCAAATTGAATCCCACGGGGTGGGGGAAGGAATCGAGGAGACGGTAGATGCGGCGCAACAACTGAGGGATCGAATACAAGAAGCCCATGAAGAAGCCCGCAGGAGAATAGATCAGGAGTGGACTCGGCGAACTGAGCGAATCAACCGGACAAGGAAAGAAAGAAACTTTGAAGTTGGGGATTGTTTGTACCTCCATGTGCCTGCGGTTAAACCGGGCCATTTCCCTAAATTCCACTGCCCGTGGACCGGACCGCACGTTGTCACTAAGAAGCTGGGGAAAGTAACCTATGAGGTTAGGAGCGAGACAGGGCATCTCCAGGTGGTACACATCAACTGCTTGAAGCCGGCCTATGGGAAGGCGGCTGTGGACTCGTCCGTAGAGCTAGAGTACAAAAACAATAAGGCATCTTCCAGATCCTTATCCCCAAACCGGAGACAAGATCAATCCGAGTCGGAAACCGAAAAGGAAGAAGATGAACTCGGCCTCGTGCCCATAGATAGCTCTGATGAGGCCGAAGAAGAGAATGGAAATGGGCAAGAGGAAAGTACACATCCAGAGGCTTGGGCTGTCAGCTCTCCTCGAGGCACGGCCACGACACCTTGGGAAGTTGTTGAGACTTCAGGAAGGCCCAGTATGATACCTAGAAGTCCAGGCTCAAGTACAACCCCTCAGGAACCGTCGGTATCGGAAGCCGAGGAGTCAGATACTACCGATCAAACCGAGGACACCAGGGACAAGACATGGAAACCTGAATCCTCCCTACAAAATCCTACCATCAGGAGCCCGTACAACCTACGGAGATCCAAAAACTGAACACCTTTTACTCCTTCCTAAACCTCTCCTTGACCTTAACCACTGACCTAAGGCACCTAGAAATCACCGCCTTAGACGCCTAAATCGAGTTGCGCGATATGTATAGGTCCTTCGAAACCATAGCACGGGGTCACTTTAGCCATACCATTCCATCTTAGCTCTATCCTTAAAACTGTAACGGCTTCTCTTCCCCCTGAATTAAGTCTGATTGCAGGAACCCAAGCAAAGGATGCCTCTTGCGGGTGGCCAACTACCAGATCTTACCTGCCTCAGTAGGAATTTCTCAAGCACGTATTAAGAAACAGATTGCCACGGTGAAATCCGTGCTAGCAGAGACGGACCTTCTCCGACCAGCGCAGATCTCCACGGGTGATGTGGCCGAGGCTTTGGAAGAGCTGAGACAAGCCCAGCAGGGAAAGACCGATTGGCAGACACAGGATTCACGTCTGGACATATTATTGTCACAGGCTCAACAACTAAAGGAGCGGAGGCGGAAGGAAGAATGGTGGCGGTGGGGCGGACTGGGCACCCTGCTAGTGATCCTGGTGGGGATCAGTGGGGTTTGGCTGATTTTCCACTGTAAGACAAGCCGTCAGTCGGGGGACGGACCACGAACCAATGAAGCCCCGATAGTGATACAGTACCCCGAGAGCCAGGAGTCTCAGCTAACGGCAGATGGTGCCAAGGGGTGAGCAGTACAGACTTTAGTGTTGTGTAGGGAGATAAATAGTGTTGCAAAAGTGAAAAGAGCCGACTATGGTCGCCTCTTTTGAAAAGGGGGGAGTGGTGTAACGGACTGCGATAACTTAAGATTAGATTTAGGTGTAGATATATAGTTATACATATTTTATTTAATAGGAAAGTATTGTAAGACAACTCATGCCAGTATTTGTGCCCCTGTCAGCAGTTCATACCGTCGATTCCAGCTCGTGGAAGGAAATGACATAAGCAATTCCTTCCTGGGAATATCCGATCGAGTCAAATCTTAAAGACGTTAAATATAATTATTAAATTCTTGGGATAATTATTACCACCAGATCGCAGCATGTTACGTCCCAGGATTAAGAATGATTACGTTAGCTGGAATAATCCTTCAAATAGCGCACCGTTTTTCTAAAAAAGAGAGAGTTGAAGACTGGTACTAGTGAGAAGAGGAACCTGAGCAACAAGACACCAGATGGAAGGTAGGAACTTTGCCTTATACTGTAGTCAGACTTTTATTCTGGGTGAAGCACGCTTGTAATTCAGTTTTCGATAGAATCAATCAACCCTGACCATTAAATATTTTCTTTTTCCTTCGTTGCAACTAGAGATGGATCAAAATTTATTATATTATTATTAATTAGCGGTTATGAGGGAATGATTGCTGATGGGGAATGTTGACTTTGTAATTATTAGTGTACAGAATTATTGTTATAGATAAGGGGTTTGATGAGTGTTATATATAATGGAACTTGGTTTATTATTATTTTAGTGGATTTTAGCACTATGAGTACTGATGGAGAATCAGGTGTATGAGTCTCGTTCACATGTTATTATTAAGTATTATTATTGAGGGTGATTCTTATGTGAAATTAGAGTTTTATTTTCATGATGCTGTATGTAACTTTTATTTCAATATATTAGCATTTGTATTGTGATAGATAAATGTGTGGGGTTTATTTCTTCCCCCTCCCTCACCCCTCCCAGCTCTTCCTAGGTCGCCCAAGGTAACAATTACAAAAAAAAAAAAAAAAATGGGATTGATTCCTTTGAATGATCTTACGGTAGATTGGTGCTCAATAAATCTAGTGGAATATTCCACCAAGATTGGATTTTTATGGACATCACTAATTGAATTCATGTTAGTTAAATAATTGTTAACTTAAATTCAGTTAGTTCTTCATAATTGTCAAACAACATTTCTATTTGTCCCATCTCATTTTTTCGATAGCCTTTTGAAATTAACTTAATATTATTTTTCTTATTTCAAAAATAAGAAATGGTTGAAATTTGAAAAAGTTTGGACTTACATCACCCTCCCCCCCCCCCTCCCCTCCTGGCAGCTCTGAAGATGGCACAATAAAATAAGTTTTCCTTATTTTGTGTAATCTTTGACTGCATCCCCTGACCATTTCAATCCACAATATTATTTTTCATTCCAATTAATTTCTTGTCAGATAAAATATTGATTTATTTTCCAAGTAACATCTTTGAATACTCCTTGATGTAAAATGAGTAATAGAATAAATCAGTTAACAGTGAAATGAATCACTCTGTACAACATTATATATACAGCTCTGTCACTGCCTTATAAGTTTTAAAAATTAATGTTAAATATAAAATATTGGTTTGTTGATATTTTAATTTATTTTCAATATTTCTGAAACTATATTCTATTGAAGAAATTTGGAGATGAAAATTACATAAACTTAATTATGATGGTCAAAACATCAACCGAAAAATATTCCTTGGGAGGCTGGGTTGTATTTATCTTATGTCAATAGCTGTGCCTTCATTAAAGCAGTAAAACCTGAATGAATATCAAGTTTTAACAAGACACCAACAAATAAATTAAATTTTTCATGAACAGGAAGATGTGCGTTTGCCATGCAATGGTGAGGTGAGGTTCTCGAAGTGGTGGACCACTTTCCCTACTTAGTTACCATCATTAGCAGGTCTGGTAAAGTAGACCAAGAAGTAAGTAATATCAATCAATAATCAATAAAGCAAATCAGATATATTACCAGATCTGTAATAGCATAGTTGGCCACCAAAATGTAGCGAAAGCGACGAAACTTCACATATTTAAAGCAATACACCTCCCAACACTTAAATATGGGAGTGAAAGTTGGGTCAAGCTTGACAAGCACATCAGCCGGACAACAGGAGCTGAAATGAAATACCTTCGCAGAATGGTCGGTAAAACAAGGAGGGGCCGAGTGCGGAATATAAACATAAGGGATCAGTTGCAGGTAGCAGGACTGAAGACCTCCATCGAAAAAAGACAGCTCAAGTGGTTCGGCCATGTCTATCGCATGGACGAAGAATGGCTTCCTAGAAAGGATATGGAAGCCCACCCGATAGGCAGAAGATCCCGTGGAAGCCCGAGAATCCTCTATGAGGATTATATCCAAAGAATAGGAGGTAAAAGAGGAAAAACCCTGGCTCAAATGAGAAGGAGTTGTCTGAACCGGGAAGAATGGCTCCAATGGATAGAGGTCCCTCTACGCTAAATGGCACAAAAGAGGTAGCGAAAGAAAAAAAAACATTATTCTATTTATTTTTTCAAAAATAGACCATACATAAATTCCCACGAATACTAATTTCGAGTGACAGGTTAGGAAGTGGTCATAGCAGCAAAGTTATTTGACTGAAATTTCTTTAAATACCTGGGAAAGTGATAAGGATCTTTAGATAGATGTGCCAAAGCTAACATTGATTAGTCACCACATTAGATCCTACCAAACTTTTTCATGCTGATAAAGGGCCTACAGCTACTAATCTATAGCCTAAGATTAATAATTCTAAGCACCATAAGCTTTGCAAATATACTTAAAAAATTTAATTTTTGTTTATTTCATTGTAAGCTACAGAGTATTTTCTATGATACTCGATAAACAACTATAATAACTTCAATAGTTACCCCTAGACCCTAAACCCATAACCCTTCAGCCAGATGATGGTCTAAAAGTTGGGTTGAAACGTTCACATATAATAAATAAGTTTGACTTACAAGTGCACAAAACTTAGTCTGCATCTAACAATTTATACATTATTTGATTCATAAATATATAATATATAACTACAAATTAATTCAAATTTAAAAAACCTTACTTCATTTAAAAGATGAATTGAGGCTTTCAATATTCGCACCCATCTTTCTAATTCAGCAGTATGAAGCTGTTCCTGTTTTTGAAGTAAAATTTTCCAATCTTCTGGAGACTGCGGAGAACCTTGCAGTGTGTCAAACCTAATAATCATAACGTTTGATTCAAATCAATAATTATTAGTATAAAGCAAAAATGATAATGGTTTAGTGTTAAAATGGATAATACATTTTATATTGTACATTAACATAATAACTAACTTAAATGAAAATGACTCAGTATAAACACAACATTGGTTTGATTTTAATACATGATTTTTTAAATAATGATCATTTTGTCAGGAACCAGTTAAGTAAAATAAAAGATAGCAATAAAACAAGTTTTGGGAGTATTTTTTTTATCCAAATTTTGTAAATTCAATAATAGTAGATTCTTCTTTTATTTCTTCAAGAAGGTCAGACACGGTGTAAAAGTGCAAAATTGATGGGTCTTCAAAATTTCTTCAATAATGAACAAGAAAACAATTTTATCCAAGATAATTTTATCCCTTCCGTGCTATCCTGTTGAATTTGTCATTGCCATCCCGATCATGAGATAGTGGAATGAACTACTATACCAAAACCAATCTACCACGTCGTAGAATCACTTCTTTCGGCCGGTATTCCTCATGAAAGTCGGCCAAAACTTAAAATTGCTTTGGACAAAACAAAACAATTTTCAATGGAGCGTAACTCAGAATCTATTATCTATCTATTCTGCAGCAAGTCTTCCAGTTCCAATATTATTTTTTAGTTCTGATCTCCACCTTGATTTAAGATATTTTGACATCAACAGCTTAAATCAATAAACAGTTTAAAAATTTTCTTGTGGTCTAAAGACTCAATGATTTATTATTTCACATAAATATTAACAATTTAGTCTGGAATGTTTTTTAAGTGTATAATTGAGATTGACTTAGTAAAGTGGTATGCACTAAGGAATTATTCTTTAGTAAGGTGTCTAAATTACTCGCACACTCCAATGTTCATATTTTTTTTTAATGGTCCAAAACGTATCTTCCTTAAAAATCTTCTATCAAGAGTATGAGAAGTAGCAAAGGCAAGGATTTATTATGAAAGGGATTTGATATTTTATTGAAATGAACCTTAATAAGATCGATCACTTAATGTATGATCAGAAACTCCAACAGTTTTTACTGAGAGAAAGCATCTCTTATGACTAGGGATCGGATTTTTATGTATTTAAAAATGCCAAATATTTAATTAAAATATGCATTTGTTTTCGTCAAATATGTGATTTTCTTAAAATATTTAAGTAAAATGGACATTTTTTGATGAAAATGGATTTTTTTTTTACAAGCTATAATGATTTATACAACAAAAGAATATTTTTACAACTTGCGATAATTATTAGGAACAAAATAATTTTTTTTTACAAGTTATAATGATGTATAGATCAAAAGAACATATTTACAATTTATAATAATAAAAGATGTCTTAAATGTTCAATTTTGAAAACTTCACTCTTCGAAATCGTTTACAACCACATGGAATTTCAAATGTTAGAATGTAAAGCAACGACGATGTGGGCGTAGATGGAATTGTAACGACTAAAAGATCTTTCAACATCTATAGATGTTATAGGTGCCTTGCTGAAAAATTTATCTCGTTGGGGGTAAAGGGGACACTATGTTTAGAGGTGACTTCTGTTACACTAATATCTGAAATCTGGCAGATGGTCTCCCACCCTTTGTCCTTGCTCAGTACTTCTGCCAGTTTTGATCTGATCAGATCTCCCTTACTCCCAGGTATTCCTTCCACCTTTTTGATGACCTTTTTAATGTTAGCCACGTTTTCTGTCAGTGGAACATTTTGGGACTCAAGTTGGGGAACGGCTTGTGCGAGAAATACGCAATTGTTAGAAATGAAGGCAAGGTCATTCTTTAAATTAGGTTTCTCGAATAAAAACTTGGCTGTATTTATTGATACTGCTTCGTCTTCGAGATGTGAAAGAACATTCTTGATTTTATCGTAGTTCTCGCAGTAATATTGAGCTGCTTCCAGCCAAGTACTCCTCTTGTCAATATTGGTTGGTTATGGTGAAAGGCACAAGTCTGGATAGAGATCTTTTAGAATTTGAATGCGACTGGGTGCTTTTAATAACACTTTTTTAACCGAGGAGATTAAGGAATCTACATCACTGAATAAAGATCGGACAGTTTATGCTACTTGATGCAATGCATGAGCAATACACGTCACATGAATTATCTTAGGATAAAATACCTGAATAGTTTGCCCAACCTTGACCATGTTTGGGGCAGCATCAGAGAGAAACAACAAAACTTTTTCGTTCAAAACTCCACTGGATACGCATTGAGACATCGAAGAATTGTGAAATGGTGGAATGGTTGCATTTTTCGAGAACTTCAGAGTTCAAAAGGAATGGCTTTGAATCCACATCACTGTCAAGTTTTCCAATAACTGCATTGGTAATATACCTGCCCTCAACATCAGTGGTTTCATCAATTGACACCCAAATCGGTCCATCTCTGATATGTTCCCAAATCTTGGCTAGTGTATCTTTATAGATATCTTCCAGATAGTTTTTCCGCAGAGTGCTCTTGTCAGGCATTTTTTTCCCAATGTAGGTCTCTAAGAATCCTTTGAAATGAGGATTATTAAATTTGTGGAAAGGGATATCTGCTCTGACTAAAGCTCGACACAGGTCTGTATTCAGAATAGACTTACTTGATGATGGAGATATAGGAAGGGTTGATAGGACGTCCTCTCTTTCTTTCAGGTTTTTATTCTCTTTGTGCGATCCAGTGGCAATATGTTGGGTGACTTGGAAACGTTGAGAGCAAGAAACGCGCTTGTCACAACATGTCTGTATTTGTACAAAATGTCTCCATCACTTCGAATAAGTTCTGCTGGAAACTCGTGAAGATATTTAGCAACCAGCTGTCTGTTTGAGGCCGATGTTCGTGGCATTCCACTGAAAAAAGAATACACTAAGGGACCGAACGAAATTGAGTGATTGGACACTTCAACGAACAAGCTGAAAGAAAAGACAACGATGCTTCACTAACAAGTGCCAGTCACTGTTTAGAAGCATTCTCTGTGAATTACAGCAACCATTGTACCCACTGTGATTCACAGCCCTATAGTCTGTGGTTCACAGTTCCTGTCAACCACCTCGAAATTATGAAAATATGTCCAAAATGATAAATATGTGGAAATATGTACTTATTTTGATTAAATATGTATTTATTTTGATCAAATATGTATAAATATGCAATAACATCCAAATATGTGGAAATATTTTAAATAAAGGTAGGCTCTAACGGCTTAAAAAGTGTCAGTAAGAACACTTCTAGTTGAAAAACATCGGTAAATTGCCTAGAAAAAAATATGTAAATACATAGGAATCCGATCCCTACTTATGACTCTTATTTTTGAGAGTCTAGAAATAAATTTTAGCTTTATAATAAAGTGCATTTTAGTGCATCAATATTTAGTTTATAAAAACGTCTGCTTAAAGAAAATAAATTATTAAAATTTCAAATGTCACACTAATATTCTCTGTTTACACAGTTTTTAAACATTAGTCATCTTTCTGATCTCTCAATCTTTTGGGAGCACTATGGATAATGTAATTATTCCAGGGTTTTCCAAACTACCCCCATGTACTTACAAACCTACTAACAGTTATGATGTTAAATGCGTAGGATGGATTTTGTTATTATTTTTTAAGTTTCAACACAAATTTCAAATCAATAAACTCACTGCTTGTGATACAAGACATTTCAATTTAATCTGACAACCTCCATTTAGGAATCACGATTTTATAAAAGATATCTACAATTCATTCCCATATAATACTCTGACAAGATTAAAAACTTTAGTGTTGCATTGAAAAATATATCAATACAAATTCCAAATGAAATAATGCATATAAATTAGTATTATGTGAAGCTATTCTAAGAAAAATTTACCAAAGCATGCAAATTGTTTATTTCATGAATAAATCAACAACAAAAAGCCTCAAATAGTTATCTCTCGCAGTAAATTATTTCTCATGCACACTCTGTTATCTAAATTACAATTAAGTATCTGTTAAATGTGATTCCAATTGATTTACAGAAATAATTTATTAATACATAACTTACCTCAGAGCTTCGAGGGCTTCATCGGAAGATTGGAAAGTTCTTTCAAATTGCTCTAATCCCCACAGCTTGTAATAGAGCGCAGCATTGAATACGAGGAGAAGGAACAAGACACAGAAAATTGCCCATGCCAGAGTATCAGTGTGATGGGAGGGTGGAGGCTATAACAACGATGATTAAGCTGTAACAATGTTTTTTCTTCTTCTAATAGAACCCCTGAAATTACTACATTATGAACCATTCACAGAGTTTTTGTTCATCTTCTATTTTTCTGAATATGAAACAAAGGACATTATAATGAGAGAATGTTGATAACATACGGGTCACCAAACATCAATTATCAAAACAATAAGTTTTCTCTCTCTCATTAAGTGAAAGTTTTTAGAAGGAAATTCACAGTTACTTGAATTTAAATTAAATAATTATTATAGTTTATAGGCTATCTGTTATTACTAAGTTATTTTATTTTTATTTCAAACCTTAATACAACAACAGTAAAAGTTATTAGGCTATTTCCATTTTAACAATAGAAATGGCTTTTGTCTGGTATCACAATCAAGTGATGAGTTGATTTGATTTATGCATCAACAAAAGTTGAGTAAGTAAGAAAGATATTATTTACTATTTTATCTTTTCTTTTCCAGCTATACTTACTAAGCGTTTAAACCTGCCTTTAGAATATCTTATTAGGAAGTAACTTCAAGGTCCAGTCTGTGATATAAGCTTTTCATAGGAAGTAAAAATTGCAAAATTGAAGTAGTATAACTTGATTAGTTTCTTGTTATTTGGTTTTGGGAGGGGATTTTGTTATAAAGTTAAATACAAAAATAAAGATGATTAATCAGTTGTATTTTCAATTGAAACATTATAACACTATACAGAAGTAGGTTTATGACAAAGATTCTACAAAATAAAGTACAAACACATAACTTTCTCAGATTATTTCTAGGTCCAAATTTTCAAAACTAAGTGCTACTTGATACTTTTATTTTAAATGAGACAATTTTGCAAAACATCATAAAACCAATGGGTGGCCAACCTACTGCTCTAAATTAACTTTTTTATGCTTTGTTCTACATTTAAAAAGGTATATATAGAATCACAAAAAAATACCTGAGGGAGTACTAGAGGCTGGATTAGTGGTTCTTCTGTAATTGTTGGAGGCAATGGCGATGGTTTATTCTGCCTTCTGCGACCAACTTTCCTCTTTGAACCCACAACACCAGAAGCCATAGCTTTGCGAGTCCTGTCGCACTCTTCCTCGAGAGCTTTAACTAGCGAGTTGAAATATTCTTCTATTCCCAACCAACAGTTCTTTTCTATGTAGTCTAGAAAGGGCAAGGGGAAATAATATTTAATAGTCGATAAGCCATTGGAAATGAAAACTGACAATAGGAAAGTAAGAGAAGAACAAATTCAAGAGCATCGACAAATATCATATTGCAAATTCCAAATTTTCAAGGACCAACAGTTTAAAAAAATTAATTCCATCATATTAATTTCTAATAGTAGGTATGTACCAGCAAGTATGATACTATAGAGTAGAAAAAATTAGCAATCAATTGTATAATGTTTGTACCTTTAGAACAATGAAATATGCTTGCGAAAGATAACAAAAATTCTTTATTATATAATATAAAATAAAATGTTCCAATCACAAAAAAAATATATATATACAGGGTGTCCCGAATTTAAATGGCAAAACTTCAGGAACTTATAAAATAAAACTAAGACAAAAAGTCCTTTAGAGATTTGCTTGTTTTTGCTTAGTTTTAGAGAAAATCGCAAAAAAAGAAACAAAACAAAAATGTTACAGGTAGCGATAATCACCTTTCAAAGTTCGTCAGGCTAGGCAGTGAGATATGTAAACACTTAATGTTATCCTTTACATTCTTTTATTTGTTTACATATTGGCTTCCTTCTAGGATTATAATTCCTAAATCAGTCTTCAGTCAGTTACTCTGATATTTTTGTGTGAGTAGCATCAGCCACAATGCTGCTTCTAATGTTGAATACGCTGATATGATTTTTGTGTATGGTTTCTGTAACGGTAATGCTTTAGAAGCGGTGCGGGAGTATGCCGATTTCCAAATAGAAGAGTGCCTAATCGACGAGTCTTTTCGTTAACTTTTAATAGACTACGAGAGACTGGGTCATTCTTAATACGTAATGAAGGCGACCAATTCCAGGCAGCAGTAAGAGCAGATTATCGGAGAAGAAATTGTGTCCAACGCCATTTCGATAACAATCCTGAGACTAGCATCTAAAGAGCACCTGCTGCATTAGCAATACCGCGGCAAGTAATATGGCGAACTTTGAAAGGTGATAATCGCTACTCATACCATCTTCAAACAGTTCAGAATTTATTACTTCAAGATTATGTCAAGAGATTGAATTTTAGTAACTGGTTTCTTGAAAAAATTCGCGATGATAATTTATTTCCATTAAAAATTATATGGACCGATGAAGCTACCTTTACAAGAGGAGGAATTGTTAATCAAAGAAATTATCATGTATGGGCTCTTGAAAATCCCAGAGCTATTAGAGAGAATAGGTTTCAGCATGAATTCGCTATGAACGTTTGGCTTGGAATTTGGAACGGATTACTGGTGGGACCATATTTTTTACCTGGAAGATTGAATGGTATCACATTTACACATTTTTTGTAGAACAACTCTTCTAATTATTAGATGACATTCCCTTACAACAGCGGATTGAAATGTGGTTCCAACTCGATGGATGTCCAGCTCATTATAGCAGAGTTGCTCGAGCTTGGCTGGATATAAATTATCCACAACGATGGATTGGACGTGGAGGAGTAGTGCCTTGGCCACCCGGATCACCTGATATGACACCCATAAATTTCTTCGTATGGGGAACCTTGAAGCAGAAAGTTTATTCGGTGTCAATCAACTCAAGAGAGCAATTCATAGATGCAGTGCACCAAATATCATCAGAACAATGTTTAGCTGCAATTTATCAAGTAAGTGCTAGATGTAATGCTTGCATTGGTGCAAGAGGACAACATTTTGAGCAATATTTACATTAAATATAAATGTAAATAAATAAGTATAAAAATGAAAACTTGTTTTGTTTCTTTTTTTGTGATTTTCTCTAAAACTAAGCAAAAACGAGCAAATTTCTAAAGGACTTTTTGTCTTAGTTTTTCGGTCCCCTATAAGTTCCTGAAGTTTTGCCATTTAAATTCGGGACACCCTGTATAATAAAACAGTTATAAAGCTAACTAATAGAGGAATTCTGTTGTGGAAATTTATACGATCTGAGGCAGTCATTGTGGTAAGGAATGCCAAAGTTAGTACATACAAAAGAAATATAAAAGTAGGAATCTATGTATCTATTGTATATGGATGTGACATTATTACTATTATTAAAAATTTTGCACAAGTTTCTCAGACTGTAACATCAGAGATGATGATGATGGTCTTTGGAGAAAACTTTAGATAATAAAGCTGCTATAAATTGGAAATTTACTAAATTAAAGAGTAGTGGAAATTGCCAATATGATTTTTCCTCAAAAATATAAAATTATAAAAGATATGAGCAAACAATGGAATATTGATTGGTTTGGATCTCTTTTAATATTTTTTTTTTAAACAAAAAAATACATAAAAATACTTAGATGTTGCTATATTGATAGCTAAACAGTTTTAATAAATAAGTTCTTGGAAAAAATTAATATTTAAAAAAAAAATGAAAACTCACTTTTAACTAGTCCCCAAACAGATTTTCTATATATGATTTGGCAATACGCAGCAAGAGTAGAAGTGCCAGGATCTTTTCCTCTCATAAGGCAATAATGGGTCAAAATGTAAAAAGCATCAGCATACGGGATCCCAGAGTTGCACGCTTCAATTTCAATTGCATAAATCTCTCCTGGTTTGCTACATGGTAACATTTTCTGTAAATATAATAATGTCATTATCAAACTATTACCATATTAAACTTCCATTATTCATCTATATTTTTTAATGTTAGGCTTAGACTTAAGCTTGAAATGGTTTAAATTTGGTAAGAGAAAGTACTCTTCCTATTAATTAGTAAGTAGAACTAATCCTAGTAATTATTTATTTGAAATTACTAATTTATATTTAATTTAAAAAACTGGATTTATTTGTTTGTAATAGATATATTATTTATGGAAAAAACACCAGAAATAATAATAATAATAATAAGCTGTGACTGGGAAGAGATGTTTGAAATTTGTAGATGATGCTATGCCAATTTATATTCTAATATAACAATTTTAAAGTATGAAAAATAGAAGAATTATTAATGTGCATAAAAACTAACTAACTACAAAAGATATGATCACAAAATATTAAAATTGAAAAGAAATAAGAATGATAAAGAAATGTACCAACAGAAGAAAGGCCTAGTTCATTACTAATTAATGAAGAAATAAAACTTTTATATTATACCATCTACAATAAAAATGCTTATTACCTGTGATTCAGTAACTTGAGTGTGCTTTGGACCAATCGCTTGTGCTATTGGAATAGTAAGAGAAACAGTGCGACCTTTTTGATTCGTTGATGGATTAGTTACCCATGGAGACTGCTTAACATCTATAAATTATTTGATATTATTGATTCTTTGTGGAATTATTTTCCCTAAATGGTATGAAATATTTCATGGAGATTTAAAAATAGCACAGGTACTTAACCAGTCTCTAAGCTCAACACATGAGAACACGGAATAACACAAAATTTTTAAAGTGTATATAGATTTATACGTTACATTAGTATTAATTGTTTCATTTTTTTTATGTAACACATAATTAATGACTATGAATAGATTTAACAAAAGTAAATATGTATTAGTTTCCTGAATCTCGTTTTAAATTGTTTAACAAGTAAGCATTTGATTAATGACACTCAAATACAAAACATTTAAACATGTTCAATATTTTAAAATTTTATATACATTACTACAAACAATATTTTTCTCATTGAGTACTAAATAAAATAGATAGAAAGAATTATTTCTATATCTGCATGTATAGAAAATTTATTAAAAAACTTCAACTTATGAGTCCATCTTAAAAATTACTATTTTGGGAAAACATGAAACATTATAATGTAAAGGAGATAGTTGGGGGGTGCAGTCAATAAGAACACAGAATAAGTGAAGCACATAATATAAGTACTTCACTTATTCTGTGTTCTTATTGACTGCACCCCCCAACTATCTCCTTTACATTAGATCATCCAGTCAACTATTTTCATCTCATACATGAAACATTATAAAAATAAAAATATGGTTAATTTAAAATAGAAAAATATAAAGTATTACAAAGTTACATTGCATAACTCACCAGTGCTTTTTCTAATCTCATGAAGATCAAAAGCGAACTTGGAATTGGTAAAAAGATGAGTGAACAGTTGATCAACATGTATCGATACCTGCATATGAACCAAGAGCCTACCTTCATGAAGACATGGGCAAGTAATTGGTGTACCTTAAAAATATATATCAAATCAGGATTACAATATAAATAATGTTTTATTTTAATTCATCCAGTTTAATATTTTTTTAAACCTATATTTTTTAGATACAATCAAATTTTACCAGATAATAAAGTGAATGCATAAACATAAACATGAAACAACTCATTAATAAGAATTAAATGTACAATCATTCATATCAAAAAGTTAAAATTAAAATTTTTACACCCAAGTCCTCTTGTCAGGGTCAAAATATAATAAGAAAATTATTGATCTGACTTCCTAACATTCTTAATTAAATTTAATAATTCCAAGATTTCAAAAAAGGTTTTAAAATTTCAATAATTTATAAATCATTTCAAATTAGGGCCTCATCAGGGCAAAGAGACTTAGAGACAAGTGCCAACTTGATAATCATCTTGATGGCCTAAAAGTTAGACCAAAATGGCTGCACACAATAAATAATAAATGCTTTAATAGCATGTTGGACTTTCACTGAACACCAATTTTTTAAAAACATTTATTTTATAAGAATCTTTTATTTGAGATTAGCTGGTGGATTGGTAAATGCATGCAATAAAACTGCACTAAAATATTGTATTTTTTTTTAATTCCAAAATATCTATCAACTAAGATTTTATCGGTTGTCATTTAGATTTTCATATTTAATTTTCAAGAAAAAAAATTGCAACAAATATTGTTGCAAGTTCTTTTTTGTTAAATAAAATATTGAAATATTTCCTTTTCAATTCCAAGGAAATTAATTACTTTAAGAATAAATATTTGAATTAAATACAATGAATTTATTTTAAAAAAAAACAAATAAAAAACAGCTAGGTTACTATACAGATGCCTGTTTAAGTTTTTCAATGTCATCTAATACCAGCCATTGAATGTAATTTTTTAGTTGATTTTTAAACTATCATCTATACCCGTCAAAATTTATTATGTATTCATTTAATACCTTGCTTTTCAGATTCAGATTCACTTGGTGAACTATCGCTAGCATCTGAGGCCAAGTGTTCAGACGGAGATGTCGGTGTTGGCGGTAGCACAACTGGTTGTTGACATTTATCATTTTCGGTAAAAACATTGCCATCCTAAAATTTTATGATTCTATATAAATGAAAAACATTCCATCAAAATATATCACCAAGCAAAATAATTTTCGATTAACTTAAAATAATTAAGAGGAATCATCCTGAATATCGACAAACAGAAATAAGTTGATTTCAGTTATTGTTTATTTCCTCTGACCTCCCTTCATCTTTAAGACTAATAAAGGGATATATCTTGATCATTTATACATATACTTGAATTTTTTTTTAAGCTTTATACTTCTCCCTCCTCTTTATTAAAAATTACTGATGAACTTGCATTATAGACGAAATTTTGAGACATTTTTGGATGAAAAACCACAGTTCTACATTTGATAATTTAATTTTTTTTTTTCTTAAAACCCTCAAAGTTCAGTCAACCCTAAATGACTTTTACTTTTTAATTATTAAAAATATATTTTTTCTATGTATTGAATTTCCTTCTGAAGAATCTCCATAACAGAAATAAAAGGCTCCCATTAAAATAAAACATACCGTAACTTATGGAAGAACTAATGATAACAAATATTTCTAGGTAGAACAATATCTAACTACTAACATAAAATCAAAATGATAAAAACTAATCTGGTTAAATAAAACAGGGAAATTCAATATATCTGTTTTATAATTATATATTTTTTGAAACTATTCAGTATTATAAATATATTAACTAAATAGCACAAAACATTGAAACTTACCGATACTTAAATTAATGTAGATTTAATTTTTTTTATTTGCAGGAATAAAAAAAAACTTATGAATTAAAGTTTAATATAAGCCAAATAAAAACCTACATGTTTATACAATGTGTGCCACTGTGCATGTATCAGGGAGGTATACATGCCACTGCTATGCAGCAACTGAGATGTGCTTATTGACTGATGGGAATACCTGTGAGCAGTTCTCAATCCCCCATATGTAAATGGTAAACAGATGAATTTTCAGGCTTTTTTTCTTCTTTTTTTTAAAGAAATTATTCATTTGGTAGTGGATATTGATACTCTATTATAATTTTTTACTTTTTCTGGTAGTTTAATAATAATAATAAAAGTTAACAGCAACATTAGTTATTCACATTAGAGAATTACATGTTTGTTTTGTTTTTTAATCTAATCTATAATTTACCAAAGATCAGAGAAACAATTAAGATAAGGTAATAAGATTGGATGAGATTTAGATTGATGTTTTTTCAGTGAGTTATGTTTTTATTTAAAAAAAAAAAAGAAAAGAAAAAAAGTAAGCACGGAAGACAAAGAAGTTGGAAACAGAAAATAAATTATTCGCTCTTATACTGATAAATGTGTTTTTTTTCTTGTTCTTTTTAGTAAGACCATAATATAGTATATTTATATTTGATACTATGAACTATAAGTATGTAATTAATAACTATAAGTGTAAAGTTAATATTTAATTTGTGGTAGAAGACATTTATCTCTTTAACTATTAAGTCCAACTCAATACAAGAAAAAAATTTAGCAGTTAAGCAAAAATATAACAACATTTTTATGTCATTTAAAAACGTTAATACATCAGTAAAAATGTATGTGATTTTTTTTATAAATTAATTAAGTAATGATTGTAATTTCCAAACAAACAAAATAAAATAATTATTAATAGTAATTTTTTCTGAGAATATACAATTTTCAAATAACTTAATTATCAAACAAAACATTGTGCATGTGTCTATATACATTAATAAACATTTTATTATTATTATTATTTTAAAAAGTGAATTCTACCAAAGAAATTTTCTTACTTAACCCATACTATTTGTATACATCTTGGGGATTTCTGAATGAATGAGCAAAGAAATATCAGAATTTTTATGATTTATTTAATTTTAAAGAAAAACGTTATTTATTTTATAACATTTATAAAAAACAGTTATTTAATATAAATAATTTTTCGTCTTTTAAAAATAATATTAAAACCTTTTTATAGAAAATAAAACTAACTAAATTAACTCTTTTTTCAGTTTTTCTTAGTAACTCGAATCTAGTGCATTTTAGGTGAATATATACCATTACCAAGTTTTTTAAATTATAAATTTCCTACACGTTCTGAACATAATATTTCAGTAAATTTAGAATGAATACAGAGTTAGTAGAATGAAAATCTTTAATAATGCCCACAAAATGCTAAATATTGGATTTGGCTCCACCTTAACAACCATTTTACTAAACTTGTTTAGTCTTTAGTTTCACCTTTTTTTTAACCTAAAAAAAATTTGTTGCATTTTTATTTTAATTGTAGTTCTGATGTTCTAATATTTCATTCATTTCTCTCATTATTTTTTCAACAATTACTTTAACATTTATCTGTTTGTTGATTATTTTGTTGTTTTCCATTCTAATCTTTTCAGTCTATATAACTGTTTTATTGTCTATGGTACTGCACTGTTGATGTTGTAATTTTGTTCTCAGTCCTAATAAAATTAGTTTATTATAGTTCTCATGTTTTATTATCTTCATATATTCAACTTCACTCTAGCTGTTTTTTAATTTTTCATAAATAATTTAATAATTTAAAGGTTTTTTTCTTTATATTTTGTTCTTTTCCTTTCCAGCCTGATCAACTTTCGACTTGTCATGATTTAGGGAAAATGCGCTTAATGAAAGAGTTTTAACAAATTTAACTACATCATATTGTTTTATAGGTGAAAGTGATTAATTGAGTTTTCATGACGATAGTTTAGACTATTCATCCCAACCGAAGATATGCTTCATTAAAGAAATTGTAGCATTGCCAATAATTAACTAATGATTGTTAAAATCTTCCAAAAATATGAAGCTGATCAATTTTGTCTTTATTACAATACCCAACACATGTATGATCTACTGATTAAAATTGGCATTTTTTTTTTTATTTTGAACTGATTTCAAATAACATTAAAATAAGAGTTTTTCTTTTGTACAAAACAGATTAACCAGTTCCCCTGCTTAGCTGGTAATGTCTCAGTCCCAGCCAATACGGTTAAGTGGGATTCTACAGTATTAGACAAAAGTTAAAGATTGAGGTTATGCTTGATAAACTTTCCGATTAAGGAATTATTTTCATATATTCTTGATATTTTATTTTATTCCTAACTTATATTAAAAATTTGCCAAGATAAATATGTTTCTCTTAATCTATTCATGTTCATCATCAAGCTTTTTCTGTAAATAGCAAGAGTATAAGCAATTGAAATCACATAAATGATTAATAAAAGACTTACATTGCTGTTATTGTTATTGGCCTCAGAATAGGAAGAGTCAGAATTCCGATCACATTTTCCTCCTGACGATTTATCATCATCTAAAGGGTGAGAGTTCAATGGATCCATAGAAGCTGGTGCAATGTAATCATCATCGTCGCTTGTGAGTCCAAGCTCATCCCCATAACAAGAATGGACCCATTGCCACATTTCCTGAGTTGACATTGGCTGAAACAAATATCAGAATAAGAAATTAATGTTGTTTTATTAACAAAAAAACTACAGTTTAAATTCTATTACCTGATCCATCAAAGCGTTTTGCCAGACTCTGAAAAGCATTAAAAAAGCCTTATCCCTAGCAGTAAATGAAGTCAAAAAATGTCGGTCAGTAGTTGTATGAACTAATATGGCATTTGGAATCACGAGAGCAGTCTTTTCTTTAGTAAGAGAAGTAACATCTTTCCACCTAATGGTTACCTATAGAAATATTGATAATTTTAACTTAAGTTGATCACATTTAACTCAATGAGGTCAAATAATAATCAAACAAAATTAATCAAGAATAATATATTAATGTAATAGATTAAATGACTACTAATTACCTGTGTTTCCCACCGAAAAATATTGGCATAAAAACAAAGATAGTTCTGTGATACATAAAGGCGTCCATGGACCAAAATATCTCTTTGAATAGCACAGGAATATTCTACAAAATTATATTAAGAGTTAATAATAGATATGAGTGATGATCCCAATTGTCACTGCCAAAAAAAATTAGGCATTTAAAAAAACTAAAAATAATTTGTTGCATAACAAATTATCAATATGCAAACATTTTTTTGTTTACATTTCCTAGCATTGAGAAATTGTTACCTAATTTACCAATGGAGATAGCAATTACAAATATATATACTGCAACCAATTCATGTTAAAAAAAAAATTCTTATATTAAAAATGTAATCTAAACTCACCAACTACAAGCCTTTCTTCACTAGGAATATCTTTGAAAATCCTTTTAAAATCATCACTACGTGATTTGTAAGTAGGGTATAGTGCACTATACCATGGGGTCTTCTTCTTCACTCTATCAGAAGTTTTGCGTTCTTTAACCGGCTCTTGACTGTTGCTTCTACTTAACTCCCCGGCAGATAGTTCTGATGTTGAAGTCTGAATAGAAAATAAATACTTTTTGAATCGAGATTTGGAGGAAAATAACAATAAGGGGCTAAAATTAAATTGAGAATTTCAGTTCATAATGTACTAACTTTAGGAGTACTGCTTGAATATTCACTTTTTTCTTGTGGGTCTGGAATTAATTCTTTTACACTAGACACTGAAGCTTCTCTTTTATGCTGATTCTTAGTTTGTAGTCCTGGACTGGCTTGGGGACTCACATTAGGACTACCAGATCTAATAGTACATTAAATCAGCATCATGTGTGATTTTAAACATAAATTAAAATCAGTAATCATTGAATGAAATTAAAACAATACTTACTTGACATCCAATGAAGCAGAAGCATTAGTGTGAACCTGATTAGGGCAGTTTTGATTACCTGGCAGAGTCATGATTTGAATTTCTGGATTAATTTTGCACTGAAACAGCACACTTACGACAAAATATTGAAAATTTGCACATGCTAGAAAATATGTTGAATGTTGACAGAACGTATTCAGCTAACAAAACTGTATAACCCTAAAACTTCACTAGGGTACATTAATCAAATTTAGGAAAAGGTAAAACCTTAAGTTTGAAATAAAAGAAAAAATGTTTAAAAATCTAGAAATACAATATTATATTTACATTTATAGTCAAACTTTAATACAACTCTTGACATAAAAGTGGAACCCTTGAGGACCCATCACTGAGCTTGTCAATAACAGCTGTTATCAGGACACAAGTCACTGAGGTATCACATTTGTTTATTTAAATGACAAACAAAGATTTCGTCACTAATTTAAAATTATAATTATATCAATCAAATTATAACAATTGCAGCTTTAGCCATATTAATAATTCATACTATTAAGTGAAAATATATTTTCAAGTTATTTATTATGTCTCTTAAATTAAAAAAAAAAAAATTGTTTCAATTTAACTACACGTAAAGTGTAATTGATTTCACAGATTTAGTTTTTTAATTTCTAATTTTTAAAATTTTTATCTGATTCGTATATTTGCCAAATATTATTTGGATCAGGTAATGGAAGGTTACAGCAAGAACCATGTTTGTTTCCCGCCATTTCTGGTTCTATAAACTTGAGATCGATGAATGTTAGTTTTACAGTGATTTAAGTAAATTTTAATTATATTTCCAGAAGAATTTTGAGGTGTCGTAAAAATGAGTCTTTATGTTGATAAATATCGTCCTACATCCCTCCATAAGCTCGATTTTCACTTGGCCCAAGCCCAGCACTTAAAGAATTTGGTAAATTAATCTTTTCATGTATATGGTTGTGAAATTCACTTTATATTTTTGAATTTTTTTTTAATTGTAGGTTAATCAAGGAGATTTCCCACATTTGCTCTTTTTCGGTCCTCCTGGCAGCGGAAAAAAAACAAGGATTATGGCTTTGCTTAGAGAACTTTATGGTCCAGGTGTTGAAAGATTGAGAATGGAACAGCTAAATTTTACTGTAATTATCTATACACCCATTGATTTAATTGCCATGCATTCTTTTGCTTAGAATGTAATCAATAAGTGATAATCTATCACTTTAAAAAATTTTCATCTTTACAGACACCTTCGAATAAAAAATTGGACATAATGACTGTTGCAAGTAACTACCACATTGAAGTTAATCCCAGTGATGCTGGAATTTATGATAGAGTAGTAGTAATGGACCTAATTAAAAATGCTGCTCAGACTCACCAGCTTGATTCTTCAGGACAAAGAGACTTCAAAGGTACTACAATTTGATTGTCTATTAACTTATTTTTGAGAAAACAGAATGGTAAAGGTTAATATTGCAAAATTCCAAAATGGGTTGTTAACTAATCTGTAAGTAGTTGATTGTAAATGTATCATATATTCAGGCCACATTAGTTTTATATATCACCTTTACAAATACTAAACTACTTAACATAATCTTTATAGTTCAGTTTGATTGTATCTGATACAGATGATTATATCTGTTTGGTTAGTCTGGATTCTCATGTTCAGGGGTGTATTTTGTTTTGTCAGCATCAAAATGATTTTGTGGTTCTGATATTGGACCGATTAAATCTTGATCTTAATTTTTTACATTTTGTCAATTATAACTTTGGTCTTCCATCTTTATCATTGATATACTTTTGTTTTAGTGATAGTACTGACTGAAGTTGATCGTTTAACCAAAGATGCTCAACATGCTTTAAGGCGAACAATGGAAAAGTATATAGCTACATGCCGATTGATTTTATGCGCTAATTCCATTTCACAAGTTATACCTGCCATAAAATCTCGTTGCTTAGCAATGAGGGTTCCGGCCCCTTCTGCTGAACAAATTAAAGCAATTCTTCAGGTGATGATATTTATGAAAATTGATTCATTGTTTTCTTTATTGTAATTAAATTAAATTTAGTTAGTGGAACGTCTTTATGAATAGCTTATTATCTCAGTTTAAGCCATTTTATTTATTTGTATATCCTGCTCATAGTTTTAATTAGATATATTCAAATTTTCAGGAGTTTTTCGATACCCTTTAGTTACACTAGTATTTTTGTTCAATATTTAAAAATATAGGATGTAGCTTTCAGAATGAGATTTGTTTCAAAATCGACTGTCACTACTGAGACATGTAGTCATCAAAATCAGCAAAAATTTTGAAAAAATTGTATGTTTAAACACTAATAAAGCTCCAGTTACTCTAGATGTTAAAAACATCTGCCAACATTTGGAGGAGGTAGATTTTAATTAAGTGATCTAAAACCTCAGAATGTGAAGACTTATTTTTTCATCTGGATTTCCTAAACTGTGAATTTCCGTTTTATATTATAGTTAATATATTAATTGTGTGTTATTATTATACACATCTTATTATATATTAAGTTAGAGTTCGATCAATTAATTCCAAATTGATGTGTATTCCAGTATAATAATTTGAACTTTGATCTATTTGAAAACTGCAGTAAATACTAGAACTTTTTAAAAGAAAAATGGAGAGTATACCTCCATAATTTTCAATAACACCACCCACCCAAAGTATTTGGTAATATTAAGTATATTTGAAATATTTCACTTTTTCGATATTTTTTCTAATTTTGACAGCTGTTTGCCTTAGTAACTATTGATATTAAATGATATTATAAAGAACCTCACTGGAAATTTAACATTATTCAAAATTGGGAATGACAAGAATTTACCTTAAATGCACTGGAAGCAAGTTAATTTGGAAAAAAAAGTTTTTCATAGCATTTTTATAGATTGATGAAGACCTTTACTATGTTACTACAGCTACATGATATAACATAATTAATGTAGAAATAATTTTTTTTTGTCTTATTAAAATTTTAGGTTAGGTCACTAATTTTTGGCGCTTTCTTAAGGGATATTGAAACTTGAGCAGAGAAGGTTTTTGTTAGAGTAGAGGTTGGAGTAATGACAATTGCCTCAATTTTAATTTTTATAAGAATGGTTTCCAAATGTCACTATTAACTTTGGATCTGAGTATAACATTAAGGAGAGATTTAGGTGTAATATTGAAAAACATTTTCTGTTTGTGGTTTCTTATGTGTCAGAAGTAAATATTCTTTTAATATTTCCTATTGCCTGAAGAAATGGTTGAGATTAAATAAGAGATAAGTGATTTTGTTGTAGATAAATCATATTTGGAAATAATTTAGGACTAATATAACTAACTCTTTCTAGTTAATTATTATTTAAATTTTCATAATGTAATAACACAAATATATGTTTATGTAATAGAATGTTAGCAAGAAAGAAGGGCTCAGTTTACCTCCAGAATTAGCTGATAGGATAGCTGTGAAATCAGACAGAAATCTGAGAAGGGCCATTCTAATGTTGGAAACTTGTAAAGTACAACAGTGAGTAACTTTAGATATCTTTCTAATCAAATTATAAGATTCTATTATGATTATTTATTAGTAACATATTTCCAGATACCCATTTACCCCCGAACAAGAAGTATTGGAGCCAGACTGGCTGATGTTTCTACGGGACACATGTAAACAAATATTATCAGAACAGTCACCAAAGAAATTAATTGACATCCGTAACAGATTTTATGAGCTTCTAGTTCATGGTATTCCTACTGATGTAATTTTTAAAGTAATTATTATTTATTTAATTTTTTGTTTACTACTAGTATTACTTTTTAAGTTATATTGGGAACTTGATTATCCAGACACTTTTTTGACCAGACACCAAATTAGTCTGAATAATTATCCTGTTTACGTTACTTTAGTAAGGCACAACCAACCTTGGTTTCTGAGTAATGTTTATTTTTCTATTTAATGTTTAGTGTAAATGATTTTGAGAATAACTTTCAAACATTTCAAATTACAGTAAAACCTCTAGTATTCGTCACTCTCTGTTAACCGTCACCTCAATTTGAGAAAAAAAAAAGATGTACATATATTGTTTGGTTGCTAAAGTCATAGATGCCGGCTAAGAATCAATCGTTGTGTGTTGACAACTTCGTTTTCTAGAATCTGTTGTTTACTCAAAACCTAGGCATCCTCGCACACATTTCTCAGAAATTAATTATCTTCTCACCTCTACCTAATGCAGCTTCCGCAGTTGAACTACCTTCAGTCTTGTCGGGTACTTGTCGTTTTCTTAAAAATACGTATAATAATTACAAAAGACTTTGTTAATTTCTTCTGGTTTAGACCGTCTACAAAAATTTTTTTGCCGACGTTTCGCCAACCATGCTGCTGACTTCCTCAGGGCTGAGATGAGAATGATAATCCGTGCGCTCTCGGCCTTATATACCCACTCGGGTCCGTTTGGGTACATTCGTCCATTGTTGGATCCCGTCGTTTCTCATCTCAGCCATGAGGAAGTCAGCAGCATGGTTGGCGAAACGTCGGCAAAAAATGTTTGTACACGGTCAAAACCAGAAGAAATTAACAAAGTCTTTTGTAATAATAGTGGCCGTGGAAACCTAAAAGAATATTTACGTATAAAAATACCGGAAAAAAGGACAAAGGAGAGTTTAGATCTCGCTACTAAGTTTGAAATTGATGAAACGAATTGAAGTTAACGAAAAAGTGAAAGTGCTTCAATCAAAGTGCAAAAATCTATGAAATTCCCCGGACGACAGTTAATGATATAAAACGTGCAGGGGATCCCTAGAGCATGTCCCTTCTATGTAATCATTTAAAGAGCTAAACTCCGCCTTTAAATTGATATTGATTTCTCAAGAGAAAAAAATTGGACATACAATGATTGTGCTTTTAGCCATCTACGTAATTATTATTTTTTTAAAAACATTTTTACTTCATATTTATACCTTATTAGTATGTATGTAAGTTACGAATACATATATAATGTCGAACGTTTGAAATCTATTGTTCAATTTATGTGTATATATGAGACATATGACTCACTCCCATATCCGTCTATTTCCCAAATCTGTCACTATCTTGGTCCCATACCCTGATGTATAATCAAAGTTCTACTGTAATTACTTTTTTAAATATCTTTTCTTTTCAAATAAAAATATTTAAAAATTATAACAATTAATAAAAAATAAAATAAATTATAATAATATATAATGACGTAAGTCAATAAGATCCTAATTAACAGGTTGCCGCACACTTTTAATTTGATGATTGTCCTCAGAAATACATTTTTTTCCGATTGTTTATGACTGCCAGAATGTTATCGCCATCGTGAACAACTGTTAAAGCCGTCATTTGTCTCAAGATACCCAAATGTTTCGAAGTGGTAAAGCATGAGAAAACGCATAAAAGGGCGATAAGATCGGACGGCTATAGCCATCATTTGCGGCAATGTTTTAAAGTAATATTCAATGAACATTCTCCCCCTTGTATACATCGCAAATTCTGTGAACATGGGGATATGGGATCAGTGAAAAGAAAGAACGTAGTTGCGAACCAGCTCAGTTGGGAGAGCACCACCCTAGAGACATGGGTGACCCGGGTTCATATCCCACATACATATCTTTTCTTTTCAAATAAAAATATTTAAAAATTATAACAATTAATAAAAAATAAAATAAAATAAATTATAATTACTTTTTTGAGTATCAGTTCCACACGTAGCCACTTTGAGTTAAGTCACATCAAGTTTTAACCTTTTATTCATTTTATTTTTTAATTTTTCGAAAATAAAAATAATCATGAGTTTCAATATGGAAAAAAGAATGTACTAATGGGGAACATGCATATTTCGGTAATTATTTCATCATGAAAAAAACAAAAACAATATTCCGAAGTATAGATGATATATGAGGTGTGGCTATTAAATAACGAGACTGACGTTGCAATAAAATTTATTTTTATTTTATACATAATTACTTACTATCACCTTCAATATACCCCTCTTCTCTATCCCTACAATGCTCCATGCGAATTTTCCATTGTTGGAAACAGTGCTGGAAGTCATCTGTCAGCTCCTTTAGGATGCGTGCCGTTTTCTCTTTTACAGCTTTCACGGACTCAAATCTCATTCCTTTTATTGAAGATTTCACCTTAGGGAACAGAGAGAAGACACATGGAGCAAGATCTGATAAATAAGGTGGATGTTCTAACACTAGGATGCTGTAGTGGGCTAGGAACCTCTTCACAGATAACGCGGAATGAGCTGGAGCATTGTCTTGGTGGAGAACCCAAAATTTGTCCTTCCACATTTCGGGTCGTTTTTCCTTACTCTTTCATGTAGTTTTGCAAGTACGTCAAGGTAGTAGTATTGATTAATAGTTTGACCTTCAGGAACCCAGTGAAGGTACACAATCCCATGAATATCGAAAAAAAAAAATCATCATTGCTTTAAATTTTGACTTGCTCATTCTAGCTTTTTTGGCTCTCAGTGAAGTTGGGGTCTTCCAGTGCATGGATTGGCGCTTCGTTTCCGGATCATAAGTAAAAAACCATGTTTAATCACATGTTATTACCCTTTCCAATAAATTTGGGTCATTTTCAATGGCGTCAGTACAAACATTTTTGCGAGCTGCTTCAAACGTGAGAATTTTAGGCACCATTTTGGCACACACTTTTCGCATGTTAAAATTGTCATGTAATATTTGATTGACACATTCTTTATCAATGCCTACAGATTCAGCAATTGCACGAATACTTTTTCAACATTGTCATCCGTTTTTGACGTTTAAGGGCGACCTGGCCGCGAATCATCTTCAACATCTTCTCGGCCATCTTTAAAACGCTTAAAACATTCAAAAACACGTGCCCGCGATAAACATTCACTGCCATACACTTCTTTCAGTAAATTATAAATTCCAGTAGCGGTTTTTCCAAGTTTATAGAGAAATTTCACTATAATTCGTTGCTCTATTATTACATTAACCGAAAAACAACATAGCACGAACGTAGGCTCTGACTAAACGGTATTGTTTACAGAAGCGAGACTAACTGCATACTAAAGAGAAAGCTTCACACTAAACAGCTGTCAGCCAATGGCGGTTGGGGCATGCGTAGTTGTTCCGAAGCAACATCAGTCTCGTTATTTAATGGCCACACCTTTTTATTTTATGTTATTGATACGTTTATTTATTGATTAAATAATTACCAAAATATACACAATGACAATCTTTTTATCATTCTTAAACTTACTATTATTTTTATTTTTGAAAATATTAAAAATGAAATTAATGAAAGGTAAAGCTTGTCGTGATTTTACTTGAAGCAACAACCTGCGGAACTGATAACCTGTTTTTGGATTATGCCATAAAATGCTACCTAATTATACTAAAAGGTGATTTGTGACACTATACTCTTATTAATTTTTTGTATTAATGGTTCATATTTATATATAAACTGTTATTGCAGGTGATGTTGGATGAACTAGTCAAGAGTTGTGATTCAAATCTGAAAGCTAAAGTTGTAGATCTTGCTGCCCTTTATGAATACCAAATGCACCAAGGATCAAAAGTGATATTTCATATTGAAGCTTTTGTTGCCAATTTTATGTATCTTTATTTGAATTATCTTGAAGAGAGTGTGATGTAGGAGTAATTTCTTTTTTAATATTCACTGTTCCTACATTTGTAAGTTGTTATATTTATTAAAATCTTTTTAAATTTGTCATAATTTGTATGTTTATTAAATTACAATTTGTTTTTGTTAAGTAACATCTTTGAAATCTTGATCCAATTAATTTTATTTTCAAAATAATTACTATGATTTCAACTGGTACTTATTTGGGAAGGGTAAGGATGTAGCATGAAATAAAAACCCCTATAGCTGAAATAAATGATTCTTATTATTTTAATCTTGTAAAATCAAATTTGTATGGAGTAAAAGGTGGTACAGTGGTATCTCGAGATAGGAGTGCCCTAACATACGAGTTATTTCAGAAACGGGCTGTCGAGCGAGAGAAGTTTTGTTTTGAAATACGAGCAACATTTGAGATACGAGGAACAGCCAGCTGCCACCTTTTTACTGAGCCTACGCCTCATGCGTCTCACGCATTATCCCACGTATTCCCCCATTGTGCTTGTTTACCTCGCTGTCGAAGCAGCTTTGCTAAGTTTTTCTAGGGCTTTGCACTTTTTGTGCATTTACATACTTTATCACATTTCTTTTTATAGCTATGGGTCCGAAGAAAGTTAGTGGAAAGGTCAGTGCTCAGAAGAAGATGATGTCTATTGAACTAATGTGTGAAATCATAGAAAATAATGAGCAAGGTGTGCGAGTAGCTGACTTGGCGAGGCAGTGCGGGCGTAGTATTTCAACGATATGCACTGTGCTTAAACAGAAGGAGTCTATAAAGGGTATAATGCCAGCTAAGTGCGTTACAATAATTTCTAAGCTCCGGAGCTCTGTGCATGAAAAGATAGAGAAAATGCTGATGGTTTGGTTGACGGAGAAGCAGCTTAAAGGGGATACCTTTACACATGGCATCATATGCGAGAAGGCATGAGCGATTTACGGTGATTTGCTGAATCAGACCCCGCGCACTTCCACGGACGAGGCATCAGAAGACTAGTTTAAAGCCAGTCAGGGCTGGTTTGACTACTTTAGGGAAAGGATCGGCATTCACTCCGTTGTCAGGCATGGTGAGGCAACAAGTTGGGATGTGAAGGTAGCTGAGGATGATAAAAGAAATATTAAACAAATAATAGGTGGGAGAGATACTATTAAAGGTTTAGCTGGAATGGCGAAAATGGAGGTTGTTGTAATAATTAGTATTAAAATTTGTAATTTAGAAGAGGATTTTCAGTTTTTCATTGTTAAAGAAGGTGTAATTGTGAATTTCTATTAGGATTAGACTTAATAAAAAAATCAAGCTTTGTCAGAATGAAAATTTGATTATATCACAGAAACAAGAAATAAAAAACTTGGATTATCAAAGTAACATTAGTGAAATAAGTACTAATAGAATGGAGAATATTATTAAAAAAAAAATGAGATAAGCAGTGGAGATGTTTATTTTTTTGTTTGAAATCTGCTCCTGCTATTTTTCAAAGAGGTTTAGCAGGTGTGATAAAAAAAAATAAATTGGATGCTTTTACAGTAAATTATATAGATGATATATTGTTGTTCTCTAAGAATTATGAAGAGCATGTATATCATGTAAAGTGGGTACTGCAAGCATTATATGAACAAGGTTTTAAATTGAATAAAAATAAATGTCAGTTTGCTCAAGAAAGGATAACATATTTGGGAGACGAAATTGGAAACGATATGATTAAACCAATGAATGATAATTTAGTGGCTATTAAGAAGTTCCCTATACCTAAAACAAAAAATCAAGGTAGACAGTTTTTAGGTAAGATTAATTTTTATTTGGAGTTTATACCAAATCATGTTTTATTTGATCCTTCGAGAAATTTGTTGAGGAAGACCGTGTTTTTTGATTGATCTGAAGAGTGTAGGAATAATTTGAATTCGACAAAAGAATATTTATGTACAGTTCCTGCTTTGGCAATTTTTGATCCAGAGGCTCCAATATTTATTTTTACTAATGCAAGTGTTAAAGGGGTTGGAGCAATATTGAAGCAGCTACAGGTAGATAATTCTTTGAAATCGGTGTTTTTCTTTTCTAAGAAGTTGACAGACGCTCAAAAAAGGAAGAAAGCTATTTTTATAGAATGTTTAGCTATTAAAGAGGCAATTTCGTTTATAGGAAAGAAGTTTATTGTATTTACAGACCATAGACCATTGGAAAATTTTAATATAAAAAAATGTAATGATGTGGAACTATTGCAGATTTTGAATTATATTTCACAATTTGATTTTGAAATTGTATATAATCCTGGTAAAGATAATATTGAAGCTGATTGTTTGTCTAGAAATCCGGTTTTGGAATCACATGAGGATACATATAATGATTCTGTGATTAAAACTTCAAATTTATTGAAACTGAATTATTTCAAAGAAAATCAGAAATTGTTAAAAGTTGATAATAAATGAATTATTAAAGATGATATAATTTATAAAATTTTAAATAATAGATAGAAAATATGGATTACTCTTATTAGGGATGTACATGTTGATCAGGGTCATATAGGCACGAAACAGTTAATTTTAACTTTTGGGCAAAAATTTTATTTTAAAAATATGTATAAGCACATGAGATTGACTTGTAGATCTTGTGAAACTTGCATTAAAAATAAATCAAGAATAGGTTGCTTTAAAGCAACTTGGTCCAGCAAAGGAACCTTTTGAAATAGTGTCTCTAGACACAATAGGTTTCAAAGGTAATAAAAGTACAAAAAAATATTTACATTTGGCAGTGGACCATTTTACAAGATTTGCTTACATAGAAACTTAAAAGACTCAAGTTGCAAAGGATTTTATAGATTTAATTAAGAAATTAGAAAAATATGGAAGTATTAAATTAGTTTTAACAGATCAGTATCCTGGTATAAATTCAGCTAAGTTTAAGCAATATTTAAAGCAACAGAAGATAGCATTGGTTTTAACTGCAGTGGATTGTGTGTTTTCTAACGGATTAAATGAAAGAACAAATCAGACATTGGTTAATAGAATACAATGTAAAATTTTTGAGAATGGAAATAAATCATGGCCTCAAGTAGCAGAGGAATGTGTAATGGATTATAACAACACAATTCACTGTTCGACTGGATTTACTCCTAATTATTTGCTGACAGGAGTGAACCATTCATTTTTACCTCATGAATTAAACAACAATTATTCGACAAATTTGGTAATAGCTTTTAGGTAATCAAAAGAAATTCACAATCAGAATTAGGAATATTACGATAAGAATGTAAAACAAATAGATTATAAGGTTGGAGATTTAGTTTATGTACAAAGCGTTAATAAATTGAATAAAGATAAAATAGATCAACTTAGAGTAGGTTCTTTTAAAATTAAAGAGCAAATTTCTGATGCAATTTTTTTGTTAGATAGTAGATTTAGAAAAAATGACTCAAATATTTTTCATGCTAGTAAGCTTGTTCCTTATTCGGATGGAGTTTACCATTGGTCTTAAAAAGGGGGATGTAAGCTTGTGTGTTATCAAGCTTGGCTTTGTCACATGTTGACTTTTGAGTGAGAGTGAGTAGGTACAAGACTGTTAGCATTGATTTTATTGTACAGATGCATATAAAGGTTTACTGTCGCAATTGTATTGATTCAGGTTAGTTTTTGAGTTTATTTGTTTACTGTAATATTTATATTTGTAATATTGGCATTTGCTAATTTGTACGTATTATTAAAATTTCAGTTGTTTACTACATTATACAAGTGTTGATTTTTAAACTAAAACTCCACTCCATTTAAGTTCCTTAAATAGTGGCTTACGTATATATAAGTTGTGCCAATATTTGAAGGATTATTGTTTGTGATTATGTTTAGGATTGGGTCTATCATGCTTTTATGATATGTGAACTAATGTATCTATACATACTGAAGCTAGTTGGAAATAAAATCAGACTTTTACTATCAGCACGAGTGTATCTATGTCCCTTTTCCCTTTTTTTTTTATTGCAGTTGTTGTTGTGTTCAGTCTAATCATAACTGGTGCCGAAAAACCGAGAACCTTTTAATACATATGCGTGTTTCGGGCATAAGGTGAAGTCTTGTTTTTGTTGCTAGTGTTTTTACTACCTGGAACTTGAAAGCATGCCTCAACAAGAAGAACTGAAAAAACTGTAATACCAGTTGGCACAGGCAGCTGTAGAGAGGGCGATTTTGGAAGAACAGTTGAAGAAAGCAACATAAATGACCCAGTTTGAACTGATAAAAATCCGTACACAAAGTTCGGCTTTTATACATGAAGTGATTAGCCAACTTGAACCCTTTACGGGGGTCATAGGAGATCTGGACCACTTTATAAAAGTCAGATGTGACGCTCTTCGAGGCATCACTCGTGGGACGTATTTCAAGGCGCGTCCTTAATTCCTCGCACTATATAACAGATTGGTGGAGCCAGTTGGCCAAGCTGAAGGGACACAGAAAGACATTCATACGGGGGATCTTAAAGGTCCAGCTGAACCACTACGTGGATCGTCCGGGATCGTGATTTCGTGGAGTGCGATCACGAGCTCATCGACGCTTACGAGCGAAATGGAGCGCGACCCGAGAGAACGGAGGTGAAATCACCCAGGAAGAATCCAAGGAGAGCATCTAATGGGGACGCCGACAACAGGCCATTTCAGAGGCAAGTTAATGGAAGGCACAGGACAAGAGAAGGAAGCAGGAACGCCGCTGCTACGAATGCAATAAGCCCGGACATTTAGCAGCTCTATGCAATCTCATAAGATGCTACGAGTGTGGGAGGAGAGGGCATGTTGCCAGAGAATGCCCGAAATGTAACCTTTGAGCAAACAGGAGAGAACTGCAGTATGAACCAATGGAGGTCAATAATTACAGATGTAGAGACCAACAGAACACAAGGAGGACCGGAGGGCACGATTCCAGCGGGGACTCATCCGAAGAAGGAAGTTTAAGGTCTGAGCGCAGATATCTTCTATATGCTACAAGAGATCAGGAAGCTAGACCAATCGGAGGAAGAATTTGCGGGGAAACTCCTCGTACTATATAACAGATTGGTGGAAACACTTTGACGGTAGGAGACAGGAGGTAAGAGGGGAAAATACGTGGAAAAGGGAGGCACTGGGGCAGACACAATCGCGAGCGGAATGAGGGTGTGGTAATTGGGAGGGGGTCAACCAACGAGGAGAGATTCTGGTCAACAACAGCGTTGCGAGAGAGTTATGGACAAGGTTGCCCATGGCGAAGTTAGAGTTGTCGGGGTAAAATTTCTGGTGGGGAAGTACCAATTCATTGATTAGTCGACAAGGGGCGATTAAAATATGTTTTTGGGAAAGGCAACAACGGTTTAGTTGCACAATAACCACGTTGAGCGGGTCGTGTTAAACGTTGGGGGAAGTATTGGTTGATTTGAAGGAGCTAGCAGGGGCGAAAACAGAAATTAAAATACACGTGGTCGATAAATTAATGCCAGGATACGACCTCATTACAGGGTTCGACGTTTTACGAGAGGCGGGTTAATGATGAGCGTGAATCGAGAGATTTGGCGATACCAGATAGGAGACCGTCGGTAGAAACCCCTTTCAGTTAACCGATAAAATATGGAAATTGGGGCCGCGAAGTATTGTACCAACGGAATAGAGCGGATACTCCAGAGGAATTCAGACTTGTTCTATAGACAGGGGGAATTCTTGCCAACTACAGGAAAAACCGTCAGGTCATGAATAGGGAGTGAGAGATCGGCCTAAAACTGTCTAAGGACAAATCGCAGTTTGGTTTGAGAGAAATTAAATTTTTGGGCCACATCGTTCGCGGGAAGGAGTGCAACCAGATCCTGCTAGAATAAGGGTGATCCAAGAGGCACCGCTCCTTACTAATGTTCGTGAGGTTCGTAGACTTCTAGGGATGGTCAATTATTACCGGAAATTTATCCCAAATATAGCGGAGCTGACGCATCCCTTAACAGACATCCTTAGCAAGGGAAAGCGGTTCGAGTTAGGATCGGAACAACTGACTCTCATCGGAAAATGCAAGGAGATTTTAACAACGGGACCTTTGTTAGCATTCCTTCATTTCCGGAAAACATTTAAAGTTACGACGGACACTAGCGACGTTACGATCAGTGCCGTGCTATCCCAAAACTTCGATGGTGGGGAAAAACCATTGGCTTTCGCAAGTCGTAAGTTAAACGATGCTGAGCGACGTTATAGCGCGGTTGAGCAGGAACTGTGGTCTGGGCGGTCGGACATTTTCGGCCTTAGGTCTATGAGTGACGTTTCGAATTATCGATCACAAGCCACTGATCCACTTGGGAACTCTAAAGGAATCATCGGGGATTTCGCGATGGAAAGACAGGCGGACCTATATTCGAGATTTACTAATAAAAACGGAATTTTATATTTATATTTTATATATATATATTTTTTTTTTTATTCCTCCTCACTGAGGATATCCATCGGAACTAGACTGGGAAGTCGATAAACATCCCCCAATCCAGGCGGAACTGCATAGGCAATTGGATGGATGGCTGAGGGCGATTCAGTCCTACTATGCGAATTCCGGACACCTGGACGACCTCCGGTTTCAATAAATGTCTTCCAATAGTAACAAGGTGCTGCTATAGGCGACCGTTTATTTCCTAGATACTCGTGGGAACGAAACGAACCCTAATAATTTACAAAAAATAAATGAGGATTCTATGGAATCCAATATGACTGATTCGTCAGGAATTAGCCAATCGGTCTCTGCACTGATGGCCAACCCAGAACAAGAGGTCTCAGGGCTCGCAGAGGAATGGGAATCACCTGCATAGCAGCTGACAACCACCTCTGAGATCAATATAAACAAGCTTCCAGAAGAAGTCGGGAAGAATATGATGCATAGTGAAAGGAAGAACTTTCTACGGCAAAAGATGAAGGCGACCTCCGCCGAAACTCAACCCTCAACCTCTAAGGACGAGAGGGAGAAGCAGGAGACTCCTTGAATTCCTAAAATGGATTATAGTGAAGCAGCCGCAAGCATCAAGGTAGCAGTCGCCCACATAGATTACCCTCATCAGAAACTGAAGGATGAAGATTTTCAGAGCCTTATGTTTAAGCTCCTGAAAAGAATGAGAGAGAGAAAGGCTGAACAAGCCCCTGTCGGATTTAACGCCTACTCCCTGAGAGACGGAGAACTGGTGGTGAACTGCAAAGACGAGCCTACCAGGGAATGGTTCGTTAGTAACATCGCGGAGCTCTCCCCGTGGGAGGGAGGTCGCTGGGCAATTATCACCTAAAGGTTAAGGCAGCCGCAGGCTGCCCCCAAGGAGGTGTTCTTTCCCCACTCCTATAGAACCTGGTAGTGGATGAACAGATGACCTAGCAATTATCATCAAGGGCTTTGATCAGCAAACTATCTCAGAGTTGATGAGAATGGTAGTGAGATGGTGCAGGAAAGTAGGATTGAACATCAATCCTAATAAAACGGTAATTGTACCTTTTACCAACAAAAAGGACACTGAGGGAGCTCAGCCGCCCTAGGATGAAAGGGATGAGCATTCAATTTAGCAAGAAAGTTATATACCTCGGTGTTATCATGGACAGTAAATTAAACTGGAATGAACATATCGATTATGTTACCAAGAAAGCCAATAGAATTCTGTGGACTTGTAAGAGCCTTTGTTGCAACAAGTAGGGGATTTGCCCCAAGATGGCTCGTTGGATCTATAAGGCCCGTCCTAACTTATGGCACAGAGCTGGTATCCAACAAAATAGATCAAGGATAGAGAAGGTGCAGCTGTTCGGGTGCATCATGGTCACTGGGGCCATGAGAACCGCCCTCACTGGAGACTATACTTGATTTAACACCTCTTGACATTCTAATTGAAGCAGAGGCATTAAAGACAGCCTACAGGCTAGTGAAAATAGGAGGAATTAAGAACCCACCAACGACTTAGGACACAAAAGCGTCTTTGATATAATCGAGCTAAACGCAGAGTTAAAAAAGCATTCAGACTTAATGCTGAACAAATATAACTTTGACAAAAAATTCCACGTTAATACACAATAGGACCAGAACCATGGTGCGGGGTTCCCCTTTCCCTTGCTAAGAATACAATTAACAAATTAACCAAGAGGAAGATAAAATCGCGTTGGGATAGAGTCAAGATAAGGCATACTAAACTTTTTATAAAAGATCCCAATGACAATCTTTCTGAGAAAATCAAGAAAGAAGCCGCTCATATGTCGAGAACCGACCTCAAAAGTATGGTCGAAACCATCACTGGGCACTGTAAACTTAGGAAACATATGCATCGCTTGGGCATTGAACAAGAACCTCGGTGCAGATGGTGCACAGAGCAGGACGAAACCCCCTGGCACGTTCTCTTTGAATGTAAAGCACTAAGTCGAAGTGGCCCTGGAGAACACAAGGAACTTCAAGATCTGAGATCCAAAGACTATTTAAAATTTCTAAGTCTAGACATAGGTTAGGGATTTTTAGGACTCAAGCACAAGGAACCTTCTTAGGCCGAAGTGCATGGTCACATATAAATAATAATAATACATATTCTTCCTTTTTACTTACATATTATTAAAAAAATATGTTTTTCACAATTTTTATTGCATATAAATCCGGGCCCAAGTCATTACTGTCTAAAAAAAATCCAGCTGTCACAGAAATGGGAAGAGCTTACTATTGGAACATGTGCTAAATGTATTAGTTAATAATAATTATTTCGAACTGTGTTTCTCACTGTTTAGTTGCACGAATAATGACAATGATTGATTATGATAAGTGATGATGATTGATGTCTAAGATCAATTTTATTTCAGTGAATATATTGTGAAATAAAGGCATCTTATTCCAAATGAGTCTCTAAATACTAATGTTCACATGGATATAAGTTAACATTTAAGAAGATTTGCGTGTATAACTTATATCGAATTGTTATCTGTGTAATTTATATCACAATAACATGGCCTGCATGATTGGCCATTATTAAGGCAACATCTGACATAAATATAAAAATAAAAAATCATTTGAGAAGAAATTTGATCTTTGCAAATTTTACTTGTTTCTTAATAAATGTTTAGCCCATCGAAAAAAGTTGCTAAAAACATATTGTTTTGTGTTATGCGTTAAGATTCACGTTGTCAAATCGCAAAGAACCAGAGATGTTCAGAAGTCAGCTTTGCAACACTTGGCAAGATATTAGGGATTTAGATGAAGCAGGAACCTTCAGGAACGAATGTATGACACTTTTAGATCAAATTATTAATTTTACTTACTCCGAAACTCCGATTGATGAGCAAGCGTCTAGAACTGATGTCGAAAAACAAAATTTAAGGTACAGACTTCTCGAAGAAGACAATTTAGTGCTTAAAGAGCAAGTTCTGTCTTTACAGCGAACGATCGAATTAAAAGTGGAAGAAATTAATGAATTAAAATCGACTATAAGCCAATTAAAAAATAATAAACAAGGCGAAATTAGTTTTGAAGAAGTTTCATTACCGGATGTGAAGAACACCATCAAGAGGATTAATAGTAGTATTGAAGACATGTTAGGCACCAACAGTACCGATGGGACAGAACCAAAAAACACAGTTTTAAATTCAGAGATTTCACATTCTGCTGGGGATGACGATGTTTCTAACATAAGTTCAACGAATGTTTCATTATCGATCGATGATCCAACTGTCTGCCTTGACGGCGATGCTGATAGTATGCTGGCAACAATATCGTCAAGAACCACATGCTTTCAGGTTAGTGGTTCAAAATCGAATCTATTCGACAAAGCTGAAACTTTCAAAGAAGGCAGTCTCCTCAAGCTCGAAGACAACTATTATTCACTACAAATAGAAAATTTAACTTTGCAAGACAAAATAAAGACCTTGGTGGATCGAGTTATGTTACTGAAAACTTCGCTAAAGTCTTGCGAGCTCGAATTGATCCAATATGACAAGATACTATCCCTCATAAAACAAGAGAGGTTTAATTTAATTAATGAATTGAGAGAAACGAAGCATTGTTATAATGCACTCAAATTGAGGAATGAATACCTCGAAGAAAAGTTAGTCGAATTGGAAAACCGATTAAAATTGGAGTCATCTTTAGAACCAAATCAAAGAGAAGAAAATGACGATTGTGCCCAAATAGAAGTTCTGAACTGTTACAAGAATAGGCTCTATGAAGCCTTCAAAGAAATGACAATGAAAGAGGAACAGATAGGGCAGTTGAATGACTCCATCAACGGTCTAGTTGAGAAGTTCAAATTGGAAAAGAGTTCGCTGGAGATGGAGCACGCCGACTATCTTAAAAAATCCAAAGACAAGTTGAAGCTGCTTGATGAGGAGAAGGTTAAGTTGGAAGAAACCATCAGGCAGCAGTCGAAGCTGATAGATCATCTGCAGGCTATGGTTGAGTGTAGAGAAAAAAAACATAATACTAAGATCAATTGCATGAAGGATAATTAGTTAGTGGGCTCGAGCCTAATATTAAATTATCTATTAACTAATAAAAACTAGTCATTACAAATTATACTTGTTTTTGTTTCCTAAGCGCTTGTTGGCATTCACATGTTGTCAAAGGACATTTTTTTTAACTATTCCATTGTTTAAGATTACCTGCACTTACTCATTTCCTTTTATTTTTTTAAACTCATCCAAACTAGAACCTAAGCAACCTAGATCCCGGAACATTTTCTCTCAAAGGCGTTCAGGACTGTGCTGAGTTGTTATGCGTTAGGCATTATTCGGAGCAGCGGCAACTGATTCATCGACTCGCTTCTATCAAAACGACAAGATCTTTAGCGCTAAAAAGAGTGTAAAAAATTAATTGTGTTTTATATAGTGTCAAAAAAAGTAAAATTTTTAAAAAATAAAAACTTACCTTAAGTCTCTAATAACCTTTAGCTATTCCTATGTACCTCGCGCGGATCTCATCACCGCGTAGGGGAGTGTCCCAAATGTGTCGAATGTGGGGATGGTCGGTGGAAATTCCCTGAAAGTTCCTCCCGCCTTAGTCCGATGGACTTGCTCACCAACATTGAGAGCGGCTCCAGGCTTGCTGGAGGGAGATTAAGATCGGCGTGTAATGTTGCTGGTCTTAGTACTGAACGAATTCCAAAGATGTTAATAAGCGCTGTGCAAACTGGGAAGCGTATGGGGGGTTGACCGGCGTAGTTGGGAAGATTGCGTTAAGAGTGATCTGGCGGATTTGGTTTGGGTAGTGGTCCGTGGACAGGATTTTGTAAGCAGAGATTGGTGGTATCGGCATCGAACCTTCGGTTTCGCTAAGCCTTATTATTATTATTATTATTATTCATGTGTAAGTATTTTCTCCAGAAAATTTTATAAAGAAAATAACAATTTCCTTCAAAACAACTTGGAAATTATGTATTCTATAGCCAATTCAGTATACAGCCATTTGAAAGCCAATTAAATACATATTAGTACTGACGCTGTTATTGGTGTAGTTTCAGGAATGTAGTCCGGCAAGTAGGTTCGTGTCAACTCTCATTATGGGGTATTGTTCGTTCACCATCGTGTACTATCCATAGTGTGAAGTTAAAGTTTAATTTCTCTGGATCTCCGCGAAATTAAGATTATATTAACTGACACAAGAGGGAATCTAACCTAAAATGTTTTTAATCTTGCACTCAGTGGTCCACGTCCTTACGTGTTCGGTCTTCACTTCTTCTTCTACTAAGTAAGGAAAATATAGTAATAGTGTCGATTACAATGAACTTCAATGTATTATTTTCAATGACTCTCTGCGTTTAATGTATTACTTAATAATAAAAAAAAAAAAAAAATTCTATCCGGATAGTTCAATGATTTAAAAAAAAAGTAAATCAGAAAACAAGCTTCATAAAGTATCCTGGATATAATTTCTTTCGAAACCAGTCTACCATTTTTTACCTTTTTTTAAACAATAAATCAACTAGAATGAATCGTAACACGGAACAACACACTATTTTGCACTGCATCTACGTTTTTAAGAGACGTTTCTGAAGGTTATATGAAGAAAACATCCGTATTCAATCACCCTACGAATTTGTGACATGAGAGCTGAAAATATCTTGTGTTTCTCATATTTTTTTTGTCTATTCTTTGCAATATCGTGTCTCGCGTCACAGTTTGGCTAGGTTTCATTAACCCTTCGGTTATGGGAATCGTTTTGATATCGCTAAGTCACTTCTTTGGGATTGCTCGAAAGGGTTTAGAGTTTGAAAAACTATTTCTGGCTGTTTTAAGAAAATTCGCCCAAATAAATACATTTTTCAAGATTCAATGTCACTCATTGCATTTGGAAATTAAATCCATTAATATCTTTGGTTGAGTACAAAAATATAAGTTTCCTAGGTCCAGCTACTTACCTAATTTAATATATAATTTGATCAATCATAAGGGGAATAGAAGCAGACAGAGGATTGGTACTTATTTCATTCGAATGATATTAGGATGCCCTGTAGTGTAAAACTAAGATTTAGTTGGTAACAGTACAGAAGGAAGTCTCATAACCGAATGAATTACGCTACAGCTTGGCTTTATTTGGAACTACATGTGTTGTTGATTATACCTTTATAATTGTGCCTAAAGTTTTTATTAAAAGGTGTTTTGGGTTTTATCAGGTTTTGGTGCATCCTTTTTAATAATTAGATATATATTAATATATAAATTTTTTTTGTGCTTGCGATCTTTTTTCTAACTCCCTGTTTCTTTATCTCGCTGTTATGAGCATTAGAAACGCAGACTTGGATTGCTCCTTATACCTTCGGAAGAAGTCCTTTGGATTCAATACTGGACTGAAATGGATGTTATGTTTGAAAAAAAAGTTGTATTTTATGTTTTTTATTTCAATTGTTTATAGATTGTTTTGATCTTATAACTCTGATGGATTATAGCCCTGCTGATGTACCACATTTTTAGACAAAATAGTCTGCTGGAAATAAAACATAACTGTATAGCTCTTCGCAAGACATAATCAATAAATTCTATTTTCGATCATCATCCCTATTGAGATCATTGAATAAAATCAGCCTTTTTATGAATTTTTTTTTCCTATTGCTCCCAGCATATTTTTATGAATCGGATTTGAGACGATTACGGACTAGCTAACCCTCGAACCGTTCGATCCGGAGCGTGTCTCGACAGATGCCGTCCTCGGAGGGTGGGTTGCGCAGGAGTCGACTCGAGGATCGCCTAGAACCGGGGCAGTGGCGCTTCAGGAGCGAACGGTGTGCCCGCGTATTGATCCAGTTGAGCGGGACACCATGCCACCAGCCGGCTCCTTCATGTAGACAGTGACATCGCTCAACGAGCCCTTCTGTCTCTCTTCCGTCATGGACTATTCGGCTGGACGGGGCTCCATCTCCCTCCCCGGCGTATCTTCTCTGTCGTAAGAAGTCGTCTACGCTCTCTCAATGGGACAAGTGGTAAACCAATTTTATTTTGTTATTTTTTAACGGTCTTAGAGTATTTATATTCCCCTGAACATCCTCTATACATGTATTATTCGCAATAATAATGCCGAAACTTTAAAAAAAAAATTATAAATTAAAATAATAATAAAAAAAGTAGATTTTCTTCTTACAAAGATCATTTTTTCTTACGTCAATCTATTCTTTTACATATTTTTTATTTATTAATTTTTTTTAGTAAAATAAGTGCAATGCAACTCATTGCTGAATATTAGCATAATTAGAGTATTTTTAATTTTATACTACACCATAAATATTTTTTTTAATTATTCTTTTTTTCTTTTAATATAAAACTGCAAGTTTTCGCATCATCGCACGGTAATGGCAAAAACCTACCTCACTGAGGAAATAGCTCTGTTCTATGACCCGTGACTTTAGTACTTACTACCTGCTTTCATTACTTTTATTATATTTCCCGCATGGATTAAAAAATATTGATCCACAATGTACTCACTAACCTTTTTTTGACCATTTATAGCAATTAATTACTTTAGAACATTAGATGGCTTTTTTGTATAATTTTTATGTAATCGAAAATTACATAACAGCGTTTCAAGAATTTGCTTTTTCCATCCCTCCTGCCTGAAATGATGTTTGCTATTTTATTAGTTCAATATTATATTTATTTATATCCATAGTAGTAAAGTATAAAATCTATATATGTACATGTATGTACTGTATATAGATATACGATAAAGTATATAGTTACTGTTCTGTGTTGTATAAAATATTTATTTCAGCTGTCGATTGAATCCGTTTAAGGCACTCTTCCTAGGCAAATAGTATGAAAGCGGGCTCCTGATCCTTCATATACTCGTCGATGGTTATGTGACAATGGTTATTTAGTTGTAATTCGAAAATTTGATGCAAATCTTATTAAAATCTAAATTTTAATGGAATATTTTAATTTAAATTGAAATCCTGTAATTAAATAAATCATGTTCGTCATAAGTTTATTTATTCGCAATTCTTAGAGATTCATTTGGTTATCGAAAACAGAATCTACGATTCTTGCTGGCTTAAATCGTTTATTTTCAAACAAAAACTCCTGAACATTATAATGAAGTTTTTTTTCCTAACTCAAAATGGCTTTTACCATTAAATACATATTGTATATATCTCTTAACCTTAAAAATTAATGTTTATATTGCTACCCGTTAGCAACAATATTTAATTTTTGATTACTTTATCCATCGAATGAAGAGATCTTATGATATAGAAATGATTAAAAATATTGGAAGTTTTATGAATTGTCTGAGAAATCTCGTTTGTTCGCTTGGTGGCACCGGACTGTCTGGGATGGCCTCGCCACAAATCGAAAGATCTAGAAAGTACATTCACCCTCAAAAATAACAAAAAAGAACTATGACATTCGCCCATTTCATAATTTTTGTTTTGTTTTTTAATTTTTTAATGATAAATTATATATTAATGTTAACAAAATAAAATCAAAAGTGTTTCAGTTTCTAATTGGGTTTAATAAACTTATTAAGTGTACAATGTGAGAATTGGCATTTATTGTAAATTGAAAGTTAACTAATTTACTTCTTAGTTAACGTACTTCTGCATACTATAAACGTTCACTGCTAATACATGACGTTGATTACAATTATATACGATTTTTTCAAATTAAAAGGTTCAAGCCACTATTATCAATCAACTATCTGTGGCGGTCTTGCAGAATTCAGTCATTTCAACTACAATTTTATCTGTTAAATTATACTGTAAAATAAAAGTCTTAAGAAATATATAATTAAATAAATAAATAGCAATTAGAAGTAATTGGAGCTTGATTTTTGTATCAGTTGACGGATTTTTTATTAAAAACTCATTGAGTTGATGCACATTTCTTTTCAACGAGATCTTGTAATAGAATATAAATGCATGCTATATCAGATTAAAACTTTATTATTATTAAAGAATATGAGCCCAATAAAAAAAAACAACAGAAGATTTTTAAATTTGTTGTGAGAATTACCTTAGTATTATTTTCTTACGAAAGTAGAATGCTCAAGGAAAGGATGGAAAAGATAACTACTAACTTGAATGTTGTCTAGAAATTAAATTTTTAAGGATATTGGTATATTTCTTTTGCTTACAGCCTCGTAGTCAAATAGTATTTGTAAGGATATTTTTGAAATATAAATGATAGATAATGAGGAATTTTATAAGTAGAATATAGTCCATGAAATAATTTCAATGAAATTCAGAGTGGATTTCCATTTACGAATAGGCCCCACTTCACTTTAAATACATAAACAAATAATTATGCTCGGTAAGATGGAGGGAGATGTTCTTTCCCATTTTTCCTACAGAAGTATTTGGGGTTTATTCAACAACAAAATTGCACATGAGATGCCACAAAGTGGAAGATATTCGCCACTAACGTTTGTAGAAAATGGAGGTTCAGTCCGAAGAGTACTCGCTTTCGGAGATAAATGGAGGAAGGTTAAGGTATAAACCAGAATAATAGTGAAGGGACACTTGAGTTAAACAATTTTTATCTATGGTAATCTTTCTTCCATGTCAACTACGGACACTGAATTTTGTTTAATTTAATTTAATTTTTTTTTTTAGACCAGTGCACTCCTTTATTTAGCAATATTTAAGAAAGTTGTTACGAATACTTTCTTATATACTTATAAGTAAATAAATAATTTAAAAAATTACATTATTAAACAAATTAATTGTATTCAGAGGCATTCAAGATCAAAAGGCATTCAAACTTTCACTTTTTCGCTATTTATTTAAAGAATTTTATACTTCCGAAACTTCAGCTTCAGATCAGGACTAAAACCATGAGAAATAAAGCGACAAAGTGTCATGTAGCGCGAAATTGCTAGACTAAACTAGCGAAAAATGTGGAAATTATCCTCTTTTGATCCTGAGTGCCTTAAATATGTCAACTTTTTAGATACACCCTTAAGTTATGTGGATTAGCTTACAGCTTTGTGTACGAGAGGGCTTGTGGTCTAGCAGGAGGGAGGTTATCTCCATTACAGTTTTTTTTCTTTCAGTCCTTTATGCGGCTTCTATGTTGGTCATCAGTCAAGATAACTGTTTAGGAATACATTGGTATTGAAAAGGATGGGTTTTATTAAAGAACAGGCTATTGTAGTAGATGCCAACATTCTTAGGTAAGCATGCCCGGATAAAAAGTTCAGGAACAACTTAACTCAAAACTTCTTGCAGTCTTCTTAGGCTAAAGCGGTCGGGATTACTTATTTTATTTGTAATTGTCTGTAAATAATTCACAGAAAATCTAATTTCTATCTAATATCTATCCAGAATTATCTATATTCTGGTTTAGAAAGCCTAATGGTTAATTCGGATCTTGGTATAGATTAAGGAAGCAGGGTTGCTTAATGTAAGTTATGGTTGTCTCTTAAACTATTGACTTACATGGGGGTTTCAGTTCTGTTCCTTTTTTTTTTATTCTGTAATTAAACCTTTTTAATTTTTTAATGCTTATTATTACTCTATTTTAGTGTAAAAATGAAAGTCCGAGAGGATTTCACTACAAATTCAAAATATCGAAATATTTAATCAATAAAAATAAAAATTTTCATGCCACGGTTCTGACATAAAATAAATTTGGTAGACACTCTCCATATTTACGATTTGTAGATTAAGATTTAGGGCTTGTGGTTGTTTGTTTATTTAACGGCACTTTATGCTGATATGGCTAATCGGACGATGCTACATTGGGAGCCCTAATTTTTACCTAGCCAGGTTTGACTAGGATAGGGATCTTTAATAACTTGCATCCCACAGACTCGAGACGCCCGTTTTACGTCCCTTCCAAGGATATTTTATTTAGCCGCGATCTTGGGCATAATAGGTTGTTTTGCTAACCACTACACCACAAGTCGCCCAGATTTACGGATTGATTAGTTTGGATTATTTATTGAAACAAAAACAAAAAATGAATTCGTAGGTAAATTGTAGTAAAGAGCATGACACGGTGCTGACATTTAAGTGATAAACTGTAAGTTATATAGATGGATTGAATTGGTCAGGAGGTGCAGTTAATGATGACACAAAATAAGCAAAACTTCTTTTTTAATTGTGCCAACGTTTCGGCCTACGATATAGGCCGAATAGTGGCTATCTCGGCTGTGGTGACTTGTCAAACTAACACTTGTCAACTCTTGTAAGTATATGATACTATAGAAATGGAGAAATAGGTTTATGAGGACCATATTGATACATTCATTTTATAAATATATTGTTAATGGATGACCAGTAGCAGCAAACAGTACACGACATTAATATACATTGTTAGAATAGTATCATCCACTTATCAAATCATTTTTGGGCTATCACTACAAAGCTAACTTAGCTCTAGTAGTAAAACTAAGTTTCGTTATCGATTCTACAACATTTAGGTATCTATTCTGTGAGACAATACTAAAATATTTTGTATTGATTCCACTTTCGTTTTTTTTAACTTGTTATTGTTTCCTTGAGGGAATCTTCCATTATAGATAGGCTGCTGGTTTGTCTCCTGCATACTTTGATGTTATTTAAATCACTCTTGTAAACAATCCCTAAAAATAATACTAAGACTTAAAATATCCGGCGGTAATATCTGTAATGAATTTCATGTCATTCATAGGTAAACCCGTCTGTATTACTTTTGATTATGTATTTTCTTTTTGAGTAAAATTATTAGAGATCTTTAAAATATTGGTTGATTAGAAAATAAATTATCAAACGTTGAAAAAGATTATGCATTTCGGTACGGTTTGTACGTTTTGTGTAAATAGGTATATATAACTGTAAACTGAGCAGTTGTGTTTGAGTTTGTTGGTAACCGCAACTATACCTCGGCTCTCCTACTTATGGCTTCTTAGGGTAGTCAACTTCCTGGCTTCTGATCTTACAAAAGCTATTCAAGAAGCCTATATTCAGGTATAATAGATGGTTTTATTAAGATACTTATAATAAATACTTATAGTATAGCTATATTTAAATGGTTTTAGTTGTTTTGTTTTTTTAAATTATTTGTTTTAACATTTTTTTTTTTATCGTTCGATAGATCATTGCATCTAAGACCATATATGTATTGTGTTTGAGGGGGGTTGTTTAGCCAAAGTAAATGAAATATATTATATATTTGTGAGATTAATACCACATAAACAACGGAAATAACGAATTAATATTTATTTCGTTATTGCTCTTTAAGATTTTTTATAAAATCATGACAAAAATTTCATGGGTTTTTATTGTTCCCTATTTAAAGTCAGAAATACTTACATGATTAGCAGTCCAACGCTCTAACCCTTAGAGGCCACTCGTCCTTGGCTCAAATTAATATAATAATTATTAATTACTGTTTAATGAGAAGCCATCGAGAACTTCGTACGCGGATTGTTGTTTAGTAGTCATGGAGTCGATATTGGAATGATTAGTCATCATCTTGGTAAACAATGCATAAACCAAGACTTTTCTCGTACTAGTATTTATAATAAGGATGCAAGTTACCGCCTATCATCAGTACCCTTTAGTCCTTTGTTATATTTATTTGTTTATCGTTACAAATTGTTTTATTGCAAAAATATTTGTAATAATACAAATAATGGCTATGAAAATCATATTTGTAAATTACATTTGGAAGGGAAGAAATATGCGTTTTCCTCGTATGCATACACCATCGACTATCTGCATTGTGTCTACTAACTAATTAGAGCCTTAGTGCAAGATCGAATCGAGTCGAAACAACCATCTTATCTAGGATCGCTTTTCCTGCATTATTTTTTATTTCCCTCGTTTTTAATTAATTGGAAAAATATTTATAAAAAGTTGAATTTGCAGAGAGGAATTGTGATATTTAAGAAGAATTGTTTTAGTCCTTTTTAAATATAATTCTTCATATCAAGAACTTACTACCATATCTAATTATTTATAAAGGAATAATACAGAGCACTCTGAAGTATGCATCTCCCGTGGGATCCAAGAACCTCTCACTCGGGGAGAAGCGAATATTCCTACGAACATAATGATGATAAATATACTTAATTTATTCATATAATCGTAAGTTTAAAATAAGGAATATAACGTTAAGTACTACCGTACTACCGGGACGTCGCACATAAGGTCAGTATCCTTCCCAGAGCCATAAAGTCTGTCGGTAAGCCGCTTTGTCCTATTATGAATTGAGAAACCCAGTAGCCCGGGAGAATCCATTTTGCTGGTTGCCGTGACTGGCCGGTAGTAGAAAAATAGATCATCTTCTAGGTTGATCGCTTTCAATTGCGGGTGGTTCTTGACATTCCTCCTACGGATATTGTCCGGTAGACCTTCTGAGCCCTCCTTTTTGAGATTGAATTTTAGTGCAGAATTAGGTCGATAGGAACCGCAACTGTTGATACTAGCATGAGACAGACTCCTGTACGTTCTAGTGAATCAGCAAAGCCGACCACTAAATTGTCGCCAATCTGCGCTTCTGCCTGTTTGAGAGGTTCTAGAACAACGCAGGAGATGGACACATCAGAATTTTCTATTTCATTTCTATATAAAATATATATGTATAGTCATCGTGATCACTTGATTTCAGGTGACCTGAGACCTGAAAAGGCACCCCCAAGCGACTAAGTTTTTAGGTCATGGCCATTCTATTTCTTACATAATCTAAGTGGGGGTTGACGTTGACGAACCTTAACCCCGGTTAGTGAAAATGTTACATAGAGATGCTCTCGTGCCTGAAATATTAGCATTATAGAGTGTCTCCTTCGTGTCTTTTCTCTATAATAGTCTGAGACTTAGCTGCGGGTATCTTCATCTCACACCACCGTCCTTCCAGGTCGGTCCACCGCTGCTCAATTTATTCTTTTATTCCGGCTCTGCTGTTTGACGCCACTACATAAGCAAGAAAATTCACATCACTCCCTTACCTCGAAGCGAAGGGAGGGAACTGCTTCTCCTTGAGTTCTCCTAGCAACTCTTCAAATATCAGCTACCACGGGCCGGCCCTAGGACTGTCCTTCAGGGCACCCCCTTTCGATGGACGCTTCTTTTTCATAGGCATTACCTCGAAGCTTTACTATCCTGAAGGTAGCTAAGAGAAAGAGAACTTAAATTGCTGGGGCTCGATACGTATCCAGCTGCTGGAGCGCTAGTGGCCACCGAAAAACGTCCTCAAGAACTTGAAACTTGGCATCAGCGGTGAGTGTAAATGTACATTAAAAATATATTATAAGAACCTAATGAGTGAAAGAGCACATAAATTATAAAAGACTTCAGAAATACCACTGTAAACGAAAACCTGCATCCTTTAAAATATATAAAGTGCGAACGTTTTATACATTGAGGACCCCATGAAGTTTGAATACTTTAACGGTTGGTTTGTACAGAACCATAAATTTTCATTTAAAAAATTCTTAAAGTGCCTTCTTCCAACGTTAACCTAAAATTTTAGAGATTTGTCTTATTTTAGGAGTTATTTATTATTCAAAATGTGAATAAAGTCTAGAGTATACTTCAAGTTTTAAAGATTAGTTTAAGTTTAGAATTCAAGCCAGGCTAGCATTGGTTGTTTGAAAAGCAGATCAAAAGCAATATAGGTATAACTGCAGTTTTTCCGAGCGGCTGGATATAATTAAAGTCACGTCCCAGGAGGGAAAATAGATCGGGAGCATTTGGAAGAGACCTCAAAGGTCAAGCGTGGCTTAAAAATGTGTTTGTCGGGGAAAGACTTAAAATAAATTAGATGAATAGATCTGATAAAAGTTTAGCGTTAATAATTTTTGTTTAGATTAATTTATTGATATTTACAACTGTAATAATATTACAACAAGTAAATTTATTAATATGAACAAATGACATGAAAAAAAACACTTGTGGAGAAACTACCCATCGCACAGTGTGAAATTTCGCCAATCTAGGATGATAAAAATCGGAAAAAATTAACTTTTTAAATTATTATTATTATTATTAAGGATTTTTAATACTATATATGACAGGTACAATGTCTGAGGCTATTGGAATCGAAATAGTTAAAATTTTAAAGCCACTTAAAGCGTCGTACTTAACACCCAAACTTGCCTGTTCAATGTTTGCATTCAAGGAATTAGTGCAAACCTTCACTCATTCGTTCTTTGTTCATCAGTGTGCACGGTTCTGTTTTTCAGTTATTTCAACTTGTGAATGTTTCTCTGTTTATACATCATTTGAGGTAACATGGTTACATTAAAATACGTGTAATTTAAAGGACTTAAACATTTTGTTCAAGTTAAACGAATACAATTCAAAAAAATCATACACTTATTGAATTTTGGAGGAAGTTAACTTCTTTATTACGTCGATTTACGTCTTGCTCTATGTATTAACGTAAACTTAGGAAGCTAGAGAAGAGAATATGACAAGAAAAGTTTGCTCATATTTGCCCGTTTTGTCTAAATCTTAAAAAATGTTACAGTATTTTAGAATGGACGAATTAGTCACTTACGAAATGCTGTATGAGATATGGAGAGAGAGTGAAAAGATGCAAGAATTGACAACGTTCTTAGTTTTTGATTGAGAAGAAAGGCTGGGCAGGATTGCCTGAGGAAAAAATGGAAAACATTAGAGCTCGTCTGAAGTCAGATTGGAGTGGCGCTGGGAAAAATCTCATCGCACAGCTGGACGTTTTCTAGCAATGAATGTCTCCTGGTTACGGAAAAATTTTGTTGTTTGATTTTAATGCAATGCAGACATTCCTATTGCAGAAATACCATCGACATTAAGGTAAGAAATAAGTTACAAAAAAAAAATAAATAAAAATTACTAAAATTATATATATATGTATGTAATTATTAAAATTATGCCTGTTGTGATATAATTCTTGATAAATCTCATTAATTGTCGTAGTTTGACTACTTAAATATAAAAAAAATAAAAAAAAACACTCATTCTGAGGACGTTTAGTATTTTTGTCTTCCTAGATTGGCAAAATTACACACTGTGCATCGGTAGCACTCCAATAAAGTTCTGTAGTAGATCTTGAGACCATCTTCTTTTCAGACGCCTCAGGGTTATCAGGAATAGTATGGAAAGCAAGTTGAGAGACTAGCGGATTCAAGTATGTATGGAGCTTGTCATGGAAGGATAGGTATCTAGTTTGGGCCAAATCCAACATATGGGATATTAAGATCATGATGGATGAGTTTCTTTGTGACATAATAAGGAGCATTGAGGATTTTACGAAGGATTTTGGATTGTAAGGATTGGATACGAGATGAATTGGATGGTTTAGTAGAGCCCTAAAGCTCAACTCCGTATGTCCAAATAGGTCTGATAACTGTCATGTAAATAAGTCCTTTGTAATTAATTGGGAGCTTAGAGAGTTTTCCAGTGAATGTTGAAGTAGACCAAAACGTCCAACAGTTTCTTGTCTTTTCAGTCTTGTATGAGGATGAGCTAATAATTTAAATCAATAGACAGGACGTAATTGCATTTATCTACAAATTTATGTAGATACGAGATAGGCAATACAAGTTTTGTTTTTTTACGGATGCTGAATATTTCTGTTTGGACAGCATTAATTTCATACTTGTATCAACTTAGCTATATTTTATTTTTCGTAACGTTTATTGTCATAGAGCCAATTTCTATCATCACATTTATTTAACTGACTAACATAAGCACATTAGTCTTTATCATGTATTCCTTCTTTTTTTTTTTGTAGAGACTGTACTCTTTCTAGGACAACGGTTTTACAGAGATTTATATGAGATCACGCTCAACCGCCAGGTTTTTTCCCTATTAATGGTATCCACTTAACAGAGGATGAAGTAGCCGCATAAGGGTCTCCAGATCTTCCAGATGTTAACACTTTAAATAAATTATCGTTGCCGTGCCGAGGGTCAAATCCGGCTGTTGTAGGATTTGACCTTCGGCACGGCAACTCAGTGCTTTACCACTGAGTTACCCAGCTCCCTATGTATCCTATACCCCAAACCGTGTATATTATCGATGAAATTCGGTCTCAAAGAGGTCTAATGTTTATTTTTTTTGTTTTGCCATTAATTCCTAAAAGAATCATAAAAAATATACCAATATGTTCTGTGCCCAATGAATACTAAACATACTAATTTGGTTAAACTGAGCCCATAACTGCGATAAAAACCAATGAGTTTGCGTAAAACCTAGACAGAGTACTATAAATCAGTGCAGTTCGGAAATGACTAATCTAAGAGAAATACTCATAAGATAATAATTATGGTGCATAAAATTCTACGTTACTAAGCGCTTTTGAATTCATCTGTTTACATTTTGAAATTGGTGATTCCCCAATCTCTGTCACAGGGAATATTATTTGTCTTGCAAAAAATAGAAAATTTCATTTATAATTTTTTTTTTTTATTATTTAAATATTTTCATTTTGAAGAGAAAAGATTTGCCCTGGCTGGGATTCGAACCCGGGTCCTACGCATCTCTAGCACGGTACTCTACCAACTAAGCTACCATGGCCCGTAACGAGGCCAGACAAATCTGTTCTCTTCACCACTCCCACATCCCCAATCCCAATCGCAATTTTTGCGATGTACATATGGAGAAGAATGTTCATTAAACATATATTGTACGTACGGGATGTACGTCAACCAGATCCCAATCTCTTCCATTCTCATTAATGGGTCAATCCATTTTAATTGTCAGTACAAACACAAATATTAAAAAAAAAAGATTTATATACAAACAAAAATATTTAAAAAAAAATTTATAAACTGGTTTCAATAAAAACAATTTAAATAAATTATGATTCATTTATGCTAAGAATCTTTGCAACATGAAGGGCTGAACCTTTTTAAGTGAGTTCGGCCTCACCCAACTTGTTTTCTTAAGTTAGCTTTATTTCTTCTTGCCACTCACGAAGTGCCAATCTATACATTCATTGGCACGCTTTCCTCCCCTATTAGCATTTCTAAATCCTAAACTAGGAAGATTCTCAGGCGGCATAAGTTTAAAATCCAGTTTTCTAAGAGTCAAAATGTATTTAGAGCAGGATCTGTATGTGGCTAAGTATGGGAAGTCCGATTGACGCATTAAAGCAATAAAACTGCACGGGTTTATTATTACGAAACGTATGCTTCTAAATCAGATAAGGGCTACAAATGGAAATTCGTGAATGTGTGAGAGGTGGCGCCATCTCTCCTCACGCGCAAGTAATTATCTACACGTCAACAAAATTTGTATGAAATATAATTGCTTGATTTTAAATGTTAAGCTTATTCATATATTACCGTTTGAAGGGCAATACTGAGCGACTCATGGATCTTTTTCGTTGGAACTATAACTTGTAATAACTTTCCTTGTAAGCTCTAACACTTACCATTTAATATGTTATGGCAGTATTGTATTATGGTGTTGTTTCCCCATTACTAGATTGGTCATTTCTCTGGACCATCTCGAATAAATGCTAGAAGGATGGGTTAGTTTGCCTCTTGTGTGACTGTGGAAACTAATATCCTGTGCTTATACAGAACAGTGACATAAATTTTGTGTCTGAACTGCAACTGTAATTGGAATGATCACTAAAAATGATTTTGGATTATTTTGAAAAATAAAATGTAATAGTTGTATAATAATTATTGATTTTCTGTTTGGGTAGTATTAAGGCCAGGTAGTTCATTTGTTTTATAAAAGAGTATTTTATTTTAATCATTGACAAAGCAAGTATTTTGCAAAAGAAAAAAACATTTTTCCTTTATTTTATTTTTACATTTTTTTTGTAAATATAATAATGTAAATATTTTTTTTTTATTGTTATTATTTGTTTATTATTCTGTTTTTATAATTGTTTAAATTAAATAGAATAGGTTAATTTTATTTTAAATTAAAAAAAAAAAAGACATGCCGACTGTGGATTCGATCGGCTATTGTTTATTTCGTCAATATAATCCAAACATTGTTGGCCCGAGTGAGTGCACATTATAAACAATAGTGTAGTTGTTTGGTGGACTTCAACTAGACTAATTCGCTGCCCCTCTGCAGTTGGGAATTAGTTCAGTATTAGCAGGACAGTCAAAGTCGCCACAGCGGATCGACCTGATCATTTGTATCGCCATTTTCTCTCGCTCTGCTGAGGAAAAATTGCTTTGATGTTTCGCCCGCCCTTCGGAGAATTCCTTTGACGTACCGACACCTTCGATCGCCCAGCCATCGAATTCTGCGTCAAATTCAGATAAGGAAGATTTTTTGTTTTTATTATTCCACTTGGCCAAAAACACAAACATTATTAGTGTCTAGTGTGTAGTGTCTAGATAATCTTCCGGAACCATCTGGATTCATATTGTTCACATATTGCTTAAGAATCCTCGATGCGAAAACTCTCGAACGATTTGAAACTGACGTTGGATCCAAATCCGAAGTCCCAACTTTCGATGAGTTTTCTTCGTTTATTCACCGGCAATGCTTTCAGCTTAACGCAGACGCATTAACCTCCAATTTCGGTCATAATTCACAACGATCATCGGTTAGCAGGCCCCAAAATATTGGCAAGCAAGTTTTAATGTCGACTGATAGATCTAGCGCAGAAAGTAGTTGTCCTGTCTTTCAGGACAGACACCGTTTATTTCGATGCCCTAGTTTTCGCTCCCTAGAGCCCAATCAACGTTACAAGAAAGTAAAACAACTTGATATTTGTTCAAATTGTTTATCACCAGCCCATTACGTAGGCAAATGCACCTCTCCTAGGTCATGCTACCACTGTAATAAACGACATCATACTCTCTTGCACTTCCCCGCATCAACTAGTAAATCCGATAGACAAACAACGCACAGCTTTCTTAATCCAATGTCGAATGATAAGCGGAAAACTAGTCCGACAACCGACCGAAAATTCGATATTCAAACTGAGAAACACGAAATTCTAAAAGGTTCAGTTTTATCTTCGTCATCCAAAACAGAGGTCTCTGTCCTTTTGGGGACCGCAATGACTAGGATGGAAGATCGCAATGTGCGGTTGGTCCCCATTAGGATTTTAATTTATAGCGGCTCACAACGATCTTTCGTTTCTTCAGCATGCGTACGAGGTTTAGGACTGAAGAAAAGAATCAATTTACAAGCCTTGAGAGGTTTCGCAGATAATCCCATACAAGGGGGTAATCACGAAACTTCGTGTGTCATAGCGCTCCGGGACGGTAAACAGCCTCGGCTTCGAACTAATGCTGTAATCATTTCCAAGATTACAGAAAAGGTACCCGTTTGCCCAGTACCGGCCTATATAAAAGACCATTTCGAACAATACCCATTGGCGGATAACTCGTTCGGGAAACCGGGTCCAGTCGATTTTCCATTAGGAGCCGATTTATTTGGTGAAATTTTGTTGGGTGAATGCGTGAGACGGGACGGATATCCTAGCGCTCTCCAAACTATTTTCGGATGGGAGATCATTTGGCCTATACGATCTCATTTAACTGCACAAAATGAGTCGGTGTCACTATTTTCATCTTGTGACCAGTCAGAGGGTGCATTGAACAAAACAATGGAGAAATTTTGGGAAGTTGAAACGATTGCTTCCGTTTTCAAACCAGATCCTCAAGATATTAAGGCGGAGGAGCATTTTTGTTCAACTCACCCTCGAGAATCGAGTGAGCGTTATATCGTTCAATTACCGTTTAAAGAGTTTTCGCCACCAAATCTGAGTTGCTCTTATTACACTGCGTTACATCGGTTTCTTAAACTAGAGCACAGGCTAAATAAAATTCCTATTTTGAAGGTTAACTATTCAAAAATAATAGACGAATACTTAAAGGAAGGTTACATTTCCTCAGCTTCTGGCAAGGGTCGATATTTTTTACCCCATCATTCGGTAATGAAAGACAATTAATACGCGAAACTCCGATTGGTATTTGACGCATCCTCGTCTACAGAGCGTGGATCCCTAAATGACCATCTCCTAACTGGGCCTAAGCTCCAATTGGATATTGGGCACGTCCTCCTTAATTTCCGACGTTTTCGATTCGTTTTGGTCTCGGACATACGTCAAATGTTTTTACAGGTAGTAGTGCATCCAAATGACCTGCCATACTTACATTTTCTGTATCGCGCCGATGTGTCCGAACCCATTGAGGAGTATCATTTAAATAGGCTACCGTTCGGATTGTCGTGCTCACCGTATCTAGCGATACGCGTTTTACATCAACTGATAGCAGACGAAGGATCGATGTATCCAAGGGCCTCGGTTGCATTAAAAAACCACATATACGTTGATGACATTCTAACTGGGGCGAATACTGTTGTAGAGGCTCTCGAACTCCAATTCGAGTTGATTGAATTGCTCAAGAAAGGAAGGTTTACCTTGAAGAAGTGGATGAGCAATTCCCCCGAACTTTTGCACCCTATAAGTGACACCCACCAAGAGATGGTCCGATTTTCAGAACCAGGGGATAAATCTATGAAATTATTGGGGATACAGTGGGAACCGGTCGGTGACTGCGATATTCATGATAGACAACCAGTCCTGACAAAAAGGGGCATCATTTCTGCCGTGGCGCGGATGTACGACCCGCTCGGTTACCTTGCGCCGGTAATCTTTAAGGCGAAATCGTATATGCAGCGGTTATGTAGCCTGAAACTCGATTGGGATATCCCTGTCCCACCGTTGATTGCCGCTGAATGTGAAGAATTTTTCAATTCTCTTCACTTGTTACAGTCGCTTCAAATACCACGATGTGTTTTTCCACAAGACCCAATCCATGTCGCGCTCGTGGGATTTGCCGATGCATCAGACTTGGGATATGCCGCCGCTATCTACTTAAGGGTCCAACTCGCGGATGGTTGTGTGAATTCTCATTTACTCATTTCTAAAACGAGATTGGCGCCCTTGAAGACCTTATCAATTCCAAGGCTGGAATTGTGCGCTGCGCTCCTGTTAGCCCAAAACTTGAAATCATTGCGAACAATATCGAACATTTTTCCGTTGACTCAACGTATCTCTTTTCGGATTCAACGATCGTTCTTAGTTGGTTGCGTCTATCACCGCACACATTGAAAACGTTTGTGGCAAATCGAGTAACCCACATTCTAGAGATTACATCAGTCAATGACTGGTATCATGTCTCGTCCAAACAAAACCCTGCAGATTTAGCTTCGCGCGGACTGTTACCTGCCGATTTAACAAACAACCAGTTGTGGTGGAATGGGCCTGAATGGTTGATGAATGACTTTTCGATGTGGCCAAATATCCATTTCAAGGAGCCCCTTCCCGTACCAGAAGTGAAGCCCCAGACATTCGTCGGAACGAGCAACGTATCTAATTCGTATCTTATAGAGGTAATGGAGCGAGTTTCTTCATTTGACAAATTAACAAGGTTATTTGCCTATATAGTCCGGTTTGCAAGTAATCTGAAACGTCACAAAAGTGATAGAAACTTGGGACCTTTAAATTTAGTCGAAATTTTTGAAGGAACTCAGCGGCTATTAAAATGCGTTCAACAGCATTATTTTCCGGCAGATTCCCAAATAGTCAGACGTAATTTAAGTTCTTTAGCCCCATTCTTGGACCACAAAGGGATACTGAGGGTGGGCGGTCGCTTAAGGAATAGTCCCTTGCCCTACAATGCAAGACACCCCATTTTACTTCCTCAGAAGGCACACTTGACAGAAGTGTTAATTGACCATTACCATAGATTGTATCTTCACCGTCCGCAACTGCTGCATTCCCTGCTGCAACGAAATTACTGGGTCGTTTCAGCTCGAAGGACAATTCGCCACAGAGTTCACAAATGCAGTACTTGTTACAGGTTTCGCTCAAAAAATTTTACTCCTCCTATGGCCGATCTTCCACCGTCGAGATTTGAACAAGGAAGATCGTTTGTTATAACAGGTGTAGACTAATGTGGTCCGTTTATCACAAAGGAGTCTAACAAACGCAAAAGTATACAACAAAAATCTTACATCTGCTTGTTCGTCTGCTTGAGCACCCGAGCAGTACATCTGGAGCTTGTGACACAACTGACGTCCGATGCATTCATTGCTTGCCTCAATAGAGTTATTTCCCGACGAGGATTACCCTCCAAAATTCTATCCGACAACGCTATGAATTTCATCGGTGCCAACAGATATCTGAAGGATCTTTATGGATGGCTATCTCGCCTGGAAATTCAAAACAGCCTTAGATCTCATCTTCAATCTTTAAGGGTAGAATGGGAATTTAACCCCCCTTCGGCTCCTCATTTTGGAGGTATATGGGAAGCCGGGGTAAAATCCTTCAAACATCATTTGTTTCGAGTTCTCAAGGACCACGTCCTAACCTTCGAAGAGATGAACACTCTTGTTATAAAAATAGAAGCTGTCCTAAATTCGAGACCCCTTTACCCAATGTCGTCTTCTCCTGACGATCTGGACGTTTTGACCCATGGACACTTTATTAAAGGCACTTCTTTGTTAGCTATCCCAGAGCCTGATTGTAGTGGTACTCCAACTAACCGGTTGTCGCGGTGGCAACTTTTGCAAAAATGTACTCAGGACCTTTGGAAGAGATGGAGGCGTGATTATTTGAATAGTCTTCAGCAGAGAGTTAAGTGGACCAATAAGGGGGACAATATTCAATTAAATGACTTAGTCCTACTAAGGGAACCTAACGTACCCCCTTGCAATGGCCAACCGGAAGAGTAGTGGAGGTCTTTCCGGGTAGTGATGGGATAGTTCCAGTGGTACGAATTAAAATGGCAAACGGCGAATTTATTCGTCCGGTCACGAAATTAGCACCATTACTTTCCCCTGAATGAGGTATGGTTTTCTGTTAAATTTTTGTGCGCGGACAAAAATTGGTGGGCGGTGTGTTAAGGCCAGGTAGTTCATTTGTTTTATAAAAGAGTATTTTATTTTAATCATTGACAAAGCAAGTATTTTGTAAAAGAAAAGAACATTTTATTTTTACCTTTTTTTTGTAAATATAATAATGTAAATATTTATTTTTTATATTGTTATTATTTGTTTATTATTCTGTTTTTATAATTGTTTAAATTAAATAGAATAGGTTAATTTTATTTTAAATTTAAGAAAAAAAAAAGACATGCCGACTGTGGATTCGATCGGCTATTGTTTATTTCGTCAATATAATCCAAACAGTGTTGGCCCGAGTGAGTGCACATTATAAACAATAGTGTAGTTGTTTGATGGACTTCAACTAGACTAATTCGCTGCCCCTCTGCAGTTGGGAATTAGTTCAGTATTAGCAGGACAGTCAAAGTCGCCACAGCGGATCGACCTGATCATTTGTATCGCCATTTTCTCTAGATTAACTAATTTATTTTACTATTGTTTTCTCTTTTTCTTATTTGTAGTTGTAGTTATTAGTATAAGTAATTATTTCCATTGCAAGAACGTTCAAAATTTTAATTTAACTCAATTAGGTTTTAATATCAAAGTTTATTTTTATTATTTTATATCTGTATACCATGACTTTTAATTTTAATTCAATAAATGGTTTCATAAGAATGACATGCGATCTGGTATTTTGAATTCAGCTTATTTTCCCACACATATTTCGGGGCTCTTATCGAGAGGTCCTACTGTCTCGCGACAGCTCAAACAGGTAGTAAATACCTTCCGTTTAGAAATCTCGTAACAATCATATCTGCTGTTCACGATTTTCTTACCTATATACGTACATACTATCACCGATTATGTATGTCTAATTAAATCAAATTCATCACCGACTAACCAATTTAACCCTGAGCCGGTGCGGAGAATACACAGAATCCTTCTCGCATTTATTCTTTAACAGTGTTAGCTATCGATTCTATCCTGTCAGGATTCCACAGATAAGACTCAGTAACAACAAACATTTAAAATTATGTTTATTAATTATTTCATAAAATGTATTAAAATCTGCATTCTCTCTTTAAACACAAAACAAAATCTTTAATGAATTTTTATTTGTGTAAGTATTTTATGTACCTAAAATACTTATACTTATTATGCTGTACACTTAATATATATATATATATATATATATATATATATATATATATATATATATATATATATATATATACAAATTTACAAAATACAAATATATATTTATATATATTCATGATTATAAATAATAATGACCAGTATACCATTTTTATGTTTTTTAACCTTTTACTGACAAAATAATATTGAACCGAATTCAATGATGTCAATTCCATCCCCTTTACTGAAGATGATGCGATATAAATAGTTATTGATTTCATTTATAATAAAACTAGGAAAAGTAGGAAATCAAGAATAGTGAAAAATATAAATAGAGCTTATTTGCCAGCATAGACCTTCCTCTATTGGCTAGAAATAATGGAAAATACTGCAGTATTCCTGAACGTAAACACTCCAATAAATTCCCATAGTTTATGTGTTTTCAAAACTATGTTTTTAGGGACGCATTTTAAAAAAAATATGGGAAAACCCCCACGAAAATAAGCCGTTCAATGCACAAATTGATAAACTCCATAAAACAAAAAGTGAAGAAATGCGAGAAAATAGCGTGCATTGTTTTTTAAAATTCCCTTCATAATATAAATTCAAATAAATACTGTAGAATGCATAATTAAAGATATATCTTTCATCTAAAACTATATAAAATGAATAAGAAAGGCTAGCCAAAAAGCTATAGTCATAAATGTTACAATTTTTATGTAACCGGTGGAGTTAATCGATTTGGCAAGATGGCATCTGAAAAAAATTATATTTTATTCATTGGCCAAAAAATGTTTGTCGTTGAAAGGTATTAACCTTTCTTGTTTGGGAAAGATTTTATTATATCTAAACAGTTATGACTATACCAAATGCTTTCACAATTAAATTTAAGATTTTTCAAAAAGTGGAGTTAGATAATCTGTGCAGTGAACGGATCAATTAGGTAGTCCTTTTCTTTTAAATTGCTGCTTTATTACTTTTAGTCATTTCAAAATTCTGTATTATCGTTCCATTGTGAATTCCTGGAACGTCAGTTTTTAATAATTATATTTTTCTGCGTTTAGAGAATTTCCTCTGACACATATATAATCCACGATGTCATCACTGTATGACAATTTAATATCTATAATATTTTAAATGCATTAAACGGGGACCGGATTGACATATTTAAATGTTTCCATAATTAAAAAAATAATAATAAAACTACATTATTTAATTCATGATCATTGGCAGAGATCAGTCTATTGGTAGTCCGGAGCTACAGAATTATTTTACATCCCTTTTTTCTGGTATTATTATCAATAGTTTGTACTGAATTGTAACATCTACATCAAGAGATCTCATATGATTCCTCCTACTTCTATTAATAACATGGATATCCAATAACCACAATACTAAAAGGGATAATGAAGATTTTTTCGATATTTAATTGTGAAGGAGAGCTATCACTCACTCACTCCTTGGCACTACGGTCTTATAAGGACCTGGGCCTCATCCACCACTGCCTGCCAATCGCCAGACATTCACCATTATTTCTGCTCTTTTATTCAGGACCCAACTTTCACAACCATATGTCGCTGCTATTGGCCTGACATGTTTTATATAATGTGATCTTGGCCCTTTTAGTAGAGCTATATACTATCAAAGTCCGCATTGATATTGGGGGATAGAGGATTTTTATCTGACGTCTGGTTTGAACAGTGGTCTAGACAGTGTTTATACGTCCTGGCAGATGTCACTCTTTCACACAGGACTGACATAATATGAAACGGGCAAAGGCCTTTAGTGTATAAAGCATTTATATGGTGATAATTTCTGTTATGATAGTACCCATACTCAAGAGTGGTTGTAGCACTGAAAATTTCCTTCGTAATCGGTTGTTTAAAATGAAATATCCGTTTTCAAGGGAAAGGTTATTTAGTAAACCAACATTATTAAATCAAAATATTTACATTTTTTCCAACGTGTTATTAAATTTTCAATCTCAGAACTGAAAAATTTAGGGTTTTATGATGAGATAAAGTCTGAAAGTCGGCACACAATAAATAAGTATGCACTTATTATGGTGTTTTAATTGACTGCACCCCCAACTATCTCTATCCTTACATTTTCAAAAATCGTACCATTATGAAAATTGTCCAAATTTCTGAGTAGATGGAAATTCTTTTGGATTTATGTCTTGGAAATAGATTGGGCGTTGGAGGACCTCATAACCCAGCTCGTTTAGTTTCTTCATTGGCTGTAGGGATACTTGAGGTCTGGTGTTGCCATGTAAGAGAATAGGTCCCTTCTGCCAAATCAATGCAGGAAGCTTTTGTTGCATGTTGTCTGCATACCTGGAGTGCGATTTGGAAGTGATAGCTTCACCTCTGGGAATAAAGGAGAAATGGATTATTCATGAATTATTCTGTGTTATTAGCTGAAAATATCCGAAGGCGAATGGTCTGTTCGTTGCTACATCCTTTCCCAAATGTAGTGGTAATTTTTCTTTCTGCTTGGTTTGCGAAGTGTCAAAGTTGAAACTCATAAAAAAGTTACATGAAAATCGCTTATTTCATGGTCATATTTGATTTCTTATTAAACAGTGTTCGTTCTGTTTTAGTGATAGTATATATAATAAAAAAGAGAGGATTAATAGCAGTGCATTGCAATCTGTAAACATAATATACAGTAAACAGTAAACAAAAGATGTCCACTAATTCCGCTTTGAATGTTAGAGATAATAAAAACGGGCATTTCATATGAAATGACCCAACAGTATTCATGGAGTAGATATATTTGACAATCAGCCAATTTCGGATTGTTCTTATTATTCTATTAATTACAAAAATTGTATTGACAATAATTGAGAGTAAATTATTCAACTATGAATCAGTTGTTGATGCCATTTCATCTGGATCTCCCTCCACAGAGCTCCCTCATTGACTCCAATTTAGCCGCCTTGCCCCTATCCAGCCGTCAGTGGCGTGCTTGTCCTAGTGCTCTGTAGCGTCCTTGTTTGGGAGCAGGGGGTCTATGGTGAGTTATATAGCATAGATATTACACCACAGCAGGAAGATTACTTAGTAGATGCCGAAAATTCCACAGAAATAAATCTTGCTATCCTTAGTTTTTTTTACTATAAACTATATATGTATATGTACTATCCCTAATATTACAATACATTTGAAGAAAATATTTGAATGAAAAATTATATTTTTTAATTTTTTAACTCGCTTTTATTAGCTTCCCCTGTATATTTATAATAATTATGTCTTTATTTATTCTGGGACAAGTCCCTATAGAATAGCAATACAGCTATCATGTCTTAGAGTGTAAAATAATTACATTTAATAAATTATTACATATTATTACATATATAATTACATATCTAATTTGATAAACCTAAAATAATACACCAAGAGAAAAATAGTTTCAAACGGAATATAAAAGAAATGATAACTATAGAGAAGTATAAAAATCGCGCTGTAAACAAAAAATCGGATGTTCAAGGTCTAAGCTCGTGTTATGCAAATTTAATTAATTCATAATATATATAAAAATAATAATAATCTAATCTGATTCAACGATTAATTAAATAAAACTGCTGTTCCTAAAAATGGATTACTTACTCATTGATCATAGCTATTGCAATACAAACATTTTATGCTGTTTTGCGAGGTAACTGATTAATGAAAAACTGATTCATTCTTTAGAACTTGTAAGTACACCCTATCTATTACAACTTACACAGATCATTTTATATTTATTTTAGTTTGCTATGTAATGTTTTTACTAAAAACTCATTTGTTCACTGTCAGGGCATGAGTATGAGACTAACCTAGTCTCGAAACGTCGCCTAAGAAGTTCAAGAAAGACTGAAACTCGAGAACTAAAACACAATATATATATATAGAATATATAATGGATTCTTTGAACTCGATTTTCGGCCACTTCAAAGCATCATTTAAATTGGATGCAAATACAATAATTTTGTCTAATTATCCTGAACAGGATATTCAGGGTCAGCGATTTGTCATATATAAGAAGACACTGTAGTTTCTTCTGCCAAGTACTGAGGCGTGTACTAAGGCATACATTGCTTATTCTTTGAGACAAGCATATGACTATTTGAAGGATTAGCTGTGGAGTTTCATATATTTGCAACGAAAATAATCAACAGATAAAAAAATATATATTGTTTGAGAAACTAAAAAACATCTTTCTGTAGCTTGCCGAATTAAAAAGTATATAATAAATTATAGTTTAAAAAACTATAAAACACTCTTTCAATAATTTTAAAATAAGAATATAGTTATGCGCAATAACATTCATTTTGTGGTAAATTAGTATTAGGTGCTTTTTAAGATATTTTCATAATAACTCTGCCTGTACCAATATCATTCAATCAAATATTTGTAACAATTAGCACTAATTAAAATTATCAATATAAATAACAATTAGCATAGCTTCTACCAAATCCCTACTGACTTATTAGAGTCTGATATTTTACTCTAGTATTATAACATTTGAGGACCACAGATATTACAAATTATTATCAAATAGGAAATATTTATTAGAAAGGTATTAACAATTTGAGAGACTTTTGACAACCAATATTTTAGAACAGTTAGCAGTTATTATTTAGAATATATTATTTAGAATAATATATTTGGAATATATTTATTTTTTTTATCATCCCTTTTAACATTCTTTAGTTATTCTTTTGTTTATTTGGAAATTGAATTATATAATTATAAACTTAAGTATCGCTGAAATTTCAATCTCAAATAGGCGATATGTTTCGTTAATAGAATGGCAAGCTTTCCATATTTTCCATCAAACTCAAACCAATTGTCCCACTATTTTTCATCGACCTTGGTATGAAGTACAATCCGTAGCGGACGCAGAATTGTTTTTCGGGGAGGAGTTTGATAAGAAGGCAGGTTATCATTATTATCTGTAATAACCAAATACGAATACATTTTAATACCGTGTTATCTCGATTCAATTGATTTGTTTTCTTTGCTTGTTTATTTAATTGTATTATTTATAAATACAGACGTGTATGAAAAACATATTCTTTTTCCTAATTTTCGGTAAAAGGGATTATAAACTCTTATACAATCCCTTGAATAGATGATTTTTGCCATATCGCATTTACTGATTCTCTTAAGAAGATAAATTATTTTAAAGCAAAGAGTCAGTAAGACGTAAAAATATTAAAATATGTTATGTAACTAAACAAATTTTGAGTAACCGACGCGTCGGTAACAACCTTTAGGTTTTTTTCTACATTATTTCCAATTATTGTCTGTTACAAAACATTATATCAAGGTTCAAGTGTTTGGCTCTTCTGAATTAAAAAACAAACAATTGTAATAACAAAAAAATCGAAAGTATAAACAAATTGTGGATTTTCAGTTCCATGTATCTAAAAATAAAGAAAGAAAAATGCAATGATTTAATTTAAAAAAACAATTCCCCCTACTTTTCTTTTATTTTCATAATAATAATTTTAATAGGAAGATCCACGAATGATGGTACGATGTACAATGTATTAAAATACATTATTTAAGTATATTTGGAGCAATGGTTGGTAACAAAGCTGTACGTTAGTCTTTTTTCACTTTATTTCCAACTATTGTCGGCCGAAAAAAATACCTGAAGGGCTGGGTGTTATAAAAATTACAATAAGACAAAAAATATAAACTATAAAAAATTGTGAAATTTCAGTTCTAATGTTTATAAAAAAAAAAAAAGAAACAATATAGTGAAGATAAAAATGTATTACTCACAAAACAAAGAAAAATTGGAAAAAAATATGGTATTACACGGAAAATTATATGCTCAACATAATTATAAAACTAGTAGCTTTTAATGAAAGCTTCGTTCATTTTAAGTTCATTCAACAATAATGGTTTTAATTTAATTTTTGTATGAAATATTAATTTTTTTAAAACATGAATATTCACATAAAAACAGCTACATCATACACATTGCCCTTACCATAAACACGCTGTATTTTGTTTCCAGCGCTACGTTATGATCATTCTTGAAACAAGGTTTAGTTAGTTTGTTCATTTAACTTACACATTATGCTGCTATGGCTAATCGGACGATGCTACAGTGGAGGCTCTAAATTTTGCCTATCCAGGTTTAATTAGGATAGGGTATTTAATCTGTATACTTGTGTACCTGAATACCTGACATCGTACAGGCTCGGGACACCCCCGTTTAACGTCCCTTCCGAAGGACGGCATAACTAAGAATTTTTACTCCCTTTAAAAAATCCTAGGGCCACCTGCCGGGCTACGAACCCGCGATCTTCAGCTTAGTAGTTTGTTACGCTAACCACTAGACCACAGATCGCCCCGATGCTTCTTGAAACAAGGATTGAGACTTCAATAAATAGTCTAAAGAGCTTAAACTACACTTAAAATATTACAATAATAATGATTGATGTTAATTCTTAATAATTCGTAGTAGTTTAGAAATATAGAAACACACACACTCTCACAAACATAAAAACTATAATGAAAAGATCACGGCAAGAACATACTATTAGAAAGCAACTTATTAAGGGGAAAAGTTAAACTGTTAAGGCACTGCGTTTACAAATACAAAAGCTTGGGACATTACTCTCCCCACAAAACAAACAAAAATAAAAAATAACAACTTTATTTTATATTTCAACCTTTGGTAAGGATATTGGAGTTGTTTTTACGCACACAAAAAAATTAGAAACAAATTTAATTTTGTTTAGACCTTTTACCATGTGATTTTATTCTTCTATTCTGCTCAATCCGGTTGTAATTTTTTTACAGTTTTACTTACCACGGTCGGGAAGTATAGTACAGTTTGTAGTATTAGTAATTATGATTGGTACAAATTTCAGTATACAATAAATTGTCTGCAGGTATATTGATTTAGATTATCGTTCGGGCATTCAACACAATAGACTCATTCGTGAAAAATCGATTTGGTGATTAATAATCATGATGTGGACCCTTTCTTAAATGAAACCCATTGTAAAATTTTAAATGGTGACGCAGAAATTTCTATTCGGCACCAAGTGTGATAACTCCATTGTGGCTGGGAAGATACAGAGATCCTTTCGGAGAAGATAAGTAAGCCTTTCGGATTGTGGCCTGAGAGCATTACCTGATACTAAATGTATGAGCTCGGCGACAAGGCTCCTGTAATTACTCCTTGTCAAAGTCCACCAGTGGCGCCACCGTCGATCTATCCGTAGGTTTATCGACAACTCAAAATGACCGATGCTGAGTTCCTTGAAGGTGTACGTGTTTCTTACTTTACTTAATAGAGAAGTTTATTCTCTAATAAAATTGATATGAGCAACAACGTTGGAAGTGACTTATTCAAATTATTTTTTATCTGAGGTGTGGTGGTTGCCATTCCAAAATTATAAGTCCAAGATCGCGGGTTCGCATTCCGCAAGTGGCCTTCAGATATTTTAAAGGGAGTAAAGAATCCTTGCTTGTGCCATTGTTCGGAAGGGACGTAAAATGGTGTACACCAGCCTGTACGGTGACAGGTGCTCCTTAAAGATCCCTATCCTAATTATAACTGAATAGGCAAAATTTATGACACCTTCCCAATGTATAAAAACGCCTGATAAGCCATAGCAGCATAAAGTGGCGTTAAATGAATAAACAACATTTTACTTCTTTTTGACCTACTATGCCCACTATCGCGGGTTCGTATCCCGACAAGTGGTCTTATTATATTTGTGGTGGATTTATTTTAATATATTGCGCGAATAAATATATTGATATCTATTAAATATATTTGAACAAAGATATATATTGCTCTATATTATTTCTGGAAGAATATATTACATTTTTGTAGAGTAAAACACGAGACGCTCCATTGCTGGTAAAACTTAACTTTGTAGGTTCGGCTGGCCGGAGTTGAGGTCACGCCAAGTCGATACTAACCTGGTATATAATAGCTTCTAGTAAATGCAATTGATAAAAGGCTTTCTTAATTCTATTCATGTTTTATTAAGTAATTTAGACCTGAAAAGGAAGTGCGAGTTTTAATTTATAATTTCGATTTCCATTCATCGTTTATTGATTCCGATTATATGTTTTTGCGCCCGTTCCTGGTACTTCCAAATTACCTCATTTATACTAACAATACTAAAGAAGATTCTTCACAATAAAATCAATTAAATGGAGAAAGGATGATCGTTTTCGTCTAATCAGGAGTCATGATTGACATGAAAAAAAAAAAGAATTTATGTATAACAGAATTTTATTAGGAAGAGAAAGTATAAATTTTCCTCGAAATCAGAATAAAATTTAATTAAATTAATTAATAAAAAAAATATTAAAATCCATCTTAATGAATTATAGACACTTGAAAATTTAAAAAAAAAAAAAAACTTGTATGAATTTGTAGAAACAAATATGCGGCTAGCACACTTTAGATGGATAGGAAATACATAATGCGCAAAAAAAAATTTTCTTTTTAGAATAGAATAATTTATTTATATTTACAACTGTAATTATATTACATCAAGTTAATCTGCTGTAAGAACAAAGGACATGAAAAAAAAAAAACACTTGTAGAGGACCTATCCATTGATAGCACTCCAATAAATTTTGAGAGACTAGCGGATTGAAGTGTGTATGGAGCTTAACATGGAAGGATAGGTATCTAGTTTGGGCCAAATCAGCAACATATGGGATATTAAGATCATGATGGATGAGTTTGTTTGTGACATAATAAGGAGCATTGAGGATTTTGGATAGTAAGGATTGGATACGAGATGAATTGGATGGTTTAGTAGAGCCTCAAAGCTCAACTCCGTATGTCCAAATAGGTCTGATAACTGTCATGTAAATGAGTCTTTTGTAATTAATTGGGAGCTTTGAACGTTTGTCCAGTAAATGTTGAAGTAGGCGAAAACGTCGAGCAGTTTCTTTTCAGTCTTTTATGAGGATAATGCGCAGAAATAAATGGGGATATTGTTATTTTTGTAGTATATACTTTTTATTTTTATATATTTAACTACATTTTTATCATTATATATTTAATAACTACATTAATATTTAATGTAGTATAATTTCTAATAAATATTAATGCTTTTTATAATAAAAATAATATTAGAATGGTAGGCAAAGTTAAATACCCTGTCAGTTTTGGTTTTTTACTCTCAATTATTTTTACAAAAAAATTAGTTATGTATTATTTTATTGCGTTGTTTTTATATAATTAATTTTAATTTGTTGCCGTGCTCGATCAATAATTTTATAAATATATTTTGTATATAAAATAAATATACTTAGCAAATCACAGTGAAACTATTTCTGACTTCTTTAAACCGTTACACAAAACTGTTTAGAACTGTTTTTCAATTAAAATGGAATCTATCGATTTAAACGACAAGCTATATACTATTTCAATATTGCGATTTTATGAATGGTATTTCAATGCAGAGAAAACAGTGAAATGAGACCAAGACATTTTTTTATAAAGTATAAATTATTTTTTTTATTATAAAACAAAGTTTAAATATAAATGAAATTCATAATTCATTATTCTATCTAATGCCTCAAAACAATTCCAAATGGATACTCATAATTTAGTAGGCTCACAAAAAGGTTATAAAATAAGTAAGTACTAGACTGAGCTTCTATTTCTAGAATTATATCAGGGTACATCACTAAAGCGATAAGTACCTACTGTAGTACAATTGAATGAATAGTTAGTAAAATGGGGCTTACTATATATATATATATATATATATATATATATATTATTATTATTATTATTATAAATTATATTATTATTAAAGTTTAAAATTTTCTAACTGATAAATAAATGATGTGTTTTTATTTATGAATAAGTACATTTATATCATTATTTATATTATTGACGGTTCCAATATCCGATATTTTTAAAAACAAGTTATATTAGTTGATAATGTTCATATTTTTGTTTCATTTTCTGCTTTCTTTGTTTCTACTTGACATTGTAATTTGCATACATATGTAACTATCTATTGTTTCTCTCTCTATAATTATTGTAATCTTACTCCTGTTACTTTTTATTTCTTTTACTCTGTTTTCTTTTTCTTTTTTAAATGTTATCACAGGAGGTAATTCGCAACTTTTTTTTCTCATTAATTCTTTCTCATTTAATAAGACATAATAATACCCTCTATTAATATACTTACTCTTCGACATAATAATTCCCTATATAAAAACCTATATAGTTATAACATTTAAATAAAGGTGAAAATATAGTGTTTAAATAAATTAAAATTAGTTTATGAACCTACTTGTTTAAAAATAAATATTTACATCTTAACCACTTTTATTAGCTTCGCCTGTACGTGTGTATATAACAGAATCATTGAACTTGATGTTTTTCCACTTCAAAAGATCAAATTAAATTGGAACTTTAACGTTACTTCTCAAGGAACAATGACAATGTAATAATTCAATAAGTTTGTCTCATTATTCTGACCAGAAACTTCATTATTTTTCATACCCGAAGAAACTGTAGTGTCTTGTAACAGGTAACATTGCCTCAAATTTAAGATAGGCATATGAATACTGGCAGGATCAACTAGCGAGCCTTAAAAAAAATATAGTAAAAAGCAACTAAAAAGACATGCTTTAGTAGCTAGTTGAACTAAAATGTAGAAAATATATAATAGTTTAAAAAATTAAACGTATACTTAGCCATACTTAATCTTTGATACAAGCATATGACTACGGCAGATCAACTAGGGAGTTACGTATAATATGCTGTAAAAATAAATAATAGTTTTAAAAAACTAAGAAAAAAGCATTTTTAGCTAGTCTAACTAAAAAGTTGAATTATTGAGTTAAAACATAAAAAATCAATTAAAATCACGCTTCTTTACGATACAATGATTTTTTTTTTTTTTTTTTAACTCAATTCTTAGTTCTACATTATAATTTTGTTTTCTATCAACCATGGTTTTTAACTCTTATTTATTTTCTAATTTTTAGTTTGGCTAGCTATAAACGCGTGTCCTTTAGTTTTTTAAAACTAATATTCATTTTCAAATTGTTAATTCGTCTAGTGTTTTTTGTAATATTTTTTGATTTATTATTTATTTTCGTTGCAAAATATATGCAAATCACAAGTTAATCTGCCGTAGTCATATGCTTGTATCAAAGATTAAGTATGCCTAAGTATACGTTTAATTTTTTAAACTATTATATATTTTCTACATTTTAGTTCAACTAGCTACTAAAGCATGTATTTTTAGTTGCTTTTTACTATAATTTTTTTATTGAAAAATTTAAGGCTCGCTAGTTGATCCTGTCAGTATTCATATGCCTATCTTAAATTTGAGGCAATGTTACCTGTTACAAGACACTACAGTTTCTTCGGGTATGAAAAATAATGAAGTTTCTGGTCAGAATAATGAGACAAACTTATTGAATTATTACATTGTCATTGTTCCTTGAGAAGTAACGTTAAAGTTCCAATTTAATTTGATCTTTTGAAGTGGCAAAACATCAAGTTCAATGATTCTGTTATATATACACGTACAGGCGAAGCTAATAAAAGTGGTTAAGATGTAAATATTTATTTTTAAACAAGTAGGTTCATAAACTAATTTTAATTTATTTAAACACTATATTTTCACCTTTATTTAAATGTTATAACTATATAGGTTTTTATATAGGGAATTATTATGTCTAAGAGTATATTAATAGAGGGTATTATTATGTCTTATTAAATGAGAAAGAATTAATTAGAAAAAAAGTTGCGAATTACCTCCTGTGATAACATTTAAAAAAGAAAAAGAAAACAGAGTACAAGAAATAAAAAGTAACAGAAGTAAGATTACAATAATAATATAGATAGAAACAATAGATAGCTACATATGTATGCAAATTACAATGTCAAGTAGAAACAAAGAAAGCAGAAAATGAAACAATATCAACTAATAGAGCTTGCTTTTAAAAATATCTAACTGGATGAGTGAAGCGTCAATAATATAAATAATGATATAATTATACTTATACATAAATAAAAACACATCATTCATTTATCAGTTATCATGTTTGTCTCGAAGTTGAAATTAGCCATGCATAAAATAAAAACAATTAAAATCATGCAGTAAGCAATGTATGCTTAAGTACACGCCGTCCTACTTGGAACAAGACACTACCGTCTCTTCGGATACGAAAAACTGGTAATTCTGAAGTTTCTGGTCAGAACAATGAAACAAACTTATTTAATTATTATGTCGCCATCGTTGCTTGAGAAGTGTGCAGTTTCAATTTAATTTGATCTTTTGAAGTGGCACAAATCTGAACTTGAGATACTGTTACATACACACCTATATACAAGCGAAGCTAATAAATCAATTTTTTTGTTCATTTCTCTACTTTTATATTATCGAATATGATGTTTTACTGTTCCAAAAAATTTTTAAACATAATTTATTATTATCAATAACAGTTACCCATAAGGTCGATTCTTATAATAATTCATTAATAAATTGCAGTAAATCTTGATAAGAAATCTTAAGGGCGTCTTCACCAACGTGGGCGGCCAGCACGGAGGTTGAAAAATACGTCACTGCCCTGGACGCAGGTATAGGGGAAATATTGGCATTTCTTAGGCCTTTATATCCTTAGCTTTTGTAATTAATTATAGTTTTACCTTCAATCATTAGAGTTTCCATCCATCTGTAGTTATTAATACAGTCAATACAGGATTATGATTTAAAAATAAATTGGGAGCGAACCCAGTGTGTAGAGCGCTGGATTGTTGTGCTGATAGCCCAGAAGCCAAATCAGTCTATGGAAGATAATTTACCTAATCCGTTAACAGCCACAGATGAACTCTCTAGAATTTGTAGACACTACTAGGGCTCATCTAGCTTAATAACTGGGTACCTTTAATTGATGTGAAAATCTAGCGGTTGAGTGTGATCTCGGTCAAACCACAACCGTTTTCTTAGTAGACGTACAGTATCTACCATGTACTGAACCTAAGACCCTTCTTACTAGTGACAAATGTTTTATTTATTTTTTAAAATTTACATACAACTATAGTAAAGAAATTAAATATTTGTGAAATCTTGTCTGTAAATATTGAGTCGACATGTAATTCCTAAATACATCGACCGTCACCCTGAAATTATATAAATAATTGTCTAAAGATCAAACCTGTCAACGCAACGGGGAAATTTAGCTTGGCATAATCCCATGGCATAATCATGCTCTTTTAAAAAATAATTGAAAGGTATTGTTACGGGCTACTGGGTGTTAACAATGAATTAAACAATTCCTTAATTAAAGATACTAAAGTTTATTAAGAAAAGTGATATTATTTGAAACGTGATAGTAAATTATTAACAATTACATTATTAAACTAATATAAATTTATAATGACAATATTCTAAATATTATAATCTAGGCCTAACTCCTACTTAATTATTACAATAATATAAGATATTACTAATTCTAGATAGCTTAACTAGTTACAATAGTTTCTATGAATATTATAAAATTGCACTACAATTTATAACTAATAATTAACACTTACAGTTCACTAGTCCACCGACCGTAAGATTCTCCAAGTATGACAAACTGACACACAGTAACAAACAGAAACAGTTTATTACACTCGCGAGACTGTCACAGTTCACTGATACACTTATTACACGGGCCGGTTCAACACTGACTAGTTTATCACTTATTACACTGTCACCGTGCGTGGTCAACTCTCAGGCTAGACTGACTCGCTCGAGACGAGGGAGGTATTTAAATAGGCTAGGCCGAACATTCTAGAACAATCTCCACCTTTCCGTGTTCTAGAATCTTCTTAATCTCTTTCCGAGGCAAAGCAGAGGCGGATCTACTATGCTGAGAAGGTCCTAATCCTAATTTAACTTCTCCCGCCGACGGATTTAAGCCGCTAATCCCCTTGCTTACGTCCTCCTTCCGGCGACCGTAACACTGCCCCCTCCTTAAAAGTGCTCTGCCCCAGAGCATAGTCCGGAGAAATCGGGCATTTATGAGCTTCTGCTGATGGAGACGCACTTTCTTTCCAGGGGTTGAACGTGCACACCAATATGGCAACTCCAGAGTTGGCGAATGTCCGTTCGATCATGTCCCTGACAACCTTCCACTCCAAGCCGTCGTATCCACAGCCCAACTTCGGAATGGCGAGCTTGGTGACACGCAGTCTCAGAAGCTTACTACGTAGGTCGTTGAGGCTTCGCCGCAGCTTCTGATCAGTGGCACGCTTGGTAACCAAGTAAAAGAGGTGTCGACCTTCGTGCGTGTGGTGGAGTACCCTCCCAACACTTGGTCCTTGGTGTTCCAGCTTCTCAGTCCGCCGAACTTCTTCCTGAAGACCGTTGCAATCCCTCGAGACGTCCTCAGATCCTCGACAACGCAATGGGCCAGAGAATAGTCCACTGGTAACGAGAAGATATCCCTGTAGATTTCCTGAGTTACTCCACGGAACCCTGGTACCTTAGTATTTGCAACTGGGTCATTATTTGTCTCCACGTTGTTTAGGTACCTAACCTGCTGGTCTTCTGCCGGGCCATGGTCTCCTTTGTACGGTGCCAGTCTATCGAAGTCGCACAGACTACCTTGGGTTTTCCTTTAGGCTGCTTTCTGATCCTATAGATGACGTCGTTGATCCTCTTGAAGATCTCAGATGGGCCGTCCCAGGAGTTCTGCAGTTTAGGTGAGTAGCCTCGCCTTCTTCGTGGATCATGTAGCCAGACCAAGTCTTCAGGTAGATCAGGTCCCTGGTCAGCGTGAAGTTCCATGGGTACTCCAAACCTACTGACGAGCTGCTTCACCAGTACGTCCGCAACCGTGACTGCTTCCTGATTCGGAAGGGCGTAAGCTTCCACCCACTTGGAAAAGTAGTCCATGGCCACGAGAATATACCGTTTAGCTTCGTCCGTCACAGGGAAAGGGCCAGCGATGTCAATTGCTATTCTCTCAAACGGTGCTCCAACTTCTTCATTGTACTTCTTCATTGGGGCCTTCTTTCTTCTTATGGGACCGTTAGAGGCCGCACAAGTTGCACAACGCCTGCACCAGTCCAACACATCGTCCTTAAGGCTCGCCCAGTAACAGCGTTCACGTACCTTTTCCAATGTACGGTGAACTCCAAGGTAGCCGCCAGATACTCCGTCATGAAGTTCCCTGAGTACTTCGGGCACTTTGGAGCACTCTTTGGAACGATGAGCTGTAGTCTGCGCTGATCTCCTTCCGTGTTCTCCAATGCCCGTTTCAGCAGCCCGTTGTCCTCTAGAATGGAGTCCCATTGGGCCCAGTAAGTCTTTACATTCTTCGACATTGGAGCAACATCCTGCCAGGTTGGTCTTTCTTGCCCTGATAGTTTCCACTGCTTCATTTGTTTCAAGTCCGGGTCCTTGTCCTGCTCCTTTGACACCTCTGCATCCTGCCAACTGTCCATGACCACCGTTGTCCTCAACACTGCTGCCTGCTTCTCTTCTTTTCGAGAACAATGCCCGCATTCTTCGTCACAAGGTCTCCTAGAGAGCGCATCCGCATTTCTGTGACTCGTTCCAGCACGATGAGCAGATTCAAAGTCATATTCTTGAAGGGCTCGATCCATCTCGCCACTTGTCCCTCTGGTGACTTGAATCGCAGCAGCCACATTAGACCGTGGTCCGTTCTCAGGAGGAATCTTCTGCCGTATAGATATTTGTGGAAATGCTCTATAGATTTCACTACTGCCCGAAGCTCCTTCCTTGTGACACAGTAGTTGCGTTCCGGAGCTGAGAGCGCTTTACTGAAATATCCAATAACCCTTTCTTCTCCATCTTGGAGCTGAGAGAGGACGCTTTCAATAGCGGTGTTGCTGGCGTCTGTGTCAAGTATGAACTTGCCCTCGGGACGTGGATAGCTCAGAATAGGAGCACTACTCAACTTGTTCTTCACCTCCTCGAAGGATGCCTCACATTCGCGATCCCAAAGGAAAGTCCGTTTTTTCTCGGTGAGCCTGGTAAGAGGTTTTGCAATGTTTGCAAATTCTTTCACGTACCTCCTGTAATAGGTGCAGAGGCCGAGAAAACTTCTTACTTGGTGCTTATCTCGAGGTACTGGCCAGTTGGTGATAGCCGTAATCTTTTCTGGGTCTCCGTTGTCTGACACAACATGCCCCAGATAGTTGACTTGCCTTCGGAAGCGATGACACTTCTTCGGGTTCAATTTAAGGTTCGCTGCACGCAGTCGTTCGAAGACCTTCTCCAAATTCTTCAGATGGTGAGCAAAGGACTTTCCCAGCACAATGATGTCATCTAAGTATACTAGGCAAATTTCCCAGGAGAGACCTCTTAACACGCTTTCCATCAGCCTCTCAAATGTTGCAGGAGCATTGCAAAGCCCGAATGGCACTACTGTAAATTGCCATAGTCCAGTTCCAATCGAGAAGGCTGTCTTCTCTTTACCTTCAGGTTTCAATCCAACCTGCCAATATCCACTGCGGAGATCCAAGGAAGAGAAAAGTTCACACCCCTCTAGGGTGTCCAACATATCATCAATCCTGCGATTAACTGTCTTTCTTGGTGACGTTGTTCAGAAGGCGGTAGTCTACGCAGAATCTCGTTGTGCCGTCCTTCTTCTTCACCAATACAACAGGAGACATCCAGGGGCTACTCGAAGGCTCAATGACACCATCAGTCGCCATCTCCTGGATGATCTTCTCGGCGTTCTCCCGTTTGGCTAACGGCAGCCTCCGCGGGACCTGTCGGATGGGATTAGCATCCCCGGTTTCAATCCTGTGCTGGACGATATCCGTTCTACCCCGTGGCCCTGGGCTGATCTCGAAAACGTCCTGCCATTGGGTAATCATCTTCTTCACTTCCTCGCTCTGTTCAGGCGAGAGATCCCGGCATGATTCGTCCACAAATCCAGTTAGTTCTTCCGGCAGTCCTCGCAGGTCGGTGGGATGACGTTGCAGCTGGTGAACCACTGAGGTAGCGGTTGTACGTTCCCCGACCGGTGTTCCTTTGTTCAGCGTTACTGGGAAGCTGTTCAGGTTCATTAGCCGAATAGGAGTGGTACGTCCAACCTTGATTAGAGACCTTGCAACGATTACGCCGCGTCCGATCTCCCGTTCTTCTTGCCTTCCAGGTTCAAGTAGCACACATTGACCTTCAGATACATGTCCTTCGATCGTACCATGCGTTATGATTTGGCTCCGTGCAGGTAAAGTGGTGTCTTCTAGTAAGCGCACTGTGCGAAGATATCCTTTCCCTGCCGAAGGATGACTTCTTCGTCTCCTATCGTCATTACACCCCTCGCCATATCCAGCTTGATCGCGTGAGCGATCATGAAGTCCGTGCCCAGTATGACATCTTCATCTATTTCGGCCACGAGAGCGCGGTGCTTCAGATGTTGACTCCCGATGATGAAGGTGGCAACTGTCTCCCCGTAGACCCTGGCTTGCCGTGGCAGTGGTCTCCAGTGGCAGTCCGTAATGCCCAAGTCGTTGGTAAAATCTTCTCAGCGGGAACTATCTTCGAGTTCAAGATTGTCATGGTTGCGCCTGTATCCAGTAGCAGACTTCGCAGCTGCCCGTTCACCATCTCATCAACGTAGAAGCTGTTCGTTCTGCTCCCTAATGACGCCACTCTACTGGTCTTCCTGGGGCCTCTGACGTTACGAGCTGATAGTTGTTCCTTCCCATCAACCCTACTTCGTTTCTGTGGCTCTTCTTGCTTCTTGGATGGACACTTGCTTCTAGGATGTCCAAGCTGCCCGCAGCTCCAACAGCGTATCTCCTTCTTACGGGTACTTAGAGCCTCTAAAACTTTTGTAACAATGTCTTCGACGCTAGGGACCACATTAGGCTCCGCTTCTGCAGCTCGAACTCGCGCATGGCCCCGAACTGACTGCTTGACAGCCTCGAACTCCACGGCCTGAGATAATGCGTCTCCCAATGTTTTTGGTCGGGCGAGCTTCACTGCTTGTTGCGTCTCGGGGTCCCGAAGTCCATCCAGGAATTTTTCGACAGCCAGGCTCTCGTAGACATCGTCGGTGACCGATGGGTAGGCATTCCTCACCAGCCGGGCAATGTCCGCTTCAAATTCCTGCAGCGTCTCGTTGGTCTTCTGGATCCTGTTTCTCAGCTGTGAGCGATAAAGCTGGTCCATGTGTCGGTGGCCGAAACGCATCTCTAGTCTTCTAACCAGTTCCTCGAAGTTAGACCGCTCCGACATGGGCATCCCTTGCAGTACTCCCAAGGCGTCTCACAGTGGAACGAATCAACGCATTTGTTGGACATTGGGTCAATTCTCTAATAACTAAATTAGTCATTTATTTTGATCTCAAATTATACTTTATACTTCTTCTCAACAAAATCCATAGATAAATTAATTGTGAAATCAAAACAAATGAAAAAATCTGAATCGAAGTATAAATTTTTCTAAAAACTCTCATGTTTTTAAAGCAATCCACTGCTTGATGTAATGCCTTAAATTAATCGTCCATCTACTAGAAAACAACTCATCCATAATAAGATATTTTAGGCAAATAAAACTTGGGATTATTTCAAACGTCTAGGATTTTTCGGTGAAAATGAGAGGTAAAACTAAAAAAAATCAATTGCGCAAATCGCTTAAAATCGCCCGAAAAACTAACCTCACAGTAAATAACTAGATTGTTTGTACTTTTTTTTCCATTAGTCAGATTCTGCTACTAGGTGCTATTTTCCGAGAAAATGATTTTTCCTTTTCTTTTCTGGGCCTTGAGAATTAATTTAAAAATAATTTCTGTAGATATTGGCGTCTACTTTACGCAAGTTTTCTTTTGTTTACCAATCTTTGTTTACCCTCAAATATTCGAATAATCCATATCATTATTTACATGATAGTATTAACAATGAAACTCAGTTTTTGTGTGTGGTATTTGAACGATATAGGTGCAATGGTTCCTACAACAAATTGTCAAGTTTTTCAGTTTTTTCAATTTAATCATTTTAGTTTTAAAGATTATGACATGGTATTGGAAGCATGGATTAATTCGTTTGGACTGAAACAAATTTCAAATACCGCAAAGTTCTGCTTACGGGAAAAATTAAGAAAATTCAGTGGTAGCTTGTACTCTCGCTGGATTTCGTCCCACAGGAAAATCAATTATTTTCTGGAGAAGCATGAAAACTGGTTGAATTTGGATTTCATTGTTCCTGAAGATGTTAGCCAGGACCTACCTTCATTGTCATCATCAACAGCCGCAAGTATACCATCTCGTTCTCAGTCATTCAAGCAATTATCCGATTGACAAAGACGGAGAAAAACAGAAAGTTTTAGAAAATGTTCAGAGGATATGTTCGCTTTTATCATGAAAAAAAGATTCAAATCTGATGAAAATTCGGATCCTTTAATTTAGAATCTTAGACCGAAAATAATAAACATTAAACGTGATTTATTACAAGAAGTACAATCACTTATTGTTACTTAGAATATAGAAAAACAAATCCTAATTAAAATTAAGTTGTTAATTTTGGTTTAATTGTGATCGTTATTTAAATAAAACAATAGGCATTATATAGGCACCTACATTTATTATAATTTTGATGCATCAATTATACCTAGTATATAATTACTAACAAAAGTAATTATCAATTATTATATTAATTTTGTTCAATGATTAAATTTTTTGATTTGTTACTTTTTCCTTTGTAGAACTTTATTTAATACCTATGTATCTGTCTTTCCATAGAATACTGTATTGTACCTATTCTCGTAGTATATAGGTACAATAAATGGTACAATGATAGATAATAAATTATAATTTATTATAATTATTAATTAGATAATTAGATAATTAGATAATTATCTAACATCGAAATATCAAATCGAGAATTTTTACATGTTTTCCCTAAATGATCTGATCCTGTTTATCATATAATTAAATAGTCCATTCAAAAAGCTTTAAAACAGTACCAATAGCCTTATTCTAGGAGAACCAGAAGCGGAGATATTAATGAATGTCCAGTCCTCCCTAGCGCTCGTTCCACTGTGCGTCTCCACGCAAGGCCAGGCACAACGCTGAAGCTTGGGTCTCTTTTGACCATCCGTGGATCGAAGCCGCTGTCTCGAAGACAGTCATGTAGTCCTCCCACGACGTCTTTCCGTCGAATACAGGAATGGTGTTGTGATGTGGTGGCGTCCCAGCATTGGCGGGTATAATGGTGCTATGAAGGCTGCCCTCGGAGGAACGCTCGGTGTCGTTCGTCGGTGGGTTGCTCTTACGTCCTTCGAGAGCCTCTACTCTTAACCTAAGTTCGTTTTCAATAGAATTCAATTTTTCTCCTAACCTAGATTCTACATTAGCTACTTTATTATTTACATCGGCTAACTTATTACCAAAATTAGCTACTTCATTATTTACATCGGCTAACTTATTATCTACATTAGCTAACTTATTCTCAACATTTTCCATTAACTTAGTCTCTAATATGCCTAACTTAGACTCTAATTTATCCAATAAATCACTTTTCACAGAACCTAATTCATTACCTAGCTCATTTTTAACATTGCTTAATTCATTACCTAGCTCATTTTTAACATTGCTTAATTCATTACCTAACTTATTTTCTACATTGCTTAACTCATTTTTAACAGTACCTAATTCATTTTTAAAGCTTGCAGACAACTTGCTTAAATCAGTTTCAAATAGAACGTCATCTGGCTTTTTCCCTGACTCTACCAAAAATTGACGCAACCTGTGTTGCAGTACAATTTTAGTTCCGTTAGAATCAAGATCACGTTCTTCTAGCTCCCGTTTCAAATCGGCAACTTTTAAATCAATCAATTTAACACTTTTAGAAGCCATTCTACATACAGTAGCCCAATAATTACAAAAATGCTAGACAAAATGCAAAATAGTAGCAATTACACAATAATCCCACTTCTGACACCAATTTGTTACGGGCTACTGGGTATTAAAATGAATTAAACAATTCCTTTAATTAAAGATACTAATATTTATTAACAAAATGATAAAAAGGATACAATTAAACTATTAACAATTACATTATTAAACTAATATAAATTTATAATGACAATATTCTAAATATTATAATCTAGGCCTAACTCCTACTTAATTATTACAATAATATAAGATATTACTAATTCTAGATAGCTTAACTAGTTACAATAGTTTCTATGAATATTATAAAATTGCACTACAATTTATAACTAATAATTAACACTTACAGTTCACTAGTCCACCGACCGTAAGATTCTCCAAGTATGACAAACTGACACACAGTAACAAACAGAAACAGTTTATTACACTCGCGAGACTGTCACAGTTCACTGATACACTTATTACACGGGCCGGTTCAACACTGATTAGTTTATCACACTGACACTCACTTATTACACTGTCACCGTGCGTGATCAACTCTCAGGCTAAGACTGACTCGCTCGAGACGAGGGAGGTATTTAAATAGGCAAGGCCGAACATTCTAGAACAATCTCCACCTTTCCGTGTTCTAGAATCTTCTTAATCTCTTTCTGACAAAGCAGAGGCGGATCTACTATGCTGAGAAGGTCCTAATCCTATTTTAACTTCTCCCGCCGACGGATTTAAGCCGCTAATCCCCTTGCTTCCGTCCTCCTGCCGGCGACCGTAACAGTATTATATACAAATATCATGTTAAGTAGAATTTATGTTTAACATTATATATGTCAGTAATATTGGAATATTATTTTTATTATGAATCTTAATCTTTCGATGAGTTTGAATGATACTTGAATCAACTATCATGAACGGGGTTGAAATGATTTATAATAAATATTTAATAATTAATGAAAATACCAAGTTTAATATAATTGTGAAAAATATATAAAACAGATATTTGTTTGAGCTCTGTAAAAAATCAAAAGAATGGTAATAATAAATGAATAAAATGTATGTCGGCGGATACCAATGGAATCAGTGATAATATTTCGAGCTTCGAAATCATATTCATATTTTTTTCAATAAATTAGGGAATAGATACTAAATGGATTAAAATTTAGAGATAAAATAAAATAAAAATATAATACAAATAAAAATAAAGTCTATTTGACTAAAATAAAAACTTTTTTTTATCCGATCTTGTGCTCTTGACAAACATTTAGATGAGCTCTGGAGTCAAGCTTAATACTTTCACCCGCCAAAAATAAAACCGTTATGATTGGCTTTTAAACAAATATTTTAAGAAAAATGCCCAATAATACAAACTTTAACATTTTTTTGTCATAAGAATTGAAAAGAGATGACGATCGATCTGAGTGTCGTTGTTCTATGAATAACGTTGGTGAATAAATAATAAGAGTGGGAGGTAAGGTACCGATTGCTCTCCAAATTGTTAATTAGAGACTAAGTCAATCTTTTTATCATTAAATACCAATTATGATGACATATTGTTTTAATTCAAAATGTCTTGATGTATAGTTTTTCCACCTAAACCTTCACATTTCCTTTTTTAAATACAATAATTAATACATAATAAAACTATGTAATAACACTGAATATTATGAATAAATAATGTTATACATATTATATTCCTAAAACCCATAAAAATTCCAACTAAATATCAAATTGTGTATCATGTACGGGCCCTAGAGAAGGACATTGAGTGTTATAAGTACATCTGTAAAGTTTATCATGGAAGGAATCTAGATAGGTTTCAATTAGCATACGACTCGAACTGTTAAAATAAAATGATCGAAACAAAAAAGGAAACCGGCCTTGTCTAGAAAAATGTTGTAAGCTTATTTCTAGGTAACTCAGTGTTCACAAAGATTACGAAATCGTTTTGAACACTGAGTTGAAAAGTTAAGAAAACTTGACTGTAACATTGACTATTTTTTATATGGTTGGATATAAATTGAACTTGAACACTCGCATAAAGCTAGGACAGGCTATAGACATTTCTTGAAAATTATTATGCTTAGTATGTATACACTTTACAATTATTCATTTTTTTTGTTAGTTGTTAACTTCAAATCTTCCGAAACAAATGTTTCAGAATCATGATGAAGTAATAATAAATAGAAATATATAAAAACTATTACATACAACAAAACTATAAAGATGAACTCAGACTTAAATATTACCTAAATATAGTAGTATATACTGGAATAACCCATATCTTTTTTTTTCAGTCAAGCCCTCCACTCTTTGTAATAAAAAAAGTAACTAGGAATAATAGCATATAATAATAATAGCATAAAAACTAAATAGATTTCCTTTAATAATTTCCTACGTACATCGGCCTGTAATTTGTATTCAAAACAGTGTAATTAAAGCCTTATAGATATATATGTTTTCTTTAGTTTCTCGGCGACATCATCCTTCCATCTTCTCTTCGGTCTTCCTCGAGGTCTTCTTACTCCTTCGGGTTTTCCGTAGTACACATGAACCCTGTCTTCTCAATGTCCTCTCCTCACCCATCCTGATTACGCGTCCCTGATATCTATTCTTACAAATATACTTAAGGCATTATAAAGTGTGTACAGCTCTTAGTTTTTTCGAAGTCGAAACGAGCCATTCTCCTCTACAGATCCAAAAATCTTTCGAATCAGTCAATACGCTCAGCTGATATTTTATGCTACAAAAATAAATTTAAAAGTATTTGTAAAATTATTAAATCAACCTGAATATTACTGATTGTAACTGAGCACTGCTTGTATATATTTCTTTATCTACCTTGCATTCTATAGAAATGAACGATTTGCTGAGCATATTAACGGACATTTTGATTCTTCTTGGGTACATAGGATTGGCACTGGAAGGCAGAAAAAACCCCCGGAAAATCAATCTTTCGCTTTCAATAATATCATGCGAAAAGATTATTTTTAAATCAATATATTAGAATAAATTTAAACTTTTATGGTTGTTTTAATCCTAGATTTGTGTTAGGGATAAATCAGGTATATAATTAAGTGAGTGCACAAGCCAGTGTTTCCGATGGGGGCAATGAAGATGGGAGTAATCAATAAGCGGTTATATAGTAAATAGTTTTAATCAGTGGTTTAAGCTGTTCCTATGAAGTAAAGACTGGTTAGGTCGTTCGGTGATTAGGAAACAGTTATTTCCTATTAGTAGTTACTCTCTGTCATTTATGCTGATTAAGATCCGTTACGGAAATAATAGATTCATTCATTCTTACAGATTTTACTAAATAACTAACTAATTGTAACACCGTTAACATTGTATTTTTGGAATACAAGGAACATTCTTTCTTAATTGAACCAACCGTTTATAGTTATTCATTACTGTTTTTCTATAAAACAGTATATATAAATATCGCTTTTCTGTTATCTCTTTTAATATACGGCTGTTTATTCGGTAAAAAAAAAAATAGTAGTAGGCTCCCTCAACTATTCACTTTATCCGTATCCCTAGAAATACCAAACTATGCTTCCTTAATGGAAAATAGGCAGGCACTGTCTCGAATGTCCCATACATGTATTAATATTCTTATATGTTTTTTGTTTTATCTTGCATGTCTTCAACTATCTGGAACATTTCACAGCTTTTTACCTAATCTACCTGCTAAAATTAATTGCACACAGCATCTTCTCCTCTTTTACGGGGATCTTCTCTCCTACCTCACCATCATGTCCAGTATCCTGACATCCTGTCACGTCAACACCCAATCCTTACCTGCCCATTATGACGAATTCCTTCAATATTTTACCCAAAACTTTTATCATACCATTGGAATTTCCGAAACATGGCTAAAACCCCACATCCCCTCCTCTGCAATATCCTTACCAGACTATTCATTCCTTCGCCACGACCGGGTAGACCGGACTGGTGGAGGAGTAGGTCTTTACGTACACAACTCCCTAAAATCACGTATCCTTGATTCCTCACCCGCAACTGGTTATCCTCACACAGAATTCCTTCTGGTTGAAATCTCTTTTAACCCAAACCCTCTCCTTTATGTCGTAGTATATCGCCCTCCTTTGGCCCCTCTTGATTCAATTTTTGAATCTACCCTTTACGACTACATTCCTCTCTACAACCATATCATTATCTCCGGTGATTTTAATGCCAATCTCCTTGTCCAATCCCACGATCAACTATACCTGGAAAATCTCTTTTACTCTCTACACCTTTCCATTGTCCCATTTTCTCCCACCCATCACACCCTTCAATCCGACACATGGTTAGACCTGTTTGTCATTGATTCACGGCAGAACCTCCTTTCTTCCTCTCAATTACCCGTTCCATTTCTGTCCTCTCATGATCTCATCCATATTTCATACAATATCCAAACTCCTGTTATACTACCTAAAACCGTAACCTTTCGCAACTTAGATGCTCTCACCCCAGAGAACATCTCACCCTCTCTTGAGGCCTTGGATTGGAGAGAGATTTATTCTTGTGCCTCTATTGATTCGATGGTTGACATACTTACTTCCAATCTCAAATATATCCTTGACACCCATGCCCCACTGAAAACCTCAACCTTCCGTCACCAGCCCGCTCCCTGGTTGTGTCAAAAAATTAAAGATCTTCAAAGGAAGCGTGATGCGGCCCGAAGACGCTTTAGACGGACAAGGTTAACTGACGACTATCAAGCGTTTAGGGCCCTCCGCAATCTGACACAGTCGGCAATCAGGCAGGCAAAAACCAAATACTTCCACGAAGCCCTTTCATCTGCTCCCGATTCTAAATCCAAATGGCATCTCCTTCGAAAGCTTTCTCTTCTTAATTCATCTTGTTCTAGGCCCTTTCCAGCCTCTCCCAATGAAATTAACTCATATTTTTTGTCCACCTCAGTTAATACTTCTAAATCATCCTCTCCCGTATTTTCCCTACCACCATCTTTCAACCCTGACAACTTTTACTTCGCTGACATTTCACCCAACGACATTATTTCCTCTGTTCTGAAATCCCACTCCATCTCCACAGGCTTCGATGGGATTCCTGTCAAACTGCTAAAATCCTGCCTTATCGATATTATACCTGTCCTACTCTTTATATACAATTTTTCACTGCAAAACGGAGTATTCCCAGCCTCCTGGAAAAAAGCCATAGTCCATCCTATTAATAAATCCTCTAACCCTGTCTCACTCAAAGACTACCGCCCAATCTCAATCCTCTCAAACCTTTCCAAGCCTCTAGAAAGAATAGTCCAGTCACAAATGTCAAATTTCCTCGAACAGTCCAACCTCCTTGACCCACTTCAATCTGGTTTCCGTCCCGGTTTCTCCACACAATCGGCACTTACCAAAATCACCAATGACATACATACCGCTATGGACGACAAAAAACTAACGGTGCTTATCCTTCTTGATTTTACTAAAGCTTTTGATTCCTTGGACCATTCTATCCTTTTTAGCAAACTCAAATCAATGTCCTTTTCTAACAGTTCCATCCGATGGTTCCAATCCTTCCTCTCTGATAGATCTCAAGCAGTTTCTATACCTAATCATCCCCTTTCCTCTTTCCTCACTCTTTCCTCAGGCGTGGCACAGGGCTCAAGTATCTCTCCTCTTCTTTTCAACTGCTATATCAATGATCTCCCTAAATCTGTTCACCACTGTTCCCATCATCTATATGCTGACGATTTCCAAATATATCTGTCCTTTCCCCCTTCCGAGCTATTTTTTGCGTTCGCTAGTATTCAGGAAGACCTGGATAGGATCTGTGCCTGGGCAAAGCTGAACAAACTGGAACTGAACGCATTGAAAACGCAGGCCATTGTTTTAGGTTCCAATTCCCTCCTTACATCCATCCACACCCTCCCAACATTACTCCTAAACGATAATCCTATCACGTTTACCTCCTCGGTGAAAAACCTAGGCATCACCATCGACCAAAACCTTTCCTGGAAATCCCACATCGCCCAAATATCCCGACGGACAATTAGTTCCCTGAAGTTGTTTCATCGTTCTCGTCATCTCCTTACACAATCTTCCCGTAAGCTTCTCGTATCTTCTCTCATCTTCCCCCACTTTGACTATTGTAGCGTGGTATATGGAGGCCTCTCTAAAATGCTTGAAGACAGATTAAAGAGAATAATGAATTGCTCTCTAAGATTTGTGCTTGGTACTCCGAAGCGATCGCGCGTCTCCCACCTCTATGATGGGTTAAAGTGGCTCTTCCCTCCCTTCCGAAGACAATATTACCTCTGTTCATTCTTATACCAATCCATTCACTCTCAACACCCTTCATATATCTACAGTCTCCTCCAATTCAAATCATCAGTGCAACACCATAAAACAAGATCCCGCCTTTCTGATCTCTATATACGTTCACACAGAACTAAAGCATTCGAACGTTCCTTTCTCGCCCGCTCCACCACAATGTGGAACTCAATCCCTCCTAATATCCGTCATACTCCCTCTCTATCATTATTCAAATCCTGGCTGTTTCAACATCTATTAGCTTCCCAGAAGGATAGTCTCTAGGTAGGTTAGTCATTTGCTTAGAATACAATGTATATAATAACAAACTGTGTTATCTAGTTCTTTTAATTCTGCTCTTGGAAAAGCTGTACATCATGTAAACAAATTATTGAATGCTAGCTCATGCATTCAATTTCAAAAGCTTTGGATTTATCTATTCTCTGTAATTGCTTAATATCCTGTCAAGATCTGTACTATTTATTTACTTACTATTATTTTTGTTTATATATTTCTTTTTAAATTGTTTTCTGTCATGTTTTCACGCTTTATGATTTGTAACATTTAGCCTTCTGGCCAGATAAATATTATGTTTTTATTCCTGTTCATATCTGTTATTCTAAAGGGACTTTGTCCCAGAATAAAGTTACTTTTCTATTTCTATTTCTATTTCTATAACTCTTATATACAAAAATAGAATTGAAAAATAATTTTATTCTAGGACTAGGTCCCTTTAGAATAACAGAGATGAACAAAATTAATTAAACATTTATCTGGGCAAAGGCCTACATCAGAATAAAACGATATTTACATAATATCTTGAAAGTAAATAACTAAACAGGTATGTTTTAGTAGAGAATCAGAAATTGTAATACAAAATTAAAATAAAAAAACAGAAAAATTTACAATAAAAAGAAATAGGCTTATGGAAAAATTTGTGAATAAATGATCTAATAATAAAAAAAAAGTGTTGGTTCTATGGGAACGGATATAAAGATCGGAAGGGCAAAATCTTGTGCCCTGGGATTGGATTGAGGATTTGAATTGTAAGAGACTATAGATATAAGATGGATATTGTGAGTTGATAGCTTGATATAAGTAAGAACCAAGGAAATAGAGTCTACGGATAGAAGGGAAAAGCCACTTTAACTCAACGTAGAAGTGGGACACATGAGACCTCCTCGGGGCGTCGAAGACAAAGCGAAGCGAACAGTTAATATATAGATATATCAGTTATGTTTCCAACATTCTCATTCTATTTAGGCGGAAATGGATTAGATTCGTTGTGCTGACAGCACGCAACTATTAGTGACACTGTTCTATCCTTGATCTGTTCTCTTTTCAGAAAGGCAAACGTTTGTAGAATTCCGTTACTTAAGTTACAGAACTACGTACTACATTAAACTCCGTTCCGTGTTTTTTAATTAACCTTTGTTATACTGGGACATTCTAGACAGTGCCTGCCTATTTTACATTAAGGAAGCATTGTTTGAGATTCTACTGTTCCCTATCTTTTTTTTCACTGAATAAGCAGCCTTATTTCGAAGAGGTTATTCTCTCGATTTAAGAGGTTGAATTCATGAAAGAAAAGAAATGTAAACTTTTAAATAAAGTTTTTAGGTGTTTTTAAAAAAATACTTTGAAGGTACCTACATATTAGAGATTTACATAGATTCGGTAAATGTTATCTTTGCTGTTTCCAAGACTCAGAGAATACTTTTCCCAGTTTCATCCTAAGAAAAGCTTGAATACATGTAACCTAACGTAGTTTAGCTAGTTAAGTTAGCTTTTTTAACATAATATTGAGAGATGTTTACTTTTAAAAGTACTAAAACTCCTCGTAGTTAAAAAATACCGATAAAAAAAAAAAAAGCGATGAAAATAATTAAATAAAACTGCAGAATCAGATTGATTCTATGCCGACGTCTTTCAACTAAGAAATGGGAACTCTGTCTGTACTGAGAATATGAAGATAAGTTGATATATGAGATGAAAATAGTTGACTGGATGATCTTATGTAAAGGAGATTGTTGGGGGGTGCAGTCAATAAGAACACAGAATAAGTGAAGTACTTATATTATGTGCCGACGTTTCGACCTACAGTGTAGGTCATTATACCCGACTTATTGACTGACTTAGAATACATCCATAATGACCCCCTCCTCAACCATTCACATGTTCAACCAGATCTTTCACGCGTCTCTGTAGCTAATATCATTTCCAACTTCCTTCAACACCCCCATTCCACCCCTTCTAATTTCTCCCCGCAATTTTTCAAAGACCTTGCGTCCACACGTTCTTTTCTTCAATCTCATGCTGACTTAATTGTAACCAAAGCTGACAAAGGTAACTCTACTGTAATTATGGACCTTTCTGATTATAACCTCAAAATTAATTCCCTTCTTTCTGATACTTCCACCTATAAACCCATACCTCGTGATCCTACTACATCTCTCCAAAAACAATTCAACCTCCACTTAAAAAGCCTTGTCAATTCTAAATTAATTACTTATCCCGTTTACAGAAACCTCATTTCCTATAACTCCTTAGCCCCACGTTTTTTATGGTCTTCCCAAAATCCACAAACCCAACAACCCCCTCCGTCCGATTACAGCCAACGTCAATTCACCATCTACAAAACTTAGCAAATTCTTACTTTCATCCTTACAAGTCCTCAGCCGTAACAACCCATACGATATCCATAACTCCTTTCACCTACGTGATCTTTTAACATCCCTCACCATTCCTGATCATTACATCCTCACTTCCTTCGATGTCGAAAGTCTTTTCACCAACATTCCCTTAGATAAAGCTCTTGACATAATAGATAACCACTGGTCACTAATAGAACCCCATACATCTCTTAACCGGTCCTCATTCCTTCAATCTTTAAAACTTTGCTGTGAATCCGGCTACCTTACCTTCCATGGACAGTTCTATTCCCAAATTTCTGGACTTGCCATGGGAAATCCCCTTGCTCCTGACCTCTCTAATATTGTTCTAAATGACCTTCTAGACTCCATTCTACCACAGTTCCGTGACGATATTTGTTTCATCAAAAAATATGTAGACGACCTCCTCCTTATCATCAATCCCAACATCATTACTGATTTATTATCTTCCTTCAATTCATACCATCCCCGCCTCCATTTCACCGTTGAAGTCCAATCCAATAAGTCACTACCTTTTCTTGACCTCCTTATCATTAAAAATTCTGACCACACCTTATCCACTGATTGGTATACTAAACCCACTTACTCTGGCCGACTTCTTAATTATTACTCCCAACATCCACACCACCTTAAAATTAACGTCGCTAAAAATATCATTCACCGTGGCCTATCCCTCTCTGGCGCCTGCTTCCATACAACCAACACCCACCGTATCAAAGAAATCCTTTTTAAAAACAATTTCCCTCCCTATATTGTTAATAAACTCATCCATGACTACTATAACCCCCCCACCCCCACCCGATCGCAACATCCACCATCTATCCCTATATACAGATCCTTGCCATATATACCCATCCTCTCTAATAACATTCAAAAATACTTACGTTCCGTTATCCCCAATTTACGTATTGCCTTCAAATCCCATAACAAACTTTCCCATATTTATACCCGTATCAAAGATCCTATTCCCTTCAAGCTTCGTTCCCATGTCGTTTATCGGATTCCTTGTTCTTCTACTAATTGCAACTCTTCCTATATAGGTGAAACCAAAAACTTCCTTAAAGACCGTATTACTCAACACAAATATGCCATTTCCTCCCATAACCTCTCCTCCTCTAAACTTTCCGAACATGCCCTTTCTTTAAATCACACCTTTGATTTTGAAAAAACGTCTATCCTAGCTACAGCTCATAACCATGACAAACGCATCCTCTCTGAAACTATCCACATGAATTTAGATTCCTCCTCTATCAATCTTAAGTCTGACTCTCATCACCTTTCCTCTACCTACTCCCAAATTTTTAATTTACTCAAAAGACCTTAAATTCCGTTACTTCGTCATTTATGTTTCAGTTGCTATCACTCTATAGACATTTCTTTCATTATTTCAATTTTATTTATTTTATTTATATTAATTTTATCCATTTACTCACTTTCCCCATCTTTTCCTATACTCCAGTATGGTTACCTTCTATAGTTAAATTTTTGGCCACTAGATTTCGCTCCTATCTCTTCCCCCGGTCTTAACGGTCTTGTGCTGGAATCTGATAAAATCCCGTTACTTCGACATTGATGTTTCTTTTGTTATCACTCTATCGACATTTCTTTCATTGTTTTAATTTTATTTATATTAATTTTATCCATTTATTCACTTTCCCCATCTTTTCCTATACTCCAGTATAGTTACCTTCTATAGTTAACTTTTCGGCCACTAGATACCGCTCCTATCTCTTCCCCCGTTCTTAACGGTCATAGTTGCTCAGTACGTACCAGCCGTTATATGTAACGGCCACGCTTTCCAACATTCGGTGTCTCCTCTTCTTTATATCTTCTTTATATTTTATTTATTTTAAACTTTTCTCTTTATCCTTTCTCCAATTTTAATTTTCCTATTTTTTCCCCCTTATCATTTTGGCATCCATCATATGTTGGTAATCAAGAGTTCATATTTTTAAACACCTATTTTAATTTTTCAAATTCATTAATCCCATCTACTTTTTTTTCATACATACATTGTAAACTATTGTTACTGTACAAGAGTTTTCACTTATTTTAACTTTTCATATTCTATTCCTATCAACTATATTTTCAAAACAGTCATTGTACACTGTTTTTATTGTACAATAGTATTTCTATTATTCACATTTGTTATTGTACATATAGTTCCATACTTTTCTGTAACTTGGTAACATCATCAAGTCCGTTATCATACATTTTATACCTTTATTTTACTAGTTTTTCTTTATTCTTCATATTCCAACCTTTCTGTATATGTAAATATCCTCATTTTTGTTTCTTTTGTTTAACTCCTCCTTTTGATTTTCCTTTATATTATTATTTTGTACTGTACTATCCATTCTGTACATTTATTTTCTATTTTTTATTTTATATGCGTTATTTATTATTTATCATTTCTGCTCATTTTCTTTAATTTTATTAAATCTGTCTTACTTTATTATATCTGCCATTATTTTCATTTTCTTTTCATTATCAATAATTTTGTTATATCTGTCTTTATCTTAATTTTATTATATTCTGTCACATTTTCAATAATTATATCTGTCACTATTTCAATAATTTTGTTATATTTGTCTTTATCTTAATTTTATTATATCTGCCACTAGTTTAATTCCTTTTCATTATCATTAATTTTTTAAATCTGTCTATATCTTTATTTTATTATAATCTGGCTCCTTTTTAATATTCGTTATCTTCTATCTTCATATCTGCCACTTTTTATTTTTCTACATTATTTGTCACCATATTATTGTTACTATACATTTTTTACATTTTTTGTTCTGTTTGTTTCTCTGTTAGCCCTGAAGATGACCTACACTGTAGGTCGAAACGTCGGCACATAATATAAGTACTTCACTTATTCTGTGTTCTTATTGACTGCATCCCCCAACTATCTCCTTTACATAAGTTGATATACATTGAAAACAGTAATTCGAAATTGTTTCAAAGCAAAATCTAAATTAATATTAATGAGAAAAGGTTTTACATTGTTTCCACATTTGGAAAAGCAATTTGATATGCTTCTGAAATATGCAAATCGAATTCGATATCATTGGATGGAACTAGGTTGGATGTGGATAATTTCGTCATCCTTTTTTTTTATTATTATTTTGTACTGTACTATCCATTCTGTACATTTATTTTCTATTTTTTATTTTATATGCGTTATTTATTATTTATCATTTCTGCTCATACAAACACGGTTGGCCTTGGCCCTAACAACTACAAATACAAATAATATGAGATTATGGTTTAAAAATAAAACATAATTGATTCAAGCTCATGATTTGGGGTTAGTTTAAATACTAAACAAAATGGACGGAACAGAAAACTAAGCAATGAAAAGATAAACAAAAGGTATTTTGGGAACTTTTTCCATTCACAAATAAGAATAAATTTATTTTCAGTAACATCATGGATTATCTTGAAATTACATCCAAATTTTGACATAAATTTTTCGGAAAATTATTTCTGACTGATAATAAATTATATGAGTGGTATTAATTGTATTTCTCCATATTCCTCGCATAAGCAGCAGAGGTATTTTTATGAAATAAATAGACCTCAAATTAACTTATTTACATGGAAAAAATGTTTAGAAATTGCTCCGTTTCTATTTCAACCCCCTGACATACAATGACTTTTTGGCGACGTCAAAGTCTCCAATGGCACGTGAAATGAATAACGACGACTCCCAGACGTCATTGTATGCCAAGGAGTTGAAATAGAAAGGGAGCGGTTTTCTACACAATTTATTTTCATGTAAATGAGGCAAAAAATTCAATTGATAATCAAAAGTATCTTAATAAGTTATTAATAAGTTAATAACTTTTAAGAAAAAGTTTTAAACTATAATCAGGAAAGATATACTTTAAATCCTATCATGATTTTAACATTTCCACGCTGTCTGAACATTGACCATCTTGGTTCCTCGTGGATAAGCCCCCATGACTTGGACTGGAAAGTTTGGTAAGAAATGATGAGGAATCCTGATATGAATATACACTCCTATTCCAAAGTGGGCGTCAGAATAGGATTTGAAAATTGGCTCATTTTTTTACTCTTCGCATTATTCCTGTAACGTCACTGTTTCCTAAGCAGGTCTCTAAACCACTTACCTTGTTAATCTGTTGCTATGAAGCTGTGCAACAGAGAAGAAACCAGAGGATTATACTCCTGTGTTAACGAGTGTATTTGTTGTGATTTTACGATTGGAATGTTCATAGTGATGTGCATAGTGCGATTCGAAATAAACAAAGGATTGTTGAAAATTTTCTTAGGACTTTGGATTGTGTCGTTTGTATCTTGTGTATATGGATGTGTTTTGCTGAAACCCCAAAAGTTCTGCCCGAATGTCCAAATATGTTAGTAGAGTACTGTAGATTCGTCGTTTGCTTGATAAGTCTAGTGAAGATCTGTAGTCCACAAGATATGATAGTTTTTGGTTATGTCATGTAAGTTATTGTCTTTTTAATTGTGTATTTTGTATGTACGATCCACGTAAGTCTTTTGTCCAAGTACGGTCCAGGATTAAGTCGCTAGTTTATCCGCTAGTTTAGTTAAGCAATTTTGTTTAGGACGACACTATTCCGCCTTATTTCTCATGTATCTGAAGTTTAAGGAGCATAAAAATGTTTGACTAAACTAGCTAAAAATGTTAAAAAGTAAATTTTTGAAATTACAGAGTTATCCGTTTTTTATTCCAAGCTCCACGTATGATAGAAATCATCGCAAAATTACAGTGCAATTTATTTTTCCAGACAAGATTAAATGTTAAATTAATTTGATATTGGAGTGCATCATGTTCCCGTTTAAAATGCAAGGCGCACATTCTACAAAGAAGAACAAAGAGGAATTTGCCGGAGTTCTCTTTAATTATAGCTAATTAGTTTTAATGAGAGCACATCCTACCATCTTGTTAAACACGCCGTTTTCATGTTATTCATATAGTCGGGGCGGAGGCCACGTTTAATATCATCAACTTTATTATGATTAAATTCAAGTTAAATATCCTACAAGATCCTCCTGCTAGGATAATCAAAGTATCTTGTTTTTATTTTATAGTAGCCTTGTGAATATTAAGTATATTTGAATATGTATTTATTAAATGTTACATTTTTAATGTTAGTTATTGTAAAAAAAAACTTTTCCTCTGCTTAAGCGATTCTGATAATTTCTGCATCTTGAGTTAACTATCTGCTTTCAATGCTGAGTTAAGGCATCAAGGACTTAATTATTTTCAATTTAGAATAGCAATGGGTGCAGGGCAAAAGGAATTTTTAAATTCTGGATATGATATTTTGATATTGTGTCAAAGAGCTTACAGTTTATAGACTTGTATTAACACCCATGAAAATAAAACTTTTTAAATAAATGAAATAATGAAAAAGATACTCTTCATGTTGAGCGGTTTATTAGGCTTCAAGACTGGAAATCAACCTAACCAATTATATTCCATAATTTATATTTACTTAAATCGTTTATTTAAAATAGTTTCTACTTGTATCGTTTATTTCTTTAGCGCCACTTAATGCTGCTATGGCTAATTAGACTATACTACTATGGGAGCCTTAAATTTTGCCTAACCAGGAACAATTATGACAGGGATCTTTAATGTGTGCTTAACACCGCTCAAACTGGAAAACCATTTTACGTCCCCTCCCTTTAAAATATTCTAAGATCATCTGCCGGTCTGGTTACCGCGATCTTGGGCGTAGGAGGTTATTAACTACTAGACTATTGGCGATCCAACATGGATCGTTTCAAGATTAACACACACTGATTAAAAACAAAATTGAATCTGTTTATTCCTTATTAAATTATTTAATAACAATTTTCACATCATTTTTTAAGGTCAATAGTCAATAGCATTTTTTATATTACAATACAGTGGTATGAATTGAAAACGATATGGCATTTTATTTAAATAAACATTTAACATATAAATTTTAATCAAATTTATAATGTTCATTTAAGTCAATGAATATTTAAAATATCTGTCGAAAGTAAATCAACTTTAAAAAGCCTGATGAACAAACACCACGGCTTGTCTCCTCACCTATGGATACAAATGTGCTGGACTCCAAGATTTCTCTTTCAGCGGTCTCTTCTTTAGCAGGGTAGTTCAGTTTGTAGAGCTCTGAGTTGCTCTGTTGAAGATCCCAGATTCGAATTCCGCTGGAACAGATAAATTGTGTATCTGTTAACACCCATAGAAGAACGATGTGGGAACTGAGGACACTCCTGGGGCTCAACCAGCCTCTACAAAGTGAGTACTGTAAATAAGGGGAAAAACCTTCAGCGTGATCTCGGACAAACATCTCCACAACCTTTTGTCTTAGAAACAATACAGTCTCTATAATGTACTGAACCCAAGTCATTCATGGGTTGCATTGTTACTGGTAATTTTATTTTATTTATTCAAAAACAGAATTTTACTGTTATTATTGAGCCTACACGTAATAACTAATGGAATGACAGTTACATCGAAATTACATAACTGTTTAAAGATCAAATCTGTCAACCGAACGGAAAAATTTGCTTGATTCGTAACACGTTCTTTGACAAAATAATTGAAAGATATTACGTAAATATCTTATGTTAACTAGCAATGAAATTACTTTTAACATCATAATTGCCAGCAATACAGAAATATTTTATTTTATATATCTTAATCATGCCATAAGTTTAAATGATTCTTGAATCAACAATCTTTTTGTGGTAATAAATTTAAATTATTGAAAGATAAAGTCTTATTAATTCAGATTTAGAATTAAAATAATAGTTGAATGCTTTGTTAATAATACTTTATCAGCAGTTTCCCCTTATAATTTACAGCCAGGCTCACTATTTACAGGCACACATTGAAAGGTGACGCCCGGTATAATAAAAATTTGTTTAAATAGCATAGAAAATATTTATAATGGGTTAAGAAAATTCTCTAGATCATTACCTTTTATGCAGTGTTTTAGTGAATGCTACTAATTATTATATTGCAACGAGCTGAATTTGATAAAAACACTTAGCGTTGTAGAACGTACGTCTCCGTTTTATCAATATTTGTCTCAGGCGCCAGCCATACGTTTAGCTGCCAATGGGTTTTCTACTTATAGTAGTGTGTTTGATATTATTTAATCATAAATTAGAAAAAAAAATACTGTTAAGTGTAAATGTTTGCCGACGGGGAAAAAACACAACTAAGAAACGCATAGAGCGTTTATAGAAAACCTGTTTACCGCCACAAAACTACGTTGTAACCCCATCAACTTTCTTTTTTTACAACTGTGTAAGAGATTAAACTTATTTTTCATCACCTTTCTCGATTATTTAATTTGATTAATACATACAACACCCTCAAATTTGGTACCCAATTTTCCTCATAACTGATATAACTATTTAATGAAATAAAAGAAACAGCCAACACCAAAATTTATTTCTTGAGGAAAAATACCGGAACCCCCACAGTCTCAGCTCTACCATTCCAAAAGGTTATGAAGCGGAAGTGATAAAAAATTCTTGTGTTAGCACTTCAATATTAAATTCGCCTCTGCTTCTATGTAATATACATATACATAAATAAATAAATCTAAAATATTCCAACCTAAAAAACTCTGACCAACTCCCTGCGTTTTAATTGATCATTCAACTAAATCAGTTGAATGATCAACTAAAATGCCGGGGATAACACTTTAGCCAATAGCGTCTGCTATTTTACCTTGGCTAATCCATGGGGTGGTTGATTTCACTTTTTGCATGTAAGCGAGAATTCTATTAGTGACCCTTGTTGGGGGAAGTCTGGTAATATGATGGTAAAATTCGAATCATCTATTTCTTTTGTCTACTGCATTCCACTCAAATTAAAAAATAAATCATAATTATAAATAATAAATAAATTAAATTCAAAATTAAATCCCCTCAAATCCACAAATTAAACAAATACTTCCTTGAACAGAAAACAAAAAAAATCAGTATTACAATTGCTATAATTATTTATTCGTAAGTATTTAAAGTTGTTTTATTATTTATTTATTGATATTTACAGCTGTATTACAATAATACAACATGTAAATAGGCTAAGTGATACATAATGACATGAGATAATGACAAGTAGAGGAACTACCCACTGGTAGTACTCAAATCACAAGTTCAACTAAGAAGGTCACGTGGCCATACGCTTTTCAGACGCCTCGGAGGATTACTAAAAATTGAAGAGGAAGCTAGGTTTGAAACTAGAGGGTTTGAGTGGGAATGAAGTATGAAGTCTGTTATGAAACGATGGATACCGGGTTCGGGCCAAATCAGTAACAAATGGAACGTTAAGGCCATTATGGATGACTTTATTCTTGAGAAAATAAAGAGCATTGAGGATTTTACGAAGGATTTTGGATTGTAAGGACTGGATACGAGAGGAATTCGATGTCTTAGTGGAGTCCCAAAGTTCTATTCTGTAAGTCCAAATAGGTCGTATGATGGTCATGTAGATGAGTCTTTTGTAATTAATTGGGAGCTTAGAGCGTTTGTCTAGTAAGTGTTGAAGTAGCCTGAAACGTCGAGCGATTTCTTGTCGTTTGAATCTTGTATGAGGATTCCAGGTTAATCTTTTGTCGAGATGTAACCCTAAGTGTCGGATCTGTTCTACAGGCACAAGTGGGATATTATTACAGGATACTGAAGGGCAGGAAGTCATTGGTTTACGACGTAAGGTAAAAGTGATTTGATGCGATTTTTGAGAATTTATTTTAATCCTTCAGTTTTGAAACCATTCTTCAAGATCAGTGATATGGGAATGGAGGCTTTGGGATACAATAACTGGATTGGTGTTGACTGATAATACACAAGTATCATCAGCATACGTGGTAAGGATAGTAATAGGATGAGTTGGGATATCAAATGTATAAACTGTATAAAGGATTGGGTCAAGGATACTACCTTGAAGAAGTATTTAAAGCAAAATGATAAATTGTAGTAACTACTCAATAATATCAGAGGTAATATTTAGTAGAGAGATAATAAATAAACAGTTATGGATTAGTATTGTATAAACTAATGATAATACTTGATTTGACATATTAATATCAATTTTATGATCAATACTTATTTTATTTCCTCATCGCTATATCATTCTAAATTACTCAGAAACGATTAGGAATTATATTTAGTATTAGTCCGACAAAACAAAATAGAAAATACAAAAAAAAAAAAACTGTCATTCTTATTTTTAGTAACGAATATACTTAATAATAATAAAATCAATATCACTCTATTTGTAAATAAACAAATTTTTTTCGTCTTTTCTCCCTTTTAATCCAGTTGTATTTCTGTTAACCATGGAAAGACATCATCTTGAACCACAAGTTCGCAATATTATTGTGAGAATAAGCAACCAAGGTCACAGGCAAGTTGATATCGCAGATAGTCGGCGTTTCTCGGGCTTTATCCCGATTCCGAAAGATTGGCAGTTCCAATAGGAGGCCGAGTTGTGGATCGCAGCGCATTACAACGCAATGGGAGCACAAAAATATTGTCATCGCTGCCAGACGGAACCCTTTCCACATTACCATGGATATTCAATCACCATCCCAGCGAGTTGACCTTCAACATCTGAGTGCAGTATTGCGACATCTATGGAGTGAAATTCCTCATGACATTAGTGACAACATTATTAGCAGTAATGCCTAATAGGTGTACACAGGTTCTGGCGAACAGAGGACATTATGCCTTATATAGTATATACTATATAAGGTATTAATTGTTTCCTAAAACTATTGTTCTAAAACGAAACTATTATTCCTAAAACTAAAAAAAAAAATATGCAACTAAGTTTTTTTTGGTCATTTTTCAAATTCCCTTAATTAAACTTTCCTGCAGTAGAAAACATAATAATTTTTGATAAATATTAATGCAGTTTATAAAAAAAAAAGATATAAAAATGCTAGGCAAAGCAAATACCATAAAATATTGTTACGGGCTACTGGGTATTAAAATGAATTAAACAATTCCTTAATTAAAGATACTAATATTTATTAACACAAGTGATAAAAAAAAGGATACAATTAAATTATTAACAATTAAATTATTAAACTAATATAAATTTATAATAACAATATTATAAATATTTATTATCTAGGCCTAACTCCTATTTAATTATCACAATGATATATAATATTACTAATTCTAGATAGCTTAACTAGTTACAATAGTTTCTATGAATATATTACACTACAATTTATAACTAATAATAGCTACTAATAATAGTATTAATAACTATAACTATTAATAATAGGTAACTATTATTATAGGTAAGGTACACTATTATTAGCTAAGGTACACTATTATTATAGGTAAGGTAACTATTAATAATAGTTTAATAATATTTACGGTAACAAATTGGTGTCAGGTGTGGGGTTATTGTGTAATTGCTATTATTTTGCATTTTGTCTTGCATTTCGTAATTATTGGGCTACTGTATGTAGAATGGCTTCTAAAAGTGTTAAATTGATTGATTTAAAAGTTGCAGATTTGAAACGGGAGTTAGAAGAACGTGATCTTGATTCAAACGGAACTAAAATTGTACTGCAACAGAGGTTGCGTCAATTTTTGGTAGAGTCCGGGGAAAATCCAAATGACGTTCTATTTGAAACTGATTTAAGCAAGTTGTCTGCAACTTTTAAAAATGAATTAGGTACTGTTAAAAATGAGTTAAGAAATGTAGAAAATAATCTAGGTAATGAATTGGGTACTGTTAAAAATGAGCTAAGCAATGTAGAAAATAAGGTAGGTAATGAATTAGGCAATGTTAAAAATGAACTAGGTACTGTAAAAAGTGATTTATTAGATACATTGGAGTCTAAGTTAGGCACATTAGAAACTAAGTGAATGGAAAATGTAAATAATGAAGTAGCTAATGTAGAATCTAGGTTAGGAGAAAAATTGAATTCAATAGAAAACGAACTTAGGTTAAGAGTAGAAGCTCTCGAGGGACGTATGAGCAACCCGCCGACGATCGCCACCGACCGTTCCACCGATGGCAGCCTTCATAGCACCATTATGCCCGCCAAAGACTGGAGTTGCGTTTCGGCCACCGCCACATGAACCAGCTATATCGCTCACAGCTGAGAAGCAGGATCCAGAAGACCAACGAGACGCTACAGGAATTTGAGGCAGACATTGCACGGCTGGTGAGGAATGCTTACCCATCGGTCACCGATGATGTCTACGAGGGCCTGGCTGTAGACAAATTTCTGGACGGACTTCGGGACCCCGAGACGCAACAAGCAGTTAAGCTCGCCTGGAGTTCGAGGCTGTCAGGCAGTCAGTACGGGGCCATGCGCGAGTTCGAGCAGCTGAAGCGGAGCCTACTGTGGTCCCTAGCGTCGAAGAAATAGTGACAAAGGTTTTGGAGGCTCTCAGGACCCGTAAGAAAGAAATACGCTGTTGGAGCTGCGGCCAACTTGGACACCCTAGAAGCAAGTGTCCATCCAAGAAGCAAGAAAAGCCACAGGAAAACTAAGTAGGGTTGATGGGAAGGGGCAACTGTCAACCCGTAAAGTAAAAGGCCCTGGGAAGACCATCAGAGTTGCGTCAATAGGAACCAGAACGAACAGTTTCTACGTAGATGGGATGGTGAACGGGCAGTTGCGAAGTCTGCTACTGGATACCGGCGCAACCATGACTATCTTGAACTTGAAGACAGTTCCGGCTGATAAGATCTTACCAACGACTTGGACATTACGGACTGCCACAGGAAGTCAGCCAAGGTCTACGGGGAGACAGTTTCCACCTTCATCATCGGGGGTCATCATCTGAAGCATCGCGCTCTCGTGGCAGATATTGATGAAGATGTCATGTTGGGCACGGACTTGATGATCACATGCGGGATCAAGCTGGATATGGCAAGAGGTGTGATGACGCTGGGAGACGAAGAAGTCATCCTCCGGCAGGGAAAGGATATCTACGCACGAGTGCGCTTAATAGAAGACACCACTTTACCTTCTCGGAGCCAAATCATAACACATGGAACGGTCGAAGGACATCTACCTGAGGGTCTATGTGTGCTACTTGAACCTGGAAGGCAAGAAGAACAGGAGATCGGACGCGGCGTACTGGTGGCTAGGTCTCTCATCAAGGTCGGACCTACCACCCCAATTCGGCTAATGAACCTGAACAGCTTCCCAGTAACGCTGAACAAAGGAACACCGGTCGGAGAATGTACAACCGCTACCTCAGTGGTTCGTCAGCTGCAACGTCATCCCACTGAGCTGCGAGGACTGCCGGAAGAATTAAAAGGATTTGTGGATGATTCATGTCGCGGCCTTTCGCCTGAAGAGAGCGAGGAGGTGAAGAACATGATTACCAGATGGCATGATGTTTTCGAGATCAGCCCAGGGCCACGGGGTAGAACGGATATCGTCCAGCGCAGGATTGACACCGGGGATGCTAAGCACATCCGACAGGTCCCGCGGAGGCTGCCGTTAGCCAAACGGGAGGACGCCGAGAAGATCATCCAGGAGATGGCGACTGATGGTGTCATTGAGCCTTCGAGTAGCCCCTGGATGTCTCCTGTTGTATTGGTGAAGAAGAAGGACGGCACAACGAGATTCTGCGTAGACTACCGCCTTCTGAACAACGTCACCAAGAAAGACAGTTATCCGCTCCCCAGGATTGATGATACGCTGGACACCCTAGAGGGGTGTAAACATTTCTCTACCATGGATCTCCGCAGTGGATATTGGCAGGTTGGATTGGCGCCTGAAGATAAAGAGAAGACGGCGGTCTCGATTGGGACTGGACTCTGGCAATGTACGGTAATGCCATTCGGGCATTGCAATGCTCCTGCAACATTTGAGAGGCTGATGGAAAGCGTATTAAGAGGTCTCTCTTGGGAAATTTGCCTAGTATACTTAGATGACATCATTGTGTTGGGAAAATCCTTCGCTCACCATCTGAAGAATCTGGAGAAGGTCTTCGAACGACTGCGTGCAGCGAACCTTAAATTGAACCCGAAGAAGTGTCATCTCTTCCGGAGGCAAGTCAACTACCTGGGGCACGTTGTGTCAGACAACGAAGTGGCCGTTGACCCAGAGAAGATTGCAGCGATTGCCGACTGGCCAGTACCTCGAGATAAGCACCAAGTAAGAAGTTTTCTCGGCCTCTGCACCTACTACAGGAGGTACGTGAAAGGATTTGCTAACATTGCAAAACCTCTTACCAGGCTCACCGAGGAAAAACGGACTTTCCTTTGGGATCACGAATGTCAGGCATCCTTCGAGGAGTTCAAGAACAAGTTGAGTAGTGCTCCCATTCTGAGCTATCCACGTCCCGAGGGCAAGTTCATACATGACACAGATGCCAGCAACACCGCTATTGGAAGCGTCCTCTCTCAGCTTCAAGATGGAGAAGAAAGGGTTATTGGATATTTCAGTAAAGCGCTCTCAGCTCCGGAACGCAACTACTGTGTCACTAGGAAGGGGCTTCTGGCAGTGGTGAAATCTATAGATCATTTTCACAAATATCTATACGTCAGAAGATTCCTCCTGAGAACAGACCACGCGGCTCTAATGTGGCTGCTGCGATTCAAGTCACCAGAGGGACAAGTGGCGAGGTGGATCGAGCGCCTTCAAGAATATGACTTTGAATCTGCTCATCGTGCTGGAACGAGTGCCGGAAATGCGGATGCGCTCTCTAGGAGACCTTGTGACGAAGAATGCAGGCATTGTTCTCGACAAGAAGAGAAGCAGGCAACAGTGTTGAGGACAACGGTGGTCATGGACAGTTGACAGGATGCAGAAGTGTCAAAGGAGCAGGACAAGGACCCAGACTTGAAACAAATGAAGCAGTGGAAACTATCAGGGCAAGGAAGACCAACCTGGCAGGATGTTGTTCCAATGTCGAAGAATGTTATGACTTACTGGGCCCAATGGGACTCCATTCTAGTGGACAACGGGCTGCTGAAACGGGCATTGGAGAACACGGAAGGAGATCAGCGCAGACTACAGCTCTTCGTTCCAAAGAGTAAAGTGCCCGAAGTACTCAGGGAACTTCATGACGGAGTATCTGGCGGCCACCTTGGAGTTCACCGTACATTGGAAAAGGTACGTGAACGCTTTTACTGGGCGAACCTTAAGGACGATGTATTGGACTGGTGCAGGCGTTGTGCGACTTGTGCGGCCCCTAACGGTCCCATAAGTTGAAAGAAGGCCCCAATGAAGAAGTACAACGTTGGAGCACCGTTTGAGAGAATAGCAATTGACATTGCTGGCCCTTTCCCGGTGACGGACGAAGGTAACCGGTATATTCTCGTGGCCATGGACTACTTTTCCAAGTGGGTGGAAGCTTACGCCCTTCCGAATCAGGAGGCAGTCACGGTTGCGGACGTACTGGTGAAGCAGCTCGTCAGTAGGTTTGGAGTACCCATGGAACTTCACTCTGACCAGGGACGAAACTTCGAGTCTGCAGTCTTCTCCGGGATGTGCGAAGCACTGGGAATACGGAAGACCAGGACGACACCTCTTCACCCTCAATCCGATGGCATGGTGGAGCGCATGGACAGGACTATGGGTCGATATTTGTCCAAAGTGGTCTCCGACCATCAGCGAGACTGGGACCAGTATCTTCACCTGTTCCTGCTGGCCTACCGTAGTTCAGTCAGTGAGGCAACGGGGCAGACTCCCGCAAGTGTGGTGTTCGGCAGAGAACTTCGTTTGCCTTGTGATCTGAAATTTGGTTTCAAGCCTGACGAGGAAATTGCCGGAGAGGAGTACGTCACGGATCTACGGAAGCGAATGGATAATATCCACGGCCCGTTTGAGATCGTCAAGAGGATCAACGACGTCATATATAGGATCAGGAAGCAGCCTAAAGGAAAACCCAAGGTAGTCCATTTCAATAGACTGGCCCCGTACAAAGGAGACCACGGCCCAAAAGAAGACCAGCAGGTCAGGTACCTAAACAACGTCAAGACAAATAACTCAGTTGCTCATACTAAAGTACCATGGACCCGTGGAGTAACTCAGGTAATCTACAGAGATATCTTCTCGTTACCAGTGGAGTATTCTCTGGCCCATAGCGTTGCCGAAGATCTGAGGACTTCTCGAGGGATTGCAACGGTCTTCAGGAAGAAGTTCGGCGGAACTGAGGAGCTGGAACGCTAAGGACCAAGTGTCGGGAAGGCACTCCACCAGCCGCACGAAGGACGACATCTGTTTTACTTGGTTACCAAGCGTGCCACTGATCAGAAGCCAACATATGACGCACTGCGGCGAAGCCTCGACGACCTTTGGAGTAAGCTTCTGAGACTGCGTGTCCCTAAGCTCGCTATTCCGAAGTTGGGCTGTGGATACGACAGCTTGGAGTGGAAGGTTGTCAGGCACATGATCGAACAGACATTCGCCAACTCTGGAGTCGCCATATTGGTGTGCACGTTCAACCCCTGGAAAGAAAGTACGTCTCCATCAGTAGAAGCTCATAAATGCCCGATTTCTCCGGACTTGCTCTGGGACAGAGCACTTTTAAGGAGGGGGCAGTGTTACGGTCGCCGGCAGGAGGACGGAAGCAAGGGGATAAGCGGCTTAAATCCGTCGGCGGAAGAAGTTAAAATAGGATTAGGACCGTTCTAGATCGTCTTCTTTTGTCGGAAAAGGAATAAGAAGATTCCGGAATTGTCTGGCCCCTCCGTGTTCTAGAATGTTCGGCCTTGCCTATTTAAATACTTCCCTCACCTCGAGCCAGTCAGTCTTAGTCTGAGAGTAGACCAGTGAAGATCTGTGATAAGTGTAATAAGTGAGTGTCAGTGTGATAAACTAGTCAGTGTTGAACCGGCCAGTGTAATAAGTGTATGTGATAGTCTCGCGAGTGTAATAAACTGTTTCTGTTTGTTACTGTGTGTCAGTTTGTGATACTTGGAGAATCTTACGGTCGGTGGACTAGTGAACTGTAAGTGTTAATTATTAGTTATAAATTGTAGTGTAATATATTCATAGAAACTATTGTAACTAGTTAAGCTATCTAGAATTAGTAATGTTATATATTATTGTAATAATTAAATAGGAGTTAGGCCTAGATAATAAATATTTATAATATTGCATAATTTGAAAATCAGAAAAAAACACAAAGAGCTTATTGTTTTCTTCAAACGTCTTAGTAATTGTTAGATTATGAAATGGATCGGACTTGAAGATATAAGGCAACCTTACGCAACCCCCAGGTACTAGGCACTTGGTTCACTCGGCATTGGACAAAGCCTACAAGAGATTTGTGTTGCACAACGGACTGCAGCTGCCGCGCTGCAACTCGCTATTGTAATAACTCCTTATCGATTACTTAGTAGCATACGCAGATGCAGGGGGGGAGGTTTATTTAATGTGGAGAATCCATTACAGAACATGTGATGATAGTTGTTAAAATATATGATTCAAATAACAGAAATAACATGAGTGAAGTATTGTTTATATATATTAATAAACCTTTGAAACCTTTCTATAAATACTACAAGTTTATTTCTAAGTTATTGTTGATTTTTTTGCCCGTCTGCCCGTTGGGCCTCTCCAGACAAAAAATCCTGGATTCGCCCTTGCTTAGTAGTAGTGTCATTTGATAGTATCTCTGTATGGGGTTGAAAAGGATGTGAACTAAATAACTGAGGAAATTTCTAAAAGGATAATGATACTAGAAAACTGAACCATAAAAAAATTTAAAATAAAATAATCGATAATGTCATTCGGTAATATATATATATGTATAAGTTATGTATTATAAGTATATATATATATATATATATATATATATATATATATATATATGTACTTATAACTTAAAAATTGAGGCATAAAAAATATTAAAATGGATTTTATGTCTTCTTTGAAATGGATTTTAAAGGCAGCAAATATTTATTAACAATTGTTGGGACCTTTCAAATATTCCTAGGAAGGAAAATATCACGTGGGTATGAATATAAAATGAAAACATATTCCAAGCTGTCAAACATTAAATAAAAAAAAACATATCTAACGTAAGATGTAGATGGAAGTATAGCGATAAGGTGATCTTACTAATTTGTGGGTTCGAAACTGAGTTGGCGGACAAGTCCAAAAACCTGAAGTTGGTATTAAAGATTCATAATTTTCTTCCAATCCTGGATGTGTTCTAGAGAACTGCTTGTTGAGTCTCCATTAAGAAATCAAGCGGAAGTTTCAGACTCTCTGAGCCCCCACTTTGGAGTAAATGTTTACTTTTCTCTCTCTCATCTTTATAAGAAAGATGTCTGGTCGATTGTGATGTACCATATCGTCAGTAATTATAGATCCATCCCATCTTGAGGGAATCTTTTTGAAGAAGCCTATTTGGACTGTACTTATATTATGGCGCCATTTAGAATTTTCAGACATTTACAATTGACAGTTATTATATTTTTTTAATGCGATAATAATGGAATATAATATGGCCGGTCACGACAGTTAAAACAAAATTAACATCCATATTTTTATATTCTTTTTATACTTTTAAACATTCCTCCGATCATTTTAATTTTCTAATTTGTATAATGATTTACAGTATTTTATCATTTAATGTGTTTATGTGTTTGTGTGTTAAACTTGTTTTGGAACAAAAATTTTCCTGCTTGATCTGTTTTATTCCCCAACTGGCTTTTGTTTCCTCTACTCTTATAAATTTTGTAGTGCTTTACGTAACGCCTCCTTTTTTTATCATGGCTTAGACAGAACAACTTATGTTTGCCATCAAATTATTGATTACAAAAAATGATCGATCGTTTTATTCAAACAAGAATTGAATAGGTATGATGACAGTACGATTTAAGAACTAAAAATGCGGAAATTAGATGGATAGTGATAAATCAAATCTTAAATAAATATATTAGATGTAATAAAAGTATATTTTTATCAATTAAAATATTTATTGTAATATGTGGGAGAAAGTGATACGAGTAGAGGTCAATGAATTTCTCTCAGAATTAGAGAAAAGTTTATTAAGTAGCCAACGTTTCGACCTACACAAGATTAATTCACATACTGTATGTGAATTAAGTTTGTGTAGGACCTATTAAGCCCCAGCCTCCCCCCCCCCATAGTAGGTCAAAACTTTGGCTACTTAATAAACTTTTCTCCAATTCTATGAGAAAAGCTGACACAATAATGATAAGTGGCATGTCATGTTAATTGTGCTACGATGTGCACGACTTCATACTTCTCTTCCGATCACTTCCTCTTCCTGTTACTCCAATGTACTACGAACTATAAATAGGAATCGATTTTTTTTTTGTAAACCCTACAAGAGTTTATGGTAAATTAAAATTTTCACTTATTTTATTTTATTTAAAAAATATTCATTATTTTAATTGTTATATTATCTTATAAAAGTAATACAAATTGCAAGCAAGAATAGCATACATCATAAAATTATTACTATATAAATTCTAATTCGCTGTGATATATTTTATTAATTGATTTTTTATTAATGATATTGTTGAAGTGGTTTAAACGAAATAACAAATATCCTTCTTTTAAACTGCTAGTTTTATTTTCACAAAGCACATTGATTTAATACAACTCACAATCTGGGAACTTGCCGTTGTCACGACAACAGCTTTTGACTACACTTAAACAATAATCAATGCATGTATCATTTACAGATTTATTTATAAGATTATAAGATTTACCTTATTACAACAGATATAGTTTTTATTTAAGTTGTCCATCCACAACATTGCGCACCACTGCTAACGATATAATTTAAAATTATAAAAATGTAATGTGGCCCTTACTTTCCTGGAAATGGATGTAATAGATCCGATAATATTTATTACTATTATTCTCCATCTACTTTGGATTTTATAATTCTCTTTTATATAAAAAAATATATTTTATAATTATATAAAAAAATATTTTGATGGATATAGCCAAGCGGAAAAGGCTGAGTGAGGAGACAGAAAAAGGCAGTGATTAGGAATGATTGCACCCTACTCCATGCTCATTTCTTCTCACTCCCGTGTCCCTACTTTCACCCCCTCCCACAGGTAAAATACCCAATCTTTATTGTAATGTAAAACCCATCTTTATTCATACTCCTTTGTGCTAATTGACCTTATACAATAATTCAAAATTACTTCTATAATTAAAACTGAACTTAATTACACTCATCTTATATAAACCACCAATTTCCATTTTATTGGAATGCTTTCCAGTATATCCGTTTAGGCGCTGCGCCATTCTCTCAAGTCTTTGAAGCATTGCGGATATAAGAATTTCGAAAATCGCACATTCTGTTCACAGTCTACATGTACTGTGTTTTTATCTAATTATTCCTCTTTACCTCAAGCTGTTTGTTCATGATATTGGTTTTATCATGTAATCAGGAAGATGTATGACCTATCAGTTGAATTTATTAAATTATATGACTATCAAGGATTACTTACGAATTAATGAAATTTTTGCCCTGATATATATATATATATATATATATATATATATATATATATATATATATATATATTAGTTTAAATTACACAGGTCTGCATTTTTTTTTTAAGTTTTTTTGATTTATTTAACTGATCTTTATGTAGTTTTTGCGCTGGTTTAAAAAATGACATTTTTTTTTCTATCACGTAAGGCTTAGCTACAAAATAAAGTTGAGGTTTTTGGAAGATGTACAAAAAACGGAAAATTTTAGATTTGTTGTTATTATTTTAACATGAGGTAAATGCAAAAAAAACAACAACGATTCCTATCTAAAATGAGCATAAGAGTGATACACATGTGTTGTAAAGTTATTATAACTCTTTGTAAAAACATTTTCTTTTTCCATCAAAGCTTCTTTTGGTACTTTTTCGGCTGTGCTCTTGTGAATTTTCCCTTTTTAACATCCAACAGTATTCTGCCATCATGTTGACATTATATCGACCTTAGTATCTGCTCCCAAAAAATTATTTCTTTTAAATCTTGATAGAAACGTTCTCCTTGTTCCTCACTCACAGCCCCAAGATTTTCTGGAAAGTAGTCCAGATGTTAAGGAAGGAAATGAACTTTAACACTCATATTGCAGCTCAATATTTTGTAGTTTTGTAACAATACAGCAACCAAAGTTGTGTAGTTTGGGTCATTTTTGTTTCCAAGAAAGCCTGTTACAACAAATTTAAATGAATTACTATTGTGTAAACGACGTATCTGCAAAGTGAGGAGCCTGTGGGGAATTATCAATAGTACACAAGAGTACAAACACAACGAATTACTGTTTAATACACTGTATACATTTAATAGGTCAACACGCGCACGAGACACAACAATCTCCGTCATTGGGAATAGACTCACCGCTCGATCTCCCCTCCACCTGGAATCGATTACCACCTACACATCGATACACAACACTCTTCTTCCCTGACTCTGATTTTGACATGGGAACCAAAAAAACTTATAAACTAAGTTTACACAAAACAAAATCCCTAATACCTCCGTGTTAACCTTTATTTACAATTTTTTTTTTCAAACTTTACACCCAACTTCCAATATTACAATTGACTAAAAAAAAACACAACAAAATGACAAAATAGAAAATAATAGTATACAAACTAATTACAGACTTTACATCTATTACATAGACTTTTTTTTTTTCCATATATGACGACTGATTTGGATATCATTTAATGAAATCAACTATAATACAAACAAAATTTTACCTCTAACCGTCATATTGACTGTGACTAAATCTCTGTGGCTTTTTAATGACTCTACCAAACCTCGACATTTGACTAAGGTCTTCCGATACTTCTCCCTGTTTATCTCTATTTACAGCTGACTCTTGCCTGACTTTTAGACTTGACTGCTCTTTTGAGCTAGATACTAACTCGTGATTTGTCCTTTCTGTTTCTTGGTTTAACGGAGACTTACATGAACTGATGCCAGTTGGCAAAGGTATTTCTTCAAGATGATGACTAAAATGCAATTGACTTGGACGAATTTGATTTACATGAACTTTACTAACCACCTCATTGACTTTGACCAGATAGACTAAATGACTTAATTCTGCTCAAATTCTACCTGGTATCCATAATTTTGCGTTAGGATGTCGTAAATTGACTAACACTTTTTCATTTACTTCAAATTACTGACTAAGAACATTTCGATTTAGGCTTATCACTTGTATACGCCTTTTGAGTTGTAATTTTTATTTTTGACTGAGTAGTTTTCAGTGTTGAATTTTCATTAACACTTTGCATTGGATTAAGTGTAGACAAAGATGTACGCGGTGTATAATTTAACATTGCTGACATAGGTGATATACCTGTAACTGACGATGGTACTGACCTATACTTATATAAAGTAGATGATAAAATTTCGGAAATACCTTTGTTTCTTGACCAATTTTTAACTAAAAGGCACTTGAATGTCTGCACCGGACGTTCAGCCAATCCATTTGATTCTGGATTATACGGAGGGCTAAAAATATGGTTAATTGACACATGTTGACAAAACATTTCAAACATCTTTGAATTAAATGGAGGCCCATTATCTGATACTAACAACTTAGGTAATGAGAATCTAGAGATTACGTCTTGCAATTTAGATATTACCGAATTTGTATCCGATGATGACAACACAAAGCATTCAATCCACTTGGAAAACGCATCTACTATAATGAGAAAATTCTTCCCTTTAAAATGAAATAAATCTACATGAACTCTGTCCCATGGCAAATCTGCACGTTCCCAAGTACAACGCACCTTTTTATACCTATCACTCTGATTTTGCTGACATTTGAGACATGATTTTACTGACCGTTCTAGGTCTTGATCCATATTTTTCCAATATACGTATGACCTAGCAAACATTTTTGATCTGACTATTCCAATATGAGATTCATGAATTATCTTCAAAATATTATTTATTAACGATGCTGGAATAACAACTCTATCTCCAAACATAAGGCAACCTTTATTAACTGACAAGTGATTGCGAATTGCAAAGTAAGATTTAATTGACTCATCCGTTTGATTCTTCCAGTTAGACTCAACACACGATATAACTTTACTTAAAACGCTATCTGCTTTGGTATGCTCTGCGACCGTGACATGCAAAATTAAAGGGGAAGACAAATACAAATAATTATAATCAAAATCTGGCACTGGATTTTGACTTCGAAGACGAGACATTACATCTGTCTGAGGGATATTTTTTCCTTTTTTTACGACCATGGTATAATTATACGCTGATAATATAATCGACCATCTAATCAATCTCGATTGAGCTTGTACCGGAAGAGATTTCGTTTCTGACAACAAAGACCTAAGTGCTTCATGATCGGTGTACAAAGTAAAATGTCGACCATACAAAAACTGATGAAATTTTTTGATTCCATACATTATTGCTAATGCCTCCTTATGTAACTGACTATAATTACGTTGTGCAGAATTTAATGTAGCTGATTCAAATGCTAGAGGTTGCTTCACCCCATTTACATTGTGGCTTAAAACTGCACCTACTCCATATTGTGAAGTATCGACTGATAAACTCAACAGTTTTGTTGGATCAAATAACACTAAACGCGACTTTTCTGACAGAGCACATTTACTTTTTGCGAATGCAAGTTCACATTCAGCCGACCATATGAACGGTTCCTCTTTCTTTAACAGATTATGTAAAGGTTGCAATAAATCTGGACACAGGAATGAAATTTCTATAAAATGACAACATTGATAAATACGACTTAAGTTGAGTAACGTTAACTGGAACAGGACAATTTAATATTTTAATTATCTTTTGTTTAGAGGGATGTTTACCATCTGCTGAAATTCTAAATCCCAAAAAATCCAATGACTCGACTAAAAATTGACTTTTGCCAATATTTATTTTTACATTATATTCTTCTAACCTAGATAAGACTAACATTAAAGTATTCTGACAGTCTTCTCGAGTTGATCCTCCAAGCAATATATCATCCAGATACACTGAGCAGTTTTTTATACCATCCAGTATATGCTCCATAACCATCTGGAATATTGTCGGACTAGACGCTAATCCAAACACTAATCTATTGTAAGCAAAAAAAACCATGAATGGTATTAATTGTTAGCAAATGTCTACTACCTTCACTAACTTCCAATTGCAAGTAAGCATTGGTAAGATCTAGAAAACAGAAATATTTACAACCAGTAAAATTATTAAAGAAATCATCTATCCTAGGCAATGGATATTGATTAACTTCTATCTGCGGATTAACCGACTTCTTCAGGTCCACACATAAACGAATATTCCCATCCTTTTTTGGTACGACTACAATTGGGGAAGCCCACTGGATTGACTCGACTCTAGAAATTATTCCGGAAGACTCTAATTTTTCCAATTCCTTTTTTACTTGATCTCTTAATGCATAGGGAATAGTATACGCTTTTTGAAAGACTGGACATGCATTTTGTTTTAATTTTATATCCACTTTGAAACCTTTAATGGGGGCATCACTATTTTTTTTTGCAAACACTCTAGGAAATTTTAGTTCTAAATTTCTAATAGATATTGACAACGACTTTTCCCTTGATCTAATTTCACCCTCTCCCAAAGATTCAACTTGACTCATAGACTCCAGTCTTGATTCAACATTCAAAATGTCCCATTTCCAGCTAGGATTCATCACATCCAACCAAGACCTTCCAATAATTGCAGGACAAGACAAATTATCCACAACAACAAGCGGCAAATAAAAAAACTCATGATAGTGAAATATTTTGTATACATATTCCATGAGATAAGACTAGCCCCAGATCCAGTATCTAAAAGAAAATTCAAATCAGTCATGTTTACAGTTAATAATACATATTTACCTTCCTGACTTAAATGACCCCCAGACCAATGGTTAATTAAATTTTTGGTGTGAAATATGGACATCACAGAACCAAAATTTCTTCCTTCTTGATGACTTCCTTGACTGGTGACCGCTGACTTTCCTTAGTGACAGACTTGACTGGTGTGGCCCGATTTACCACAGTTGAAACAGTTCCATTTCTTCGCTGGACACGATTCCACAGGATGCTTGATGGTACACATGTGACATCTCTTGTAGACCTGATGAGTAGACTGACCGTAAGACTGACGAGATCTTTTATCTGCACTATTTGAAAACGTTGTTGACGGTTTTATGAATTTTTTGTTGTAATAAATTACATTTTGAACAGACGAATTTGATATCACTTGTTGTGAACGCTCTATTGTTTCGAATTCCAAGACTAGTTTGACTGTAGCCTCCCAGGTGAGATCATCCGGTTGCGCCAATAATTTGTTCAACAAAACCTGATTAGTAATACCTGATATTAGGCGATCTCTCAACACTTGATCCAAAAATTCTCCAAACTCACATGACGCTGACAAATTTCTGAGCACCATTACATATTCCGTGAGGGATTCCGCCGGGTCCTGATTTCTGGAGTAGAATTTAAATCAGTTAGTTATCAGACAATGCTTCGGCGCATAATAACCTTGAAGACACTTGACACAGTCCTCATAAGATACCTGTTTTAAAGATTTTGGAAATAAGCCATCCTTCATGATTTTAAAAATCTCAGTGGGTAGAACGACTCCTAGGTAGTCCACTTTCTGTTCTTCCGGAACTTTCGTCAACCGAAAGTACATATCCAGCTTTTCAATGAACGGCATAAGGTCCTCCGAATTTTCCAACGTAGGTCATTTAACATTAATTGGTGACAGCTTCAAAGCATCGGTGACCTCTTTATCAATCGACCCGACCGTATTTCCTTTTTCTGTAGACTGTTCACCTTTCATTTTAACAAAATTTGACTTATATTACGTGTATTATTCAAAATTTTAATTACCCTTTTGTGGAAAATGTCCGTGATTTAACCTAAATTGTAGACGCAACGATGTGATTCTGTCCAATGTGCCATGTGGCTCCTTAACCTCAAAGTTGAAAAAAATCCGATCCTCGTCGCCAAATATTGTGTAAACGACGTATCTGCAAAGTGAGGAGCCTGTGGGGAATTATCAATAGTACACAAGAGTACAAACACAACGAATTACTGTTTAATACACTATATACATTTAATAGGACGAGACACAACAATCTCCGTCATTGGGAATAGACTCACCGCTCGATCTCCCCTCCACCTGGAATCGATTACCACCTACACATCGATACACAACAATTACATGCATTTTTTTCTTCCATTTCCATTTTAGTGACAAAGCTTTTATCGTTTAAAAGTTGTCTGGAGTCTGGTCCAACAAAGACTCCCTCTTCCCCTGGAACCTTTCTGATTTGCCACGGCTGCTTGACATAGTGTTGTTTCCTTTCACGGCTGTCCCATTCACAGAGGAAATATTGAAACTTTATGTAACCACTTTGTTGACCTAGTAACATGGAACCAACTTTCAAATACCCACCAATGATCAATTTATGGTCAGAGTAGCCGTGTTTATTAAGAATAAACTCAATATTTTCTTAACATTCTTTCAAATTGACTGCACAGAAGCATATCGGTTTCCATTGTGAAGAAGTACAGCTTTCAAACTATTTTTTGATGAATTGATGAAAAGTCTCGATTCCTCTGGTTCAAACGAGAATTTGAACATTTTCATGATTCCAGTTACATTGTTGCAGAAAAGTAGTGGTTCCTAGTAATGCCTCTAAATCGGTACCATGAAAATAACTGGAGGCTAACATAAGCGTTTCTTTAGACCCTAAAACTTTCGCTGAAATTTGAGACTTATATAGGGGTGATAGAATTTTTTCCGTAATCAGCACAAAAATATTGTTAAACCCATTAGTTAAATATGCTACAATTTTTTCATCGCAGACCTGTGTTATTAGAGTCCTAGAACATCGCACACGAGTTCCTAGACTTAACACTTAACATAGACACGAGTTCCTTGAAAACTTTGATAATTAAAAATTGTTAATCTTTATATTTTGTGCAGAAGCCAATGGATAAGGAAACTTCAGGCATGTCCGATATCAGCACCAGGATCTGAGGATCCTACAGGTTGGTCCCAAGTACTCCAAGAGGACAGATATCCAAAGTAGATAATTTTAATGGTCACTTTTTTAAACACGCATTCAAGCCTATTGCTGGCGACTTCCTTAAGTAGAAACTTAATTATTCTTTAATGCGTATTAACAATAAAAAATCAATAATAAACTAGAGTTTATATTATAAACGATAAAAGTCTTTCCAATTATTCGTGATTTATCAACGGCGAGCAATATTATTATTTCTATAAAAGAAATCTACAGAATTTCAAATAAAATAAGTTTGATTTTTTTGTAATCCAATTACAACATAAACTTTTTTTATTTATTGAGAGTTTCCCCAAAGTTGAGGTTTTCTCCAACCAAATTTTAGAGTAACATTTTTTCCAAGTTTTCTTGTCAAAAGCGTCCTCTTCATTAAGACCATATCCTGCCATGTCTTCATGGACTTGGTTCATCCAAGAAGTTCGCGGTCGTCCTCTTCTTCTTCTTCCTTCAGGGAACCAGTTCATTGTCATTTATTATCCATCCTAAGGAGATGTCCAAACCGACTCTAATCGCTTTATTGTGATTTTTTCAAGTATGGCATTCTGAGCATAATTTCTATTTTTTATAATTCTATAAACTTCTATGTTTTATACAAAAATATGATTTTAATAATATATGGGAGAGACTATGGCACATTCGAACTATTTAGAAGAATATACTGTTATTTCTAATCCCAAATTTAAAAAACTGAACCTGCTATAAAAGTGTAAAAGAGTGATAAAACTGCTCCTAATAGTCCAGGATCCATGGTCCATTTTTGCACTTGATTACTATCAAGTTGAATCTTCGTGAATAGCTTCGTTTCGATGAGACACCCAACAATTCCCTGTGCGAAAATTCTCGATTGTGGTATCTAACAGAGGTAGCAAGGATAATATATGTCGATTTAATGATTATCAAAAATTTATTACTAACCAGCTGATTATTTTTTTTTTTTACTTAGTTAATATTTATATAATTTAACAGTGATATTGTCCTACTAATTGCGTGGTACGTTAGCCCGGTCCTACGCTCAAAAGTAGTAGTACAGATTCTAATAAATAAGTAGAAAAAACAAAAAAAAACAGCTGGTTGGTAATCATTTTTAATGACCTCGTTATCGATACATGTTGGAAGGAGGGGACTCTTTGATCAAACCATACATTTTTAGGACAAATATTTTTTCAAATAAATTAGATAATTATCTTGAGATTAAACAAAAAAAACCCAGTTAGTAATAAATGTTTGAGAATCATCAAATCGACACATTTTATCCTTGCTACCTCTGTTAGCTACCACAATCGAGAATTTTCGCACAGGAAATTGTTGGGCGTCTCATCGAAACGAAGCTATTCACGAAGATTCAGCTTGATCAATTGCTTGCAGTAATCAAGTGCAAAAATGGACCATGGATCCTGGAATATAACGTTTTTCGGTTAATCAACCGTGATTAATTTTGTTGTTGCTAAAAAAAATATATAAGTAAAAGAAAAAGTGTCACTAATAAAATATAATGTTTATGTTTGATTTGTTATAATCGATTTACTATAGAAATTTGTATAATTTTTATGAAATACATCTGATGTAAATTATTGGAGAAGAAAAAATGAATGAAACGCTATTATAGATGAATGGAATTATGTACTTCCATAATTGAGAAGATAGTTAGCTATTTATATAGTTAACTTTATCGTTTTATCTAGATATTAGTATCAAGATAAAAAATAAAAAAACTGTGAGTGAACTTAGTAACGTAAGATGGAAGCGGCTATGACACATTAAAATTATTTTTATACAAGATGATTTTATTGAATGTTCCAACTCTAAATTCAAAAACATTTGTAATTTAATAAAAATTTATAATTTTTTAGGTGTACATGTACATATTTACATCGTATTACAATTAGTTTATTAGTAAGCCAGAGTAGGATGTTATTTCGTACCCTGCGTGGATCAGAAAGTCTACTACGCGAACTAGCGGTTGTACGGGCGTTTTGCTGACAGTTGTGGATTGTATATTTCCTTGGTTATTGATCTGATCAGCCAAGCGGAATAGTTTCTGGCTACTTGCCCGTCACGCGAACTCTGAATGTAAAATGTTTTGCTCGAATCGAACTCTTCTAATTCTAGATGATGGAATTATCATCGGTAACTATTTTATTTTATCGAAATAAACTTTTTATTATGTTGCTATTACAACCGAAGGATTTCCTGATATTAGGAGTCACATAATGCTAAAGATATTGATTGGTAAGGAAGAAGGGCGTGAGAACGAAAGCTATTCATACTCACGAAATGAGCATGATGGAGGCGAATTCCGAGTTACGGAATCGTAAAACTCTTATAATAAATGACCCAAAATTAATACTTAATTATACTAATTTTATTAATAAAAACTACCAATATATTCCCGTTAGCTGGAAACTTTTAATAAAATTTATAATATTTTGAAAAAAAGATTTATAACAAGAGGGATAATGCATCACAACGTCACCCCTATTGGGCTTATATGCCAATTGTCGCAGATCGGAAGATTGCCAATTCTGAGGTTTGTACTAAAACAATATAAAAATATTATTATGCCCTATACAACCATACTTTGATGGCATAGTACTATTATTCTATTTTTTTCTTTTATCGTCCTCATTCCATAGTTGCAAAATATTCTACAGTGTCCATTTTTGGCAAAACCTATGTACTTTGCCTCGATTATAGACCAAACCACCTTGTCAAATTAATATTTCGTGTTTCTTATTCAACACAGAATATTATGCTTTTTAATTTAATGTATTATATTTTTTCAATATAATGCTCCGTTTGAATTATGAGAAAGTGATTCATGAAAAAAACAAAAATAGTTCTCAAATTCATCATCGGGAGATGCTACAGGGGGAGTCCTAAATTGTTCTTATGCAGCCATAATTAATTACGATAGCGATCTTTAACGAGTACCAAACACTGTCTAGATTCGGAACTCCCGTTTAACCTCCTTTCCGAAGGCCGACATAACCCAGTATTTGTATTCCTTTTTTAAAAAACCCTAAAGTTACATACCGGGCCACGATCCCACAATCTTCAGCTTAGAAGTTGTTATGCTAACCACTTGCAATACATAAATGAGCATAACAATTTATTTAATTATTGGCAAAAATTTTCTTCCTTTTTCATTAAACTTATGTAAATATTGTATTCATTGAAGAAAAGGAAATTTTGTAAATTTTTGTTAATCAGACTCAGACCTCCAAAGAGGTAGGCTTTTTTTGTTCTGTAAAGGATGTATCAATAAAAGCTGTTATTATTATTATTTTTTTTTCTCGGTTTTTACCGGAAAATGGACCTACCCGGACATAAGTCGAGGGGTTAGGCTAGAGAATTAATTACAAATATTCATAACTTTTCGAACAATACCCGCAGTTCCGAGCAAGACCACTTTTTGCATTTCATCCAGATATTGGAATTAAGGTCCAATTTCTGTATGCTGCTTAATGTCATTTCTGGAACCAGTCCATTCGTGGATATAACCAATGGCAACACTTTTGCTTTATCAAACTTGTATAACTGCTTCAATTTTATTATTATTATTATTTTACCTCGTTATCTGTTGATCATATTGATTGTAAATAGTTTTGGTACTAGTATGTTTAAGGGCCTGCTGACATCAGCGCGCTCAGGTGTCGCTTTTCTTAACCATCTCCTACTGTTATAGTAGCCTTTGTATTGTTTTGTTATTGTTTATGTGAAGTTGAATGTGAATGTGTTTTTGATTATTTTCTTCAAATATGACTTGGAATTTGAAGAAGATTTTTCGCACGGTGAACGATGAAAAATCAGCTGTTAGGTTTCTTCAGGAGCTGTAGCGTAGGTCGAAACGTTGGCTATCAATAAAGATTTTCTGAAATTACTTGAGAATTTCATTCAGTGACCTCTACCCGGACCAATTTCTTCAACATAAAAAATTATCATATTTTAGTTACAAATTGTTATTTAATGAATATTCCTTGTAATAAATGTTTTATTATTTCTAATTTAATTTTGTCTACATGTTTCTCATTTATTTCATTTCCTATAAATCTGTTGTATCATAATGAAAGGCAATGCCTATTTAAAATTCATGCATAACCTGACAAGGTCCAAATAGTTGAGGTAACTGACACCTGAGCGCGCTGATGTCAGCAGGCCCTTAAACATACTAGTACCATAGTTTTATATTTTAATTATGAAGGGCAGAGGCCATTATATGCTTTTTTAGCTTTGTGGGCATATGACCTAAGCATGAAAAATCCACTGTACACATTTCCATAAAATCCACCTTTTATATATATTTTATTTATCACTAAGACAGTCTACCCCCCAGGACACCGGCTTTACTAGAAATATTAGAAATTGATGTTTAGTCTATATCAATTCAGCATCAAATCATCCAGAAATACTGTGGCATAACCATCCGTCATCTCAAATATCCTTTAAAAAAAATTAACCTATATATCAAACTATATTTTTCTATCTTTAGATTTCCTCTTAGGGTACTAAAATTTAGTATCATTGTAACTAGTAAAAAAAATTATCATAAAAATCATATCTTTTATAAATTATTCTGTAATAATAATGAGTCCCAGAAATTATTCAGTATTTTAATTCAGAAATTATTACAGATGTTCTACTTCTCATGTCCTAATGATTCAAACCATTTTAGTGAATTACTTTGACTCCGGGGGTTTAAATTCTAATTTCTTGGCTCTTTTTTCTATATTATTTTTGATATAACTCTGTGCAGAAGTCATAATGAAAAATCTCCTATTAAGGTTCTTTGAAAGTTAAACGGGGCAGAGCGACTGGTGGGTTCAAGCAGGATCTTAAAAATTAAACCCGACTTTCAGATACTACTCTTAGGCTGTGACTTCGTTAAAATTTATAATTCCATTTAAAGCAGTTTATATTGCATTAGAGGGGCAATTCCAAGCGAACTTTAAGCCCTGGCATGCCAACACAAGATTAAAGTGTTCTCTCTAATTTAGTTTTACCGTGCTCACCAACCGGGCGCTTACTCCATGTAAGGTTATATCGTAGGGATTATGGAGATGAGAATTACAGACATCTATAAATGAACGCATTTTACCTTAATTTTGAAGATGAAAGTGTTAGGTCACAGTCAGAAACCAAGAACGTAGAAAAGTAATGTACTGTTTACTGTGAGTCGTAGTTTAAAATACAAGATTAACAGAAAAAATATATTGTAGGGAGACTTAGGTAAACTTCAAAATAAACTCTTCAAAATAAAATATTACATTATAAATATAACAATTAATAAAAAAATATAATAAAATAAATTGTACACTAAAGATAGATTGACATAACAAAAGAGCTGAAATGAAATAAATAAAGCAATTTGAATTGATGCAAATACGTCATAAAAATGATGAATTTCAAACATTTTGTTCATGGAACTACGAAAGAAAGATTGAGTCCTACCATTTTACCTAGAAGAAAGGCAAACAATTGCTATATATTGTCGGCACTGAAGCGGGCGGCAAACATCATGGAGCCTTTATGGCCCAAGATGGTGGAGAAAGAAGAAAAGGGGAGCAAGCAAAACTAGGCGGAGGAAGGCACTCTTGAGATAGACCCAGAGAAGGAAGGAGGCACTCTTGAGACGAGGCCGGAGAAGCAAGGAGAGCTCACGAGATAGATCCTGAGGAAGAAAAGGAGGGAAGCAGAGAAGGGGAGCCGGCGAACGAAGCGGATGGAGATGTCGAAAGCGAAGACCGACCTGTTACCCAATCTACCCCTGTTCACAGATAAGTTTAATTTATTTCCTGTAACGTATTTTATGGCAATATATAGCAGCATCTGAATCATTAACCTTGTTTAAAATTGAATAAATAAACGATCCTTATTGTAATTCTTTTGGTGCTTACATACCCCAGATACACTATTAATTGATAAATAATATATTAAAGGTATAATAGATGAGTAAATTGGTAAACACAAGAACCGACCTTTGGAAAGGAACACAATTAAGATTAAGGCATATAATTAATAATTTGAGTACTCATCCTAGGAGATTCTGGCATCCCAAAATATCAACCAACATATTCAAAATATATTTAACAGTAGAAACATAGCACAACTAAGAATTACATTGTAAAAAAAAAAAAGGTCATTTTCCGTTGTTAAATTATAGCATCACCGGATGTAATTAACAATATAATAATTTTATTATTATTATACATTTATTCCAATAGGCATACACTTTTGGAATCCATTTTTTTTACATCTCATACCATCGCAAATGTATCTACCAGGTAAGGGTGATATTAATTATATTTATAATTTATAAATCCGGACAAAATAAGATTTCTGTCAAAAATACGAGATTTGACAGTATTCTTCTATAAATTTCATCTTTTACTTGTTTCAGTTTTGGTAGTTGGTTGTTGATTCTTTACTAGCATTACGAACTATATTATTGTGATATTTCACATTCTCGGACTAGGCATTTTGCAAATTATACATCGACCGTCTTTACCTTCATTAAAAATTACAAATACTGAGGACTATGAATATGTTTATTAAATAATTTGTGTTAGTAAACCTAATTATTGAGGAAATTTATGATCTCTTTTGTGAGCCTAATGTCGAACGATCCCTACTAAGATGGAATGTGGAGATATGGCCAGGCTGAGCGAGGAGGAAATACCAAACGTTTGCTGACGGAGGAGATTTGGCCGACCGCGACTGTTTGGGTTAACAAGCGAGGAACCTGGGAGTTCACAAATGGATGGCAGCAGCTCTCAACAAGGACTAATGGTGGAGGCTGATTGAGGAGGCCTGGACGCGTCAATATGTTGTTGAGCCGGATCAACAAAAATAAACCTAATTTTAAAAAGAAAACGAACACTGCAATAAAATAAAACCTCCTCGGTGGTTTCCGAGGTGTATCTTGTCAAAGATGATAAGACACTTTAACATTGGTGATTAGATATATTATAATCAACTGTTGCCGATAAATTTGAAAATAAATTATATATTTTTAATTACTTTTTGTGCTTCATGGGTCATTTATTCAGAATATAGTCAGAAATATATTCTAATAATGTTCTAGTTTTAGATGGGTACCATAGGTATTGACCCCTATTATTTTTTTTATTTTTTTTTTTATTAAAACGATATTCTTTATTTTCGTGGCCAATATTGCTGATTGGTTTAATGCAAACAAAGTCCAAATACATGGTTGCTAACCCTCTCAGGCCACCACCATCTAATCTTAGGTTGGAAGGATACACCTCTGAAAGCGTGAATAGTTTAGTGTATCTTGGTTCCCTAGTGTGTGCAGACAATATGCCCTGTCAGGAGGTTCAGAGACGAATAAGGACAGCAAACAGGTGTTATTTTGGCCTAGCCAATGTACTAAGAAGTCATTTGCTGGCAAAAAAATCTAAGATCGCTCTGTACAAATCTTTAATTAGACCTGTACTGACATACGCTTCAGAGACATGGCCCTTATCATGTACATATGCCATCAGCTTGCAGGTTTTTAAGCGAAAGATCGTTTGGACCTGTAGGGATGGCGCCCAGTACAGGCAGAGACACAATGTAGAGTTGTGCCACATTTACCAGGAGCCAGATGTGGTACAATTTATAAGGATCTCAAGGCTACGATGGGCGGGGCATGTTGCAAGAATGGACGGGGACACACCTATCAAGAGGCTACTCTTTGGGTATCCGGATGGGAGGAGAAGGAGAGGACGGCCACGACTGAGATGGGCAATTGAGGTCGAAGCCGACGCAAAGAAGCTCCTCAACTCCAGAGCTTGGCAGACCCTGGCGCAAGACAGAGATGAGTGGAGGTGTAGTCTTGAAGCGGCGAAGACCTGCATCGGGTTGTAGTGCCAGTGATGATGATGATGATGATGATATTGCTGATTTACTTATTATCCCTTTTTTTACTCGAAATTATCTAAACATCTGCTCGATTAATTAAACATTCTAGAAAAAAACGTCCCGGTAAAAAATACATAGGATTAAGTTAATTCACCACTACGGATTAAGTTGACTCCAGTAGACCGATGGGCCTCATTTATCTGGGTTAATTATCTGATAAGCATTGTAATCCCTTATCTTATTCCTTCCAATCTTTACCCTGCTCTACAAATCTTAACCTTAAATAATTATTGCCGACTCCTCTCTTACATTTATTTATTGAATTATTTTATAATTGTTATCCTTCTGAATGTCTATTGTTTATTCATCCAACTCCACTATTTGCTGCTATGGCTAATCGTACAATGGTACCTAATTTTGCCTATCCAGGTATAATTAGGCTGGGCATCTTTAACGATTAACTCACTTCGCAAAGGCTCGGGACCTTCAATTTACGCCCCCTCTGAAGGAAGACATAACTAAGCATATTTTACTCTCTTTACAAAATTCTAAAGCCATCTGTCAGGGCTGCGAACCCGCGATCTTTGGCATAGTAGGTTCTTAAGCCAACCACTTTACGACAGTTGAATGTATGACATCTTTCTTCATTTAATCATTTAAGGGTTCGAAGGTTTTCTTACTAAGGTTCACAAATATATGTGAACCTGGATTTTGAACAGTCTTTAAATACACATAAGTTAGATTTATATATAAGTAGAGTGTTGATTACTGAAAAACCTATCTTTTCTCTTTAAAAATAAAATTAATTATAATATTTTCTCACAATTGTATGACGTATCTAAACATATTGGGACACAAATCGCAATGAATGTGATATTTTTTTTATTATAAAAGAAAGATATTTTAGTAAATACAAAGAAATGATTTAGAACATAATTCCAATTTAGTTGAATAAACTTTATATTTAAACATTCTCTTCTTATATTAATAGATATGTTTTTATGATTTATTTTAATATATTATACTTTATTTTCGAATCTGAAGTGGGTCACTTGAAATTATCAAATGGGTACCTAGGTGAATCGTGGGCCATAAGTTGCCAACCCCTGTCCTAAATATTGCTGAGAAAACCTAATTTTAGGCCAAAGAAATCTTAATTAAAATTTTGTCAGAACTATCATGATCAAAGCACTTCCTTCTAAACAATAATTTTGTTTTTGTTTCAGCAACTCTAGGTAACGTCCTTAATCTTAACCATAACATAAATGCTCTGCTAAATTAATATTTACATATTAATTTATGTTACAGTTAGGTTATAATATTGCAGTTTAAACTTCATTGTGAAATTTAGGGGCTTAGGAGGATTTAGGAGGAGCTTTTATTCTATTAAATTGTTTTAGGAAAGTTAAATGTTTTATCTTAAAAGTTTAAATGTTTTACCCAACTATGTTACATATGATAACCAATAAACTATTGTTTTAGCAATCGTCTAAAAGTTCTACTTTATTCTGAACTACTTTTTAAATTGAAGTGGCTTATGATCCGATGTCACAGTAGAAGCCTTTCCTATCACATAACGTTGTATGACTATGTCCTATGACTATAAACAATTGCTTCTTTTATCGTTAAACATTCCAAATACATCATCTCTTTCTTCATTTAAGCAGGTGTCATTTTGTTAGAAAAATATCAAACTGGATGCAGAACACCATCTGGTTGTGGTTACTTGAGAACTGTACCCAAACCTGAACGGCTTACATCAACTTCAATTACTACATCTTTGTTAAGACTGTTGCTGTACAAAGATATATTTTTATATCTTCAAAACAAGATTCACATTCACCCGACCATTTAAATTCCTTATTCTGTTTCAATAGATTATTTAATGGAGCTAATCGTTCTTTATTATTATCAATGAATTTTCCGTTAAAGCTGATCTTTCCCAAAAATTGAGGAACCATTTTTCGTAATGTAGGAAGATGAAATTCTTTAATTTCAATTAAGTTATCTTTAATTGGATGAACTTTGCCATGTTCTGTCATCCGGCCTAAGTATTTCACCGACTGCTTAGCAAAACCACATTTTCCCGCTTTAGTTTAAGTCCTTCTTTCTTAATTGCTTCGAGGACTAAGCTCAAGTGTGCCTTAAAAGATTGTGCTTACGCAAAATACCTACCAAAATTCGTTGAAATATGTTTGGTGAGTTTTAAAAACCAAATGGTAAGACTTTCCATTGCCTATTTTTCTTAAATTGCAGCCTCAGGTAAGCGAGACTAGAAAGGCATCACGGAAACGGCAATGCTATATAGATATCCTTATCCCCCAGTCTCTAGTGCCTTATCGAATACGACTAATAGAATCTTTAGTCCGACCGAGGAGAGATAGGAGACGGAGTTTTATTTCGCAGGCCGTGGAAGCTGGAAGGAGAGAAGATCCGGTGTCTGAATATTCAATCACGATCGACCAGAATAATATTATGGAAATTTAATCTAGTCACCAATGTAAGCACTTTGTTTATCCCCTTTACCAGCTTACAATCCACCTTCGATCAACTTAACTGTTATTAACCATACCTCCGCTTAAGAAGAGATATTAGTTCTAAACTTGATCAATGCCAACTTGATCAATATAATATTGCTTTGCAAAATCTGTAGGTTGCTTAATTTTATATTTAAACTAGCTTTTGCCCGCGGCTTCGCTCGCATAGAATTTGGACTACCACATAAAGTTTCTTGACAGTGCTTTTTAACAATAATTTAAAATAATAAATAATTTAATTATTTAAATAATTTAATTTTTTTCACTATAGGTTACTCGTACAAAATTTCAGATGTCTAACTTCAAAACTGACGGATTCCATACAACCTTTGAACCCTTATTATAATAAGGGTGGAGTTATCCAAACTTCTTTCTTATTACATACAAAGGACCTATCTGCAAATTTCAAGATGCTAAATTCCTGATTTGCCTTTAATTATGTACTATAATGGATTCTCCACAATACCTCTAAAACTGTCGGGGGTGGGGAGGGGCACGTGCCCCGGTGGGCCCCCTAAATACGCGCTTGCTATAGCCCATATGTTATTCTGATGTATAGCCTATATTACTGTAAAGTTTCATCCAAATCCGTTCAGTAGTTTTTGCGTGAAAGAGAGACAAACATACAAACTTTCACATTTATAATATCAGTAAGATTAGTAGTATATCAAAACAAATAGTTTCACTCTTGTTCTTTCTGATATTTTAACAACTATGATCATGTTATTTTCCTTTAATTATGTACTATAATGGATTCTCCAAAGTTCCTATAAAACTGTCGGGGGGGCACCTGCCCCCGTGCACCCCCCCCCCCCTGAATCCGCGCTTGCTATAGCCCATGTGTTATTCTGATGTATAACCTATATTCCTGTAAAGTTTCATCCAAATCCGTTCAGTAGTTTTTGCGTGAAGGAGAGACAAACATACAAACTTTCACATTTATAATATTAGTAAGATTACTGAAATTTTTCTGATACATTAAGTTGCTTACTAAAATAACAGCTATGTCGGTTACATCAATGCCCCTCCCCAACTGTCAAGAACTCATACGCAGAACATTATGGAAAGTTTTTTTTTTCGTATCGGCATTTTCGGTTTACAAACACTTATTTTACAAAAAGGTCGACTTGTATAAAGGTATATTTATAGTTTATTAATCATTTATGTTACATTTGCATCTGCGCAGTATCGTATCCAACAAACACGATTTTTTTCCCTCCTAAATTCGCATGAATATGATATTTTTGAACTGATTAATGTTTTCAGAGCAGGTCTGTTGGTCATTATCTTTTTAATCTTCTCACAGGAAGTCCTGGTAACTGAGAGGAGGAAAGAGAAAGAACAAGAAGATTTTGGTGATGTGATGACAAGTGGGATGTTGTATATTTGATGTGAATATATGCTTTTATTTCGTTGTGTTGTGTCATTCGGAATAAACTTTGTTTGTTCATTTAAGGTCACTTTTTGCTGCTATGGCTAATCTGACGATGCTACTTGGGCTTAGTAGTTTGTTCAGCTAGCCACTAGACCACAGGTTGCCCCCTCGAAATAAACTTAGGAGCACCAACAATTTTTCTTAGAAATTTGGATTGTGTCATTGGTATCTTGTTTATATGAACGTGTTTTGCTGAGCCTAAAGTTCTTTTCCGTTTCTCCAATTAGGTCTTATTATAGTGTTGGAAATTAGTCGTTTGTTTTGTAAGTCCAGTGAATATAATTCGATGGAAAAAGTAAATAAATAGAAAAAAACTTGGTTTTCTGATAGGGTAGTTTGCAATAATACAATAGTATAGCGGTAATAAATTTAAATTTTATTTACTTCTATATTATTTTACATATATTGTTTTGTTTTTTCAGGTGAGTGCTTTTATACAACCACCAAGTTCTCTATGCATGTAAGTAGATTTGCTTTGTTTTTTCATTATTGTCAACAAATATTAATGGAAGGTAAGTCTAACAGTTCCATAAGATATCCAATGGACAAAATTCAGAACGGATATTAATCCTATTAATACGTTAAATGATTATTTAATACTTTTGTTTTACCATATAATATTGTTAGTTAATATTATTTACGTGCCTGGAACTCATAATCTGTTTGCATTACATCCTTCTGATTAAGGTTATCCACCAATTTTTAATCCTAATAACTTGATCTTTCTTCTTTTCGAAAATTTACTAATATCGAGAAATTATAGATGTAGAAAAATGCAACAATTTCGAGCCAATGTTGCTTCCAGCCTATTGGACCAATTTTTCAATAGAGGTAGTTGAAAGTTCCATGTCTTGTCAAAATTAAACCAGACGAGTTAAAAAAATAAATAAATTTGGTATGTATTGTTAATGCAGAGCTTTCCTGATGGAATGATGGAATTGAAATTCTTATATTAATCATTTGAAAATTTTTAAAAACTTGAAACTTTTTTTATTTTAACCTTTGTCATTATTTCCATAAAACTTTAGATACAAAAAACTCAAAATATTCCTTTATTAAAAAAAAAATTATATAAGTTAATCAAAGTAATAGCATTTATCAGGCATGATCCGTTTTTTGTTTTCTGTTTAACAGAATTTATGTTCATAAATATAATAAAAGTAGCTGAGAAATCATTGAAGTAGCTTGTACTTCTCTTATCGGGTGATTGATTGACTCTAATTTTTTTTGGGCACATTCCTCAAATAATCAAATAATAAATAAATTTTCATTATTCTAGAGCTACTAAAATATAATATTTTCTAATTTCGCATAAAAAAAATAATTTCATTTCTATTCCACTTTTAGTTGCAATAGTCATGAATAAGTAACTGAAATTAATATTTAAAAAGTTATGATATTAAAATAAATAAGTTGAAACAAATCTGATTACCTCAGTCTAAATATTTACATATTCAAAATTTTTTTTTTCTTATAGTTATAGTAACGAGACCAAATTTACTTGATTTTGGATATATTTATCTATCTTTAATAATAATAATTAAAAATATTAATATCAATTAATTGTATATAATATTAATAATAAGATGGTATATATGGGGGATAAAATGGTCCGGGTGGAGGTAGAAGTGAATTTTTAAGACTATAGAACATGACCCGACCCCCATCCATTGAATTTAAATGGTAGCATACTTTATGAATGAAAATGGTCGAAATGATAAATGATACAAGTATAGCTCTGTAAGTGATGGTAATAGTGCACAGATACTCTCACCTTTATACTATTTAAAAACTCTTATTCATTCTATGCCTAGAGATCATGATATAACGGAATACCCCCTACCGTTCCCGCCCTTAGATGGTAGACCTGGATTGGGGTGTGAGCTAAAATGTTACCCTCCTGGTTTCATGGGACATAGGGTGATAGATAACCTGTCTCTCTTAAACTTCATATGTCACGGAACTTACACAAAGATCAGTTGTTCTTCTAATTCATAACATATAAATAACATCATTTGCATCATCTATGGTTTACACAACGACACGGTTGGTACTGGATTTATAATTAGATAAGTCACAGCTGGTACTTGACAGGATTCATGGTTAGTAGAAGGATAATTTTTGCACAAAGGTGGATGGAAATGAAATGGAGGAGGATCTACATATCTAATTGCTTGAAGATGGTATTGTACCTCCAGGGGGAGATGACTTCCGAAATACCGTTCAAAAACTTGAGATTGAGTGGTTACAGTGTTCTGAGCATTATAAGTCCAAGTTACCTAAGAACGGGAACTCTAAAGTTTGTATCGTAGTGCTTGTAGAATTGCTGAATGTGATTTTTTGTTTATAGTATAAAGACGCGATGCCTGAGAATAAATAACTATTCCTCCAATTCGTTTCAGCATGGCTACCTGTACAAAGAATACCTTTGTCATTTCGATCATCTATTCATTTAATGAAGAGCGCTAACAGGGCTCAAGAGTTTGATTACCAGAAGAACAATCCTAAATCGAGGTTAGGATGTAGTTAAATATTTCATCGATTTACATAATGGTGTCTATCTGGAGGAGGAAAGTAATACTGATTGAAGCAGTACTCTGTATGTCAAATGAAAAAAAAAATTGTTCTAGAATGCTTTTTTTCCGACAGTTAATTAAGATAACTAAGGCAGCTCTAATCTAAACAGGAAAACCACGATAGATAATATCGTCACCATATATAATTTTTACTCTGCTGTACCGTATATCATTTCGACACATTTTGGTGATACTATAAATAATAATATAATAAGCAGTAAGTGCAAAAATTCTAAGAACATCAATCCGGAATGTGCATAATTTCTTGTGATTTATTTTTTCAGTATCGGTTTTTTCTTTTCTTATTTTTCTTGGTTAACAATTTCTTCTTTAATAGTTCATATGTATGTATATACTTTTTTCTGTTTTACATAAAACGTTTATAATTTTTAAAAAAAGCTGGACTAAAAGCTTTGTAATTAGATTGAAACGCCAGTTTGTGGTAGTAAGTAAAATTTTAACCATAACTTAATAACCAACGGGCGTTGATGACCTGGATGTTTTACGCCCCTAAACCCAAGAAAACAAACAATAAAATTTTAACGACACTTCTTGTACTTATCAATATTTAGTAAAGCAATAATGTATTAATTAATAAAAAAAATCTATATAAGCTAAAAATATTCTCAAGTTTCCGTTTAAAGGGATCAATATAATGCCCCATTCCAATGGAAAAACCTAATAAAACGCCCTCATTAAACACGTAACCTTAAACTTCTAAGCTTATACAGCCGTCCTTGTTATCTCGAATAATGGTACTGCAATGAAACCTTATCATCTCAGATTGGGAAGGATCCCTCCAATCTTGCTATTATTAACACAAATTCCCTGACTTATTTAAATATGCAGTTATGATTTTGCTTCGCGGGTAGTGAAAGTAGTAGTGCGTGGTAGTGCATTGGGATGCCACGAGACGGCGCTGCCATTGCGATCAGCTGACCAGTGGCTGCTTGGCTTGGTACCAAGCCTGGCCCTCCGCTGTTTATTTTCATGTTGGGTCATGTTCAGTTGATCTTCACCAGTCTTCAGTGCAGGCCGTTGTTGTGTCCGTATTCAAACCTGATTAGTTCGCATGTCTGCCAGTCCGGGCCACGTCGGTGCGCCCTAAAGGCATCGTAAGTAACCTCAACCAAATGTTAACTCTCTACCATTTGTGATATTCTCTTCCTCTTTCAAATCTCTGTGTCTATATTTTCAGTGTTAGAGTTCTTAAAATAATATTACATAAACACAGGAAGAGTGTTCTAATCAGTTTTAGAAGATATCTTACAATTCGGATTCAAGTGTTTTATCAACTGGCTCTGACAATAAACTGGCACCTTACAGATAAAAGATATCGTACTGTCAATTGTACTTTGAGTCGTTTGTAGGATGTGTTATTAGTTTAGTGTGGTGTTGAATTAGTGCAAGGAAGGACCATGTCGACCACCAAGCTCCAAGCGAAACCTGTCGCAAGAAGGATCAGGAAAATAAGCAGGGTAAGTTAGCAAGTGGCTACTTCAAATTTTTTTTAGTAGAGCATTTAATTAATCAAATTTACATTATAAAAAAATGAAACCACATTCATAAACCGAGATAACAAAAACTTACTGTTTAAGTTAGAACGTTACAATTATTTTAAACGTATCGTAATAACTGTATGAACTATTTTAGTAAAACAACATTGGTATTTATGTTAGAGAGGAAAAACATTGGTATTTTTTTATTAGTTCTAATTATAATATTAATAATTTAAATTTAGTTTAATCTTGAATAAATAATGTTTTTATGTTTGTTTCATCATTAAAGTTAAATAATGCTACTTTAATAAGCAAATAACTGAATAAATAATATATTTCAACGTCCATAAACCACTTTATCTGATGTTGCAAAATGGATCCGTTGAGCTTTTAAATTTTTTTCAGTTTATAGAAGAACAAATAGTAATTTTGTATAGAATACATAATAAACATATACAATTATGTACTGGTCTGTTGATAAACATGGTCATTTTATATTAACATAGTTCCTAAACATACTTTTCTCACTCTCAATCAGTACTAAAAATTATCAATGGACAGAGCTCCCAAGCGTTTTAGTGATAATACGTACAGGTTATGTTCGGTTAGGCCGTTGATAAACCAGCGATTTATATTCTGCTGTTCAGCCCTAACACCGCAATATAATTTCCTCATAACACAAGCCTGTTTACATTTCCAGATTACTTTAGTGTAATTTATGTTTTAATATTTAGCTGTTTTATTGAGCTATTGACCTAGAAAGTTTGCATTGCAACTGGTTCGAAATTACGAAATGAACAGACAGGTTTCTCGTGCGAAATGCGTTAGCAAAGCTCAAACTAATTATGGCGGTATTTGATTTCTCTTACTAGATATTATTACTCAGTTTTTTATCTTTTTTTTATGATTTAATTTTAATATTTTTTAAATGCCGATGAATATTACGCTTTCTTAGTCTCCCATTATCCGAATTTATAAAAAAAAAATTACGCTGTTAATAACTATTGTAGTTTATTTTTTCAAAAGCCATTTATTTTGAAATTTGTCATTTAAAGGGTAAATAGTTAGAATATAATATAAAATATTAAATATATTGTTTATGCTTGAATTTTGTTTATGATCTTAAAAGATATTTAACATTCAAACTAACAATACAAGAAATTTATAATTTATAATAAATTAAGACATTTATAATTTATAAATTAAGAAGCTTATCTTTAGGTATATATTTAAAAATAATTATTAAAAAAACTATTACGAATAAACATTGTGTAGGTATTTTTGAAGAAATTTTTTGTTGGTTTGTTGACGTAAAAATGATATAAGATTGTTACTGCTAGAATTACTACTTAGTTAATACTAGAATTTTGTTATCAGAACTAATATAATAATAACATTTTCAATTTCTTTTAAGTTGTTGTTTTTACAATTTTTATTAATGCTATATTAATGTGGGTTCGATAATTACAAAAAATTGAGGTTTTTAGTTCTGTCGAAATAAAAATATTGATACTTATACATTAAGGCTATTTCTTAATGATAAGATAAAAAAACGTAGTATGGAAAACTACAAAAAATAACTCTATAAATATTTCGTTGAAAGCCACATTATGGTTGTCATGGACATGATATGGCTGTTAAACCGAATTCGTTTTCACCTTTTTATATGGAAATATCAGTATAAATCATAGAGCCTTTAAAACATATCTGTAACTGCTCATTAACTTGTATATAGATGTCTTTTGATTATTATTAGTGTATTAAAAGTCCTCCCTACATTTGTAAAATTACTATACAAAAACGTTAACATTATACAATTGAGTGAACTATGAACTTATAGTTATGATTAACCTGATAAATAGTATTTACCTCTGAATACATGTTAATGAATTAGGTTAGACAAATCTATTGTTTATTTTTATATGTAATCTATTCGTTTTGTTTAAAAACTAGGTGTTAACGAAGTTTGTTTGTTCATTTAACGTCACTTTATGCTGCTATGGCTAATCGGACGATGCTACAGTGGGAGCTCTAAATTTTGCCTATCCAGGTTTAATTCGGTTTAATAATTAGGCTCGGGACCCCCCTCCGTTTAACGTCCCTTACGAAGGACGGCGTAACTAAGGATTTTTTACTCCCTTAAAAAAATCCTAGGCTACCTGCTGGGCTACGAACCCGCGATCTTGGGTTTAGTAGTTTGTTACGCTAACCACTAGACAACAGGTGTCGGTGTTAACCAAGTGTTCATCTATATTTAATTATTTAATATATTTTATATATATATATATATATTTCACTTAAAATTTGGTAATGAAAACAAGTGCTGAAGTTCGATCCAGTACTGTATTTTATTATTTTTAAAATGCCAATGTACATAAATCTTAAATTTTTTATAGCTAGCGAATGTCTAGTTCTACTTCATTTAAAAATATTTATGTATCACCTTGTTCGTCGTTTGGTACACATTCATATATTATATAAATAAAATTATCCAGGTATATTTTCATTTTTTTTGTCATAATATATCTAATAATTTTCGGACTGCATTAATAAACTCGATTGTTCAAACTTACAGCTAAGGGAATAATGATCTTCTTTAGTCCCTAGGTGCATAAGTAGCTGTTAAATCCTTTTAATTTGTTCTACTTAAAATGCATAGTATAGCTAAGAAAGATGTGATAATGATGAATCTACGGTCATTGAACTTAATGTTAACTTTCTCAAAGCGAAATTTCCCTTGAATAATGTACTGTCTAAATGAATTTCAGTTCGAAGTTTTAGTGATGCTATTAATTTTGTATTTGATATTTTTTTTTCATTTTTTACAATAAATTGTTTTTTTACTTGTTTATAATAAATTTATAAATAAATAAAAATACATATAAACAGTATACAATTCTAGTATTTTTCTTTTTTATTTATTTAACTTACCTCTCATCTTAAACTGAATCAATGGCAAATTCATTAAAATTTTTTACTCCCAGTTTTTTACCTCTAGCCGGACCATTTTCTTCCTCGTATATATAAAGCGAACAAATAAAGTCAAAATATTCAACAGATAATATTATAGTAACAAAAACTTTTCATCATTAAACTTTTATTTTAGTTTTAGATAAATCAGTAGTCGAATTCTTTCATTTTAGATGCGAGATATAGAATTTGTTACTGGCAATGACGTAAAGTAATTTTTGACCTTGAATTTTGCAAATTAACATAAACTCTAATACTCAAAAACTCAAGTACGGCTACTTACAAGAACGCAAGATGAAAAAAGAAAAACGGAATTAAAAATAAAGACTTAACAGTGTAAATTAGAAATAACTCTAAACTTTACAAGTCATTCAACATTGAAAAGACCTCGAACATTGCAAATAAGGTAATAGGTTACACCGTTTAATTGATTATGTATATCAACTACTGTAAATTTAGACATAATATTACAATATTTAAACAATTTTAACATATACTAATGTGGTATTCATAACGAATCGTGTAATTAATAGTAACAGCTACAGTAAGCAAGTAAGAGATGAAGTACAAAATTAAACTATTTAAGAGAATATTAAACAAAGTTCAAATATTTTAAACAAAAATACTCTAAAGTAAATGCATTTGTAGCTAATGAGTTCCCCGAATCGCCCGCATTTAAGAAAAATTAATTGTTACATTGTACTACATTTAAGGTTCGATTTGTCGATTGGATGCTGTGGCCTTGAAATTTTTCTCACTCAAACAATAAAAAGCATTTTGAACTAATAATTAAAAAACAACTCCTTATAAATTAGTTTCGAAAATAATTCATTTGATTTATATATCTATTTTATTAATGCAGTATGAGTGAGAATTGGAGTCTAAAGTTATGTTGTGTGTTTATGTTACTATCTATAGTAATAATATTATAGTATTTTCTATTATATTCCATTAGCATATAACATCCTACTCTAGAATGTCCAAGTTGGCATTATACTCCTTGACTGTTGGTGATCCACATCCAGTCTGCTTTGAAATTTTTATTCCCTTTAAATGTTCTGTTATCCTTGAAATCTAAGAGGTATTCAATGTCATTCCTTCACGTTTAAAATTTGACTTGTATCTCTTTTATATTTAATTCAATATAAACCATCATCTTTTAAAGTTTAACAAAATAACGTTAATTTTTAAAATTCCTATAATTTCTGTTTATGTATCCTGTTACATCCTCTATGGTACCGCATTGTTCGTATAGTTTTTCTGTTTTCTTTTATTCTCATCACTGTTGCAAAGGCTGAAACGTTAGCTCGAATAAAATAAGTTGGACTTATTTTGTTTAATTTATTGTCTGCATCCCCTGACCATTTTACATTCGTAAATAAAAAATTTATTTATAAATCACCGTTTCGGTATATTTGTAAAACCATCTATATGTTATATCCCTAAGGGGCATATTGGGAAAATTTATTTCAATCAAATTTATTATTTATCGTTCCAAACTTTTCCTTTTTGTTTACTTTTTCATAGATGAAATTTCCTCTGAACCTTATTAAAAGCTTGCGCACCTCACGATGGCGATCCTTCGACTTGGATGTACTATGATAACAGAATGTCCATTCGACGGACACTGGAGATTTATGTCGGCCCAAAGACTATTTGTCCATTGACCAGGAGGAAATTGGTTCCCGAAGGCTTCCGTAAACAGATTGGCCCTTCGCTCCTCTACGGAATTTTCCTTGTTGATATTTCTGTTGTTTTGGTCGCCGCCCAACAGCGGATCTTCGAGGACGAGGCCGCGGTAATGTTTAAATATCGAGGGTATCGCGGTTCTGTCATTGAGACGTCTCGGGCCTGTGTTCTTCAGATATTTTTGATTTTTTTCTACTATTGTTATGGCCTCATCAATCGTATTTCCATAATCGCAAGGCTATGTTATTGCGGTCTCAATAATAAAATTAATATTATGCAATAGACAATTTTTTTAATATCATTATTCATATTGTCTAACCTATTTTAATTAGTAAACTCGTGAAAATGAAGGAAAATGGTTCACCAATAAATAGATAAAAATTGGTACTTGTTATCGAAAAATAAAAATAGGTAGGATGTTACGATTATAAAATTAATTCTATTCTGGAAAAATTTTAAAAAGATAAAAATTGATTCTTCATATTTCAAATATGAAACATTTATATGCTAATTAGATTTGTAATTCCCATGGTATGACGTTGCAATTAAAAAATTAATTTCGTTTTGAAGATTTCTTCTTTGATTTCTGTAACTCCATTGTTTAACTTACATTAGATTAGTGTGTGCGTAAAAAAATAGCTAATCTTATAGTTTATTAACAAATAGATTAAATTGATTCATGTTATTGAAGTAATATGATATATCTACAAGCCTGGTGAATAATTCGAAGTTCGAATTTTTATCAAAATGTGTTTCTTGTACTTGAGATAGCGGAATCGTGTTTATTCTTATTGAATAAGAGGCTAATTCAGACATTGGCTTAAAACAGCTTCAAGCAGTGCACGTGAGGTATAAATAATTGAAATATATACGCATTCACTAATTAAAATATGTTTTTTAATGATCAATTGATATATTTTGAATAAATAGATATATAAATTAATAATGAAAAAAAAACATGTGTTGGTAGCTGGATGCTACTCTTGTATTGTAACTCCATTTCAAGATAAAAACTAGGTTAATGACTCGATTCCGCTTCTCTCAATATATTCTCAATATACTCTCTCTCGACGAAATTAGACTTAATTAAGTATTCACTATTAACTAAAAAATTAATAATATAAAATGTTATCGCTAAATTCCTAATCTGTCATAATGTAATATGCTGTACTATTTTACGTTATCTGGTTTCACTTCTAGAGAATCGTTATTTACCGCCTTAATATTAGTTTTTGGAGTGTTTTACATATTACATGTTTATTTTTACTGAAGTTGTTTTCGTCGTAACAGTATAATTTCAAGTAGCTTTATCAAGATTTAAACAAGATTATACAAAATTAAATTTAAAGTCGTTATAACTGGTTACTGAGTTTTTTTTATTACGCTGTATCTTGATTAATTATATGAGCTATTTACATTGTATTTGTTTGTTTTTTTACTTCATTTGAACTGAATATAATATTTAAAAAATTCATTATCTTTATCACTTTTATCTGAGACCCTAGTTTTCTTTAACAGAACTGTTTTCTAAAGCTGTATAACTTCTTTAGTCGATTCAGGCGCTTAAAGAATGCAAAAAGTAATAGTTCAAAATGAGGTATTATTTCTGACTCGATTAATTATCCAAATTCATTAAACCTTAACAATAATTCAGTAAGGCTGTGGCACCATCGAGCTCTCCTAGCCATTATCAGTTAGAAATGATGGATCGATTTTGTCGCACCAGTGAACTTAGCTATACGTGCCTCTGACCGACCATTTTCCTATTTTGATAGGCTTTATCTCTGGCCACCGATAAGGCGCAATAACAAAACTCTCTGAACCGCCAATATTACCCCTAATGTCGCAAAATGTTTATTGGATTTATTTTATAAAAAATTCCACGATAAACTCGATTTGAAATAAAAAAGTGGAAGAAATATTAAATTATTAATGAAACAATAAAAAAATTAATAGGTATAAATATTTGCTAATAAATTAATTTTTAAGATTATGTGATTATATATGTTCTAAGCAGCTAATATTTTTGGGTGTCAGAAGTAATAAAATGTAAGTACTAAGTTGTTGTTTATTCATTCAAGGTCACTTTATGCTGTTATGGCTGATGAAATGGCTATCCATCCTATTTGTGATTTTAGACTGTTTATGAATTTCAGATAATTGTTCTATTAATTATTATTTAGATATATTTATTTCAACTAGATATTTTGAAATTTGAATTGGAAATTCAGTCTGAAATTTCAATTTACTTTAAATTGAAATTTGAAGTAAAGAAACCTAACTTTAATGTTTAAATGTGTTTTGATTTTATTATATAACCTTATAAATGATCTACATCTTAAATGTATTATATATACTGCTATGTTTCTACTCTTAAATATATCTTGAATATATATATATATTGATATTTGGGATGCCAGAGTCTCATTTATCATGAGTACTCAAATTATTATTTATATTCCTTAATCTTATTTGGGTTCCTTTCCAAAGGTCTATTCTTGTGTTTACCAATTTACTTATCTATTCTACCTTCAATATATTATTTATAACTAAATAGTGTATCTGGTATGTAAGCATCAAAAGAATTACAATAAGGATCGTTTATTCATTTAATTTCAACAAGGTTAATGATTCAGATTTTAATAATATATATATAAATAGGATTGCCATAAAATACATTACAGGAACTAAACTAAACTTATCTGTGGACAGGGGTAGATTGATTTACCGGTCGGACTTCTTCCTCGACATCTCCGCCCGCTCTTCTCTCTCGGGGTATCCGTCTTCTTCCTTCCGGCCTCGTCTCCCGAGTACCTTCCTGCTGTGTGTCTCTCCCTCGAGTCCCTTCTTCAGCCTCCTATTTCAAGAGTTTTCTTCTCTCCCCCTCTCCTTCCTTCTCCACTATCTTGGACCATAAAATCATAAGGGGACCAAGGGTCTGTTTATTGTCCCAAACATATTCCCTTTCATGTGTCCCGACATGACACATTTTCCCCCCTCAGCATCCCTTTCATGGTGCCGCCTGCATCAATACATAGCATTATCCCTGGGTTTCCGGGAAAAAAGAAAAGAGGTTAAACAAGGAGAAACTTCTTTTCTTTTCTAAATATTAAAGTGTTCTAATTTTTCAAAGGATATATATAGTTTTATGGCAATACCTTACATCTTTACAATTATGCAATTATTTACAAATAATTTGTTAGAAGATCCTTACAAGTTTACTTATTGTTATATGTTTTACAATACTTTACTTACAGAGTTTTGTTATATACATCGGTAATGAACTAGAATTAATAATTGTACATGATAAAATGAGTTAAATATTCTTAAGTAATATTACGTGTCACACTTGTGTTTACTATACATATTTCAATATTAGATCTTACCGTAACAGAGTACAAACGCTTGTTCTTCAAATGGTCTATTTTAATTAATTGTTTCAATATCTAAGTTGATGGTTAAACTGGATAACAAGGGGAATACCTAATAACCTTACATGAACAATAATACCGCTAGTTTTGTTTAAATCAATAGTATGAACTAGTTGAACCTAGCGTCTATATGCATTCTTATTAACATACTTCAATATCATTATTCAATAGTTATAGAGTATACCGGCTTATTATTGTAATGTTGAATTATAGTTAATGGTTCTAATACTAACTATAATAATAAAAATGTCTAACAAGGGGATACCTAACAAATCTTATATAAACAATAATACCACTAGTTTTATTAAATTAGTTGCATAGCGCAGGCTAAACCTAGTGTCCTGCGTCCTAACACGTCTCAATATTATTATTTACTAAATTCATAAACGGGTATACCTCTATCTTTCTGACAATTACTTTTACTTTTATGACAATTTTTACCTTCACTATAATATTATAATTTGTATACATGATTAAGATTAATATTGATAATACATAAAACAATAGCTATAATATACAAAAAATATCGACTGTACAAAAAGGTTTGAATCTTATCTTTTTTTGATTGCCAGTTCGGCCTCTTTTGCCTTCAATATTTGGTGCCTAGCAAGTGTACCCTTATGGTACCTGATAATTTCCACTACCCTTGGCAAAAATATTTCACCACCTGTACAGCGGGTTCCTTTGAACCACAATACCATTTGTAGAGGCGCATGCCGCCTATGCACGTGTGAGTGTGACCCATATAAGTTCTACCTGCTCGCCCTAAACTCTTATCTTTTACATATTTTAATGGTCTTGCATTTTATGGCGTCCATTAGTAATGGTAAAAATATTTAAACTTTATACACTATTATTACAACAATTTCTAATACTATTAATATTATTTACAAACAGTTGACTATTCTTATTTACATACAATTTTCGAATCGTTCTGTCATTTACAAATAATCAACTACTCTTTTAATCAATATCTAAAATCAAGAGACATTCCCTTTCGTTAAACAATATTCCATCCGGCGGTACATATTAAAACCTTTTTCTTTTTCACTTGGCCCCTGAGGTAATTTCGGATATCTGCAGTCCCATAGAGAATATTTTGTATTCCCATATCATTCTTCATGATTAGTCCAAACATTATTAAAATGTTTATATTTTCTTTCTTTATATTTTCTATCCCATGATTATATATTTCATAACATTTTTTCTGATAAAAAGTGCAGTGTACACTAGTTGCAGCTAATTGTTTTACTTGTGGTCTAAACCACAAAATGAGATCTAATCGATATATTTTCTCCACTTTTACCATTGTTCCTTGATTTTTCCTTGGCTCTTAGCTAGATGTGGCGACTTAAACTTTAAAACTTCTGTGTTTAAAGATTCCCTGTGTTTATAAACCGTCAGTGCAATATTTTCACCTGGTTCTACTCTGTTTATTGTTTCGTGTAGAGACACGAATTCCTTAAAAGATTCTCCATACAAATTTATATCGGCGACCATTTCAATATTATTTCTAGATTTAGGACTGTCCTCTTTGAGATCTTCCACCGAAGTGTCCCCTATTTCACATTGGCCATCTGGCATTTCTACTTTACTTGTCGAAACTAAACTATTATTTACCAAATCATTATTATTGTCCTTGGAAGCTATATCTGTGAATACTTCACGATCATATCCAGAATTAGGGCTGTTTTCTTTGAAATCTTCTTCAATCGCAATGTCTCCTATTCCACATTGGCCTTCTATTGGCATTTCTTCGTTTCTTGACAATATATGATTGTTAAAGTTTGTATTTTCACTTATTAGTCTGCTAGATGGAGGTACTTCAGCATCAGCAAGGTTACCCTTCATTAAATTAATCTTACAGTCCCTTGGATCGTCATAATTACTAATAGGTCCCTCAAAAGAGCAATTTTCTTTATTGATTACTACCTCTTCTTGGTTTATTTCCTTCTTCTTTATTCCTTCTACCCTGTCCGTGTTCTTATCCATACCCTCTATCCTTTTGTTTGTTCTTGCATCTATATCTTTCACCACATTATCCATCTTTTTTTCGATGTTTTCCCTGAATTCCTTTAACTCTTTCTTATTGTCTTCCCTCATTTTTTTTAACAAATTCAATAAAGTAGACTCCATTTTGAATTTAAAAGTTCGAATCACCCCACGTGGAAAAAAAATAATAATAATAATCAACTATAATTATGTCACTAGAAAAAGTTAAGAATCAAAAAATTCTATCTATTAATCTGATTTTAATAGATCTATTAAACTATCTATTAAACCGATTTGATTTTAAAACCATTGAGAACATAAAGTTAATAAAGATAAATAATCAAACAAATTCTAATAAGTAAATTGGATAGTAAGTTCCCCACAAGCTGGATGCCATTTATAATGCTATGTTTCTACTCTTAAATATATCTTGAATATATATATATTGATATTTGGGATGCCAGAGTCTCATTTATCATGAGTACTCAAATTATTATTTATATTCCTTAATCTTAATTGGGTTCCTTTCCAAAGGTCTATTCTTAGGTTTACCAATTTACTTATCTATTCTACCTTCAATATATTATTTATAACTAAATAGTGTATCTGGTATGTAAGCATCAAAAGAATTACAATAAGGATCGTTTATTCATTTAATTTCAACAAGGTTAATGATTCAGATTTTAATAATATATATATAAATAGGATTGCCATAAAATACATTACAGGAACTAAACTAAACTTATCTGTGGACAGGGGTAGATTGGGTTACCGGTCGGACTTCTTCCTCGACATCTCCGCCCGCTCTTCTCTCTCGGGGTATCCGTCTTCTTTTTCCGGCCTCGTCTCCCGAGTACCTTCCTGCTGTGTGTCTCTCCCTCGAGTCCCTTCTTCAGCCTCCTATTTCAAGAGTTTTCTTCTCTCCCCCTCTCCTTCCTTCTCCACTATCTTGGACCATAAAACCATAAGGGGACCAAGTGTCTGTTTATTGTCCCAAACATATTCCCTTTCATGTGTCCCGACATGACACATTTTCCCCCCTCAGCATCCCTTTCAGGGTGCCGCCTGCATCAATACATAGCAATACATATAGCTATAGTTTTCGTCATAAGACTATAATTTTCAAAATAGAGCACCTGAAATATTTGGAGGAAGTCGGTCTCTTTTACAATTTTTCTCGAGGCTGGAGTTCATCCTGGCACAGCGATCCTAGAAAGTACGGAATAATTCTTGAATAACGATTGCAGTGAATCGCTTTAGTAACTGAGTTACTTCTTTCTTCTTTTTTTTTCTATCACACTACTCATTTAATAATTTTACCAGTCATTAATATTATAACTATCATGTTAGGTATCTGTATATTATTAGATTGGTTTATGACAGCCATCGTATGAGGAAACGTTACAATATGGTTCATATCCATGGGCTAAATTAAAAAAAAAATGCATTGCTTTTCATTCTAGCAACCGTTAGGTAAATAATTTGTTATCAGTGTGACATTGCTCACCTGGGATCATATTAGATTATTCAATGTTTAAAAATAGTGTAGAATGCAATGCTTGAGTTCTTGCGATTAGTCATTTCTTGTCGGTTTTTATTTTTATTTATTTTGGTTGTTTTAATATAATTTAACCTATCTTGATTGATGTGTGTTTGTATAACTTAAAATTGTTTATTTTAATTTGGGCGTTTCCGATCCTTTGAATAAACGAACTATCTTGTTGTAAAGAACTTTTTTTTTCGTTATAATTAAAAATTTGATTTAATTAAATCAGTTATGCCAACATCAGAGATAAAAATTTACAATATAACATAACATAAGAGATAACAACATTCTAGTCAATCGTAAATTTCTTTGTTTTATATTTTTATCCACAACTGTCGAGTACAACAGATTGACTATAAGCTTATTACCTATCAGTAATATTAAAGCAAAACCACATGAGAGGGATGAAGAAGAACAGTAGCCAGCGATACCTCTCTCGTGGCTTGATTTAATTTCCTATGATAACAGATACCTCATCCATGTTCTTTTCTAGTCTCCTCCTAGTGTTCTCGTGGGCATTTTTTCCGCCCATGGGTTTAATTATTCTTGAAAAGTTTGTATTTGTCGATCGAGTTTTGTTATGGGCATACCATGTTAGTATTGGATAAGTATTGTATCTTAGATTGAAAAGTTTAGAGTCGTTTTCTGCGACTCTCTTTAGCGTTACCGTAACTTTGTTTCAGGTCTAATCTTGTTCTAATTAGTAAGTGTGCGTTTTTGGTTTTTGTCGAGATTCTTATTTCGAGTTTTTTTTTAATAGTGAATAAATTAAATTGAGTTTAAGATTATTTTTAGTTTAGCTCTATTTTTTTTTTTGTTTGGGATCCAATGTCATTCTCCTATCGAACGTTAATCCCCAAGGTATTGTATTTTGTCTGTCTGTTATGCCCGGATAGGGAAAGTTGCACGTCTTACAGTAAAAGTAATGTATTGCGATTTTTCGTGGCTCAGTCTTATCTTCCATTGTACGCACTACATGTTTAACTTTTGTAAGTTACGTTGTAAGTTTAGTCGGAACTTGTGGATTGCCCCGTAAGTTATGTACGATAGCGGTGTGAGTTAGATCCCTTGGCAACACCTGCCCAATCGCAATTTTAATAATTAAATAAATTCAAATTGTGATAATTATTTCTGTTGTGAATAAATGGTGGCTTGTTGACCACCTCGATGTTGTATTGGCTGAAGATCTCTTTCTACCACGTGACTCTCGCCGATGATTCTTTTAAATTTCCCACCCACAGAAGTTGCACTAACTTCTATAACTAACACACCAAACTTCTGGGACGGTGGTCTGTGTGGATTTTAAACCGTTTCCTGTTCAATCATATTTAACTCTAGAAATCATTTAATCTAACCTATTTAATAACAACTACAAAATTACTATAAACTAAGTACCCATGGGCGGTAGATTTATACATTTTATTCTACTTTATATAATTATTTATAGTTTTAAATAACATTCTTTAAGTCGAGATAATCCTAAATTACATTTTTTACGTTATAATACCTTACAATGCTATTTTTTTTTTTTGTCATCATCATAAAAAATATAGTAGTTTAATGGTTAAAGTTTAATAGTTTTTTATTTCGTACATAAAATTATCCTAATGTTCCAAATAATAAATAAATGTTTTTATATTTTCTACGCCCTTTGATTTAATTTATTTTTGGTGTTTTAATTTGAATATAAGAATAAGGATAAGTTGATTTTTGCCTATTTAATTGTTCGACTCTTCTTGGATTCGATTATAAGTTCGTTTATAGCACTTTAAAGTGCAATAAATGATTATTTTTATGATAGTTTTTATAATTATTTAAATCATCACACTAAATATTCAACAGTTTTTTATAATATCAAACATCACTCGACAGTTTTTTCTTGTCGGTCGAGGTGGAAAGAAAACTGGAAACTGGATTGTACAGAAACCTATCAATTATGAGGTGCCCCCACATTGATCAAAGAGAAAAAATCTATGTTAATTGTTAATAAAGTGAATTTTTTAATGTAGGTTGCGTTTTGAAAATTTTAGAGAAATATGGTGAATTTAAAGAATTAATGCGCAGAGCATACTAAAATGACTGACGCTGACCATATGCTTTAAAATTAGCCGTGTGATATATTCATTAAATTTATTCAGCTTTTTTACTTATTTTAAAGTTAATAATTATTATCACACCACGCGTACCACAAAAAGTGCGTGAGACCGTTACTATGCTATTGTTGGAAGCACAATAGTTCTTAGCGAGGCACATTTTTCAAAATTCAATAACCGGTTTGTGATGTAGCAGTTGGCCTATTTTGGCATAACAGCTTAAACATTAGTTCCGTTCTAATTGGCCGCTATTGAAAAGATTCGCTTCAAGTTGCTTGCGAATTGTCGCTGAAAATGTCCTGGTATTGTCGTGGTAATACTGGTAACACTGGTTTATCCTCACTGCAGCTGCCCTCTCAGCCAGTTGGTTAGTGAAAGTATTTTTATTTTTTATTTTACAAAACAAATATGCGAAAATAACACAATTGCTGAGAGAAAACAAGGTGGAGATAATTTTCAGATTTATGACTGATTTATTTTTAATATATTATGAATTTGTTTAAACTAAAAGACAACATTTTGTATTGTGGACCCCCTACCAACGTTTTGGGCTTAAAAATACATATGTAAATATATGTATATAAAAAGGTTTTAGTGCCGACTCCTGATAGTATCCATTGAGGGGTTGAAGCCGACTTAACGTCCTGAATGGGAGCTAGAGCCTCCTTTTGTCAGTTCCAGGTCCCACCGATCGTTACTAGGTCTTTGGGTCCATCCGTTCCAGTGGTCTTCTGGGATCTTCATTGTCCCGGAAGTCCACGAGAGGGATAATGGCTGCCTAAATACCTGCCGCTGCACAATGGAAACCATGGTTCACGGCAACGTGAGGTTTGGTAACCCCCTCAAGGCAGTCTGTTTCAGTAAGCAATTTATGTCCTTAAGCTCGACCAAGAATGGTTCTTCATGGTCTGTAGCGCCAACCTAATTGGGGTTGTTCTGTCCTAAATATAAATTATTTTTATAATATTAAGTGAAAATAATCTTTAAAAGTGAAATTCAAAAAATAAAGCAAATGCATGTATAGAAAAGATAATATAATATTAACTATATTGGCATATTCGTCGGTCTTGCTTTAGATGGCTAGGTCCCCCTAATCCCTATTAAAATGAGGAATTCAATGGTCCTCCTGAAGTCCTCCAGGCATCTCCAAAGCTTTTCTCGCACCTCATTTGGAAAGAGATTATTTTTAGTTGTTATTTGACTTTTTTATTTTGATTTTTACTGCAATGCTGCTAATATATTTTATTTGTTCAGTGGAGATATTGATTATATTATGATTAATAAATATTGTGATAAGTATATTTGAATATCATTTATTATTTACGACTTAAGGTTGTTTGTTGTTGAATCGTTAAGGAGTTAGTTTACCAATAATATAAAACTTGAATTATTAGTAAGTATAAGGTAATTGTAATGATGTCTTTTCTAATACTCTACAATGATGCATTCTGTCCACACACCCTCAATGATATTTTCATTCACGAAATAAGACGGTTCGATCTAAATGTGCTATAAAATTAGTCTTTAGCGTGCATTTAAGTAAATTGATGCTCGGCAAAAATAAAAAATAAAAATTATAGTTATATTGTTTAGGTTGTTGTAATTAACTAATGGGTTTTGGAAAAATCAGAATATTCTAAATACCTTCATATAATAGATTCATATTGGTAGCGATTTCATCAGTATTTAATATCATTTCATGAAATACCAGCCTTAATCGAAGGCGATAAAACCAAAACTAAATAGATTTATTCGTGGATTAAGGTATTCAATCTTATAATAGTAGATTATTATCTTTCCTTGTTAATAGATTGCAATCCGTCGACTTCAATATTTTCTTTTTTATTTATTGTGTTTTTCAGACTCACTGAGTATGTTTGGGGGATCGCAATCTAGAACAGGAATTTTCTGATCGTATGCCTATTACCAGATTCCACGCGATGTTCAAGGGGATGTACGTGCTGCAGCCCCGTTGAATGAGTGTTTTAAGCCGAATTTTGTCCAAGATGCATTTCTTGTACTTAAGGTAGCGACAAAATCTACGAGGATGATACGAATTTGCTTCCCTCAAATAACTCTGTCTGGACAAAATTTGACTTTACCAATGCAAAACAACAAGGAGCTGCATTTATAATATAAATATAACTCAGGAAAAAAATTGGGCTTCTCTAGCCTAGCGTTGATACCCTACTTGTGAATAAAAAAGGCTTCCAAATGCAATAATCTTCTTAACTATGCTCAGATATATTACTTTTGAAAGATGTTATGTGAATATTAATCTTGGTACTTGTTTGTAAACGCCACTGCAGTTATATTTCTCTACTTGTTCGCATGAGCGAGCAGTTATATTTTATAACAGTTGTCTTTTATAAAAGTTATCTTGCATAACGCTTTTAAAATCTATTTATTGGGGTTAGAATTTTAAATAATCATCAACAATTACAGATCAAAATAATTTATTTAAAAACAAAGTATATCCAAAATACATAATTAATATTATTAACTCATAAAACTCCTGAAAAATAAAACTGCATCTTCTTCTGTTTTTGGCAAATCCCAAATACGTATATACGTAGCACTAAAAATGAGCAAACAACATCACACTGTCTTAAATTACATTTCCAAAAGTTACGTTGACCAAAATACAGTTTCATTTCATGCGAATGGGTACATTTTCGTTTTTTCGGTAAAATATTTCGCTCCTGAAAAATAAAACTCCTTCTTCTTCTGTTTTTGGCAAATCCCAAATACGCATTTTCGTATCACTAAAAATAAGCTAAATATTAACAACAACAACAAATGTAATAATAATTAAATAAAATAATAACAAGAAATCTAGAACAAATCAGCAAATAAACGAAAAATCAGCAACAAATAAAACTCAGCAAACAAGAACAAATATAGAACAAATCAGCTGTTAGAAAAATAACTGCTTGCGCATACAAACAAGATTGCTCTTTACGCAAAAATAACTGCGGAGGGGTTAACACTTATTCATTTTTAAATTTTCTTTTTTTTTTTACTTCTTAAGTTTATTTTCAATTTATAACTTTTAAAAGAAAACTTGATGCAAAATATATTTTTACGTTTGTATATCACCGTAGGTATCTATAGAAGCAAATCTAGTAATTGTTAATTAAACTTGCCTATCTAAATAGTTTTCCCGTAAATGCCATTTTCCGAAAGACGTTTTTCTAATTATATTTATTATTTTATTTGATTGTCCTTGGTTTCATCTAATAACAGTATTAATATCCTTGTCTTGGTTTGATTTCGACTGAGCTTTCTCCGTGTGGTGCAAGCATGCCCCACACCCAGATCCACCAATGTTGGGACCTAGCCAAATCTATTTTCACTGACCTGTTACCCAATGATTTTTTTTGGGAACCGGTGTACATACCTCTGACAGTGAATGAAATTTCTTCAGCGGATGTGATGTGCGCAAATTCACCAGTTATAGCATAGCTCTAGGATTCTCTTGAAGAATAGGTAAAAAAATAGTTGGGGGTGCAGTCAATGAAAACATCAAAATAAGTATAACTTATTTATTATGTGCCGACGTTTCGGCCTACAATGTAGGCCATCTTCAGGGCTAAGAGAAAAAAACAGAAATATATAAAAACGTAGCAGTAACAAGAATATATAAAGTGGTACAGGAGTGGAAATAAAAATAGTGACTAGATATGATGAAATAGTGAATAGATATAAGATAAATAAGAAAGCATATAAGACAGATTACAGAATAATAAACTTAAAATAGTGATAGATAAAAATAAAATTGTAGATGATGAACAGAAATTGTAATAGTGACAGATAAAATAATACAAGAATAAGAATATAAAATAGAAAAAATACATGTCAAGAAGGGATAAAATGTAAACAATAATATAAAGGGAAGAAAAATGAGGAGGTAAACGGAAAGATACAAAATAAGAAGATTAAAATATAGAAAAAAGGGGGGGTTGAGTATGAAGGATTTAGAAAAAAACTAGTTTAATTAATTATATGGATAAGAAACGAGACATGAGGGGTTACATAGGTAAAGTGTAATAATAAAAGCATAAATAGAAAGAAAAGCTTGATAAATTTCAAAAATTAAACATTGAAAATAGTGGTATTATATCTATGAACTATGAAGAATGAAAAGAAAAAGAAAATAAGTAAGGGAAGTTAATATGTAACTGCATACAATTAGAAAGAAGTGGCATAAATGCATAAAATAAGATGAGAATATAATATAAACATATAGAAAATAGGTGAAGAAATACAGTAGATGAAAAATATGAGGCTAAATAAGAATGAACTCTATACTATTAACATATGATGGATGCCAAAAGTAGGTGTGAGAACAGGTGCGAAGAAAGGTGAATGTGAAAAGGATGGAGATAAGATAAATATGTACTAACCGAATAAAACAAGTTGCAGGTTAGGGAGCTCAGAGACAAGTAAGAAAGAAACCGTTACACCGGGCAGGCGGAAGCGATAAAGGCGATCTCTGACGGCCAAAAAAATAATGACAAAGAAGGGGGAAGGAGAAATGTAGAATCGGTGGATATAAGAGACCGTAGATAATGTAAATGGCGTGAAAAATTAAAAATTAAATTAAAAAGGGGAATTGCAGATGCAGTGGATATAAGTGACCGTAAATAATGTAAATTGAGAGAAAAATAAAAATAAAAGTCAATAGTCAAAATGTAATTAAAAAAAGAATGGCATAATAAATTAAGAATGTAAGGTTATTTTAGTAAATTAAAAATATGGGCGTAGGTTAGGGATAGGTGATGGGAGTCGGTCTTGGCATTAACGGTAGAGGAATCTAAATTGATGTGAATGGTTTCTGAGAGGATGCGTTTATTATAATTAGGAACGGAGGCTAGGATCGACGTGTTTTCGAAGTCAAAAATGTGGTTAAAGGATAGGGCGTGTTCGGAGAGTTTAGAAGCGGTTGGGTTGTGGGAGGAAATGGAGTATTTGTGTTGGGTAATGCGGTCTTTAAGTAGGTTTTTGGTTTCGCCGATGTAGGAAGAGTTGCAGTTGGGAGTAGAACAAGGAAAGCGATAGACGACCTGAGAGCGATGTTTTAGTGGAATGGGATCTTTAACCCGGGTATAAATATTGGAGAGTTTGTTGTGGGATTTAAAGGCGATGCGTAAATTGGGGATAGCGGAACGTAGGGATTTTTGAATGTTATTAGAGAGGGAGGGTATATATGGCAAGGATCTGTATATAGGGATAGAAGGCGGATGTGGAGAACGGGTGCGGGTGGGTGGGTTATAATGGTGATGGATGAGTTTATTGATAGCATGGGGAGGAAAATTGTTTTTTTAATAGGATTGCTTTGATGCGTTGGGTGTTGGTGTTATGGAAGCAAGCGTCGGAGAGGGATAGGTCACGGTGGATGATATTTTTGGCGACATTGATTATTTGGTGGTGCGGATGTTGGGAGTAATAATTGAGGAGTCTGCCAGAATAGGTGGGTTTCGTATACCAATCAGTGGATAAGGTGTGATCGGGATTTCTAATGATACGGAGGTCAAGGAAAGGTAGGGATTTGTTATGTTCAAGTTCAACAGTGAAATGTAAGCGGGGATGGTATGCATTGAAGGATGATAATAAACCTGGAATGGTGTTAGGATTTAGGATAAGGAGGAGGTCGTCCACATATTTTTTAATAAAAAAGACATCGTCACGGAACTGGGGTAGGATGGAGTCTAGAAGATCATTTAGGACAATATTGGAGAGGTCAGGAGCGAGGGGATTTCCCATGGCCAGTCCAGAAATTTGGTTAAAGAACTGTCCATGGAAAGTGAGATAGCCAGATTCGCAGCAGAGTTTAAGGGATTGGAGATATGAGGACCGGTTGAGAGAGGTATGGGGTTCTATGAGTGACCAGTTGTTATCTATAATGACAAGGGCTTTATCTAAGGGTATGTTGGTAAAAAGACTTTCAACATCGAAGGAAGTTCCTGATAATTCCTGATCATTACATCCTCACTTCCTTCGATGTTGAAAGTCTTTTTACCAACTTGTTTTATTTTTTGACATTTTTGACACCACATTTTTGACTTCGAAAACACGTCGATCCTAGCCTCCGTTCCTAATTATAATAAACGCATCCCAACACAAATACTCCATTTCCTCCCACAACCCAACCGCTTCTAAACTCTCCGAACACGCCCTATCCTTTAACCACATTTTTGACTTCGAAAACACGTCGATCCTAGCACTGATTGGTATACGAAACCCACCTATTCTGGCAGACTCCTCAATTATTACTCCCAACATCCGCACCACCAAATAATCAATGTCGCCAAAAATATCATCCACCGTGGCCTATCCCTCTCCGACGCTTGCTTCCATAACACAAACACCCAACGCATCAAAGCAATCCTATTAAAAAAACAATTTTCCTCCCCATGCTATCAATAAACTCATCCATCACCATTATAACCCACCCACCCGCACCCGTTCTCCACATCCGCCTTCTATCCCAAAAACAGATCCTTGCCATATATACCCTCCCTCTCTAATAACATTCAAAAATCCCTACGTTCCGCTATCCCCAATTTACGCATCGCCTTTAAATCCCACAACAAACTCTCCAATATTTATACCCGGGTTAAAGATCCCATTCCACTATAACATCACTCTCAGGTCGTCTATCGCATTCCTTGTTCTACTCCCAACTGCAACTCTTCCTACATCGGCGAAACCAAAAACCTACTTAAAGACCGCATTACCCAACACAAATACTCCATTTCTTCCCACAACCCAACCGCTTCTAAACTCTCCGAACACGCCCTATCCTTTAACCACATTTTTGACTTCGAAAACACGTCGATCCTAGCCTCCGTTCCTAATTATAATAAACGCATCCTCTCAGAAACCATTCACATCAATTTAGATTCCTCTACCGTTAATGCCAAGACCGACTCCCATCACCTATCCCTAACCTACGCCCATATTTTTAATTTACTAAAATAACCTTACATTCTTAATTTATTATGCCATTCTTTTTTTAATTACATTTTGACTATTGACTTTTATTTTTATTTTCCTCTCAATTTACATCATTTACGGTCACTTATATCCACTGCATCTGCAATTCCCCTTTTTAATTTAATTTAATTTTTAATTTTTCACGCCATTTACATTATCTACGGTCTCTTATATCCACCGATTCTACATTTCTCCTTCCCCCTTCTTTGTCATTATTTTTTTGGCCGTCAGAGATCGCCTTTATCGCTTCCGCCTGCCCGGTGTAACGGTTTCTTTCTTACTTGTCTCTGAGCTCCCTAACCTGCAACTTGTTTTATTTTTAGACATTTTTGACACCACATTTTTGACTTCGAAAACACGTCGATCCTAGCCTCCGTTCCTAATTATAATAAACGCATCCTCTCAGAAACCATTCACATCAATTTAGATTCCTCTACCGTTAATGCCAAGACCGACTCCCATCACCTATCCCTAACCTACTCCCATATTTTTAATTTACTAAAATAACCTTACATTCTTAATTTATTATGCCATTCTTTTTTTAATTACATTTTGACCATTGACTTTTATTTTTATTTTTCTCTCAATTTACATTATTTACGGTCACTTATATCCACTGCATCTGAAATTTCCTTTTTAATTTAATTTAATTTTTAATTTTTCACGCCATTTACATTATCTACGGTCTCTTATATCCACCGATTCTACATTTCTCCTTCCCCCTTCTTTGTCATTATTTTTTTGGCCGTCAGAGATCGCCTTTATCGCTTCCGCCTGCCCGGTGTAACGGTTTCTTTCTTACTTGTCTCTGAGCTCCCTAACCTGCAACTTGTTTTATTCGGTTAGTACATATTTATCTTATCTCCATCCTTTTCACATTCACCTTTCTTCGCACCTGTTCTCACACCTACTTTTGGCATCCATCATATGTTAATAGTATAGAGTTCATTCTTATTTAGCCTCATATTTTTCATCTACTGTATTTCTTCACCTATTTTCTATATGTTTATATTATATTCTCATCTTATTTTATGCATTTATGCCACTTCTTTCTAATTGTATGCAGTTACATATTAACTTCCCTTACTTATTTTCTTTTTCTTTTCATTCTTCATAGTTCATAGATATAATACCACTATTTTCAATGTTTAATTTTTGAAATTTATCAAGCTTTTCTTTCTATTTATGCTTTTATTATTACACTTTACCTATGTAACCCCTCATGTCTCGTTTCTTATCCATATAATTAATTAAACTAGTTTTTTTCTAAATCCTTCATACTCAACCCCCCCTTTTTTCTATATTTTAATCTTCTTATTTTGTATCTTTCCGTTTACCTCCTCATTTTTCTTCCCTTTATATTATTGTTTACATTTTATCCCTTCTTGACATGTATTTTTTCTATTTTATATTCTTATTCTTGTATTATTTTATCTGTCACTATTACAATTTCTGTTCATCATCTACAATTTTATTTTTATCTATCACTATTTTAAGTTTATTATTCTGTAATCTGTCTTATATGCTTTCTTATTTATCTTATATCTATTCACTATTTCATCATATCTAGTCACTATTTTTATTTCCACTCCTGTACCACTATATATATTCTTGTTACTGCTACGTTTTTATATATTTCTGTTTTTTTCTCTTAGCCCTGAAGATGGCCTACATTGTAGGCCGAAACGTCGGCACATAATAAATAAGTTATACTTATTTTGATGTTTTCATTGACTGCACCCCCAACTATTTCTTCCTTAAATTAGAAGATACAGTCGACTAACTCTTCTCCAACGTAAAAAAATAGGTTGCTTCATGATGTGTTATTACGGCTAAAATAAGTCAAAATGATGCGTATATTTTTTATATATTTAGAATTTTTATGTGATAGAGGTATTGCAGATTGTATTATATTAAAATTAAGATGAATACAATAAAGATTAAAAAAAGTAAACTTGTTCCTTTACTAGCCATGAAAAATGTTAGGTTCAGTACATGGTGACTGTACTGTTTTTCGAGTCAATGGCCGTACATAAGTTATCTGATGGAATCACGACCTTAGCAGTTACGTTTTTAATATAACCACCCCTAACCCAGGAAAGTATGACATTTATGTTGTAAACCTTCCTGACTTCCTTTCCTCTTTTTCATGTATGTATACCGCCTCTAAAATATTCTATGACAGAGAAGAGATAATAATATAGTATGGATATTTAAGAATATGGATAAACGCAGTCACGAATTTTCAATTATTCATTCTTATAATTTTTTTTTCCGTTTTTTTAAACTGGATTTATTCTTCATTTATTTAGGGTAAGAGAAATAAAACCGTTTTCCAGTTGTTGTTTATTCATTAATTTTCACTCTTTAGAGACGTTTCGACACTATGGTGTCATTCTCAATCTTTTCTTCTCCTGCATCTTTTAACTTTAATAAATAAATTAACAATAACTTACAATACTATAAATAATTTAACATAAATGTCCAAAGATAACACACTATAAGTATAAATACCTGGAAAGTCATACTTTTAAAAATTCTTAGGAGATCATTAGTCCTCCATGGTCAATAAATAATATTGCATTACAAAACCAAATTTTGATCTTTGAACCATCAGATCCTTTTTCTCATTTCTATGAATCAATAATAACTTTTATAGACACTCCAGAAACCCATAAAAATGGTCTACGGTATACCATTAGACTACAAGAGAAAGATTTTAGAAATTTTGAATGATAAAGAAACTTACAAAAGCATAAGATACAACCCGATGAATGAACTGAACATTAAAATAAATAAATATTTGGAAAAGTTAATTAGATATAGATATATAGATAAAGATTTTAAAAATAGACTATCAAATAAATACTACAGTAACCCTAGAATTCACGGTTTAATCAAATTACATAAGGAAGGATATCCTTGCAGACCTATTGTAGATGGAACAAACAATCCAACAGATAACCTTTCAAAATTTTTAAATAAATCCTTAGATCATTTAAATAACAATAACGAATATGACATTAAAAACGCAATAGAATTAAAACACAAATTAGACAATATGAAATTAGAGCCAGAACAGATAATAAGTAGTTTAGATGTAGTATCTATGTTTCCAAATATACCATTAAAATTAGCTTACAAACTTATAAATGATAATTGGGAAAACATGGAACCATATACTAGTATAAAATGTAAATCCATTTATTTGGAAGGTATAAAACTATGTACAGAAAATGGATATTTTACTTTTGAAAACCAATTTTTTTAAACAAACAAAAGGATTACCAATGGGAGGCAGATTATCCGTAAATTTATCTGGTATAGTGCTAAATTACATTATTAAAGATAGCTTACAAAAATTAAACAACCCCCCTATGTTCATAGTAAAGTACATAGATGACCTTTTAATTATCACAAATAAAAATAATTTAGAAAATTTTAGTAAAATCCTCAATGAACAAAATAAAAACATAAAATTTACACAAGAATTGGAAAATAATAACTCAATAAATTTTTTAGACCTTACTATCATAAGAAACCAAAATAATAACCTTAAAACAAAATGGTATAAAAAGGATATCACTTCAAGTAAATTACTTAATTATTACTCTAATCACCCGAGGCATCAAATCAAAAACACAGCATTAAATCTAATTAATAGATCAATAAAATTAACAGATGTAGAATTTTTGAAAGAAACTAAAAACAAAATTTTCAAAATCCTTCTGAACAACGCTTTTCCAATCAAACTAATAAAAGATTTATGGCATAAACAAATCAATTTAAATAATACTAAAAAAGATAATCACTTACCTATAAATATAAAAAATAAATTAAATACAAAAGAATCTACTAATATTTCAAAAATACATAGCCAAAATAATGCAATAAAAATTAAACCTTCTCAATCTAAAATAACTAATTTTTTTGTAAAAGAAACCAATAACATAGATCCACTTATAGACAATGATAAAATTAATATAGTAACAGAAGCACAGGATATAGAATTAAAACATAATAAAATTAAATATAATAGTATAACCTATATCAGAGGCTTATCAGAAAAAATCGAACCAACTTTTAAAAATTATGACATACCAGAAAAGAGGATAGCACACAAAACAAAAAACCCAATCAAAAACATTATAACAAGTCAAAAGGATAAGATACCAACTTACTTATAATAATTGTGATGGAATATACATTGGACAAACAAGTACACATTTAAAAAACAGAATATATCACCATCAAAATAACATTAAACCTAAAGCTAAAACAAGTACCGCATTATCAGCACACTGTAAAAAAGAATTACACACTTTTGATTTTGATAAGCCTAAAGTTTTGCATAGAGAGGATAATACTATTAAAAGAAAAAATTTAGAGGCTTGATTCATAAATGATAAATTGGAAAATGCTGTAAATGATAGAAAAGAAGCAGGAGAAATCAGTAAATTATATTTATCCATAATTTTGAAATTAAAAAATAATAGATCATAAGATGCCTTATACTTTGAAAACAAATCAGATAATAATTATAATAACCTGACCATATAACCTACTAGTAGATCTTTAAAAAATAAAAAAATTTCCATATATTTCATAATTAATTAATTGATTTGATAAAATATTTTTTAAAATTATATATATAAAAAATAAAAATAATAATAAATAAACGTTTACATTAAAAAAAAAAAATTAAATTTAAAAAAAATAATTTTTTACTTTGTATTAATTTTGTTGATGTGCTGTTAGAACATAATTTGTTATTTTATACTAAAGTCTAATGATTCATAGAAATGAGAAAAAGGATCTGATGGTTCAAAGATCAAAATTTGGTTTTGTAATGCAATATTATTTATTGACCATGGAGGACTAATGATCTCCTAAGAATTTTTAAAAGTATGACTTTCCAGGTATTTATACTTATAGTGTGTTATCTTTGGACATTTATGTTAAATTATTTATAGTATTGTAATTTATTGTTAATTTATTTATTAAAGTTAAAAGATGCAGGAGAAGAAAAGATTGAGAATGACACCATAGTGTCGAAACGTCTCTAAAGAGTGAAAATTAATGAATAAACAACAACTGGAAAACGGTTTTATTTCTCTTACCCTAAATTTTCAATTATTTTAAAAGAAGAAGTTTTAGTTTGAATGGAATAATTACCAGAAAGTAATATTTTTTATTTTTTAATAACAATATATGATTTCTGAATGTTAGTGGTTATTTGTAATGTATATATATATATTAGGGTGGTCCATAACTATATGGGAAAAATAAAAAGTTAAAAATATCTATCTCCACACGGCTGCCTTTGTTTCACTATGCAAAATAAAACAGCAGACCAAAATTTAGATCAATTGGATAATATTTAGAACTCCCTATGAATTGAAAGTTGTGACTTTGTATTTTCGTTTCTAAGATTTCGCAGTTAAGAAAATGATGTCATCTTTTTCATCTGAAGAGCCTTTATTTCTACACTAGGATGGCAAGCTACTTGTAGATATTGCCGGGGGCACTGAAAAAGTTGACAGAGTAGCGATAGTCGTCCCTGGAAATGGAATAGAGACGTTCCAAAGATTATTCAAGGGACTGGCCAGGAACAGGCTAAAACTTCCCTGAACGCTCTTGATGATTGGAACCTGAGGGAAAATGTTCATGCTCTCGTTTTTGACACAACAGCTGCCTGTAGGCTTGAAGAGTGGTGCGTGTGCTATTCTAGAAGAGAGTCTAAAGATAATCGTGTATGGATTCCATGTAAGCACCTTGTACTTGAAATTGTGCTATCGTCTGTTTTCAGTGCAGCTTTTGGAGTAAGTGAGGGTCCAGATGTTGCTATTTTCAAGCGTTTCAGGAAACACTGGCCTCAGATTAGCCAGAAAATATACTCTTTATTCAGTAATGATCTGTTTGACTCCGACAACCAAACAAAGAAGCTTAGAGAAGAAATGATGGCCTATTATACTGCTAGGTCGGAGCATACCCTGATTGTGATGTGAAGAAGTCTGCTTTAGTGGCATTTAAACGCCACCTGTGGTTCTTTTCTGAACACTTGATTGGCCTGGCTCTTTGATTCCCGTGTCAGTGACGACACCAAAATTGAGATGGTCAAAAACCAACCGCGCCTACCAATGGGTAAGGCTCTAAAGAGAGTTGAAAGTAAACAGTTCAAGCATGATAGTCCTCTGGAGACATATGTCATACAGCGTACAACAGAGCTTTTTGATATCCTCCTAAAAAACGGAAAAGAAAAAGCTTCATCTTTCCTTTGCAAAAACCTTATGTTGTGGCCTTCTGATCCCAACTTCATTGTACTCAAAGAGATAGTATGCAAAATGAAAGTAGTAAATGACTGTGCTGAAAGAGGTAGTGCACTGATTGAAAATTTTAATACATGTATCACCAAGAATAAAGAACAGTTTCAGTATCTTCTCCAGTTTGTTCAACTTCACAGACAACAGCTTCCAACGCCCAAGAAGGTGACGCTAATGCCCGATGGTGCCAGTAAGCTTTTGTAAATATTGAGAGTCTTACATGTAGAATTGACATTCCAATGACATTATGGCTATTGTAAATGCAAAATAACATTTCCACTATATTTCTTTATTAAGTTATTTTAACAAAATATCGGAGATTTATTGAAAATTCTTTTTTTGATCTAAAAAGCGTTAAATCATAGGGACCTCTAAATATTGACCAAATAACCTGATTTTTTTCCTCAATTGTAAAATGCCATACGGAATAAGGGCAGGCTTGTGGAGAATATGTTTTCCAAAATTTAAATTTTTGGACCACCCTAATATATATATATATATATATATATATATATATATATATATATATATATATATATATATATAAATATATAAATAAAACACCTTTAAGAATACCATCTATAGATGGTTACGCAGTATCTAACATTACAATTTTAATTTAATATAAAGTATTTTACAAACGAAACACACTACGACCTGATAACTATAATTAGTTTGTTGTTTATTTCGATTTATTGCCTTAAGTTATTGAAAAAAACTCTACAAAACTCTTTTTTCCGAAGGTTTGAATAAGTTGAATTGATTTGAGAAAAAAATTCAACCAACTATCCAAGACTTGACAGACAACTATTTTTTTTCTTTAATTTATAAACAACCTAGTTTTCTGTATATAAAATATATATAAACAACATAGTGGGAGGCTTCAGAAATATACAACAGGCTAGTTTGTCACTAAGTTAGTTGTAATGCCATTTTTCTTTTCATTTTACAAGAACGTAGAATCAGGGGGCTCACGGCGTAAAGATTATCCTACTAATATTATAAATGCGAAAGTTTGTATGTTTGTTGCTATTTCACGCAAAAACTACTTAACGGATTTAGATGAAACTTTACAGTAATATATGTTATACTTCAGAATTACACAAACAGCTAGACTGATTTAGGAGGGCATGGGGGCACGTACCTTCCCAGACAGTTTTTTAGGTACTGTGGAGAATCCATTATAGTGCATAATTAAAGGCAAATCAGGAACTTAGCATCTTGAAATTTGCAGATAGGTCCTTTGTATAATTTAAGAAAGAAATTTGGACAATTCCACCCCCAAGGAGTTCCTCCTTAATATAATAGGGGTTCAAAGATTGTATGGAATCCGTCAGTTTTGTAATTAGACATCTGAAATTTTGGTACGAGTTAATTATTGATAAAAAAAAAAAAATTATTTATTTAAAATGATCCGTCACGGAATTTTATATGGCAGACCAAATTCCACGCGAGCGAAACCGCGGGCAAAAGCCTAGTTATGTAATAAATTTATGCTACATGATTTATTATATATTTAAATAATTGATTTTATATTTATGTATTGGTTCAACAGACTATTTATGTAGCATTTAGAGTTTTGCGGTGGTCCTGCCGCTAGTAATTGGTGGGAATGAATAGAGGTCTGCTTCTTGATTTGTTTCCATTTGATCGACCTTGGCCCTCCTACCCGCTTCTGTTATCTATCAGAGGAACTTCCGAATACGTCGTCGGACTTTCGAATGGCATATTGTGTGGCAATGCATGCACGTTTCGTCGAGGGAAAACGGACCGTATTTTAAAATAAATGACAGTATGATAATAGTTTAAAATGACATTACGGGGAAATGAAGTAAATAATATTTAAATAATAATACAAAATAACACTTTAATTTATTTCTGCATCACCATATTCTGTCCTCTTGAACCGTCTGTGCAGTGTGAGAAGGAATTGTGTGTAGCCCTCTCCAGCTCTGCCGGTCTTCCACCAACTGTGCTCTTAGGTTCTAAACATTTTATTACGTTAGGTTGGTGCGTGTGAAAAGTCGGATTTTTAACTAAATAAACTAACTGAATTTATTTTTAAAAAATAAAAAAACATAGATCATGTTTCTGGATGAGAATTAATAGATTATGGTGGAAGAAGGATCCCGCGAAGAAGCTTCTGGAGGGAAAGTTGGACCGTGCCAGAGGAAGAGGAAGACCAAGGCTCCGATGGGAAGGTGGAGTGGCACAGAATGCCAGACACATCTTAAACGTCCGTAACTGGAGGGCAGCTGCATTAGATAGAGCCCCCTGGCGAAGACGTTTGAGGAGGCTAAGGCCCACACAGGGTTGTAGAGCCATATTGTATGGATTATGTTAAACCAAAACATGGATCATGTTTAGTCAAACATGAGCTATTTGCTTCCCAATGAGATTTTAATGCATAAATTCTTCTTTTCAGAATCTAAAGAGTCAAAATTGTCAAAATTACTCTGATTTTCAAAACTGTTTTATTACCTCTTTTTTTAATGGAACGACTGATATATTTTTAAACATATTTTAATTAAGAATTACTTCAGATTTTTATAATAAGTTTCTCATTTCCAATTCACTTCATGTACAAATATAACCAACCGTAGTTAACTGTCAGTTGTGGAATGTTAATGGGTTTTTACTATCACGTTTCTTTCACTTTGGTGCTTAATATATCTCACACCACTAAATCAAATTTGTTACCCATTTGGTCTTACATTTTATGGTTTTTACGGTACCCATATTTATTTAGTTTGCATCAGGTATTTAAGTTAAGTTTAGCACAGACAAACTACTATATTTTTCTGTGCAATAATAATTGTTAAGCTTATGATTATACCTGAAATCTTGTGAAGCTTCATTAGCTAGAGGTCACATGAAGGTGGAAGCCAATAACTTTATATTCTGTTTAATCTTTCGGAATTCTTCTATCTACAAACGTACACATTTGTACAAAACTCAACACACACAAATCCTTCCTCACCTCCCTCGAATACAAGTGGAGGCTACCACTTGTTTTGGGACCACTGTGAATCACTTCTGTGAGAGCGTTTAAATCGGGTTGAAGTAGAGGAAATTTCCAGAACACCCGCTATTCACAACGGAGGGAACAAAGTTCCAAGATAACAACATCATATGTGATAACATTTCATTCAATAGCTGCAAGAAATAAAAGGATTATATACAAATTATCAACAACACAAATATGAATTGGTAATAATAGTAACAAAATAACTTAAGTAGGTAAACTCAGGCATTTTTAAATTTTTTTTTAATTTTATACAACGTTTGTGTATTTTATTATGGACTATTGTAATTCCTGAGTATTGTGAATTGACGTAGTAAGTTTGATTTATACTTTTGGAAACTTATTTTTGTTCTAATCTATTTTATTTGTACATTTTTAAGGTTATTTATATTTGTAAAATTTGATTAGATAGTAAATTTTATTCTTTGTTCGGAAAAACTACATTAATTTAATTCATTTATAAACTTAAAAAAGTCTAATTTCGAAACGAATAATTACTTCATTAAAGTTACGTAATATCTTTTCCTAATATTATAATTGTAAAACATTACCATGGCAAACCTAGAAGAAAGGTCTTGGGCTCGATACTTGCATTGCATTATTCTTAGACCAACGGTTGTGCAAGGAGGTCACGGCCTAGATCACGTTTAACCCCCTTATTTTCCTCTCAATTATAGGTAACCACTACATAGAGACTGAACGATACCCTGGAGAGTCTCCCGATACCACAAGATAGATGATAACGGAATTAATAATTATGTGTCCAATCAGGTTTGGGCTTGGAAAACAGAAATAAGTAGCACAGTGCTCCAAAATACTAGCTAAAACACTAAAATTATTTCTTGAAATGACAAATGAAATATTATTTATTGCACAGTATTCATTCCGAAATTTTCATCTTAAATTTTTATAATAATTTAATATTTTATAATAATAATATTGAACTCGATATAGTGGGAGTAAGATTTCTCAGAGTGTATAGCGCTTAGTTGCTATGCTGAACATTTCGGGTTCAAATCCATCTGTGGCAGATAAATTATTTAATGTATTAACAGCTATGGATGAACCCTGTGAAATACATAGACCTTACCATCTTCTATTTTTCTATTCTATTCTTCTATTAAGTATTCCTAAATTTAAACAAAAATTATTTATTGATACTTACAACTGTATTACAATAATACAACAAGTAAATATGCTAAGTGATACATAATGACATGAGATAATGACAAGTAGAGAAACTACCCACTGGTAGTACTCAAATCCAAGTTCAACTAAGAAGGTCACGTGGCCATCTTCTTTTCAGACGCCTCGGAGGATTATTAAAAATAAAAAAAATATTAAAAATTGAAGAGGAAGTTAGGTTTGAAACTAGAGTGTTTGAGTGGGAATGAAGTTTTTTATGAAACGATAGATACCGGGTCTAATCAGCAACAAATGGGACGTTAAGGCCTTTATGGATGACTTTATTCTTAAGAAAATAAGGAGCATTGAGGATTTTATGAATGATTTTGGATTGTAGGGATTGGATACGAGAGGAATTCGATGGCTTAGTGGAGCCACAAAGCTCTATTCTGTAAATCCAAATAGGTCGTATGGTCATGGAGATGAGTCTTTTGTAATTAATTGGGAGCTTAGAGCGTTTGTAGCCTGAAACGTCGAGCGATTTCTTATCTTTTCAGTCTTACGAGGATCCAGGTTAATCGTTTGACGAGATGCTACCCTAAGTATCGGATCTCTTCTGCAGGCACCAGTGGGATATTATTAAAGGAAACTGAAGGAGAGGAAGTCATTGGTTTACGACTTAAGGTAAAAGTTATTGGATGCGATTCATTTTAATCCTCCAGTTTTGACACAATTCTTCAAATCAATAATGTGGGATTGGAGACTTTGTGATGCAATTGCATTGGTGCAGACTGATAATATACATGTATCATCAGCATACATGGTAAGGATAGTATTAGGGATATCAGTTGTATAAACTGTATAAAGGATTGAGCCAAGGGTCAGTTACACGGTTCCCGAGCAACAGCTCGATATTTACCCTATAGATGACCTACAAAGTAGGTCGAAACGTCGGCACAAATAATAAATAACTATTCACTTATTTGGTATTTAATTTGACTGCACCCCCAACTATCTCCATCCTTAAATTAGACTCTATGATGGTTTACTTGGAATGTTCTATTTGTGAGATAGGATGAAGGATGATAAAGTATGTAGGTGGTAAGAATTTACGGAGTTTGTAGAGCAATCCCGGATGCCAGACTCGGTCAAAAGCCTGTTCCACGTCAAGAAAGACGCCCCAACAACATGATCCACGTTCTAATGCAGAGGAGAATCCCTAAATTGGGGAAAAACCTTTCATTTGAGCGTGTATCGGACTTATCACTTCTGTACAACCATTGTCCTACAAACAGTATATTCTCTACCATGTACTGAATCCAAGATCCTTTATGGGTTGTAGTGGTCCAGTTTTTTTTCTTATTTGTTTCATATATTTATTTATCTACATAACACACCACAGGCGGTAAGAATTGGTGAAGAATCTTTTTTTGAATTTTAAATGAATAAAAATTACTAATAAATTGAATTGTTTATTGAATAATTAAAATAAAGATAATTATAACATTTATCGGTCTGTATGAAAAATAAGACTATTAATAAATTAGGAAAAGTCTATGGTATGTATTTAAATAAGAAAATGATTTATTATTATTATTATTATTTATTATTATTTTTTAAATGTGTTTATTGAAACTTACAACTGTATTATAGCAATACAGCAAGTAAATAAATTTGATGATATATAATTGCTTGGACAAAGGCAAGTAGAGAAACTGTCCAATGTTAGTAGTTTTATTGAACCTTATAAAATATAGATTTGTCCCCTTAGAGTTAAAATCCATCGAACCACCTTAATGTAAGGTAAGCTAAACGTACAACTGGACATTTTACATCTAAGCTTCTATCTACTTATTCTAGAAATTTATTTATGTCATTTTATTTTATAATTTTTTTTAGGGAAAAATGCAGCATTTCATTCCTTATTATTGATTTAAGTATAACAAATTATTTAATATTCATTCCACTGTGCCCCACTAGAATCGATAAGAAGCCAGATGCATTCGTTTCCATGCCCCACACGACCTGACCCAGTTTAAAACACATCGCTTCAACATTTCAAACCGATAAGGACCATTGTGTAAAGCAATACTGTTGAATAAAGGCGGTAAAACCACTTTGGAACGAATTGAACAAATGTTCATTAATTATTTTAGATCATTATGATTGTTAAGATATTCCTTTGATTTTCGATCTCAATTTATAAAATTGTACTGCTCTTGTATAAAATAAACGATCTCTCTGTATAACCAAATTTATTCAGCAATAGTTAGATACATTCTGCTACAGGCTTTTTTCTTTTTTTTAAGATACTGATTAACAATATTTTTCCACAATAAAATTGATAAAATTTCTTTCATAAGTGTATGAAAAATAGTAGAACGGAGATAGTTGGGGGGTGCAGTAAAAAAAACAACTAAAAAAAACTCTAAATAAGTACTAGACTTATATTTATGTGCCGACGTTTCGACCTACAGTGTAGGTCATCTTCAGGGCTATGAGAGAGAAACAAACAGAACAGAAAATATATAAAAACATTACAGTACCAATAATATAGTGACATGTAATGTAGAAAATTAAAATAGTGACAAATATGAAAATTAAAGATAGCGAATATTAAAAAAAGTGACAGAATATAATAAAATTAAGATATAGACAGATTTAATAAAATTAAAGATAAAGAACAGAAATTAAAATAGTGACAGATATAATAATTAAAGATAACGAATATAAAATAAAATACAGAAAATAAATGTACAGAAAGGATAGAAAAGTAAAAATAATATAAAGGGAAATAAAAAGGAGGTAAACCAAAGATACAAATTTTGTATCTTGTTTATATATTTATATATTGTTTATATATTTTGTATCTATTTTGTATCAAAAAAAATTGTATCTTTGGTTTACCTCCTCCTTTTTATTTCCCTTTATATTATTTTTACTTTTCTACACCCCCCAACTATCTCCGTTCTACATTTTATCATCCAGTCAACTATTTTCCTCTCATGTATGAAAAATTATTCTATTTCTCTATTTCAATAGTTTTCATGCAATATCAAGACAGGATTAATTGTTTACAATGTATTGCGAGTTAGGGAAAACTGTAGTCTACACCTTTCATATATTTAATAAAGAAATATATATATATATATATATATATATATATATATATTGGATTTTCTTTTCTATATATATACATATATAGTACAATTACAAAATAAAAAAATTGATAAATGATTTTTAGCTCTACTTGTATCCCTCCCTGTCCATTCTGCGGAAAGCTAAAATCATTTTGGAGTTTCTAGTAAAGTATCACATTCGTTTATAATCTAAGTCTGCTGTTAAATACGCTATTGCTTCCCTCACATACCTGTTTTAATTGCATACCTATTCGTTTTATTAAAATATATTTTCAGACCAAATTTTGTTGTTCATTCATTTAATGTCACTTTATGCTCTAATGGCTAATCGGACAATGCTACCAGTGGGTGTTCTAAATATTGCCTTTCCAGGTATAATTTGATTAGGATTTTTTCACAAGCATTTAACCTAGAGGCGGTCATTTTACGTCATCTACGAAGGATGGTATAACTATGGATTTTTTACTCCGTTTAAAAAAAAAGCCACCAGTTGGTCGGCCATCCCGCGATTTTGGGCATAATATGCTATCTACTATATCTTATCTTAATGGAAATACATTATTACTTTTAAATAAAATACAGTTTATGGTGTTCATGAATTCAAAAAGAGAGGTGAATATTATGATCTTAAAACTAATCAAAATGGAATATATCCGCTGTTTAAGGCTGTTCGTTTTTTAGTTATTCGGGATACATTGTACGTACGTACACTCGTCAGGAACGAGTAAATTTCTGCTTAAAAATCGAAAGTTTTTAATTACAATAGTTACATTACAACTTACAAGAAAGAAAAAGAGCTACTCCATTCTAATGCTGCTTACCCTATTTACATTCACTTCAGTAGATAAGCAATATTGCACTTAAATGAGGTTTTATACTGATAAGTTTAGTTGAATCCATTCAGGACTGATCGGTCGTGGAAGTCGTACCCTTATGAAGCGGAAAATCCAAATAATCCTACTCCGTTTTAGTAGCCTATAATCACCAGTTTACTAGGATTTTTTCCTAGTTTTATAAGGGACTGTATCCATTCTGACTTTGAAACAAAACTGAATAGCCGTTTGAAAAAACTGGAAGTATAGTTGGATGTCCAATGGATTTAGATATGGGAGGAATTCCACAAACAAAAGGTATATCGTAACCGAGGCAGGAGATAGGCAACTTCATGATGCTATGTGACAGGCGGAAAACGAGGAACCCGGTACCTGATGGACTGTTACCTGAGATAGCTGTTAATTAATTAATGGATTAACTTAGTCCATCTCATCTGCCTTTCCCTAGTTATCCGTTTTGGATTTCATTTCCCCCTATCTTGGTGTGGCATGTGATTATTTATTTAGTTTCAGTTAGAGTGGAGGGAAAATGTGCGTCACAATATTTTTTGTTTGTGTTCAAGGTCTAAAACAAGGTCATCAAAGCCTAAAATATATTTTATTATTTAAGAATTTAAAAAAATAAACAATTTTTTTCATACTTTCTATTTCAGATGAAATAATTTAAATCAGTACGTTGGATTTTTTTTTTCTGTATCACTATAACTCATAAAGTATTGGGTACAGTACGTGGTAGAGACTGCACTGTATCTTGGACAACGGTTGTGCAGAGAGCTGATTTATTAGATCACGCTCAACCATCAGGTTTTTCCCTTTTTCTGGGTACCCTGTTTATAGAGGCTGAATGATGCCCAAGAGGGCTCCAGTTCGCTAAAGATCAATCTCTGCCTGTTAATAGATTAAATAATTTCTGCACAGCCTGATTTGAGTGATTTGAACCTTGGGCATGGCAACTCAGCGTTCTCCCTCTGATCCTCAGCATTGTAATTGGAGAATATCCAGAGCATGTCTTTACATATTGGTGTATAGCTATTTTTGTAGTAAACACTTTTTTCAATAATCCAAACAGAAAGAGGAGCATCTGCAAATTTCGGTCTAATTGAATGAATAGGTTGTGTAACAAACAAAGAATCCAAAATGTGCCAACATTTATTGCAATGGTATTTATTTTTCTTCTGCAACCATAATGCAAAAACAAATATTTAAGTTGTGCCGCTCAGGCTTTAACAATTATACTATTTGTGAATGTCCATTGTTCTCCAGAAGATAAGTTTCCATTATATTCATTAAGTGTCATCATGGATGGAAGACAAGCATTTTAATTTGCTTAACTGGTGGCATTTGTCTTCTTCTTGGCAAAAGTAAAGAAATTAATATATTTTATTTTACAAGATTATTTATAAAAGTTATAAATTTATAAATCCATTCTAGGCTAATCAACTTCCTCTTAGTCTTCCCTCTCTAACAGGTAAGGTTGAAATTATTGTCGTAAAGCAAGACTAGAAAAGTGTAAAAATATTATATTATTATTGTTTAATTAGGACTCAGTTCAACTAAATAATAATCTTGCCCCAAGTCTCTGCTAATCTAATTGCTAAGCCCCTTGGGCTGCTACCAGGAGCTGTTTGTACTCCTGGCGCTTGCTGCTCTAAGCTCCTTTTGTGTTCTCTGCCCCTGACCCTATGCCGTCACCTCAAAACCCTAAACGCCCACATGCGGTGTGGTGTTTGTTCACTGAATTAATTAATGATAATAGAGTTCACTAAAATTATTAACGAATGAAATTTCCTAGATATGTTGGTTTTCTGCTACAATAAAAAATAAGATGACATAATATTTATTTTGTTAATATTTATCGGTTAATGTAGAAGGAATGATGGAAATAGCCGCAGGAATGAATTCCTTACCGCTTGTCATAATCTGTAGGAATATCGATCAATAATTTCTATTAGGTCAGTGAGATTAGTTGCGTAATATAAACGTTCGTCCTCGCCTCTGTTGTATCAGTTATTGTTGTGGTAATATTTATTATAAATTGATTACGAACTTATATAACAATAAATGATAAAATGTTGTCTGTGTCTGTGCTGCAAATACAACATACAATATGATTCATCAAAAACTACTGAGAACTTGTTTAAAGATTTTAGACAAGGTCTATAAAAAATATTCCCCTTCATGTGATTATAATGGTAATATCAAGACGTAAGGTACTAATAATATTAAATTAATTTTAATTGTTTACCTTATTGCCTTCTTATTTTTTTTAATATTATAATTAATATATGAATATAAATTAATTATATTCAAAGATCATTTATTTTTCTATGTAACTGTGTTATATTGTGAAGATATTCTTATTTCATCGATATTTAGGGTTTAGAGTTTATAAAAAAAAAAAAAAAGCTATTAACACAACTCATAAATTAAAAATATATAAATTTTATATAAAATATTCTGCAGCTTTGCCGGTTTTGATTTTTTCTTTAGCTCTTTCCACATCTTCCTCCAGATAGCTTCCTCATTGTCCTGACTATCTTCTATTGTTTTCTCGTTATGTTCTATCACATCTGTTCAAGAAAAAAGATTTTCATAATATATTTTCCACCTATCTAGAATTTCTTCTGGCTTGGCAAGGGTTTTATTATCTTCGCCCCTTACATTTCTTATCCCTTTAATACTTTTACTTCTCAGGGCTTATGTTTTCTTCCAGAATATTTGTATATTTTCATAATAATCCTTGTCTAGTGATTTTCAGAATTCCTCCCGGGATTGCTTCTTAGCTTCACAGACAGCTTATCTTCGCCTCATTCCGTCTGAGCCTATATTATTGAAGGTTCTGATCTGTACGCAGTGACTGATATGCTTTCCAGGCTTCTTTATTTTTATTCACAGATATTTTATCTTCCTGTATCCACCACTTAGTGCGTTTTCCATTTGTATTAATTAACCTTCCTCAAACCACATACATTTGAAGCAGCTATATATATATATATATATATATATATATATATATATATATATATATATATATATATATATATATATATATAAAATATTTATAGTATACACATGCATACTATAAATATTAAAGAGTTTGTTGCTGTTGTATGTCTTTTACAGCTACCTTAGGTTTACTTAATGCATTGGAAAACCTGTTCGGAAAACCTTGGAATCCTTAAATAGTGCATCAAGGCTTTCTCGATTAAGTAATGAAAATAGTTATGGACTTTCTTTGAAGCTATTATGTGTTGTTGTGTTTCTATTTTTTTTTTTTTTTTTTTGTAAGTTTTTCTCTATTTCCTCTGTACTATATTATATTACTGATGGATTGAATTATCCAGTCAACTATTTTCCACTCAAACACATATTATGTTACTTATGCGTGTGTGGATACATAGTCAATGTAGTATTTGACTTCATCTTATGTTCAAAATTAACCTATTTTGGTGTATTTTAAGATCCACTTCGGAAACGAATAATATACTCCAGGCCCTTGGTTCTCTAATCGGATCTCGCTCTTTAAACAGTTAGAACAAATACTGTTAATATATTTTAGTAGCCAGTATAATGAATGAACCGGAATTACATTTGTCGAGTGGTTGCTCAATTCTTATCGGCTACTCTCGAGTGTTTACTGTCCCCATTCCAATAACAGAAAACAGGTGTCACTTATTAAAGATTAATTTTTTAATTTTAAAATCAAATTTAGAGTTTCGAAATTCATTATTACTGTAAATATTGCAATCTCTTTAGACAACTAAATATAATAGGTAAATATATTCAAAAATAATTTAATAATAACATTTTTGAACTTTTTATACGTTCAAAGTTTAATAATAAACATGTATAAAGAATTTTCCCTTTATATTTGAGACTCGAAGAAGACTTCGAAGAGATAAAAGAGCATTGAAGAATTGGGTGATTCGCCATGATTCCTTTGGTTGAGATTCATACAATTTATTTAGGAAATATCTTCGTACTACTAACTTCTAGGAAATACCAACTTCGTGATGTATGCTTTGCTGTTGAGAATTCGCCTTTGGTTGGTTGGTTGTTTGTTATAAGTTTGAGGCGTAAAACCAATTGGTCATCAATATCTTAGTTTAGTTTGGTATCTCGGTCATCGGGATCTTAGTTTATAGATATATATCAACTAGTTGCACTTCCCACATGTTGGCGGATGTTCTTTAATGATTAAGTGAGCGTGGGTAAACCTTGTGTGTCCTATCCCAGGTCGGGTAAGGACCAGTTCCTTTCTTCGGATGTTACGTCAGGAGCTGCTCCATGGTCTAACATCAGTTTTTATATGTTTCAGTTTATTTCGAGGGCTATTTTCCCATAAGGCCAGCCACTTTTGGAGTACGTTCTGTCTTAGTGGTCGCGCTAGCTCGGATGGTGTCAAGATAGCTTTACCATGCCCTGGGAGAGCAAGATAATAGTTCAGATAATGTGTGTGAATATATTATTACATACATACACACACACACACATTGTTTTAATTTTCTTGTTTCCTTACGCACATCCATTGTTTAGCAGGCAATTGAATAAACCTTTACTGGGTATTGCGTTGAGGCTTCAATTTAAATTGTTCTATTACGCTAACAGGCACTTTATCAAAGTGATACGTTTTATTTGCTTATACTTAATTTGCCTACAAAATACTTTTTATCTGTATATGTTTTCCCTAATTATGCTATTTTAAAATTAAAGAATATTTAATTTTTTTTTTAATTATTACAAGAAAAAAACATATTTAATAATAAAAATAGTTGAAATACACCATTTTCTTGAGTAGAGAGAAGAGGCACTTATCTGATAGAACTTTTTATCAATAACTTTTAATCAATTAGCGACAATCAATCCGTCGCTAATAGATTAAGATAATAACGTATAAATCATTTTGAAAAAATTAATTATTTGATTTAAAAATTGTTCATATTTCTATTACTGGAATATCCCTTTGTTTTAGGTATTATATGAATTATTGAAAATGGTGAATTAAAAATTTATCTTCGAGTGGTCAGAGAACTTTCTGAACTTTTAATGAGATATTGTTTTTGTTTCGAGGTGAAATTTAAATTTTCTTAATTTCTTTTATTATATATTTTTTAAAATCATGCAGATACATAAGAAATGTTATATTTTATATTAGAAGGGTTTATTTTTAAAGTTACTTTTATACTTATTTTAGTAGCTTTTCGCAGAATATCACTTTCGCGGATGGCATCACACGCTTATTAGAATGGTTTATCTTGAGGTGTTAAGGATCTTTGCCAAGAAGTACATGTGTAAGATATATTTATGTCATGTCGGGATTCTAAATAAATTATTATTTTGGCATCAAATGTTTCCGTGTTTAATAAGTAAACTAATTAGCATTTGAACATTTATTGTTTCATTCACAGTGAACAGTTCCAGAGGGTCCAGCTATTTTTGGAAATCATTTAATTAATTATTTAGGACCTAGAAAAGAATAAAAAACTGCTGATAATATAAAGTTCAAAATCTTGTATGGTAACAGCTAATATTAAATATGTAATATGATAGCTCTGGAGATAAGCAGGTTGCTTTGCTGATTCGTTTTCTTGGTTTTGAAAACTATCTTTAAAGTACAGCATTAAAAATTTCTTAAGCTTCTTAATGTAAAGCGCTTAATGTACTGTTCAAATGATTTGAGTAACTGTTCTACAAAACTGGTAGGACAGAGGCTAATTACAGTCCTATCTACGCCTGGGCTTTGGGGTCAATACCTCCTTACGAAATTAAATATTATTTTAATTTATATATAAAATCCCTTAATTTAGATACTACGTCTTTAAATAATGTTAAGGTTTAATAATTTATGAAGAAATAATTAAGGTTCTTGTTTAAGTATAGAAAATTTTGTTAAGACCAACCAACCAACCTGAAGTATAAATTAAGAGAAAAGACATTATATAATTAAAATTAATGTTAGGAATAACATCCAGTTACAGAACTGCTGATGAAATCGAAATGACGAGTCCTTACATACAACTGATGAAGAAGACATCATTTATACTACTGACGAATTAATCACAAATAATAATATTAATTTTTATGGTAAATTTGTAATAAAAATATCTAATTCTTGACTTGTGATAGTAAACTTAAAAATTTAAATACTGAATTTAAGCTTATTACTTTTTTCACTTGCCAAATCGATTAACTCCACCAGTCACATACAAATTGTAACATTTATAACGATAGCTTTTTGGCTAGTTTTTCTTATTAATTTTATATACTTTTAGACAAAAGATACAGCTTTATTGACGCATTCTACAATAATTATTTGACTTTATATTATAAAGGGAATTTTAAAAAACAATGCACATTATTTCATCGCATTTCTCCACTTTCTGTTTTAATTTACGGTGTTAATCGATTTGTGCATTGAACGGCCATATCTGATGTCATATAGAAGCATTATGAAGAATCGTTATGGTATTGCGTGGGTGTTTGGGGAGGTATAGCACCATTTGCTTTGCAGTTGAAGCATCATTGAAGGCGTCCTGTCTAGAGTGCTTGGGAATTTCCAATTCGTGACTTCCACACCTATTTTACACACGACGGCATTAGGATCAATAGGAATAGATATATAGTTTCTATTTATAAATGGTGAAGATCTAATTATTTCGTTAATCGCAAACTTCCCACTCTTCATTAGACCTGTTATTAAATTATATATATTTTATATTGCATTAATTAATTAATATTTATTTATTTATAATATTTTATATAAAAAATATGCTATCATGCTTAAATTTTCTAATATTTAATTTTTTTTGTTTCAGGTGAGTCACATTTAATTGATAACGAATAACAGTAAGGTATTCATTGAGGATCGGTAAGACTTAACTTTCATAAATTAATTAATTAGTATATGCTTGAAATTAGGATGAAGCTGATTTATGATTATTATTAAGGTTTTTTTTTTGGCTAAATAATATTATGAGCTTTTATAGTATGGCATATTATGTATTTCATCTAATATTTATTGAGAGTAGAATAAAAATAAAAAATAAAATCATTATTCTGAAGCTACGTTCCTTAAAAATTGTTACAACACTAAAACTGTTAACTGAACTAATATACATATATTTAGTGTATATATATATATATATATATATATATATATATATATATATATATATATAAATACATATATATTTAACAGTTGAGATTTAATATTTTAATATTGTGAATTTATTTATTTGGTTAAATTTTTCTAATGGGTCGGTCTCTAATTGATGGTAACTATGGATCTCAGTCCTCGTCTGTTTGATAAAATATTGATTAATATTAATTTTGTTCATGAAATCACTCACCTCATTTAACGTGAAGTTTTCTCGGTCCATTATAACTGAAAGAATCTTCTTCGGTTCGGCCCCTGTAGATTCCTCAGTTGGTGGTAAATTACCTAGAGCGGTAAAGCTGTTCCATGTCACTACCGGTGGGGTTTCTTCTGCTTTCCTTGTCTTCCTCATGGCCGATTTCTTCCCTGTCTTTACTTTTTTGAAGGGAGCCTCATCTTCTGCGTCCGGTAGAGGTGTATTTAGGTCCAGCATGATCACTGCCTGTCTACTTCCTAATACACCAATCTCCTGTCCTAGTAGCACTACATACGACACACTACACGCTGTACACAATTTAATAGTCACTGCACAGCCTTTCTAGATAGCTAATCAATTTCCTACTCTTGATCTACTGCCCTGTTGTCTGTTGAGGTTGTATCCAAGTAATATGAATGGACCCCAACAGCTTAAGGCGGAATCTAAATAAGAGTAGTAATAGTGTTTGTTTGGATGGGTGTCTTCAAAAATGCTCCTACACAAAAATTTATCGCATTTCAACACTTTGAGAATAAAGCAATAGAATACACTGTTGCCATAGATACCACACGTATCTCTTCTCGTTTTGTCAGGGAATTTAACTTTTAATTTCTATTTATTATGTAAAACAAATAATACAATATTATCGAGAATGTAGCGTTACTCGCCACTTTTAGCTAATTCGATTTTACTACTCATAAAATTTTCATACCGCGGGCTAAATATGAAAATCTTTTCTTAAGGAGTAAACTCCAAAAATCTAAAAAAATAACATTCCACGCGAGTTGTGAGTGCCTTAGTTTAGTTTAGTTTAGTTATAGGAGTACAATAAAATGAGAGCGATATCTTAAATTGGAGAACCAAAACGAAGTTCATACAATTTTAAATAAAATGTATTTACCAAGTATATATAGTTGACCTGGAATGAATAGTGGTATGTGATAAAATTTATTTGCAATACCCTATCCAAGATGCCTCTGCCCAATGTCACGTCGTCAAATATAAAGCTAATAGATAACTATTATAGAGCTATTGTTTCAGCCGTATTTGTATAATTAGCAATGATGAATTATTAGTGATGATTTTATATTTAATATTTATAAAAAATAATTTTACGAATACCTTACAGCGATGCGGATCTATTCATAAAATATCACAGGCCAACAAAAAAAACCTTTTTGAAAACTTTTTTAATTTTAATAGCTGATCTTGATAGATTTTTATGTGCTGAATCCAAATCTGCTCGTAGTTTTTATGTATCACCCTTAGTTTCCAAGCAAAATGTATTTTATTATATAGTCTAATACCCATTTACAGTATATAGGGAAATCAATGAAACACTGTAGAATCGTAAAAATGGTTTGTATTTACAGTAAAATACTTGGAATAGTAATTTTATGTGATGATACAAGGTTCACTTGTCAACTGGAATTGGTTTATATTTTCTTTCCCTTTTTTCCTTGAAGCTTCTTGTGTAGCTTTTCCTGCGATGAATAGCTTGCTGAACTTCCCGGTGAAGTGACCAACAGTAATCCCCCATCATGTTGGTATTCCAGCGGCCCTGGTAACGTTTTTCCATCACTTTAACGTCCTGGTGAAAACGCTCACCTTGCTCCTCACTAACATCTCCTAAATTTTCCGGGAAGTAATCGAGGTGGCTGCTCAAAAAGTGAACTTTCAGGCTCATCAATCATCCTAACTGTTCAAATTTTTTTAGCATGTTTGCAACAATAGCCTTATATTCTGGGTATTTTTCATTTCCCAAAAACTTGGTGACAACTTGCTTGAATGAAACCCATGCTTCCTTTTCATTTGAGGTCATTGTGGATTCAAAGTTAACGTCAAACATCATTTTTCTAATATCAGGCCCGGTAAAGACGCCTTCTTTCAGTTTAGCTTCTGAAAGGTGTGGAAACTTCTGACAGAGATATTTGAAACAAAGCCCATCTTTAGGCAAAGCCTTTACAAACTGTTTCATGAGACCTAACTTAATATGTAGTGGTGGTAGGAGCACGTTTTTTGGATCTACAAGGTTTTTGCGTAAAATGTTCTTCTCGCCAGGCTTTAAAGACTCCCTAGCAGGCCAGTTCTTTCTGCACCAATGTTGATTCCGAGCTCTACTGTCCCATTCACACAAGAAACATGGAAATTTGGTAAAACCCCCTTGCTGACCAAGGAGCATGCACGTAACTTTCAAATCACCACATATCATCCAACCGTGTGCAGAATAACCTATTTTATTTAACACTATTTCTAGATTTTCGTAACTCTCTTTCATATGTACAGAATGACCGACAGGTACAGAGGCATACATGTTACCGTTGTGTGCTAAAACTGCCTTCAAACTATTTTTGGATGAATCAATAAACAACCTCCAATCTTCTGTTTTGTATTCAATTCCAAACTCATTCATTAAACCATGAATGTCTGAGCAGTACACCAAATCACCCTCTTGTTCAAAATACTTCGAAAATTGTTGTTCTCTCTTCCTATACACATGAATGCTGGTTCCAGCCGCCAGCAAGTTCTTTTCTTTTAGCCTAGAGCCAAGCAGTTCAGCTTTTTCTTTTGTTAAGCCCAGATCCCTAACTAAGTCATAAGCTCGACCTGAGTGAACAATTTAGGCTCTACATTTTCTGTAACACATTGGAATTCTTCATCGTGTTCATCTAACTCCGACTGTACATCAGAAAATACTTCTGTTTCAATAGAATTTAAGTCCTCTGGTGGTTCCGGGATTGGCAAATCTACACCGTGCCCTACTGGTCGGATGGCGGACGGAAGGTTAGGGTAGCTTATTACCTTCTTGTTCTTAGAGTTATGACCAGTAATATCTACACTGCAAAAGTAACAGTCATCGGAATGATTTTTTGGTTCCCTCCATATCATGGGAACAGCAAATTTAAAGTGTTTTTTCTCTTTTTTTGACCATTTCCTGAGGTCTTCAACACATACATAACATACCTTATGCGGTGCCCAAGGTTTATCCTGGTCTCCAAGTTTGGTTCCAAAGTATGCTAGATAAACCTTTTTCACAAAGTCTGTAATGTTTCTTTGGTGCTTTTTAATAACAAACTCACCACAAATATAACAAAAACTGTCAGCAGAGTTTTTACAGCCGCGATGAGACATTGCACTGAGCACATGTACAGGAAACGTAAAAGTGAGGTTATGTTGAAAATAAACAAAACATCAGCTGTTTAGCATGTGTTTCAGCAGTGCTGCCAACATCATCTTTGTTCATTAGACCTATTTTTTCATGTTATCTTAACTATGAAAAAGCTGTTAAATTCTAAAAATATTTCTTTATTTCATGAATTTAACTATAAAATGTGAATAAATGGTGGGTGATACAACTTTTTAAGCATCATATTTGGATTCAGCAACCTAAACAACATAAGAATAAGGTATTTTCATTAAAAAAGTTTTTTCATCGTTGGCCTGTGTATTCTAGAGAGGTAATGGATTTTCGTGATTGAGTAAATAATGTGTAGATACATGGAAATAATAATAAAAATAATAATTCTCGAGTAGTATCTGATTTATTTAACTATTAAATTTATTCATCCATTTGGGTCTTAGCGGTAACTACACTTACCGACGAGTTGATGAATCGTCATCGTCATTGATGTCTTGATGAATGGAAGGACCTGTCATCTGATGGACCTAGCGATTTGTGTATTCGCTGTATCCGGTATTATTGTCGTATATTGGAGATAATTTATTAAATGTATGTGTTATTTTTATTAGAGTAATACCTTAATAACCCCTTATGAATTTTAAATTTCTAATTTTTTTGTGAAGTAATAGTGTTATTTTATATTAGGTTAGGTTTTATTCACGTACTTCCTCCAATATTTATTAACTGAACGGGCGATACATTATAATTAGTATTTATTTTATTTTATTTATAATTTTTATAAGGAAAAATATATTATTACTTTAATTTTTTAAAATAAATTGTAATGAAATAATTCTACAAAAATTATTATGAGTCTATTGATTTTTATCAATGACATTTATTTTTCTTACATTAAATAATTTTTTTATATTCTTTTACTAATTCTCCACTAAATTTTGTTGTTTTACTCTAAACTTGTATTGCACTTTATCAATATTTATTTTAGTGTATATTTATTCTTTATTAAACATTTATTTTAATGTTTCGTTCTTCCGAACACCAAAGTGATCACTATTTAGTCTATTGTTTATTGTAGTTGTTTATTTTTCTATTTTGTTTCGAATCTCCATTTATTCAAATTAAAAAATATTTACAATATGTACAAATATATATATGTATATACATATATATATATATATATATATATATATATATATATATATATATATACATATATATATATACATACAGAAATAAATACATACAGAAATAATTATAATACTTTTCCTACCCGGAGGTATTTTAAGTAAATACATAGTATGAGTCCGCTGAAGGCGGGTTCTCTAAACCGGCACAAGGCCGCTGACTCTATACATACAAAGCAGGAAGAAACCACTTTACGGGATAAGGTGATAGGAAGAAGAAAGGGGGAGAGGAAGGAAGAAAGGTTAGGACAAGGTAGTCCTCACCCCATCCCTAGGCCAATGAGAGCACGTCGACCAAGGGAACTCTGCCTTGCCACCTCGCAGGTCTGGGAGGGGGAACTATGTCTCTAAACAGTGGGGTTGCTAGAAGTCGAGTAGCTTTCCCCGACTCGCACGACGAAGGATCTTCGGCTAAGATAGCTTCGGATTAGACGGCATAACGAGACTGGGAATTTAAACTCTTCCAAACGTCGGAGTAACATTGTGTGAGACACACTGTCAAAGGCCTGAGTGCAATCTAGGGACATAAAGGCCGTGGCTTTGTTCATGTTCATCTGCTCTATGGTGTGCGCTAGGAGCTTTGCCAGGTGATGGTCACAGGAAACACCTCTAAGGAAACCAGTCTGCTCTGAGGGGTTAATGTTTTCCTCCCTACAGTGGGTCATCAAATGGTGGTGGACCAGCCTCTCGAATATTTTACTCATTGAGAGTGATCAGGTATTTTACCAGATTTTCCCGGCATAAGTAGAAGCACTACAACGGTTTTTTTCCACGCTTCAGGAAAGTATGAGATTCTCAAACAGGTGTTGAAGATTTTCAATAGGAAGGCTTCACCTTTTCTAGGGAGCATCTTCAACATGACATAAGGGATGTTGTCTAGCCCAGAGGATTTTTTACCTTTAGTGCGCCATAGTACCGATTCAAGACCTTTGAAGGTGGAAAAAATGGTTTCTCATTGGGGCACGGAAGTGGTCCCTCAGGGTTTGCTGGAGCATTTACCAGCCGAGCATCCTCGCTCGGGTCGTATGCCTTCGCCAAACGTTCAGCCTGTTCCCCCGGCGTCATCAGTTCGTCTCCGGAAGTCAGGTGCACTGTCCTCTTTTAAGTTACGTAGTTTTGACGAGTCGCCAGAACTGGTGGTGGTCATCATGAGTCCTACGTAACCGTTCGTGCCAGAGGGAGGTTTTCCAGACTCGCATGAGGCTGGCTATCTGCCGGGTCATCGCATTGATTGCCGGTTTTAACCCGTAGTTAGGTTTAACCCCGTAGAAAATGTTCCTCAGGTGATTACGTTGGCCAATGAGGGCAAGAATATGCTTTGGAGGTTTCCTGATGGTGTTAGGTTGCGGACTAAACTTTGGGATATGCTGGTTTGCTGAGTCCAGGATGGTAGTGGTGACTTGCACCGCCCTATCCACCTTTGCCTCTGTACTCAGGTGATCGATCATGGGGAGATTTTCCTCAATGCTAGCCCTAAATCCTTTCCAGTTGGCCTTGTTTAAGAGGTACTTGCTCGCAGGCGTTAATTATTTTACTAAAAACAGTTCTTGGCAATTATAGAAGACAGTTTTTTTTTCTTCGATTTAACAGAAGTTGTTAATCTGTTATTAATAATAACAAGGTGTTTTTATCAAAATTTCTTTCTACAGTTAAAGCATCTTTATTGGTTGCGCTATTGTTTCTCCATAGCTGTCAAAATCGGCCGGTTTTTGTTGAACTGCTCAATGCTTTTTTATTATCCATAAGAGAATAACTTTAACAAAAATAAATATTATCACTAGAACTACGAACCGGTCAAAATGACCGGTTGCATCATTTATTTATAACATTTCCTCTTTATGTAGGTATTATTTCATATTTTATGATAATTCCATGATTTTTATTAAATTTGTGTATACAACAATATTATAAATTATTTCGTTCTACGCTTCTAATTTTCAGAGATATCTGTGTTATACCTAAATATATGAACCGGTAATTGAAAATATCATGAATAAATGTTGTGTATTCCCGGAATATTTGTACATCTATAATACCGGGAAATTCCCGGCATTAAAAAATTCTACATTTTTAATTCATTATGCCTAAATTTGTGTATATGTAATATATAAAATTTCAATTTAGTATTCTTGCTTGCCGTGTATAGTTGTTAGTTTTAACACGCACTACTCTTTATGCTATGTTGATACTTCTCTTTACTTTATGTAATTACAATATTTGATTGGAATATATTCTATTTTCTTTAAAATTGAATTATCTTATGAATTTATAGTTTTACTAGCTGACCCGGCCACGCGTAGTTTTAAAAATATATTACGTTAAAATTTGAATTTTTAAAGAAACAATGAATGAATGGAAAAAATTAATAAAATAGGTTTTGATTTTACATTTTATTCATCTTATATCTAAGTACAGAATATAATAAATAAATATATACAAAATTCGTTATTGATACAATATTAACATTAGATTAATGAATGAGGTATATCAAGATTGATTTTTAATTATGGCTAATAATATTTTTTTAATTTATAACTATTTATTTCAATTTAATTGAGCGCTAATCGATGTACAATATTTTTTTTAATCTCTGCTTTGTTATTAGAAATAGATTAGATGGTTTACCAAGACGTGAGCATGCACATATAATTGTCCATGGAAGAAACATGGATGGTTTAAGTCCAAACCGCAAATGAACATTGTCTGGCCTTGTGACTTGTTGCTGGTCATAGCTTATACCAAACTTAAGTCTTTTGAACGGTATTATGGGTTCTGATGGTATCGTTGGAATACGTGGCTGCAGGAAGACTTCTCCTTTAAAGATTCCAGTCAACATTACTGCCTCAATAACACTCCCGGTGATATTTTTGATGACCAAACGTGTAAGATTCCATAATTGGTGGATTCAAATTACACATAATCAATAATAATAGCAGACACGTATCACTTAGGGGTATGAAAAATAGTTTACTTTCTATTCTCAGACCCACTGAATGAATATAGACAAAATTTCATAAGAATCGGTCAAGTCGTTCGGAGGAGTTTTGTTACTGTGCACGACAATTTTATATACCTATTAGCTTTCTTTAATTCTACTATTTTGTTTAATTAAACAAACAAACCGGCCATTTAGAACGGTTGGTAGAAATAGGTATATGGTAAATCAAATCTTCATAGTTCTAGTGTTAGTGATGTTTTAAAAGGGTGGAGATGCGCACCTATAACTAGTAGACCAAATGTCAGTGTGATATTATTTTTATAAGAAAGTAAAACTTGGTAATTATGGACTAATGTAATTTACAAAATTTAATTAATTTATAACTTTTGTTACTATATCTTCTAAAAATATTAAAATTGATAATTATCAATTATCATGAATTGTATATTCAGACCAGTAAGTAATTCAATATAATTTTCTAAAAGCCTGTCAATAATCTGTAAGAGTATAAATATGAGAAAAATAAAACTGTTTATATACACTGTTTTACCTTTAAGCCTTTTTATTGTACGTTTGAGTGATTTGGGAAATATTTTACCCATTTTAAAATCATTAAAAGTATCTTGTAAATAGATAATTCACCCAATCCTATGCAATGAAACTAACTAATTAACGTTAGTTAATCCTAAACACTTGACCCCATTATAAGCCCTGAAGAATACCTGAAATGTGAGTCGAAACGATGGCTTTCCAATTAACAGTTTTCCCTATTTAAGAGATTTTTTTTTGCCTGCACGTATACCATTTTCTTCCTCTTAAATGTAAGGTCGACTAATTCAAAATAGGAACGTTTTCGGTTCAGTCAGCCTTCTATTATAACATGCCCGTTGAAGTTGTAGCAAAGTTCTGTTGATTGAGCTGTATCGTGCCGTTCCTACATCAGGGCCTCTTCCGGCCTTGACCACGTTTCTGCTCTTCATAGTTCTCAGGTCATTGAATTGAGATAGTTACATAACTAGAACCGAATCAAACTTAAACAATAAAATTATTCAATTATTAGTTAGATATTAATCATCCATTTAACTAATTGTTTATACAACAATACACAGTCATAAATAAATTCCTTTAGTGGTTTCCACCTCTTAAAATCAATGGAAATATAATAATAATAATAATGTCTTTATTTATTCTGGGACAAGTCCATAGAATAAGAGTACAGGTGTTGTAAGCTATTATGTCTTAGAGCGTAAAATAATTACATTTGATTAATTTTTACAAGTAATTTACTAAGTGAGAAAGAATAAAAAATAATGAACAAACAAAATGCGAATTACCTTCAATAACAATATTTTAAAAACAGATTAGAAGAAGAGAAAGAAAAAAAATTACAATAAGTTAACAATAATTATATAAGAGATACATATAGTTACATATATCAAATTTATAAAAAGAAAAAAAATGAAGAAAAATTTAACAATACTATCAGAGATTTACATTTAATCCCTTTGTTTTGTTTTTTTAATATCTAACTAGATGACATATGTACGTGGTTTAAATTCCACACACTCATATATAAAATAAACAATGACACACACAAATGTGCATAAAAAAAAATCATTCATTCATCGACTAAAGAGAACATTAAGTCAAAACTGATCCCCTACTATTCGATTTTTTGGGAATTATAGGTGACGGAATGTACTGGATTTGAAGTTTGGAAGATTATTGGAACGACGAATAGAAGAAGGTGTAGAGTTCCAAAGAGATGAGGATCGGATAAGGAAAGCTCTGTCAAAAGCTGCTGTTCGGTGGGATGCTGTATATAGATCTGAGAGCCGAGGACAGGTGTTACGGGAGAGGACTGTGGTTTTGAATTGAAAGAGATCGAAAATGTACGATGGTCGGCGGGATTGGATAACTTGGTAAAGAAAGGATGGTAGGACATACGGCGGTAAAAAGGGTAGAGCCATTTCAATTCTTCGTAATATCGGGTAACCGGGGCATCTCTCGGGATCCCAAAGATGAATCGAACGAAGCAATTAAGCAACCGTTTTAAACGTTAATTTGTTCCTCAGTTTTTGGCTGTCTATACTTTACGCAAATGAAAAAATTATTTTTTCAAATTTTACGTTGTAAAATCCATCCGTCCGCCGTCGGCGACTTTTGTCTCAGGTTAATGAATGAATGAAGTAAAGTAGCAAGTCGTCCCAGATTCACATCAACGTGTGGTATTAAATACGCCAAAAAAAGTACTATGCGGTCTAAATTTGAACCTGCCAAATCGAATCAGAGTACTCAGGTGTTACGTGTAGTCAGTGTTATCATTAGAATCGGAGGCATGGACACTTGCGGATGCTTCATTTGTACATCTTTAACCATTAATCATGTGCTTTTACCGGCCAAAGCTTACACCTAATATATGACTGCAGACTAACCGATGAACCAAGGACTAAACTTATCAACCATGTGACGCAGAAGGACAGTTGGCCAATCAGTGTTAAGGACTTATACTGGAAGTATTTTCAGCAATTCAAGGTGTTTGCTAAAGCAGTGTGGTTAATCATCACTACACGAAATCAATATTATAGGTGAACAAGAATTTTAGTTTTGTTTTCAATATATATATATATATATATTTAATATGAATAAATGGAGATTTGAAACAAAAAAAAAACATGTGATTCGAAATGAAAAGTATCGCTTGCTGCAGTTAATACTACAGAGTGAAGGCTGTTAACAGGAACTTTTGTAGCAATCCATCAGACAAAAGTTTTATCTAGACCTCTATAATAGTTGTTTGATATTTTGAAAAAAATGCTAGATAGTCCTTAAAATGATTCAAAAGATAGCAAAATACCTCTTGTTCTTTTACTTGTTTGAATCCCTCTTAATGTTTACTCTTAACCGTATGAAAATAAGGCGTGTGGGAGTTGCAGGACAAACAAGATAATTGAAAGTGTGGGGAAGGCAAGCTATCACAAAGACCTGATGAAAATCTGGGAAAACTGCCTGAGGGAAAATCACTGGATAATTGTGTAACTAATACAGTGTGTGTATGTTGAGTTGAAAACACATGTGTCATATTTCACTCAAAAACATCTCCCTCCTTAGGCATTCGCCTCCTAACTGTATTTACCAATGAAGTGTTCTTGCAATTGATTAAATTTAAGCTGTTAAAGGTGACGAATGGCTAAAATAGAAAAAAGAAACAATATCCTTCTTTATATCAGTTATTAATTCGTTTAATACGAATAACAATAAAACAATAAGTTTTAATATTAGTATTACAAATTTCTCTGGTCTTTCTTCGAACTGAAGCCCTCCCAAATATCACTGAAATAGCTCTTAAGTTCACTTCTTTCTGACATGTGAAACACAGTGTCTCAGTGATGTAAACATTTTCAAAAATATCTTACCTTCTTTATTCCACGTTGTAGTGGCCTTCTTCTTCTATAAATAATCGAATATTTGTTTGGCCAATCAAATATTGGCATTGTTTGTTAATTCTATATGGATTTTCGAAGAAGGTCACACCCCTGTTCCACATAATATCCGAGATTATTTCCATTTTTTGGTTGTGATAGATTTCTCTGTTACTTCGCTGTTTCCAATTGTCTTCATTTTCCCGATTTTATTTAATAAATTTACAGCCTCTACAATAAAATAAATAAAAGTGACGACCAAAGACAGTTCTAAAATAGTAAAAAATATCTAATTTTACTATTTTTCCCCTTCGTTTTGGCCAACTAGAGACCACGTGCCAATTTCAATTCCTTCCCCTTTGTTGTTTTCTTTTCCTCCAATACTCTCTCATCTTTTTACCACGTCTCCTTTTTTTTCTTCCGAAAGGAACAATAGAAAAAATTCTTGCCTGTTCTCTTATTGCTCGTATCCTGGAATCTCAAATTTAACGCAATCTTTCTGAAGGCCTCTTTCTGTGCTTCTGCTTCTGCTTTTATGTTGTGTATTTATAAATCTTTTATAATATGTACTGGGATCCAGCCCGTAGTTAATTTATTTTCCCAGAGGTACTTAGAGATCTGTTCTTTTCTCTATCGTTTTGATGTATTTCATCATAGTTTTGTAATTTCCAGGTTTATGTGCTTCTTATAGGAAATTAATTAGGTGCTTCTAAAATTGTTCTCATAATTCTTTTTTCTAATATTTCTAGTTTGTCTAACTTATAATCGAGGGTTTAGGCATTCACTTGCCTAAAGGCATTCTGGTTTCATTACTGTGGTGTAATGTGTTATTTTTGTATTCTTAGATATGCACTTTTATTGTAAATATTTTTTGTTGTTCCATATGCTCTTTCCATTTTGTGTATCCTTTCTCTATGCCATTTTTTTCTAATACATTTTCTTGAATTATATCTCCTCTTGAACTTTTCGACCTTCTCTATTTGCCCAATACCTGCAGCTAAAAATGTTGGTGCACTTTTTATGATAGTAATGAATGTTGTCTTCTCTCCAGGAATTATTAAACCTGCTCTAATGGCTATCTGTTCCAAGAGATTGAGAGATTTTCCGATAGTATAGCAATATCAACTGCAAATCCGAGACAGTTTATTTCAATACACTAATTCTTTCTTCCCAACTTTATAGGTGATACTTGGTTTTCTTTCAGTTTTTGTTCCCAAATTCTTTTCTTCCTTATTCTGTTTACTATTTTTTTAATTTTCATTGACCTATATATCTATGCCATCTTATCCTCCGTATAATTTCTACCATCAACCAATAATCCTTCTACCATCAAAATTAAATTTTTACTCATGTTTATATGTTTAAATATTTAAATAATTATTGGTCATATTACCTTAGAATATGGTAACCTTTTTTTTTTTGTCTTTATATCTACACCTGTTAAATATAAACAATTGACATTCAGAAGACTGACTGTCAGTGAATTTTCACTTTATTTTCCTTTTTTATTCAAAAAAACACATTTATTTTTTCTGTCATTAAATCAATGTCTTTAATGTGAAATCAGATTGTCTTTAAAATGGCGGAGGAGAGATGCAACTAAGCTGGCCTTAGTCTGATTTCGAAATGGTTTCCAGATCATTCTTAGCCTCATTCCTTTAAAACTTTACCAATCATTTTGTCTTGATAATTATGTTTCAATTAAATTCATTACATCTGCATTCATAAGGCTGTGTTCGTGCCGCGCGTTTAATATGTAATTACTAACCAATACCAAGGACGCCCGACTGTACATTCCTTTAATATTTCTGTCATGGAAAGAGACACTTCGTCCAATTATTATATCTCATTATTTTTTTATTTTATTTATTTTTTACTAAAATACTGCCAAATAATGATACTTGATTAGTCTAAATCAATTAAGTAATTGTATTAAGTATAAATTAAGTAATTGTTTCCAATAAAACAGAAAAAACTGAAGAACGTTTGTTTTATTTTTAATTCTATTTTGTTTGATACGTATATTTACACCTATGTCATTGTATTTCTTTGGTCTCTATTTGTGCGCCCTAAACGTAGATTAGTTTTTATGACGTCAATATTTTTGTATATTGTTTGTATTAAATTAAAGTAATGTTGGATGCCACTGAACCAAATAGAGAAATTCGAGTGCAGTGGAATTATTGATAGGATTGAAAACAAATACGATTGAGATGTCAGTGATTGAGTTAAGATGACTGGCCAAAATAAGAAAAAAATGGGGAAAAATAGTTCATGATGCAACACAGTGTATTTAAGCAAAAATATGTGTTAATTAATTCATATAATAATAAATAAACAATTGTCCCTTGACAAAGTGAATTATTTGCTTTAAAGATAATAACTATACTATAACATAATAATAAATTAGGTTAATGTCATAAAAGTTTAACAGAATAACAGGCTATATTACATTCAATTGAAGAAAGATGTAAAACTATTCACATGTCAATTTATATTGGCTTGTATGTTATTTATAATAAAATCGATATATATAACATATGTAGATACATATAATTCGTTCTAATTACAGTGTTATGGGATGATAAAATCCTAATCTTATTCACTATTTCTATTCCTTTCAATAATAAAATCAGTAACTATTCTGAAATAATAAGTCGTATAGTATTATCGTTCTCGAAGGACACAACAGGGATGAGGTTGTCAAATCGCTCGTTTTTCTTCGATATTTGGGTTCAATGTACCGTATACTCTCCCTTATCCGGACTACCAAATACATTTTACATTACTGAAAAAAATAAATAAATGAAATATTTGATTCTCTAAACTTTAATTGAAATGAACCATATAAATATTATTTGAAGACTGGAATTTCTAAAGACGCTAAGTGCCAAAAGTGAAATTTTTCAGGTTTTTTTTTTTTTAAATTATTGATATTTACTACTGTAATAATATTACATCAAGTAAATTTGCTGATATGAACAAAGACATGAAAACAAAAAACCCTTGTGGAGAAACTACCCATCGGTAGCACTCCAATAAAGTTCTATAGTAGAAGGTCTCGAGGCCATCTTCTTTTCAGACGCCTAGTAGGGTTATCAGGAATAGTATGGGAAGCAAGTTGAGAGACAAGCGGATTCAAGTGTGTATGGAAGGATAGGTATCTAGTTTGGGCCAAATCAGCAACATATGGGATATTAAAATCATGATGGATGAATTTGTTTGTGACATAATAAAGAGCATTGAGCATTTTACGAAGGATTTTGGATTGTAAGGATTGGATACGCTATGAAAAGGATGGTCTAGTAGAGCCCCAAAGCTCAACTCCTAATGTACAATTATGTCTGATAACTGTCATGTAAATGAGTCTTTTGTTATTAATTGGGAGCTTAGAACGTTTGTCCAGTAAATGCTGAAGTAGGCGAAAACGTCGTGCAGTTTCATGTCTTTTCAGTCTTGTATGAGGATTCCTAGTGAGACGTTTGTGCAGATGGAGTCCTAGGTAACGCATCTGTTCGACAGGGATCAGTGGAACATTATTAAAGGATACAGTAGGGAATTCGTAGGTTTACGAGGAAGAGTGAAGGTAATTTGATGGGATTTGTTAGGATTTATTTTAGTTCTCCAATTTTGACACCATTCTTGAAGGTTTGTTTCAGAAAGTAAAAAAAAATTCATATTTTTAATATAAGTTAATTTTTTTTATTGTAAATCAAATGAACTATTTTAATGATGATACAAGAATTTACAAAGGCTTGTACATATGTTAGCAGAGCATTGGTGAATTGACTTAGATTAGTTAGCAGTAAAAAATTGAGCAATGTTGAATGGGAATTGATGTTTAATAACTTTAGACAAACCTTTTGATGGTAAAAAGAGAGTTAATCGTAAATTTATAAAATAGATGGTTAATTACTTATACTTTTGTTTATTCTGTAAATACAGTAGTCACTCTCTCTTATTCTAATTCTTCCAATATTCAGATCATCTTCATTCAGTTATAGGAAAGTATACTAAATCCAGAAACGTTTTCCTGGCCGAATACGAAATTTCGTTATGGAAGATAATAAACCAAACGATATGCCTGGTTATTTATTTTGTATGCATAAATAAATAACAATGCATTGTTATTGGTATGCATAAAAACACTTCATCGATCTTAAGGAAGTTAAGGTATAAATTACCTTTATTTTTAACTTACAATAATAACCTTTATTTATTTACTAACTTTTAACCATTTAAAAGACATTTTAAAGATTTGACATGAAATTTTTTATACAAACACATTGGCATTTGTTACAGAAGCAAGAACTGTGGAATATTTATTTAAGCATGATAGATTCCTAAACGATTTCCCTCGTGTAATATATATATACGAGTATATTTCACATTTTTTAATTTAATTTTTTAAAACATTTTTTAGCAAAATCGTTTTATTACTTTTAAGAATGCTTGTCGGATGTTAGATTTTTTTTCATGTCCATTACCTTTTAATTACATTAAGAAAATAATTTTCTTCTTTTCTAGGTCTTGTTATATTTCTCTTCGTTTCTATTTACTACTTTTAATTAATTAAAGGTTCAATTTGACTTTGATCTCCGACCTTTGGTCAAATAAAGTCTAATTACAGTTGAAAGTAATTAATATAGTTAGATAAAAAGGAATGAAAAGTTATGATTGTTAAAGCTCAAAGCTGATTTATACAGACAATAAATATGAATTTTATGTTGTTTATCTTGGTAATTTCATGTACTTTGAGTGTTTAAAATATTATTGTGATGACATGATGTTTTACCATAATCCTCAATCAGAGGATCATGAGGTGTTCAGTATAAGTACTATTGTATCTTACTACAATATATACAAGATACACTGGCGCTGTTTCAGGTAAGATGGCGTGACTTTGTTTTATTTAACTATAATTGTTTAATGAAACCTTTGTTTTAATGTTAGTTTACTTACAAAGTATTCTATTTATTCTTGGTGGATCTTTATTTTCATTTTTTTTCGTATGTATGTATTTAACGTTTATGATTGTTTATCAGAACCTATAGCTTTTGGAAGTAAAGAAGTTGAGGATGTGTTTATACAAAAATTGGTCCGTCTTTTGTCATCCTGGTTATTTATTCTCTTATTGTTATTATAAGATAAAGGGGAGTACAGAAACTACCTCGAATAACAAATAACAAACGAGGCCATATTCTTTTCAGACGCCTCAGAAGATTATTGGGAATTGAAAACGTAGCTTGGTATGAAACTAATGGTTTTGAGTGTTAATTAAGTATGTCATCAAATAATTGGTCGCTATGGAATACTTCATTCGTAACAAAGTAAGGAGTAAAGAGGATTTTACGGACTTGGGATTGTATGCATTGGATACGAGAGAAATTCGATTGTTTTGAGGAGCCCCAAAGCTTTAGAGACTTTGTAAGTCCAAATAGGTTTATAATAGTCGTGTTTATGATTTTTATAAGCATTGAAGTTGCCAGAAACGGCGCGCAATTTCTTGTCGTTTCAGTCTTGTATGAGAATTCAAAGTTAAACGTTTGTCTAGATGTCCTAAGTATCGGGTCTGTTCTACAGGAATAAGTGGGATATTATTAAAGGATACCGGAGTACTGGAATCATTGGTTTCCGACGAAGGGTAAAGGTGATTTGACAAATTTATTTTAATCTTCCAGTTTTTACACCATTTTTCAAGGTCAGTGATATGGGTTGGAAGAGATGGAAATGAAATAGGTGGATTAAAGTTGACTGATAAAACATGAGTATCATCAGCATGCGTGGTAAGGATAATATTAGGATGGGTTGGGATGCCACCTGTATGAACTGTGTAGAGGATTTGGCCGAGGATACTGCCTTGAGGAAAACCAGCAGATCGAGAAAAGGAGGATGTAAAGACACCATTATTGTTTGCTTTGAATAATTATTTAGTTAGGTAGGATTCAGTTAGTTAGGTATGATTAGTTAGTTCAGGTAGGATTTTATACTGTACTAGTTCATGACCGCGGCTTCGCTCGCGTGGAATTTGGTCTGCCACATAAAGATCATTTAAAATAAATAATTTAATTATTTTTTTAAATATATGTTACTCATACTTCCAAAATTTCAGTTGTATAAATTCAAAACTGACAGATTCAAAACAACCTTTGAACCCCTATAATATTAAAAGGGAAACCCTTGGGGTGGAATTATCCAAATTTCTTTCTTAAACTATACAAAGAACCTATCTACAAATTTCAAGATGCTTAGTTCCTGATTTGCCTTTAATTATGTACTATAACATAATGCCCCTGTGCCCCCACATAAATCTGCCCTTGCTGTAGCCTATGATGTATAACCTATTTTACTCAATAATTTTCATCCAAATCCGTTCAGTAGTTTTTGCGTGAATGAGTAACAAACATGAATACAGACATTCTCATTTATAATATTAGTAGGATATCAAACCAATAGTTTCACTTATGTTCTTTCTGATATTTTAACCACTATTATCATGTGATTTGCCTTTAATTATGTGCTGTAATGGATTCTCCACAGTACCTAAAAATCAGTCGGGCGGGGGGAGGGGCGTGCCGAAGTGCGCCCCCTCCTAAATCCGTGCTTGATTTAGCCTGTCTTATTCTGATATATAACCTATATTACTGTCAAGTTTCACCCAAATATGTCCAGTAGTTTTTGCGTGAAAGAGAGCCAACATACAAACTTTCACATTTATAATATTAGTAAGATTATCCAAAGTGAAACATCGTTTTATTTAAATAACTGTTTAAAAGCTTGCTTTTAATAATGTTCTTACGTTTTTTCTTTTAAAAAATAAGGTCGATATATTTATTGATGTCTAATAAAATATTGCTCTATTATATTTTATATACTAAAAGTATAAGGAGGTACAATGAAACAAGGCAGCTAACTAGTAGCTGATTTCAAATGGAGTGAAACACTTTAAATGGACAACAACTCATCATTCACTCGGTGCCGCTCAGTCTGGAGAACTACCTTGAACGCTCTGCTAAGCATTGATTCGTCTAAAGTTAATTCTAACTATTTTTTTATCTTATCTTTTACAATTTACAATATTGAAATATTCAGTAAAATACCCAATTATATTATATTTTATTTTATACTGTATTATCTTAAGTCTATAGATATTATTAGTATATAGACAGTTTGCAAGATTTATAAGTATTCTGAAACAATTCCTAAGAAACCTAATAACAACCTGCGAACACTCTGAAACCTTTTAAGTTTATGGGATATTATAGTCATCATTCATAAGTGATAGCTCTGAAAAAGCTGATAACATTAAAATGACGCACTCATTTACGTATATTAAAATATTATTTGTTCATTTACTACTATTTCAGTTTGCTGACCTACAATATATTTAACAATCATCCATTAACAAAAAAAAATATCAGCGAGTTGATTTCATTTCTGTAGCATATCTAGAGTTCTTGAACTAAGTAAGAAAGGAAAGGCATTGGGTTCAGTACATAGTAGAGACTACGCTGTTTCTGCCAATTTTTCTGACTTGCAGAGGTCACACTAACAGCCAGCTTACTCCCTCAATTCTGCAGATCCCACAGGGTCTATCTATTGCCATTATTGGATTAAGTAACTTATCCGCCGCAGCATAATTCGAAGCCGGGGCCCTCAGTACAGTAACTTAGCACTCTACACCCTGTATAGAAAACTTTCGATTTTGGCTATTTTTTTTCTTTTTTAATTCTGTTTTACATTCATATAAGTTTTATGTTTTGCAAACTACTTCTTTTTATAAAATCTTAAGATAAGAGGCGGGAATAAATCATGGAAAATTAAAAAAAAATTTGCAAGTTTTTATCAACGGTCGATACACTTTTGATCATCAGAACTTAAGTGGTTGAGGAAAATTAAATCTATAAAATATTCAGGTAAGGTGACAGCATTATATTTTCGTAATAAAATAAGAGTATGGTATTTATGGCTCATATACCATCTATTAACCTATCTATATGTTTAATTTTTTGAAACGTTAATATTGCTTAATTTATGGTTGTGTTCGTGACATGAATAAAACATAAACCTGACCTTTGGAAAATAACAAATTTTTTAACCTAAACTCAATGAAGTTCTGTGAAAAATTAGTGAAACCATATTATTCCTTAAAATGTATAGTTTTATCATCTCTATAAAACATATTCATAATATATTTATGATACATTATTATTTTATTTTAATGTTTAAAATAAAGGATAGAATGAAGAATACAAATACATATTCTATTCTCCATCCAGATTCGGATGGAGGTATTCTTCACTGGCAGAATGGAAAGGTGAGGACATATGGATATCTTTGAAAGTGAATATTGCCTTGTATAAGTTTTTATGTTTCCTGTGTATATTTTATTCTTTTATTTTTATTCTTGTTCCTATTCTTGGTTTCTTATATAAAAAGCTTCATCTTTAAAAAGCTTCAATTTAACAAAAAACATTATATTTATCATTTTATCGTTTTAATCTTTATAATTAGAAAATAAAATACAAAATAAAAAAAAACAATATGACGGTGGTGGGAGAAAAAATAGAGACTTTCAAAAGACACTTTTCTACCACTAACTCAATTCTCCTAAAAATATTCAACCTCCTAAATCAATTTCAGGGAGAAGAAAGAAACTTGTTAAAGACAATTAAGAACCGTTCTATATCAGAAATTTTTATAACCCCGTTGCTTAATAATTCTACGATCATGTATCTCTCATTTTATTCATTTTACGATGGTGGGAAAGAATAGGAATTGCCCAAATGTAGGGAATAAATAACAAACACATCTATAAAAGCTAATTTAAAATTCACTCCTATCTCCATCCAGATATCTATGATACAATGCGAAATTCAATTTTTTGAGGGTACACAGACTAACCATATTTGCATGAACATTAATATAAAAAAAATTGTTTCCATAACATTGTATTATCTATTGGAATACTAAGGTGCCCATCAAACAGTGTTATCCCACAATTGAAGATTTTTATTTTTTATAATTATTTTTAGTATACTTATTTTTATTGTTTTACTATTTTACTAATTTATTACTTCAAAGATCAAAGTTCATATCAGTTTAATATTAATAATTTGACCATGGAGGATGGATAATCCCCAAGAAAATATTTAATAAATATGCAGTTGTGAGGTATCTATACTTGACTTTAATAATTATTGGGACAATTTTATTGAAATTATGTATTTATTCTTAATATAATTGTTATTATTTTGCAGATATTTAGACTTATAACTTTTTTAAAGTTACGTACCTATAATTGTTGTATCGATGCAGAAAACTTATTTTAAAAGATTGATAATGGTGTATACAGCCACGGATGGATTCTATGGGATCTATAAGCCATCTTGTAGCTTACCTAGCCTGTGTACCCTGATTGGGAAACATGGCCATTGACCGTGATATCAAAAAAATCCTGCGCCATCGTTATTTTAGTAATAGCACAGCCCGAACCTTGTACTTATTCCAAGACACTTCATGGGTTGTAGAAGTACAGGGAGAGGGTTACAAATGAATAAATGAGATATGTAAGCAATATTTTTTGCTGATGGGTAATGAACAACTATCCTTCATTACCATCATATCTCGTGTGTCTTAGAAATAAACACGATTTATGACAGTGTATTGATACACAGTCCAGTTTAGAATAATCATTTGGCAACTTATTTTCATGCGATTTTTAAAGAAAAATACATCAATTTTATCTATTCAATGAATATTTTTCAAAGATGTATAAAAAATAATTTTTGTATTTTATTTTCAGCCTTAGTTAAATTCTTAGTTTTTAAGAATAACCGTGACAGTTATTTTATAGAAATATTTCATATCTTGGGTCAATTTAAATTCATCCAAGAATGGCTAACTCTTGCTAACTTTTGCCAGTTTCAATGAACTTTTCTACTGTTCTAATTTTTGCCTGATGATAAATTGCATTCAAAAGTGCACTATGTACAGAGAAGATAATTTCCAATAAATATGCGATGTTTATGCAACAGGGGAAAAATCCCTGGTAGGTTGGCAACAAGATCGAACTGCAATGCAAATGTCTATGGCCTCAATACACCTGACAACAGGTCCTAAGCAACAGCACATTAAGATATTGTTGTGAATCACAAGATTATTACACATTCTATCGAAAAGTGTATTAATAGTTTTTTTTTCTTGATTAAATATATGTATAATCCTACTAATATTATAAATACGAAAGTTTGTATGTTTGTCTCTCTTTCACGCAAAGCTACTGAACTGATTTGGATGAAACTTTACAGTAATAAAGATTCTACATCAGAATAACACATAGGCTGCAGCAAGGGCGGATTTAAGGGGGGGCACATGGGCCCCCAGACAGTTGTTTAGGTACTGTAGAGAATCCATTATAGTACATAATTAAAGGCAAATCACATGATAATAGTTGTTAAAATAATAGAAAGAACATGAGTGAGACTATTGTTTTGATATCCTACTATTCCTAATATTATAAGTGTAAAAGTTTGTATGTTTGTCTCTCTTTCACGCAAAAAATACTGAACGGATTTGGATGAAACTTTACAGTAATATAGGTTATACATCAGAATAACGCATAGGCTACAGCAAGGGTGGATTTAGGGAGAGGGCACGGGGGTGCGTACCCCCCCAAAAAAGTTTTTTAGATACTGTGGGGAATCCATTATAGTAGATACATAATTAAAGGAGATAATAGTTGTTAAAATAATAGAAGGAACATGAGTGAAACTATTGTTTTGATATCCTACTAATATTACAAATGCGAAAGTTTGTATATTTGTCTCTCTTTCACGGAAAAACTACTGAACGGGTTTAGATGAAACTTTTCAATAATATAGGTTCTACGTTAGAATACCACATAGGCCCCCCATATACCCATTTAGAGGGAGGGGGACAAGGACGCACATGCCCCCCCCCCCAGACAATTGTTTAGGTACTGTAGAGAATCCATTATAGTACATAATTAAAGGCAAATCACATGATAATAGTTGTTAAAATAATAGTGAGACTATTGTTTTGATATCCTACTATTCCTAATATTATAAGTGTAAAAGTTTGTATGTTTGTCTCTCTTTCACGCAAAAAATACTGAACGGATTTGGATGAAACTTTACAGTAATATAGGTTATACATCAGAATAACGCATAGGCTACAGCAAGGGTGGATTTAGGGAGAGGGCACGGGGGTGCGTACCCCCCCAAAAAAGTTTTTTAGATACTGTGGGGAATCCATTATAGTAGATACATAATTAAAGGAGATAATAGTTGTTAAAATAATAGAAGGAACATGAGTGAAACTATTGTTTTGATATCCTACTAATATTACAAATGCGAAAGTTTGTATATTTGTCTCTCTTTCACGGAAAAACTACTGAACGGGTTTAGATGAAACTTTTCAATAATATAGGTTCTACGTTAGAATACCACATAGGCCCCCCATATACCCATTTAGAGGGAGGGGGACAAGGACGCACATGCCCCCCCCCAGACAGTTTTTTAGGTACTGCGGAGAATCTATTGTAGTGCATAATTGAAGGCAAATCACATGATAATAGTTGTTAAAATAATAGAAAGAACATGAGTGAAACTATTGTTGTGATATCCTACTATTGCTACTAATATTATAAGTGTAAAAGTTTGTATGTTTGTCTCTGTTTCACGCAAAAAATACTGAACGGATTTGTAGTGCATAATTAGGCAAATCAGGAACTTAGCATCTTGAAACTTGCAAATAGGTTCTTTCTATAATTTAAAATAGAAATTTGGATAATTCCATTCCCAAGGGTTTCTCCCTTAATATAATAGAGGTTCAAAGATTGTATGGAATCCGTCAGTTTTGGAGTTAGATATCTGAAATTTTGGATTTAGGAGTAACTTATAGTTAAAAATTAAATTAAATTATTTATTTAAAATGATCTGTCACGAGACTTTATGTGGCACACCTAATTCCACGCGAGCGAAGCTGCGAGCAAAAGCTAGTAGATTATTTATAACATTTTGTAATTTGTCATCCCGGAAATAAGATTGTTTGTTCTTTATTTATTTTTGATAGAATAGAAATGATTCATTTAATTTTCCATATTTTTTTCAACTTCGATTTTATATTGCAGACCCCTGAATCATGAGATGTTTTCTATAACGGTCTTTTCAGTCTAAATGCAATTCCGATTCACCATTATCTCAACGGATCTACTTTAGTATGAATTTTTCAATTTATTGCATAATTATTTATAATTTCACAATTTGTTAACATTTAAGCGTAAATAAAGCTTGTCGATAGATCTCATTTAATTTTACTTTTTAAGAAATACAATATTTTAAACCATGAATGTCATCTTAGTGAAACCATAGTGACAGTAAAACCATCTGTTCGTATTTCATTATTTTTTTAAATGATTCATACTTCTAGAAAAACTGTTTGCTACTATCGTATAATTAATGGAAATATCTGTTTTCTTTCTCGTTTCAATTTATAAATATATTTTATTGAGATTAGCTTTATTTAAAAGATATTTAGTATAATGTTAAATCACTTTAGTCCAGGTTATTACTAATTGATTTACTAACCTCTTATTGTTTATGATCGCTATGATTCATGACCCTAACGCTAAAACACTGAATTGCACATTTTCCATTTAGTTGATGATTTACGCTCTCGCGATCCCCACCATTCTTTTGCTGCTCTTTACCTATTCAGATCTGAAACCTGAGGTTGTGCATCTAGTCTGCATATCATGATGAAGAAGCGTTCGAAAGTCGCGAAACGTCGTACAGAAAAAAAAGTAAGTAGCCAGTAATACTTGTTTGTAATCGACAACTAAAATTTCAGTATATTATTTCTTTGAAGAAATAAGTAGCACAATATATTAATTCTTTTGAATTTTATTGGTTCTTCTAATTAAATTTATTAGAAACTGTTTGTAAATTCATTTAAAGTAACTTTATGCTTCTGTGGCTAATCGGACGATGCCACATTAGGTGTCCTAAATTTTGCCTGTCCAGGTAAAATTAGAATAAGGGTCTTTAACCAGTGCCTGATACCTTACAAGCAGCCCCATTTTATGTCCCCTCGAAAGGACGGTATAACGAAGGGTATTTTTACTCCCTTTTAAAAAATCTTAAGGCCACCCCCTGGGCTGCGATTTTGGGTATAGAAGGTTGTTGAGCTACCAGATACACTACAGCAAACAAATTAAACTGGATGTTTTTATTTTAATCTTACAACTGCCGTGAAAAATTCATTACTTCTAGAATAAATCCCTCTATTGATTTAAGTAGATTCGCTTAAGAAACAATGTGTTATTTTGCATATGAATCGTAAATGGTTGCTTTAGGGGATTGTTGCTTAGTATGAAATTAAGAGAGTAGTGCATATTTGTTAGTTATTACGGGTAAATCGTCTTAAGTGCACCTTCTTGTTCCGTATTTTTTCTTTATTGTAAGCGTACGAAGGAGAGCTTCCATTTTATGCTGGAAAATATTTTAATTTTTATTTTTATTTTATTATGATTATTTAAATATTTTCATTTTTAAGAGGATAGATTTGTCTGGCTCGGTTGCGAGCCCTGGTAGCTTAGTTGCTAGTGCAGTGCGGAGGACCCAGGTTCGAATCCCAGCCAGGACAAATCTTTTCTCTTCAAACTAAAAATATTTAAATAATCACAATAAAAAAAAAAAAAAAAAATATATAATTGATGGATGTCAACCAGATCCCAATTAAAGTAATCTTCAATGAACATTCTTCTCCATATGTACATGACAAAAATGGCGAGTGCTGGGGGTGTGGGATCGGTGAAGTGAATGGATTTGTTTGACCTGGTTACGAGCCCTGGTAGCTTGGTTGGTAGAGTACCGCGCTAGAGATGCGGAGGATCCGGGTTCGAATCCTGGCAAGGACAAATTTTTTCTCTTCAAAATAAAAATTTAATTTTTATTTGTAACCTTAAGTGAAGTTAGTAACAACTTACTATGCCCAAGATCTAAGGTTTGCCGTCCGGCATTTGGTCTTGGTATTTTTTAAAGGGAGTAAAAAATCCTTAGTTATCATATCCATCGATCCATATTCATCCAATTGACTCCAGCTGTAGCATCATCCGATTAGCCTTAGGAGTGTAAAGTGACGTTAAACGAAACAAATCGTCGACCCAATTTTACTCCCTCAAATCGGGTTTTATTCTGAGAAAATATTTATTTTATCCTCCTTCAATTACGAGATGCCTCATATAACATCTGTTCCGTGTTGCCTTTAATGGCTCAGAACGTTTATAGGCACATATAAGAAGAGAAGTAGCACTGCAGCTTTCACTGCCTTCACAATTTATTCGCTAGACATCCTGCTGCAGTGTGGTCGGTATGGCACTATCAAACCCGACTGGATGCACTTCATCTTGCACAATACTACCACCGCCGCCAACGGAGTCATTGGGAATAAAATTTGCTATTCTGCAGGTTCTTATTGGCTGTATAGTATAAAAATAAGATAATTCAAAAGTATCTTTGATATTATTTTGGAATCGGCACGTACTAACTGTTTTAGAAGTCAATGTTTTAATTAATACGAAAAAATCAACTGAATAACTAAAAGTTTAGTGTAAGTAAAATAATTGTGTGAAATATACAATCATTGTATACTGTGGAAACCATTATAAAAAATTAAAAAAAATAAAATATGGATTTATCCCTTTATGCATCTCCACGCCTCAAATGTAAGTAGCATTATCCTCTACCTCAAAACTAAAAATGTCACTTTTTTGTTTGTGTTAGTTTATATTTTAGATGATATTTGATTTATTTGAAAAACGCATAGGTAATCGATAAACCGATCACAAACCCTGCCATTTGCTCTATGTAGTATTAAATATGCTATATCATATTTATCTTACTTTTATTTTTTTTTTACATTATAACCATTTTGGGTTAAGAAGTTTAAATACTATTAAAACAAAGATAAAGTTTTCATATTTAAAATTAATATGATTCGTTGATTTTTTTTAAATTACCAAAAGTTAATATTTCTGTCTAATGTTGAGCTTGAATTAGTGTAACGGTGAAATATACAAATTCTCCTCTTCTGACCAAAAAAATTAAAATGTGTCTGTTATTCCTTCATCTTTAAATTATTAACAAACTATGGTAAGTAATATTTTCCTTAGATAAAAATTGTTTCTACAAAACTTTTTTTTAATTATATTTACATTATAACTCATGTATTTAATTTTTTTAGCATTTCAAAATTTCTAAACGTTTCTTACATTCCTGAAACGGGTCATCTTGAGCAATTATTGCTGTAGTAACTAGTTTAATCCACATTTTACTCTGAACCATTGCAAACGTTATACTGAACCACTTTCGCGTAATGTCTCACTTTGATGACAGAGTGTTTCGGAAAATCAGATAGTCAGCGATAGTATTGATAAGAGAGATGATTCATCTGGAGTATAAAACAATTTTCATGTTTTCTTAGGACTCGTAGGTTAGTGGGGCATTGACTAGATCATTTAAAATAAATTATTATAGATTTTACAGAAGATAAGTTTAACAATTTATTTTAAAGTCATTGCTTATATGATTTAGCCAGTGTCTCAAGGAAAACCCCACTTGGTGTTTTTTGGAGTTTTTATATGTTAGTTCACAGTCGAACATCACACCAGGTGTACAGAATTTGTCCCATCAGAGATAACCCCAAGCATTTCAAAAATAAAGATTTTCAAATATCAATGTATAAAAAATTAAAGATATATTTTTCAGTGTCCTTGGTCTCTATAAGGCTAATAGGTAATGATATTTAACTTGAGAAAAAAAAATACAGCCAGGTAAATCAATCCTTTGTTATTATTTTTGTGTCTAAAAAGTGGATTTTCTAAGATTTTAATACCAAACTTTGAAGGTTAGTTTGATCGGTTACTCTTTATTTTAGGGTATTCTGGGTAATGTTTTATGGGTGGCTTTTCTAAAGACAATCGTCTTTAATACTGCAGAGATATTTAAAACCATTGTGCGTTTATGAATAAAGATGGTCACCATTCAGTAATGGTGCAAGGTAGTTTTATGAAAAACGGTTTTGAACTCCTCAATCATAAGCTAATTTTATATAAACAAATCAATATATTTAAAAATGGCCAATCAGCCAACATAATTTCTATTGTATCACATCACTTGGGATCGACTCATCGATGTGATTTTAGACCTATATCTATTAAAACAGTACTCTGTTTTCATTTATGCGATAAATTTTATTAGTTTAATCTCCATATCATATTATAATAACTGATATGGAAGAAGAAGTTTTATTTATTAAGAAGTTTGTTTTATGTATTAAAAAAATGGTTAATTTAACTCTACTAATAAATAACAATCGTTATTCGTGTCCTACATTTTTGTTATTTTTAATTTACTCTTTTGTTGAACGGTTTTGTCAGTTTTAGTTCTGTGTGAATGACATAGTTTTATTTTTTAATTTATTGTTATTTTGTAAGTTTGTATATCCCATATACATGGCTGTAGCACACGAAACGTTTGGCTATTAAGACAGTTCAACATAGAAAAAAAAATGTTTTTATAAATACGTAGTAGATATGTAAGATAGCTCTGGCGATCCACGTAATCCCAATACTTTATCATGTTGAGGTCACCATTGGGGTTTATTAAAGAAAATGCCTCGCACATAATTTACTATTAACTTGGTAAATCCTTCAGTTTTATTAGTTTTCATTTGCAATTACAAACTTGTTATCAGGAGTTATAATTTCCCATGTAAATTCTTAATTCTCCTAGTGAGTAGGAATCATTAGGTTATTAACTAATGTCGAACAATTTTCCTGATAATTAATTATGTATGAAGTTTTTGCATCGGTGATTTATTTATTTTTCATTTATTTACCGATTATTGCATATTTTAATCAATAAACTATTTTTGAAAATGAACATTAATTTATTCATTAGATTCGTCCTATTTATATATTTTATAAAAACATGTATTATTTTCCCGATTCATAATTTTTTTTAAATTTCTGTTTCAGGTGAGTGTTATTTCCTAAATGAAATGAAATCTATTTTGAGTTGGTAAGTTTTAGATTTTTTTTTTCAGTAAAAATGAGCAAAACCTCAAAAAGAGGCATAGATTATGAATTAGAAAGCAATAGGAAAAATCATTTAAATCATTTGGAATAACCGAATAGTCAACATTAAACCAATTAAGGCATCATAACTATGCCTCAATCACTTCAAGAAGACAAATTGGAGCACATCTCACACAAACAGTCCAGACTCAAATCTCCAGGCTCAAGGGACAGCAACCATGCACCAAGACATTCCACTAACAGCTTGTGGTTTTTCCATCATTTTACAGACTTGAGGCTTTTCTTTTTGAGATTTTTTCTATTGCTTTCTTCTTTTTCGCATCTCATAAAAAAAATATAATATTAGCGTACCTTGACTGACATTTCTAGTAAGATGTATAGAACTTTACTTAGTTTTTATATAGTGGTTTATGTCAGGCTTCCATCGTACAGTATTTTTAAGTACTTACTAACTGTTTTAGGTTCAAAATATTGACAACTGAATTTTCCAATCATGGCTGCTACAATCATCTTATTTGAGTGAAGAAGTGTGCTATAGATAACGCATTGTAAGATTTTTCTCCAGCGAGCTTTGGGCTTTGTAAATCTAAAAAAATACTGTCTGGGTGGAATTGAAATAACTGACACATTTTTCAAGGCTTTAAAGTCAAATAAATGTCTGTAGAAAAATAATTGGCTTCATTTTCGAAATAGAATAGATACTTGGCACATTTCGGAAGCTCCAACTGTGGTTGGCTTTTGGTGAATTCATTGTTATTGGCTCCTTTTTTTTCAGGAGGTCGTAAAGTCTAAGGGTTACTTTGAACTATTAGCATCACTTGCACATGTTGGAAACTATTTTAATTTGGACATGTCGATACGAGTACATAGGGTGTGCAGTCCACAGCTCAGATAGAAGTTTGTTAGTTTTAAGAGAAATACTCACTGAGGGAATGATCTCTTTGGGATAGTCAATGAGGCCTGCGAATCAATTCATTGGTATATATTTCTTCTCTCTGATAAATCCCTTGACCAGGGTGTTTACGCCTCGAGGATAAGTGCATTAATATTTTACTATGAACTAACTTCTTCCGTAAACGTCACTATCGATGGACACCCTGAATATGTTAAAACCCACAGAAATAATACTATTTTATATAAAAAAATAAAATAAAAAACTGTAACACTACAACCCTTTAGAGACAGTATTGTTCCTAAGACAACGATTGTACTTGGAGTTGATTTGTTCAAGATTACGCTTAATCGCCAAGGTTTTCATCCATTAAGGGTACCCACTTTATACGGCTGGAGGATGTGCAGATCCAGGTGGATTTAAACCAGATACCTACTGCACACCAACTCTAAAATAGCGCACTTTTATTGTCCCTCACCAATTCATATTCCTTTTTCCGTTCCATACAACTAAACTTGCTGACTAAATTACATATCTGAGACAAATAATTAAATATCATGTAATCATATTGTTCGGAGCTGATTAGTGAGAAACGCTGCTTCAAACTGATGTCATAGTTGTTCCTTGTTAGTTACCAATTTTTCAAACAGTGAAAAAATGAGTGCTGAACAATTTTCTTTTAAATTTCACCGGCCCTCATTTCCCTTTTGGTATATAGAGACCTCTGTAGTATTTGAAAGTGGAAATTTAAGTCTACGGATATAATTCCTAAGAAAGCAATTTTCTTTTCCGGATTATCCGGATTTTTCCGATTAGTCAAATCACATCAGTTATCCCGTGCCCTAAGTTGTGTAACGTTCCAATTCCATCATTATTCTGAATTGAATAGATGCTTTTAGTGGTCTCCTTGGACTATCCTTTAAAAAAAAGGCTATATTTTTTTACGTGAATACGTCTTTAAAATTGCTTCAATAGTGGAAAACAATTATAAAAAAAACGAATGATAACAAAATCTGGGGATACAGTTTAGTGTTGCAACTACATATCTCTCATTTCTATCCAAAATAAAATTAAACCACTGGATAGTTAAGGATCAAAGAATTCATTACGATAAGTGAGGTCTGTGAAGCATCGCGGGCGGTGGAGGAGTAAGCGGCGCTATTTTGAGGTCATTTTGCTGCGTATCGAGGTTTCCATACAGCATAACTTTTGACTCGGAGAAGCTACGACGTACGTTTAGGTTTAAATCGTTAGCTGTTGTTAAAATCTACCGATTTTATACAACTTATTCGTGTGAAATAGTGACATTGAACATATTAAGGTGTTAGAATAAAAAAAAATATTACCAGAAATACACAAGGTGGACCTATACGCATCGAAAAGCCAAATCCAAATACAGAGATCGTATACGGTTGGAAAGGGCTTCTCAAGAGTGATCGAATGGTAACAATAAAATACCATATGACCGAGTATATAACACAATAATTATTTGTTTACTTTATTTTTCCCTGTTTTTTGTTATTCTTGAGGCTAATCATGCTGTGTTTTAAACGGTAATTATGTGTATATTATGTATAAATTATGTTATATTTTGAATGGCTGTTATGTGGCTCTGTTTAGAAAAGGTTAGGGCAGAAAGACTTTTTTTTTATTTAGAAGTCACTAGAAAAAGTCACGTTAGTTACCGCAACAGGTGGAAAATGACATATTTTTTTTAATGACTCAGATACTTTTGACTAATAAGAGTATAATATATTTTTCTAGAGGCATTGGTTTGGTTTCAATGGCCTTTTAAAATACATCACTTGTGTCAGTTTGGCTTTGGAATCCAAAAAAACTTTAGCTTGTATTAGTTTTTATTTGTATAATAATATTTATAGATTGTCTTTCAAATTTATATTTAGGACACAGACAGCCTTGATGTGATGAACTATAGTTATGTGCTCGTACTTATTGATCGTATTCAACACCCACACTGATATCGTTTTCCTCATGGTAACGAGGCATTTTCCTCCGAGCAAGTTGCTGTGGGTATAAGGCGCCGCCCTTCACGAACTTGAGAATGAAACCTCTCCAATTCAATAAAGCACTCAGGAGCAGGTGTGCAATATCGTCTCTTCCTCTCATTTTCTCACGTTCTTATTTAATCATATGTTTGAGAGAATTATAGAGGGTGTTGTATCATATCATATAACTAATACAGTACTGCCCTCTTATATGGGCGCCGCTGAAAATGCTTCTTAATGTTAGATTCCGACGCTAGCACATAAGATATTACATAAACATTTATTTAAAAGACATTCAAATTTAATAATATGATAATCTATATAATTTTATGGATTTTATTAAATATAATTTATGGATTAAATATCTAATATTTCGGTTAAATATGTCTTCTTTTTTTTTTTTTGTTCTTTACTTTTTCTTGTCGAAACATAAATTCTCTTAGGAGTCCAAATAGTTACTACTAGGTCATATTAACTGTTCACAATTCCTTCGAACAAATTTTCCAATCTGTGAACGCATTTTGTGCCATCTTCTTGCACCAGAAATAAATAAATCGTTAAAAAAATTATGTCTAGAGGCATTGGTTTGATTTTAATGACCTTTTAAAATGCAACTATTTAAGTACCTGGGAACTTATTTGGTTACTACCGGGGCGCCTGAGTATGACATCGGAAAAAGGTGGAGCAAGCCCGAAAAGCTACTAGAATGCTACATCCGGTCCCCTGGAATGCAGAGATATCTAAAAAAATAAACGCCTTATTTTCTCAACCATAGTCGAATCTATCCTGACTCATTCTTCGGAAACCTGGAATATGAGCCTTTGTACTCAAAGGTGCATGCGGTTGAAATGGATTTCTGGAGGAAGTGTCTCCGTGTCACCAGGCTGGATAGATTAAGAAACGATGAAATTCGACAGAGGATGAATGTGAATGTATCAACAAATCAAAGGAATGTTGGCCGAACCGAGTCTTGGATTGGGTTCTACCAGGGAGAAGAGGACACGGACGGCACAGAAGCAGGTGGATGGAGGGAGTCCAGGAGGAGATGGCCGCTAGAGGTCTCCTAAGTTCTAAAAGTTTGATATGCCAATTAAACTAAACGTAGTCTTCAAATTTAACTAAGATAATAACTTATAACTTCATGTTAACATCGAGTCCGTGACAGCGTAACTGCTTTGTCCCATGTCACGAATTCTCTGTGACAGGATCATTAGGTTCCGAGACGAGATGACGTACGTGTGCGGAATACTCCGTGATCGGCAAGGAAACATTACTCAAAAGAGTACCTAATAACAATATGGTCCTATGTCACTAAGTAATAATGCAAGTGGTTTTACCAAATATTATTTTATTTAAAATGATTGATAATTTTACGATTAATTATTAATTTAAACTAACGGTTGAATAAAAAATTATTTAAATGATTATAGAATTATAACACTTGATATGTTTATTTTATCCATAATAATTTATTATAGTTTGCTGAATTATTAATATATGGCGATATAAATATGAACCGAACAATTTGAGAGATTTGCCTTTAATTTCTTGAAATCAAAGTTCATTGTTTGGATTTGGGATAATTTAGGAGAAAACAGATCTGGTAGAGGCAATACTGCCTCCGCTGGATAAGATTATCAGATTTCTTGGCGGAGTCTTTCATAGTTATAATTGTATAATCAATTTTATAACTTCATATATATATATATATATATATATATATATATATATATATATATAATCGTTTAATTAGTATCGTAAAAATTATTATTTAAAAGATAATCTTTCTGCTACTGGTAGTCCTTCATTACGTTTTATTAGTTTATAATTGTTTTCATTTAAAATTTTCTTAACTATAATCAAAGTTTGAAAAAAAAATTGTTTTTTTTAACGAACTTCAGTTAAATTCTTTAAAAAAAATATGGCATGGTGCATTAAAAATTATAACGCGTTATTATTATAACCATACTATTATAATTTAAAAAAATTATTTATTGAAATTCTCAACTGTATTATAATTATAAAACCTGTAAATGGAATGAGATAATCACATGAGATAAAGGCAGGTAGTAAAACCACCCCTAGTATTAGTCAAAAAACAAATTTACCTTTAAACATTACGAGGTTAGCTCCTTCTATAATAATCCATTTTTAAAACAATGTTTATACCTACTTTAAAACCAGTGCATACTGCTGGCACTTTTTCACCTCTGTTCTCTCTGATGTACAAAATGAAATTGTTCAACAATGGGAGTACAGATCTGTGCTTTATATGTATTTATTATGGTTAAAAATGAAATAATACTATTAAAAAGTTAGTTAAGCATGCATTCTTAACATTACATGAACTGCTGATGATTCTTGTGCATTTGAAAATACCAACTTGTTTTCAATGTTCCCTGAGATATTGTAGCTCTCAATTGGAACTAAATTAATGCACGCACTATAAATCATTTTATTGCTATCATCTTCGTAGGCAGCAGTTTCCATAATATTATCCAAAATAAATTCAAAAATGTATAGGTACATTCATTAAAGAATAGTTTATTATTATATATTATAGGTTGTGGCTTCGAGTTGAGTCAAAACAAGAAAAATAATTGAAATAACTTTTCATTTATTTTATTATTTTATTAATTGTTATACTTTAAGATATTTTTATTTTGAAGAGAAAAGATATGACCAGGGCCGGGATTCGAACTTTTGAAAGTGAACTATATCAGAAACATGTTTCCGTCATTGTGCTCTACCAACTAAGCTATCCGGTTCGTATCTCGGTCGGACAAATCCATTCTCTTCACTGATCCTATATCCCCGTGTATTCGCAATTTGCCATGTATATAAGAGGAAGAATGTTCATTGAACATTACTTTAATTAGGATCTTGATGACTTACGTCATTATATATTGTTGTAATTTATTTTTTTTATTAATTGTTATTATTTTAGATATTTTTATTTAGAAGATAAAAGATATGCCCAGGGCCAGGATTCGAACCCAGGTCTCCCATGTTTCCGTCATGGTGCTCTACCAACTGAGCTAACCTGGTTTTAATAAAAAAAGAAAAGAAAAGAAATTATAGCTATATATAATGACGTAAGTCAACAAGATCCTAATTAAAGTAATATTCAATGAACATTATTCCCCTTGGGAAATGTGTATACTTCGGTAATCATTTCATCTAGTTATGAACGTTTCAAGAAACATATATCATCTGTATTGAATGATAATAGTTGACCTTGATTATATTTGTGGAAGAAAATGGTCCGAGTAGAGGTCCATAACTTTCTCTTAGATATGGAGAATAATAATAAATAATAAACATTTCTCCCTATCTAAGAGAAATTTATTGACCTCCATCCGGTTCATTTCCTTCCATCTATACTTCGAAATGTTAGTTGAAATTTTTATTTCTTGATGAAATGATTATAGAAATCTGCTCATTACCCATAATTACTTTTTGGAAAATATTAGAAATGAAACGAATATAAAATTTGTTAACGAATATAAAACTTGTTAACTCTTTTTGATGCTACATCATGCGATACAGATACCTTTATTTTAATTATATGAGAACTTACTTGATTCTGTTTTTATTCCAAACACTGTCATAGCAGCTCGACAGTAGATGATAGTGGACGAATGGAAGCCCAGTTTGCACAATGGCCAGTAGCCTGTTGGCCAATCGGCCTTGTAACACACTCTCTCATTGGGTGAAGGACTCTGCATTTGGTTCATTTATTTGTTTTCCGTTTGTCAATCACTAAAATATTCTTTCATTTGGTTAATTATTTTGTATTCCGACTTTATTCGGTCCATTGCAAATATATGATCTTGCTTCGACTTAATTATTTGATATCGTTTACTTTCAAAAAATTAGAACTTAGTGCTTTATTAAAACAATTAGTTAATTGTTGTATTCTGTACTAAATATAAAATTGTTAATATACGCCATTAACAACAATTTGCAAACGGAATATTTATTTATAGTTCCGTATATGATTAGAAAATAAAATTGATATGCCGATGATTGGTAACAATGGAAATAGTTAAATATTTCTCTAATTATAACTTGTAGAAAGTTACATTGTGTCAGTCCAAAGTCAGTGTTTTGGAAACCAAAATAGACCCAATAGCTGAGTAAATGTCAGTCTCTATTTTAAACAGCTTGATGTTTTGTAGCGTTTCGTTTTAATTTTATACACAGTGTTTGATCGCGTGATTAGACTGATTAGAAAAAAAATAAATATTCTAAATATGAGTAGAATAGATTCATGGCGTTGAAATAAATTAGGCCAGATACTGAAACATGTGGTTATATTAAATCTAAATATATTAAAAAAGGTTAGGCAATTTTCACATATAAAGAAAATACAGAAATTATCAATTTTACAAAGAAAGAGAAAAAAAAAGGAATGGTTAATAATAATGTTATACAAAGAAATTAGTAACTATTAATTTCTAACTCGAAATGATGATTCATATGAACAAAATGTTAACACTGGACGATAGAGCCACACGGTGTTTGAGTCTATTATAACGGTGATTTAATATTATCTTAGGAGTGATGAACGGTGAAGAGCTTCCTCTTACTAATTAAATGAAAAGGTGAATACCTAATGTTGAAGCGAAGGATTCGTTTCTTTGGCTCCTAGTTATCTGGTTAACAGGCGGTCTAGTAGTAACAAGGGCAGACTTCTCGTGGTGCTAGGTGATTTAGGCTTTGGGCGAATATCATCAATGTTCTTGCATGTGGTGAACGGCGAGGTTAGCTTCTGTCGAGGAGAGCGGAGAGATCATGTGAGCTAGCGGTCTGAAATCGGAAGTCCAGCGAAGTGAAGTACTAGACGGTCGAGAGGGGGAAAACAAAAGTCCTCTCTATCTGTTGCCAAGGCAACAACTGTGAAGCAGCTCGCGGGATTTAAATTGGTTTGACTCGCGACTGAACACACAGAAATTGTTTCTTTGATGTATTAGACTGAATTAAATTGAAGAATAGCGAGAATTTGCAAAGAAATCTCTGATATTAACATAGCGTTTGATTTATTAATTTGAATAACATGCGAGATATCTTTTCTTAAATACTATTAAATATACATGTAAGAAAAGATAAAAATTAATAATAGCTTCTACAAGAATAACTTAAGACTAAACATGCAACTTAGCGATCTAATTACTTAGCGATCATTGCGTGGGCAATGGTACTTGGAGCTCATGGTCAAGCAGGCGAAGAGAACCCTTTATGCGTAGGCTGCAGATACTGCAGATCAACATGGGCCGAAGACGAGTGGTCGCGGACGAGCTGAGAGCTCTCGCTGGGGAAGCTGACATCATGGCTATCCAGGAGCCATGGTGTCAGGGAAATGTGGTCGCCGGATTTGGTGTCACGTCGAGGGTAGTCGCTATGAACAGTGGAGAGAGGAGGCCTAGAGCGGCTATTTTGATAGTGAATCCAAACCTCGATTTTATGGAACTGAAGCAATTCACCACGGCGGATCAGGCGGCATGTTATGTCAGATGGGGGAGGATATCCTTCGCCCTCGTGTCGTCATACATGCCGCCGAAGCAAAGGATAGAAGAAAACGTGTCCGCCGTGGAGGCCATCGCACAATGTTACAGGAGTGTGGTGGTCTGTTCCGACACCAATTCGTGGAGCACGGCCTGGGGTTCGGTGCGCACAGACGCCAGAGGAAGAGTGGTGAACGAAACCGTGGCGAGGTGCCAGCTCTTGGTCATGAACGAGCCCTCTGGCCCAACATTCGTTGGAGCCAGGGGCCAGAGCTGGATCGATGTTACACTCGCCACGGCCACTATGGCGAGGCGCATTGCGGACTGGACCCTACGGTCTGACACGAGCTCCGACCACCGGGTCATAGCCTTCAGTGTGGTAGAGGAGGAAGGCGGAGTCTCTCCAGTAGAGAAAGGCTTCGTGACTCGAACGGCGAACTGGGGAGCTTTCTGCAGTGAACTGGAGGGAATACTGGTCGATAGAGAATGGGAAGAGATGGCGCCGATGGAAGGCGAGTCAGCCATTGACCGCAGAGTGGCGGAGCTGACGGGCGCCATCACGGAAGCGGCTAGTATGACCCTCCAGCGCCGCAGAGCTAAAGCGCGTCCGGTCCCATGGTGGACGCCTGCCCTGACGCTCCTCAAGAGGGAGTACTACAGGGCCAGGCGCAGATACCAGGAGTGCAAAGACGAGGAGAGGAGACCGGCATTCCGAGATGAATCAAAGGCTAGGTATAGGGCATTCCGAAACGGCGTGCGTCACCAGAAGAAGGTATCCTGGGACGAGTTCATCGTCAAGGAGTCGGAGAAGAATCCCTGGGGAATCCTGTACAGGGTGCCACTGGGCAAGGTGAAGCCGCTGACTATGATGGCGGCTATCTGAGTGGGAGATACCCAGGCAACCACCCTGGAGGAGACGGAGGAGATGTATATAAACTATACATATGATCCGTCCCAGGATACGGAAGACGATAGAATGGTAAGACGCACCACGGTGTGCCCTCCAGGTACCGAGCTGTGTCCACCATGGGATGTATGGGACCTTCGTCTTGCAGTGGATAGGCAGAGGACCGGAAGAGCTCCAGGACTCGACGGGATAGACGCCGCGATCTTGAAGAACAGCGCCCCCCTCATTGAGAATGACCTTCTTGGTATCTTCAATGAGTGTCTGGACCAGGGGCAGTTTCCGAGAGAGTGGAAGATCGCTGACTTGAGACTCCTCTACAAGGGAGGAGGCAAGGATAAGGAGACGCCTAAGGCGTACAAGCCGATATACCTCCTCCCGGTGATTAGTAAAGTCCTGGAGAGCCTGATCGTCACCAGCCTAAGGCTGGTCCTCGATGCGGCGAGCCATCCACAGCAGTTCGGCTCGACCCGTGGCACGGGAACAACAGATGCACTGCTGAGAGTGCGCAGGGACGTGGAAGAGAGGGCGGAGAAGTATGTCATGCTAATACTGTTTGACATATCCTCCGCCTTTGACAGTGTGTGGTGGCCCTGCGTACTCCAGCGGCTGCAGGAGTTCGACGCCCCCAGCAACCTGTACTCCCTCGTGAGTGGCTACCTCAGTGAAAGGAGTGTCAGGATAAGAGGTAGCTACTACGAGGTCGAGAGGAAGATCGAAAGAGGATGTCCACAAGGGTCGGTCCTTGGGCCGGCCCTGTGGAAACTCGTGTTCGACCAGTTGCTGGGGAACTAGAAGAGGAAGGGTTCCTTGTCATGGCCTACGTCGACGACCTGGCAGTCATCGTGGCCGCGAACAGCAGAGTCAGACTGAAGACGCAAGCGGAGAGGTGCGCCAGCCTCGTAGCGGAATGGTGCGTGAGGAGGAAGTTGAGTATGGCCGCTGCCAAGACTCAGGCCATACTCTTAAGAGGCTCCACTGACAGGGCTCACCCTATCATTTTGGAGATCCAAGAAGAGAGGGTCAGACTAGGTGAGGAGGAGACGTATCTAGGCGTGAAGTTTAGGAGAAACTTCGACGCCACTCCTCACCTGGAATACCTGAAGGATAGGGTGACCCTGTCACTGAATGGACTAGGAAGAATAGGGGGTGCATTCTTGGGCCTCAGGTACCCAGCAACGATGACCATTTATAAAGGCGTGGTCTTGGGTATCCTGAGGTATCCATCCCCGGCGTGGAGCCGCAACCTCACGCAGCTGCAGAAGAGGAGACTGGCGACGATCCAGAGACTGGCTCTGCTGCAGGTGCTTGCCGGAGCTATGCCCCTGGACCTCGTTCTGAAGGAGGACGCCCTGAAGTATGAGGCGAAGAGGCAGGGGCTGGGGACGCTTTTGGAGGGACTCCGTCAGAGGATCGGCGAGACCCCGAACTTGTGGAAGAAGATAGTGAGGGAGGACTCAATAGAGGAGTGGAACAGACGGTGGGTGACGAGCCAGAAGGGCTCTACGTTGAGGAAGTTCTTCCCCACCGTCCAGTCGAGATTGGCTGCCACATGGGTCCTACCGGACTACTGGGTCTCGCAGATGCTGACGGGACACGGTGGGTTCCGGGGAAAGCTTAGTGAGCATAGAAGAGAAATCGACCCCCGGTGCCCCACCTGTGGAGTCCCAGAAACAGGTCCCAGAAACAGCAAGTGGTGCTCTCCTGCACCGCGATGGAAGTACACCGTGCCAGGTTGTCTAGGAAAACCGGGATCTTCGCCTTCGCCGAGGAAGACTTCCCCCGCCTAGTGGAGGAGGACTACTACCGTCATTTTAGGGAGTTTTTCTACGGGTGGAAGGAGGTGGTCGGTCCTGCGCACTTCACCATCAGCAGGATACGGCCACCCGGAGAGCCACCAGACGACGAGTTACCCCAGGAGAGAGAAGAAGACAGGAGGAGAGATGCGGACCGGACGGATGCGGGGGACCAGGAGGGCTGGACGGATGCAGACCGGCCAGGAGGCTTAAAAGGTGCTGCCCCATCAGTAAGGTGCACATTCGCAGCACCACAGACTTTTATTTTAATTTTAGAATTGTACCCAGGAAATTAAATGGTACCCCCCAAAAGTAATCTACAATAAGAATTTTTTTTTTTTTAATAAAGAGTAGTTTTTTGGCAGTGGTGGGCGTGCGTAAACCCAACGTATCAACCCGTATGCCAGCAATGGCAGGTAGGGGGAGGAAAAAAAAAAAAAAAAAAGTTCTGGTAACATAACGGTGCGTCGAAGGAAATGGGTTCATGCGATGCTTGGCTTGTCAAATAGTTGCTAGCAATTTGAAGTCGCGTGATGTAATTGAGCAGCTCAGAAAACGTAGGGAAGTCCTCAGGATATTGTAACTTAAATTCCTTTTGAGTAACGGGGTCTAAACTCCGGAAGGTTGAGAAATATAAAAAGTAGTCTCCCAGGTCAGGGATGTTAATCGCTATTAATTGGTGGCCCAGTTCAGAAAATAATTTAAGAACGGATTCCAGGGCCTTTTGCGATGGGTTGGAAATTTAACATTTCATGCAGTATCCGAGACGCGAGTGCCGCTTGATTGTTATACCGAGCAATTAGGGAATAGCGGGAATTTGCAAAGAAATCTCTGATATTAACATAGCGTTTGATTTATTAATTTGAATAACATGCGAGATATCTTTTCTTAAATACTATTAAATATACATGTAAGAAAAGATAAAAATTAATAATAGCTTCTACAAGAATAACTTAAGACTAAACATGCAACTTAGCGATCTAATGAACAAAAGTAATTTAAGACAAAAAAAGAAAAAAAAATGATTAACATGAATGGGAGCGATAATTAACAATAACAGAAATGCTCCATGCTAGCATAATGGCCAAAGATATAATAACAACAAAATGGACTTGAACGTTATAATGAAGATTTCAATAAGGCGCGAAGATGTGCGAATTATTATTATCTTCGCCAGTGATCACGGCATGAAGGAGCAATGAGTATGATATCATTAATTAACTTGAACTGTCCGGTTGGTACCATGTAATACGTTGATCATCAGGAGAAGAATTAGTTTACGATTTGAGGCCTTATGATAATGAAATGGGACTTACAATTTGTGTGATGTATACCCAATTATCATCTCAGCATAGCTTCTGGCGAGTGACAAGCTTTAAGACCTCTGGACGTTCTCATTACATTTATTATATGTTTTACGTTTTATTTTTATAAATGTTAAACCCCGTGTGTATTGAGAGTGTAGAATACATAGTATGTGATGCTTGGAGTAGAAATTTTTTTTTTATCATTATTTTTCGCTATATATATTTTTTGTCTACAATTTCTATTGTAGATTTTATGAATAATTGTCTATAGCATATTTTTTTTTTTAATCAATAGTTCCATTAATATAATTTGTTCTTTTCCCATGTTAGTTATGCTTTTTCTTTAATTTAAACTTTACAGATTCTTATAAAGTGATATAATTTATATAGTTTCTCTTTTTTTTTTTTTTTACTTCACTTCAAGCAACTGTATTTCATGTCCAATATAATTCAAGTCATTAGCTGTCATTTTTGAAAGTGATATAAGAGCAGTTGTATCTACTAAAAATGGATTGTTCTTTTAGTGTTTTATTATGTTATAAATAAATTATATGTATACATTGAAATCATATTATTATATAAAGTAATAAATCCCTTAAAATTCTCGATAAATGGAATTATACCACTTTCAAAAACTGTAGCTCATATAATGGACATACATAATGTCTAATGTCGTTATATTAAATTATTATAGTCTAATTATTATTATAAATCTTTAAATTCCTAGTAATAATAAATTATTATTAGCAATTTGAAGAAGAATATTCTTAAAAACACCGTGGCTAAGATGGAGAAAGAGTTTAGGTATACACTTTCTTAATTTTATGTTGTATAAATCAAAGACGGTTAATGAACATTGTTTAAAAAGTGTCAAAGCTTTGAATGTTAGAAGTGTCAAAGTGTCAATATAGCGCTCCGCCCTCTCCTTTGTGAAAGGAATGGGGCTGAACTTGGTCTGATATTATAAATTTAGTTGTTTTTATTTATTCCTCTTTTTTTCGAGGTTATTTAAGGATTTTTATAATTATTAATCAGCTGATAAAATTGTGAAATTTTCAGATTACTCTTTACCGAATAGAGTTTCGCTTTCTGTGCTTTTATTAAATGCTGCGTGCTTTCATTTTTGCATAGTGTTATAATTTAGTTGTGGTAATTTTCAATTCAGTAGTCCCTTAGTTATTGCATAACTTTTCCATTATTCGACATTTCCTAAAAATAACAGTGTTTACTTTGTGGTGTTCATTCACTTCGATTATACAAAACGGTTGGTGCTTGACTTGGGTTGCCTCTTCTCGAATTAAGATAAAAGAATGAAAAGAGTTCGGAGTCTGTGAATTATTTGCGGAGTGCCTTGGTGCCCTTGCGCCGGCCTCTAAGAGAGCATTTGTAACATATCGATGTTTAATTTCTGTTGCTTTCCACAAAATCGATTGTTGCGTTGTTGATTAGATAGGCGGGTGTCTCGTTCTGAATGATAGCTGCTGTTTTCTTCCCACTTTTGATCTATTTGCATCTCATTCTCTCTCTCTCTCTCCCTATATATATATATATATATTTAAGAAATAAAAAATTAATACAAATTTAATATCACTATTTTCGTTATTACTGATAGTCCTGTCTAAAACTTATTACTGTGGGAGGATGACAATTTATATATTTTTATTAATATTTCTTATACATTCGAACTTGAAAAAAATTATCATAATAATTAATTTTATGTACAATTTTCGTCAAAGATGAAAAAGAAATAGAAAGGAGTAAAATTTTGAGAATAGATATATTTATAGTCTATGGCAGCGGTTCCCAACCCAACGGGCTGCGCCGCACAGAGTTGATCGAGAGAGAGAATTTTATTTTAAATATAAGCTAATATGCCGTGATTAGTATTTCCCCTCCACTACAATCGCATGATAAACATATTTTATTTAGTTCTTACTTGCTGGACCACAAAACTCACTGGTACTATCATTATTAACAGACACATTACCACAGAATCCGACCAGGATACTATAGGATCTACGACTTGTAGATTTTCAAAAGAAGATACAATATAATATGTGCCCATTGGGATAGGTATTAGCATATTTAGTAAGTTGGTCTTTAAGTTTTCCTTTCGAAATTGATGGTCCGTACAACTAAAAGGTTGGGTACCGCTGGTCTGCGAAGCAGTGAATAATGATGGATGAATTACAACATCTTTTATTATAATAATTTTTTTTATTCCATTAGAAAGTAAAAATGTTTATATTAAAAAGATTTTTTGTTTTTTACGTTGATACTTGTTTATTTGTTTGTTTTTTTCATAAAAAATTATTATATTTTTACCTATAGCATACAATTGATGGTAGCGAGATGGGTAGCTCAGTGTTGCTAAGCTGAAGATTTCGGGTTCGGATCGAAAGTATTGCGACAAATAAATTATTTAATCTTTTAACATCCAATGATGGTCCCTTCTTCCTATTTTTTCTATCCATATTGCTGATACTAAATAAATCTTATTTTGTCTTTTAAATTCTTATCTCCGTCATCACAAACGTTTTTGAAGTCTTGCTTGTACATTTTTAATACATTTTAAAGACCACCTACCTAGACCAGGCCAGTCAATCAGAAATATACTCCCTCAAATTAAGATCATTAATGGGAGAGGGAGAATTATAGTAGTAGGTTCCGTGATTGGATTATAAGAGCAGTTAATCGTTTAATATTTATTGCAATGTTTCACCTACAAACAGAATATAGATTTTTTTTTAAATAAATTGATTTTTCAATTTAAAAAACTAATACTAATAGTGGAAGCTGACAGAGATCGGCCCATTATACAATTGTCTATTTCTTCCGTTGACATTAAAAGAAAGATCGTCAGATCTTATCTCTAATTGTAGAAACATTATTTGTTCGGTCCGTAGCGACGATAAGGTTTATTTCGCCCTCAGAACTGTGTTGTGACCAGAAACTGTAGTAATACATCGGTCCTCAGCCCGTCCAGAATGGTCCTCACCAACCTCCAACCTCCCAGTGTTGCCTCCAGCCTGGAGGACCGTCTGGACAACTCAGGCTTCTTTTCTGAGGTTTGTATCGCTCTGTCTCTTATGTAACCCATTTCATTCTTTGTGCAACGAATTTGTTTTTGAATCGAGACGATGAGAAGATGTATCTAAGTATAGACCTTAAGTCGAGGCCATTTCCGGTTTCTAATTTTTTTTTTTAATAATTATTATCATGAAGGTATCCATTTTGTAAAACAACATTTTCTAATTACTAAGTAATGCACTGTTTACATGGCATTAACCAAGGTTGATATGTGTGTTACGTAGCTACTAATCGTTTTGTTTTTCTTCTTTTCAATTCTTAAACAAATAAATATCGTAATTATGCTACTGTAGACCACATTATATCCTTTATATTTATCCAACATTCATCCCCAAAGAGAATAGTAAACTTTAATGAGGTTAATAAAAAGAGATAATTACACCATAAAAACGTTTAGTAACATAATTGGTTACTATAGGAATAGTTCTGCATATTTTTTTTTTTTTTATCAAATAAATAAACATGTTTATGATTTGGCATGGCATGGATGTAAGCACTCTCATAAACCCACGTTTGAAAGAGTTATTGATAGCGTAGATGTTGGGGGAAATGGTAAGCCCTCTAATATTTATATTTTTTTATGTATTTCAATCATACGAAATAAATAATTTTTTAGTTAGATGAATGTTCTTATGATTATTTCGTTATTATATTTTGATAATTAATATCATATTATTCCTAACATATTTATTTATAATTTCATATTATTTATTAACATATATAAACATATCGTCGATACAAACACAAATTATCGAAAGTGAAGAATAACACTTTTTAGGAGAGTCAAAAGAACTGTTTCAAGGCTCATCTTGAATTATTATGTATTGTCAAACATATTTTAACTGTAACATAATACATTGTTTTTAAGCCTTACAGACGATTCTGTATGAGTTTTATATCTATTATCGTTTGCTTTAGGAATGATATGATAGATCTAAAATGAATTTTTTTCATATTTTTATATATTTGTATGGACGATATTATTCCTTAAGTTTTTGTTCATTTAAGAGATGTCCTAACCCTGATACTAAACCATTAAATAATAATTTCTTTTTGCCCACCAAACCACGAAAGGCATAAAATATAATTAAGCGCTATAATTAGTTGTAAGAAACATTTCCTTCTGGTTTTTCTAATCCATAAGGTGCACCGGACATGACATTATATAAATTATCTTAAAAGGTCGCGGCATTGGTCGAGCTAATTTAGTGCAATATCTGTTATGTAATGGCAAGATCACGATATGTATATGTATTAACCGTAATCACCATATGATAGGTATCGAGTGTCCATTATTCTAATTTAATATATTTCTAATGCCTATAAATTTCCCTCAAGTTCCCTTCTAGACAATTGCGTGCGGGACTTTTTTCTAATTAATGAATGAATTTCATGTAATTTTGACCCACTTATAATTTTTTGCATTATTACATTATAGTTTCTACGAATTCAAGTGAAATATTAGAATTTATTCATCTAGTAGCCAGTTTTTATTGATTATTTATTCTTCATCTATTTAATTTAAAATAAATTTGTTGTAGTAAAAGTTTAAGTAATCTATGAACTGCAATGTTGCATTGCTTTGAAAATGTCTCATTTCCGTAAATTGTCTTCATATTTTCATATTGTTTATTCTTTGTATATTATTTCTGTAGCAAGGATGATTGGATACTTCTAAAAATAAAGATTGAAGTCTTTCTTTACAATTTATTGTATTGTATTTTTATTTTTTATTTTTGTGGCTTTAAGTCACCTCATTTCCTCCGTCATTATGTGCTTTAGTGCTTTTTTCTTCAGTAATAATTATCTCGAATTACCTTAGAACTGAAAAGAATTTTTTGATTAAACTCAATAACTACTGCACGGATTTTCATTCGGTCTTCACCAATAGATAGAGTGATTCACCAGGAAGGTTTAGGGTAAATTTGCCGAGGTTTCGGGTAAATGGGTCGTTTGTTCATTTAACGTCACTTTATGCTGCTATGGCTAATCGGACGATGCTACAGTGGGAGCTCTAAATTTTGCCTATCCAGGTTTTATTAGGATAGGGATTTTTAACGACTATCTGACATCGATCAGGCTCGGGACCCCCGTTTAGCCCCTTCCGACGGACGGCATAACCAAGGATTGTTTACTGCCTTTAAAAAATCCTAGGGCCAACTGCAGGGCTACGAAACAGCGAATTTGGGCTTAGTAGTTTGTTGTGCTAACCACTAGACCACAGGTGACCTCGTAAATGGGTTGGAATATCGATGGGTTTCACCGAAGACGCTGCCTTCTCCCGTGCAACTATCTAACGTGCAAGATGATAAATTCGTATATAAAGAAATATTTGGTTTTGTTTATATTTTTATAATTTCTATATAATTAAGTACATTAGCTGAGATGGGAAGAAAGAAAATCAAGACTCCTAAAGAAGCCTAACCAATGATATTCGCGTGGTCCTTAGTGGCCGGTACGTGATAAAAAAAAATATTACACAGACAAATTATGTAGGCATAATATGCCTTATTACCCGAAAAAAGGTGTGGTGGGTCGCTTGTAAAACTAAAAAGAAACATATAGAAAACCATAATAAAAAATGGATAAATTAAAATAAAGTGTCATATGCTTTTAGTTTTAGGTTGATATTATTAGGGTACTTATGGGTAGGTGATGATATTATTTCTTAAGATTATTGTAATTTAGTCCATAATGATGACTGAATTAGCCAGCTTAGCTTATTGTATTGATAGATGTCTGTAGTTTGTCCGGTTCAGAGGGTGCAGTTTTCGATATGACAGCCTTTATAATTTAGTTCAATTAAACAGAAAGAAAATTCTATCGAAAAGTTGCGGATTGAGGCCCTCTTTTCGTCTCGGTATAAATAAAATCAACCCATATCCACTGATTCGGTATGGACTCCAAACAGAACTTTAAAAACAAGAAAGTCTCTCTAATACAGTGGGAAAAACAAAGCAGTCATCTTTCGCTAATTCAGTCATCAATAGGACATGCACCAAAATAAAATTTCAGGTCATTAACGATTAAATGTTGCTCATCTTACATCAACAGTCAAACCGATTCATTAACTAGAGATAATAACCTCTCTCCAAATTGTTTAACAACTAACCGTATTTGAGTTTTTATTGATTTTTATCTTTATTTATGATTATAAATTTATCGAACTTCATGAAATATCTTTGTTGTTGATGCCACTAATAAACGACGACGTTTTAATAACATTGAATTGGTGAAATTCTAATTTATCCGTTGTCTTTTTCTCCTCATGGCTTAGTTTAAATCGCTGAGGGTTGGGAAGGCAATAAGTCAACTACCCCTGGAATTAATCCACGCCAGGGCAACCCTTATCGACCAAAACTTTGGAGGTACTCCACCTGGGATCAGGGCATATGTTCTAATATCTATATATGAGATCTCGATAAGAATAAATTTCAGATGGGCGGCAAAGAAACGGGAAATGGGGAAATGGGGAAATGGAAAAAAAGAAATGGGGATTTTAAAATATTGAAAGGCAACGCTTTTAAATATCCTATTTACTTTTCGGTCGAAAGTCGGTTGGACCCAACAATTGAGTTTAATTTGTCAAACTGGTATTTTGTTTGTTGTCGAAAATAAACCAAAGCACAACAGTTCGGTCTTAAATCAAAATAAAAATAGTTTCTCTGGTCACAAGTTTCTTGATTCCGATTTTATTTTGTGATCTATATAAATGTTGTATATGAAATTATTATTACAAGTAATTTTTGAGCTTACCGTCATAGGTTGCAGTAATTCTTTTTAGAAAATAGAAAGAATTTAAAATTTTCATTTTAACTTCGACGACGACTACCAGTGAATTGTATTGAAAATTTGGCGTTGAGCAGCTTATTTAGAAAAACATGGTTATAAAGTTCAATATGAGATTATCTCAACTAATACTTGTCCGATTTAGATTATATTGTTTAGTGTAAAATCCAACTACTTTTTTTAGTGTATATAATAAATAAGTTTTTAATATGATTGTATATTAAAATATGTGTGTGCGAAAAAATTTACTTCTTTTTTAACTTTTTGAGGCGTTTTTTGTTGTGTTTTTTTTTTTTTGTGGAAGGAAGAGCAATTTTAAATAAGTGAAGAAAAATACCCAGGGTAAGGTTAATAAAATTGATTGATTTTTTACCTCCACCCGGACCATTTTTGTTTTATATTAATACGGTTAACTAATTATTATTGAAAATAAATTTAATATACATATATGTGAAAAATTAAGAGGCTGTATAAAAGCACTAATGTTTTTAAAATAATCATCAAAATCATTACGCCACTACAATTATTTATCTATCTGTGGTTTGTTGTTTTTTTTTACCTTCGCACACAGAATCTTGATAGTTTTTTATGATTATTGGTCATATTTTTAATTTTTAAATATTTTTATTTTTTAAAGAGAAAAGATAGGCTCTCGGCCGGGATTTGAACCCGGAACCTTTGTCTCACCGTGACATCGTTCTACCAATTGAGCTACCCAAGGCCGCCTGCAGGCCGAGGACAAATCTTTTCTCTCATAGATCCCAAGTCCTCGTGCTCTCGCCATTTTTGCGATGAATACACTGGAACGAAGTTCTTTGAACATTAATTTAATTTTAGGATTTTATTGACTTACGTCATATTACTATTTATAATTTTTGGTCATTTTTTTTAGTTTTAAATATTTTTAATAAAAAAAAAATATTTAAAACTCAAAAAAATTACCAATAATTATAAAAAATTATAAATAGTAATATGACGTAAGTCAATAAGATCCTAAAATTAAATTAATGTTCAAAGAACTTCGTTCTAGTGTATTCATCGCAAAATAGCGAGAGCACGAGGACATAGGATCTATGAGAGAAAAGATTTGTCCTCGGCCGGTAGAGCGATGTGACGGTGAGACAAAGGTTCTGGGTTCAAATCCCGACCGGGGGGCTATCTTTTCTCTTTTAAAAATAAAAAATTCTTGATAGTATTTCTGTTATTACATTATTTGTTTCTATTATTATTATTATATTATTTTAAATAAGTCTTGTCAGTTAAATGAACTGATTTTATAAATATTGTTAGCAAAATAAAGCTTGTACATGGAATCACATAAAATGTAAACATTGTTACCAGCATTCTTTATCCTATTAGATTGAATAAAACTGTTGTTTTTTCCCCTCTCAAAGACTAACATATTATGACGCAGTGACGCAGAGAGAATTGACCGTTTACAAGCTGCATTTTAGAAAGCAGGGTTGTAAAACCGTGTGGTGTAAGAGCTACTGGGTGAGAGGCTACTCAGGGGTTGTAGAACCCCTCTCTCTCTCTGTCTTCGCTTTTCCACGTTATTGCTACTCTACCGGATCTGTTTCTTTTATTTGCCTTTCAAAGTTATGGTATATGTTGTTATTTTCTAGAAAGGCCGATGTTCATTGATCCTATGAGCTATTCTGTTATCTACCAAGCGTAACATCATTCTATTCAAATACTCTGAGCGGTCTTGCAGACTGATTTCATGCTCCTATAGATATAATATAGTGAAAAAAGTTGGCTTTGGTAGGTGCACTTACTGGTTTATTAGCAAAAAATTAACACTTTTTAATTTCTAATAAAACTCCACGCAATACTACTGATAGTTATTTATCTTAAGAGTTAAAACTGCCTAATAATTAATATTTTTAAAAAATACACTAAAATGTCCAATTTTTTTCAACATATCAATTTTGATTGAAACTAGACAGGAATATTTTGAATCTGAATAGATAAAATACAAGACTATAATTTCTATTCGAGATCGATTGCACATCGTGTGTGCAATAACAGCAATATGCAATTACACAGGCCAACAAAAAAAACCTTTTTGAAAACTTTTTTAATTTTAATAGCTGATCTTGATAGATTTTTATGTGCTGAATCCAAATCTGCTCGTAGTTTTTATGTATCACCCTTAGTTTCCAAGCAAAATGTATTTTATTATATAGTCTAATACCCATTTACAGTATATAGGGAAATCAATGAAACACTGTAGAATCGTAAAAATGGTTTGTATTTACAGTAAAATACTTGGAATAGTAATTTTATGTGATGATACAAGGTTCACTTGTCAACTGGAATTGGTTTATATTTTCTTTCCCTTTTTTCCTTGAAGCTTCTTGTGTAGCTTTTCCTGCGATGAATAGCTTGCTGAACTTCCCGGTGAAGTGACCAACAGTAATCCCCCATCATGTTGGTATTCCAGCGGCCCTGGTAACGTTTTTCCATCACTTTAACGTCCTGGTGAAAACGCTCACCTTGCTCCTCACTAACATCTCCTAAATTTTCCGGGAAGTAATCGAGGTGGCTGCTCAAAAAGTGAACTTTCAGGCTCATCAAACATCCTAACTGTTCAAATTTTTTTAACATGTTAGCAACAATAGCCTTATATTCTGGGTCTTTTTCATTTCCCAAAAACTTGGTGACAACTTGCTTGAATGAAACCCATGCTTCCTTTTCATTTGAGGTCATTGTGGATTCAAAGTTAACGTCAAACATCATTTTTCTAATATCAGGCCCGGTAAAGACGCCTTCTTTCAGTTTAGCTTCTGAAAGGTGTGGAAACTTCTGACAGAGATATTTGAAACAAAGCCCATCTTTAGGCAAAGCCTTTACAAACTGTTTCATGAGACCTAACTTAATATGTAGTGGTGGTAGGAGCACGTTTTTTGGATCTACAAGGTTTTTGCGTAAAATGTTCTTCTCGCCAGGCTTTAAAGACTCCCTAGCAGGCCAGTTCTTTCTGCACCAATGTTGATTCCGAGCTCTACTGTCCCATTCACACAAGAAACATGGAAATTTGGTAAAACCCCCTTGCTGACCAAGGAGCATGCACGTAACTTTCAAATCACCACATATCATCCAACCGTGTGCAGAATAACCTATTTTATTTAACACTATTTCTAGATTTTCGTAACTCTCTTTCATATGTACAGAATGACCGACAGGTACAGAGGCATACATGTTACCGTTGTGTGCTAAAACTGCCTTCAAACTATTTTTGGATGAATCAATAAACAACCTCCAATCTTCTGTTTTGTATTCAATTCCAAACTCATTCATTAAACCATGAATGTCTGAGCAGTACACCAAATCACCCTCTTGTTCAAAATACTTCGAAAATTGTTGTTCTCTCTTCCTATACACATGAATGCTGGTTCCAGCCGCCAGCAAGTTCTTTTCTTTTAGCCTAGAGCCAAGCAGTTCAGCTTTTTCTTTTGTTAAGCCCAGATCCCTAACTAAGTCATTAAGCTCGACCTGAGTGAACAATTTAGGCTCTACATTTTCTGTAACACATTGGAATTCTTCATCGTGTTCATCTAACTCCGACTGTACATCAGAAAATACTTCTGTTTCAATAGAATTTAAGTCCTCTGGTGGTTCCGGGATTGGCAAATCTACACCGTGCCCTACTGGTCGGATGGCGGACGGAAGGTTAGGGTAGCTTATTACCTTCTTGTTCTTAGAGTTATGACCAGTAATATCTACACTGCAAAAGTAACAGTCATCGGAATGATTTTTTGGTTCCCTCCATATCATGGGAACAGCAAATTTAAAGTGTTTTTTCTCTTTTTTTGACCATTTCCTGAGGTCTTCAACACATACATAACATACCTTATGCGGTGCCCAAGGTTTATCCTGGTCTCCAAGTTTGGTTCCAAAGTATGCTAGATAAACCTTTTTCACAAAGTCTGTAATGTTTCTTTGGTGCTTTTTAATAACAAACTCACCACAAATATAACAAAAACTGTCAGCAGAGTTTTTACAGCCGCGATGAGACATTGCACTGAGCACATGTACAGGAAACGTAAAAGTGAGGTTATGTTGAAAATAAACAAAACATCAGCTGTTTAGCATGTGTTTCAGCAGTGCTGCCAACATCATCTTTGTTCATTAGACCTATTTTTTCATGTTATCTTAACTATGAAAAAGCTGTTAAATTCTAAAAATATTTCTTTATTTCATGAATTTAACTATAAAATGTGAATAAATGGTGGGTGATACAACTTTTTAAGCATCATATTTGGATTCAGCAACCTAAACAACATAAGAATAAAGTATTTTCATTAAAAAAGTTTTTTCATCGTTGGCCTGTGTTATCAGTTATTCTGAGTAAACTAGTCGTCGAAATAAGATTTTTCGTTAACTAATGAAATTAAATCTGTAAAGTACAGGAAAACGAAATCTGGCATTGGTTTTACTGTGTACAAACAAATCTAAAAACCAATTTTTTTTTAACTTACTACTTTTACTTTTACTACTTTTAAAAAATTGTCTTTGCACTATATTTTGTTCTTTATTATTGAAACCTAATTTAACGATTTTATACTATCTAACTATTTTTGAAATAAATGTTTATAAAAGGTTAATGATGTATTTTAATTTTACCTTACATTGCTCACACAGTGTCAATCCGCTCCTCACAATAAAAATTTTCCGAGGAGCGAGCTGCAAACTCGGTGTGCAATGATCTGATTTATGTGAATTCACTTACGAATTGGGTGATTTCCATAGTAAACATGTTTCTTTTATTAAAAATGAACGATATAAAGAGAAAAAAAAATCACTCCTGGGGACCGTGTTTGAAAAATGTCGTCTCGAATGGGTTAATCAACTCTGTTTTTGCTTTAAATTGTGTTAATAAAAAGGCCTAGTGGTTTTGTTGTGGTTCTATTTTAGAAAAAAAAATCAGTTCTAAACTACAATTTATTGATTGTTAGTGCACGTTAGTGTAAGTTACAAAAATAAATACACTATTTAAAAGCGTTGCATTTATATGTGATTATAATTTTATTATTCATTAATAAACATTACAGAAAATTGTTATATAATAAATTAGTTTCTAATCTATTTGTTTTTTGTTACAGGTAAGGACTTAAAACATTATTCCTGACAGTATATTCCCGAGTAAAGAAGGTAGTATTTAATATGTATCATACCAGTACCCGATATTTATCTTGCTAGTTGGTGTATATTGTGATTAATGTTTATAAATACTTTTATAATTCAAGGTTGTGGATGATTCCTACACAAATAGTAATCACGAATAGTTTTATTTAATGGGATGAAAATAATATAACAACGGATAATGTGTTATTCGAGGATGACGTCAATTTAGTGGAGATTCAATTTAATTGTCCATAGGCATTATTCATAGCTATTATTATTATTGATCTTTTTTTTCGCGAAGCTCATTCCCTTCTCATATATGTAATTGAATTTTGAATTAACCAAGTCAGTATCAAATAGAACTGTGCAAATTAGTAATTGTTTAAGAGTTAATTTACAATTTATTAGTTATTGGTTAGTAATTTGTAACCGTAAGTGTCTGGTATTCCTGGTTTTTATAAGGTTACAATGTTAACTTTATATCGAATGCTATGTTTTCATGTAAAATGTAATGCGGTACGATATACCTGACTCGCCTGAAATCAATATTTCATCAGAACTCATTAGTTCCATTGTAAACGTGTTATCAGACTAACACATTCTTAATATTAGTTATACCATCATACTTTAATTTCTTTTTCTTTTTTTTACCCTTTCTTATGATGATGTGGACTGCTATCCTCTATCTTCATTATTGCTTCAATGTCCGACAATAGAAAAAAAATAAAATTTACATTTTAATATGGTTTATTTATTACTCTAAAATCATTTCTTTAAATATTTACTAGCTTCTGAAAAGTAGTTCAAAGTATTTCCATTTTCATTTTTTAAAAAGAAAAGATAGGCCCTCGACCGGGATTTGACCCCGGAACCTTTATCTCACCGTGACATCGCTCTGCCAATTGAGCTATCCAAGGCCCTGGCGGTCGAGGACAAACCTTTTCTCTCATAGATCCTAAAGCCCCAGTGCTCCCGCCATTTTTGCGATGAATACACTAGAACGAAGTTCTTTGAACAATAATTTTAATGTAGGATTTTATTGACTTACGTCATATTATTATTTATAATTTTTTATAATTATTGGTCATTTTTTATGAGTTATAAATATTTTTATTTTTTAAAGAGAAAAGATAGGCCCTCGAACGGGATTTGAACCCGGAACCTTTGTCTCACCGTGACATCGCTGTGCCAATTGAGCTATCCAAGGCCACTGCCGGTCGAGGACAAACCTTTTCTCATATAAATCCTAAAGCCCCAGTGCTCCCGCCATTTTTGCGATGAATACACTAGAACGAAGTTCTTTGAACATTAATTTTAATTTCCATTTTCGCTAGAAAGATTATTAATTTTAAATACCTTATTAGTTTTCTGTTGCCTTACTTTCCAATATATTCTTACTTTCATGTAGTTTATATATGTTTATATATATATATATATATATATATATATATATATGAGGAGATGAGTTGCAAAACTCGTTTGTTCCACAGGAACACGTTTTTCAGGAAACTCAAAAAACTTACCTCGTCTCGTAGAGTGGCCAGATAAAAAATTTTTTTTTTGCTTTCGAAAGGTACAGCTTCCCTGTGGAAGTGAGCTTGGAATGAAAAAAATTACTGATTTAATGATAACAAAAAAAAAGTAACTAAGTATGAAATGAGAAAGTTTTTTTCAAAAAAATGGAACGAACGAGTTTTGCACCTCACCTACTCATATATATATATATATATATATATATATATATATATATATATATATATATATATATTTATATATATAACAATTATTATTTGTTGTGATGTGTTTCATTTTTATGCCCATATTTTCTATAAAAAAAAACATTCCTTGTTCACTTATCTACTGTCTCTCGTATTACTGATTGTCATTTTCCCCTTTGTTACAAATTTACATTTAGTAAATTTTAATTTCTACACTATTTTTTTTTACTTAATTATTCCAAACATTTTGCCGTTCATTCTTTTTCTTGTATTTATTTCAGAGGTTTTGTAATTTTATTCTGATATTTGAGTTTAGCTACATTTCTATTTGGATAGAAACAATTTTTTTTTAAATATTTATATTTTTCATAAAAATATTTATCTTTTAATATTACACTTTTTCCCTTTTATTTTTGTCAAATAGTTTGCTTTTTGACAAGAATTATTCTATATTTATAACGAGAAAAGTCTACTTTTTAACTAAAAGCAACAAATGATTTCAACAACGGCCTTACTTTGAGTGTACTGTAACGATCTATTTTGAATTGAACAAGCCTGATGAAAGATATCTTTTGAATATTGGATGGCTTACACTTAAGTTCCTGAGAGGTATCAAAATATCCGGGCAGAGGCTCGAAATTAATTAGGTTCTTAAACAATATAAATCCTACTTCGAAGAAGATAGGATTAGACTCTGAGGTGATATTAACCTTACCCGAAGCAATTCCGTAGGCTTTGGAACTGTTAAAGAAAACTACAAAACTCCTTCCAAGGTCCAATTGAAGTTTCGCAGTTCAATTGGAGTTTGAAGTTTCCTAATCTATGAAGGTATCAGGTTTCCCTTTCGATATGTAAAGGTGAACTAGAGATCCTTCATATTTTTACGAGCTACTGGGTGTTAAAATGAATTGGACTACTCCTAAATTCAAGATACTAATATTTATTAACAAAGTGACAAAAAGAATACAATGAAGTTACAAACAATTAAATTATTAAACTGATATAAATTTACAATAACAATATTCTAAATATTTATTATAAGCTAGGCCTATTTAATTACTAAAATAATATAAGCTACTACAAAATACCTTATCTATTTACATAAATTTGTACAAATATAATAAAATTACGCTAGAGCTTATAACTACAAATTAACACTTACAGTTCACTAATTAAATAAGTCCACTGACCGTAAGATTCTCCAAATATAACAAACTGACACACAGTAATAAACGGTTTATTACACTCACAAGACTGTCACAATTCACTGATACACTTATCACACTGACTAGTTTATCACACTAACTCACTTATTACTGAATCCCTTGTTCATCACACCGCCTGGTTTAATACTGATTGCCGCTTCGCGGCGTGGGGGTATTTATATCAAGTTCGAACCTTCTAGACACACCGTTCTAGAATCTTCGAGATGGTTCTAATCCAATCTTAATCTCTTCCGCCAAAGGGGTTTCGACGTTAATCCCTTGCGCCCGTTTTTCTCTCTGTGACCGTAATAATATGTAATAAGCTTGTATTAAAATTGTTTCCTTTACAACGAGTATGTAATGTGGATCAATGAATTTAGGATCACTCAGTTTGAATAAATCAAAGGAGGGATTACAATTGATCCTATATCGGTAAAGCTAAAAATCATCTTGAGCGTCGATTAAATAAGATCGTCACAGAACATTTATTTCTTCCCAAACCAATCCGCTTCCTAACTGTCAGAGTATGCATGCTTGGACACTCAACCATTCTTTCAATTTTGAACAGTCTTCTGTTTCTGCCACATTCCCCAATCACAGCAAATACTTACTGCAGAATCTATATATATATATATATATATATATATATATATATATATATATATATATGTGTGTGTGTGTGTGTGTGTGTGTGTGTGTGTGTGTGTGTGTGTGTGTGTATATACACAAACACTTAAAACCTAACCAAGTTAACTTCAAAATTGTATTTCTATGACCTAAAAACACATCATAAAAAAAAAACTTTACCAATACAGCCCGTGAACGGGTCTTGGGCTCAGTACTTGGTAGAGACTGTACTGTTTCATGGACAACGGTTGTGCAGGGAGATGATTTGTCCTAGATGACGCTTAACCGCCATATTCCCCCTTATTTTAAGTACCTACTTCATTGTAGATGGGTGAGCCCCAGGAGGGTCCTAGATCCCCTATGATCCATCTCCGGCCCCGGAGCTATATAAAAGTACTGCCTTGCAGCGGGATTTGAACCAGGATTTTCAGCATGGAAACTCAATGCTCTACCGCTGAGCCACTCCGCTCCCAAAAAAATATGAAAAACATCATAAACCTTAAAAATAAAGTTACTTTCCATTTTGTCTTCTTTTATTACATTTCTTCTCAACTGAGAATGTTAAGTAAGGCGAAATAAGTAATAATAAATGTTTAGCTCAAACATGTTTGGTATTATAATAATATTTTACCTTTATTACATTATTAATCCGAAATTTAAAATAAAAATATTTATTACTGATTTATTGATACAATTATTATGTATTATTGTAATTATAGGAACCTGTACACTTTAAAGCATCATTAAGAAACTTTAAGTTATTTAATTCGGAAGTTCTTAATAACTCAATTTTTAATCTCTGATTACATTTTTTGTACTTAGGATGGATGTATTTGATGATTCATTTTGGTACAAATTTTGTTCAATTATTGAAGTACTAATACTTTTTGTTGATATTGTTACAGGATTCCGTAGCGAAGGTGAGTTTTAATTAATTATTGTTGTGATTTTGGTGTCTTATTATTTTGCACTGATATTGCACATTTTGCACTTAAGTAATCGTGCGTAGTGCTGTAGTTGTTGGAATTTTAGCAGCTTCATTTAAATCTTTTGACGCAAGTTTTTTCATCGTGATCATTTTATTTGTAGTATTTTTTTTTTATTCACATAAAATATTCAATTTTTTTTTATGGTCAACCACATGACTGTTTGTTTTTCTTTTTTATTATTATGCTGTAGTAACCTTATGTAATTCCAATTGTAGGTCTATCCTATTATTTGGATAGTTGATGTATAAATAGTATATTCTCAAGTTATGTGCACTACTATTTTTTTCTGACAGCTTATTGTACAGTTCATTTTTAACATTGCAGCTAACTGCCTTAACCACTTAGGCTGGTTTATACATCCTAAGCTTTATTCAATATTAAATATATATTTAAAATAATTCTCTATTGTGACACCACAATAATTTTAATAACTTGTTTATTTGAGCTTTTTAAAATGCTATTTAACTCTGTATTCAACTATATTACTTCACTTATGTTTAGTTAAAAAGGAAACCATATTATTTTTTTAGCACTAATGATTTAATTTTGATGTTTTAACTATTAATTATTGGCGCGACAGACTCATAAAGTCCTTGACCTTCTCAAAAGCTCTACTCCAATCGTCCCGATCACTAGCTCGAATGATGGAGACTTTGCTCAGACTCAGTTCATCACAGATGGCATCCTACCATCTAGAGTTAGGCCTTCCTCGAAGTTTTACTCCATCAGGATTTCCTTTATACAGCTTTTTAGCTATTCTTTCTTCGTCCATCCTATATACTTGGCCCAGCCACTTGATGAATTGAATCCTGATGAAGCTCGATATCATTAAGTATCCATATAACTCACTCAGCCCCTTGTTCTTTCTGATTCTGAGTTGGTCGTTTTCTCGAACTGGGCCGAATATTTGCAGTAGAACGCTCCCTTCGAATCTATTCAGCTTTTCCACGCTGGATTTATTCATGTGAGGGTTTCACCAGATTTAACTATACTTCTTTTTAATTGTTGAAACATTATGGAATTGAAGAAATAATAATATCCCTCTCATCATTCATTAATATTACATCTATCCGCTTTAAATAAACATGAAGTGAAGATAAAAATGTGGTTTCGGACTTAAATTTTGGACATCAATACTGTTCAAATTTTAATAACCTCATCCTTTATTTTACTTTTGTTTATTCAATGCCAGCACATGGCATTTCTGCCATACGCCGCCGAGCCTCCCAATAAAGGCATACTTCGTTCTAAAAGTTGGTATATACCTATTCTATAATCGATGATTTCATCTTTACTTCTCATAAAAACATATAATTGTGAATCAACGCAACCAAACACATGACATATATAATTATAGGAAGAACATTTTATCAAAATCGGTAGAGGAAATGCATTAAATGGATACCGTTAGCCAAAAAAGTAATAAGAAAATGAAAAATAATCCAGGATTTCTGATATAAGCGTTGAATTTAGATGCTAAAATGGGCGTAGTACTACGAATCTAGGAGACAGTTAAAACTGTTATTGCAGCCATAAATGGTTTACTTGTAACATCAATATGGCATATATATTATTTTCAATTTATTTTTTGTTGATTCAAATAATTTAGTGTAGAGGAAGTTACATTTTATAAATGAACTTCTTGATTGTAATTATGTTTAAATGAATTTATTGTATTTACCAACAATTTAGTCATTGACATAAATAGTTTTAATAAACCTAAACCAAAAGTTTCTTTCCTCTATGCTTTCTATCATGGTGTTTTGAAGAAAAATGATCCTTCATTCAGATGAGATACGTTATTTAGAAAATAGAATCGTTCTTTTATTTTGAATTGGATTTTATTCTGTATTGTATTAATTTTTTTCCAATTTCGAAGCACGTACGTATTACCGAAGTTATATCTAAATTGTTTTCTAAAACATCTACTAACTACTCATTCTCATGTTCATAATTATTGGTGTTTTGCGTAATGGCTTAAATTAGTTAACTGTTTTTATTTTATTGTTTTGTTTTTTCGTTGCGGTAAAAAGTAGGAAAGTCGTTAAAACTTGACGTTAAAAGTTTTCAAGCTTTGATTTTATATTTTAAAAAACCTGCACCACTACAACTCTTGCAAGGTCTTGGGTTCTGTTCGTGGTTGTACTGTTTCAAGGGAAGTCATTGTAGATCACGCTCAACCGCTATATATATATAGTTTTTTCCTAATTTACTCAGGTTATCCACTTTATAGAGGCTGGGTAAGCCCAAGGAGGTTCCATCCCCTACTGTTAAATAAAGTTGCCGAGACTTCGGCAACTTTATTCAAGCGCTCTGTCACTTAACTGTATATACCGCCCTGCTCCCCATATATATATATATATATATATATATATACACACACACACACACACTAAGTTCCTATTTAGATGTGGGAGACAGACTTGCCGCTGGCACGTTAAACCCTGCTTACCGGGACTTAGCTGAACTCATTTTCATTAACAACTAGTCCTCGAAAGTTTCCCCAGACACTAGAGTTAGTAAATTCGAAATAATTTGCTTAAGTCCGTCCTCGAATTAGAAGTCCCTTTGTAATCTGATTATCGCTAAATTGGGTTTAATTTATTAAGGAAAGGAGCTTTCGGCTTAGATTTATTCTATCATTAGCGAATTATCCTTTTGAAAATTCGTTGTTAATAAATGTTGGTGTTTTCCAAAAATAATATTTATCATAAATTTTGTTTCTCAATATAAATACAATACAATTACTCAGATATATAGTTAATTAAAAATTAAACTGAATGCATTTATGAAATTTTTTATATAAGCTTGATTATTTTAGTTCAAAAATATTTAGATATTCATTGTTAGTTTAAAAAAGTGCTGTTACTAGTCAGATAATAAATAATGTAAGTTTTTCTGATTTATGCTTGATTATTATAATATTACTGACAAAAGATTTGGTTTCTCAAGAAAATCCTTATGAATTTAAGAAAAAATCACCTTCCATTATGTTCTAAATATTCCAATTATATTGGTTAGAATGAGGTTTCTCTTGTAAAAAATTACAAGTGGGCTAAATGAGGAATGAGGATTCCCTTCGTAATTTGGACAATTTTACAATATTATACAAACTTAAAATGTTTATTTTAATAAACTTAAAAAGTTTATTTTATTTCTTTTTATTGTAAAGAAAAAGTATGACCAGGATCGGGACTCGAACCCGGGTCTCCCACCTCTTCGTGGTGGCGCCTAAACCATCTCGGCCATCCTGGCTCGCTTCTCGATCAGTCATATCTGTTCTTTCACTGTGTATTGTTTAAAATACACTATCATTAAAATTATATTAAAAATATTTCTGCGAAGAATTGTAGAATTAATTTATTTCTAGCTTCTTAATTTTTTTCCATTGTTTTAATCTTAGAAATGATGTATTATGATTTATACAAATAACTGTAAATAAATTGTTAAAAAATTAAAATTGGTTAAAAGAAAAACAGCGTGTAGTAGAAGACAAAGTCATATGTAATAAAGTAATGTTCTGCCAAAGAGCTTGGATTGTAAATTCTTAATATATTTGTGTAATACGTTTTATAATATACTCGTAAACCTCTACTCTCAAAGTATAAAAATGAGAACATTTGTCACAATTTAATTATCCATTTACATAGGTCTTAATAAAATTATTTTTTAAAATTTAGTTTCTCTTTAAGATAAATAGGAGGAACCTATATAAAACATAAGTACAATTTTTAATTAATCTCGATAAACAATGTACAAGTTACCTAGAATGGTTCTTTTCGCTGGGTATCACAGATCTAATTAGATTTCTATCTTCCTCCGATATTTAGCCATTTCTTTTGCATATTTTTCAGCTAATTACTAACAAAAATTATAATATGAAGAAAACATATTGCACTGGTAATTTTATTAATATGGTTTATGTTAGCACTCCCACAATAGCATTGTTAAAATGAGGCAGGCTCGGATTATGATATGACCGATACCATCTAATAGTAGTACAAGCATACTTTATAAATATAAATTCATATGTTCAGAATTTATTTTTAATTTAATGAAATAGTTACTTATGCACCTAGGGACTAAAGAAGATCATTATTCCCTCAGCTGTAAGTTTCTACCCGAGCCAATGCGAGGGAATAATTATCTTTACTCACGAGGCCAAGCCGAGACAGTAAAGTATTGCTGGGAATAATGATAAATTTAGTCTCGAGAGCATACAAGATTTTATCTCCAGGTGGGATGTAAAAAGGCAAACTATACGCTATAATATTTTATATTATGTTATGTTTAACAATAAATTAAAAAAACTGAAATTAAATGTGCAATTATTACAATTGTTTATCAGTTTTGGTGTTTTGAAACAACAGCTGATTTTAATGGCCGGTGTAAATAAAAAAGTACACCTGTGTAGCAACCTTACCCTAAACTTTTTCAGTACAAAACCTACATTCCTTAGGCGAATTAGGTTGTCATATTTTTATTCCCTAGAGAATAAAGTTAACTTTTTAATTAAATTTCAAATGCACAGGGAGAAAAGACGTACTTTAGTCCTAATTAATTGAGCCAAATACATGTTTTTGTACGCCATTTTTTCCTCTATATTTTTCATTTTAAGATATGAATGCTATACAAAAATGTGTTTCAAGTAATACAAAATTAAGTTTAAATATTAGAAATAGATTTTTTTAGCAGTTTTGTTCTCCACAATTTTATAATTCATATAAAAATTCAAACTAATAAAAGCGCTTCTATCCAGGTGATTTCATATTTTGAAATGAGATTATTTATTAATAAGTAATTATTGACATTTAGACAAACAAAATGAACAAACTATACTCTTATATTCATACAAGAAATTACTAGAATCATTATGCTTGTATTTAACTTATTTATCGAGATAATCTTTGCAGTCAGCGACTCTCGATGATTCATGCAATCATTAGTATTAATGGGGCAATTAAATTGCCATGATAGCTATCGAGTAGAGGACATTTATCGAGGCAGTTTACTACATACAGTTTACCAAATCTTGTCATACAGTTTGATAGTTGACGCATAAATAGGAGAAACATGTTGTATAAATCTAATTTCACTATTTAGAACATTATTGCTTGTGAAAAAAAAACCTAAGGTTACTAATATTTTACACATAAGATATGTCTTAACATATTGACTTAAACAGAAAGTGCATCAGTCTCAAAAGAAGTTCAATGCAAAGTTTTAGGCATATACGAAAATTATCAATTTTTTGTCCATTAGTTTCTATACGATAAATCACAGAATATGTTCAAATTTGCGGTTCAGATCCCCATATTTTTCTTTGAAAATGAATTTAAAAATAAAGAATGAAAAGCGGGTTTTGTTAAATAATTTTACAAGTTCTGTTATGGGCGTATGTTTTACTGTCTATAGACACTGTGTTCAGGCCAGTCATCTGGCTTGTAGTTAAAAAGGAAATTATCGAACAGAAATATCCATGTGTGCATTATCGAGAGTTTTCATATACCTCGAATTAGCAGTTCGTAACCCGGCCAGTCTAATACATTCTCTTCACCGATCCTAATTCCTCGTGTTCTTGCAATTTGCGATGTATACAAGGGGAAGAATGTTCGTCGAACATTACTTTAATTAGGATCTGGTTGGCTTACGTCGTTATATTATTTATAATTTTATTTATTTTTTTTATTGATTGTTATCTCGGCCTGGACAAATCTTTTCTCTTCAAAATAAAAATTCGTATTTAAAAAATATTATTATTATTATTTTGGCTCTACGGTCCTGCAAGGAGACGGGCCTCCAACACCACAGCCGACCAATCCCCACGATCTTGTGCTATCCTCCTCCAGTTTCGTACACCCAGCAGTTTCAGGTCCTCTTCAACATCATCCAGCCATCTGATCCGAGAGCCGTCCTCTGCTTCGTTTACCATCCGGTTTCTCATTGAGCATTCTCCTCGCTATCCTATGGTCCGGCATTCTTTCCACATGTCCTTTCTGCCTTTCTTTATCAACGCCACCATGTCGGGTTCCCCATATAGCTCCATCAGCTCCTCATTCTTTCTTCTTCCATACACTATTTTCGGCCGCTCCGCCCCACATTCTTTTTAATATTTTTCTTTCCCATGTGTTGACCATAAGTTCTCATTTTTTGGTCAGGGGCCATGTCTCATATTCATACATGACTACCGGTCTTACTATGGTTTTGTACAGTTGAATTTGTATTCTTTTAGATAATGTTTTTAACTGAAACACTCTTTGTAGTGAGGAATAACACATGTTTCCTGCCACTATTCTGGCTTGTATTTCACTCTCTATTCTGCTATCAACTGTGACCACACTTCCCAGGTACTTGAATTGGATTATTGCTCTAGAACTGTACTCTCTTAAACTCACTTTTTCATTTGCCATCTTTTCCAATTTTGAGTTTTCTATATACACAGTTACCGTATACACAGTTACTATATACACAGTCACCGTAAGATCCAGTTGAATGCTGCCTCTTCAAATTCTTGGAATGCTCCTGATAACGCTGCTTGGGTTTAGCGGTAGTGACATCATCCGCATCTGCTAGATGTTGGGACATGCGGTTGTATATAGGCTCTTCAAGAGTTAAATTAAAAAGGAGAGGGGCTAGAGGATCAACCTATCTTAAGCCAATGTTTACTTCAAACTCATCTGACAGCGCATTTCCTAGTTTTCCTCGACTGACAGTCATAGATAGAGTCATTCTTGTTAGTCTGCTAATTTCTTGGGTATTCCCACATTTATCATGACTTTCAAAAGTCTTTCTCTATCTACAATGTCATATGCCTGTTTGAAATCTACAAAGAGGAGATGCATGTCTATGTTGTATTCATGGCACTTTTCCATTGCTTGCCTAAGAGAAAATATCTGGTCTATTATTGACCTTCCTGGTCTGAAGCCTCCTTGCTATTCTCATATAATATTTTCAGAGAATTCAATCTTTTATATAGAAGCACTGCCAGTATCTTTTAGGTCATACTTAATAGGAAATGCCTCTGTAATTATTACATTCGAGCTTGTGTCCTCTCTTGTATATTGAGCATATTGCGACTTTGTCTAATCTTCGGGCATTCTTTCTTCCATCCATATGTCCCAAGCAAGCTCGTAAATTTCTTCCCATAGCTCAGTTCCACCATATTTTAACATCTCTGTAGTAATATCATCCAGATCTGGCGACTTATGATTCTTCATTGACATTATTATTTATTCTTTCTCAGGAGTTTCCACTTCTTCTGCTCCTTCCTGTGCGTTTCCCCAGGTATTCATTGACACCACTGTTCTCTTCGGATATTTTATCGGCAGTTCTTGTGTTCAGTAATTCTCTTAAATACTGGTTCCATCTTTCAAGAATGGATGACTTTTCCCCAATCAGTTCTCCTTCTTTTCATCTGCATAATTCAGTCTTAGCTTGGAATCCTTTCCTTATCTCCTTTACAAATTTGTAAAATTTTCTTGAAACTTTGCTGTCCCAGGATTCTCCAATCTTTCTCTTTCTTGTGTCTTCTTCTGCATGCACACTCTTTTGGCTTCCCTCCTTTTAATTATGAAATTCTGCAGACTTCTTCTGGCCTTTCTTTTTAGCATGTTCAGATAGAACCAGACAGGTTTTTCTCCGTCATCACTCTCACGCAGACTTCGTCAAACCAGTTATTTCTATGTTTTGGTTCTTTCTCTCCAAGCAATTCTTTTGCACTTTCTATCACTCCTCCACTTTTTCCCATTTATCATTCGCGTTTGTTTCATGATGTGTCTGTTTTCCTATGAGAACTTCCCTTGCTTTGTTTTTGAAGGCTTCCGCTACTTCATATTTCATTAGCTTTTCTGAGTCATATTTGGTTGTTCTACCTCCATTAGTGCACCTTCTTACAACTAGCTTTTGTATCACAGTCCGCTGCTCTGAATTCCCTGACATCTCTGATATCCGACGCGTGATTCAATGAGGGCATGGTCTATTTGATTCCTGGTTAGGCCATCTGGCGACGCCCACGTCTCTTTGTGTATTTCTTTATGTGGGACGATCAATCTCTTTTCCATTGCAAAATGAATTATACGGTGGCTGTTATCGTTAGAATAGTCATGCTTGCTTTCTTTGCCTATTGTGGGTCTTAATGCCTCTTCTTTCCCTATTTTAGAGGTACAAAATATTCAGGCATAATATGTTGTACCAACCGTCAAAAATAAAAAACAAGGAAATTATCATAAAATTAAATAACTTCAGTACATAAAAATTTATATTTACAAAGTATGGAGGTAAAAAATCTGGCGGTTTTGTGTGAAGTCAAATATATATATATCTTCCTAGACTACCTTGGCTTAGAAATAGTAGTCAGTCTACCGCTTACTCAACACAGCATCGTTGTGTTATAGTGGTACAGGTATTTTTTATATTAACATAATTATATCCGTGTTTCCGCCCGTGTGTATATCATGTTAAAGGGGGTTTTCTTCGTTTCGATAAGCATAAGTTGTATTTATTTTTTATTTAATCACTTTAATTAAAAAACCTTTAATTATATTTTTTATCACAAAAACCAACACCCAGATTAAAAATCCTCTGATATTTTAACAAAAACCTTGGCCATTGAGAGGGTTCCGTGCTCGAAGCTTGTTAGGTCTAAATCATCCCCGATTGCAGCATTATATCCCTAATGGTTTCATCTCTATATTGAAAAGAATCCAATATCCCCATTTGCATTAAATTATACTGAAAGCGTCAATTTATATTTTTATTTCATTTTTTATTAATTCTATCCCATTCCTGCTTCAAGCTCAATATCTCTTTTTTTCATCTGAAGTGCTCTTAATTATCGTATTCCGATAACTTAAAATCATTTTTCACTATCTACTCATAAATCATTTATTATATAATATATTATCGCTAATTCCATAGAATATTTTAATTAAATATATTACCTAACAATTCTTATTACTAACTTATTTTCTTTTTAACTCATATTTCCTGTCAATTGTCAGTATTGCATAATTGCACTGCTACTTACTTGATTAAAGAAGTCCTTCATAACCCGTATTATCAGTGTAATTTTATTAGCATTGCCAAAATGAGGGCACCTTTGTTTATTTTTCTTTAGTACATTTGTAAATTTCTATTGATGTTAATCCTGCCCACCGCCTAATGTTTTGCAACCAGAAGTGATGCCTGCCTACTACTCAGACCTCACAATCTCACTCTGCATGATTAACTGCAGTAGGTGGTACTGTCATTCCGCAAGTTACCAGAGTATGTCAATTACATATTTTTTGATGTTGTTCAATATCTAGAGGAGTTTCTGTTTTTGTAATTCTCTTTCGTTCCTGACACGGTACATCCATGAAATACTGAGCATAAGCCGATAACACAAAACCTCGAATTCTTGTAGACGTTTATATAAAGCAACCGTAAGTGTTCATGCCTCTGATCCGGATGATAACACTGAGAAACTGTAGCATGTGAGTATTCTGACTCGGTTCTGCAAGTTCAAATTTAGATTGCCTTGACCTTTCTGGAAGAAGAGGATACAAGTTTTCCAAAATGTTTAATCTCAAAAATGTATATTTACTTTCTTATTTTTTTTCGTTTTAAAAACTGTATAAACAGTGTTAACTAGATTTCATAATAATTTATGGGAGTTTATAATAAAATAGAAATATGTTAGGGTACATAGGGATTGTAATGTTAATTTAAGGGAACGATTGTGCAAGTAGGTGATTTCGCTGAGATCACGTATTACTACCTGGTTTTACTTATTATAAAGCCTGCGAGAGCCTTTAAAAATAATGAGCCAGCACCTGAGTCTCAGGATTCCACAGAGACGATTCCGGCCGATAATAGAAGAAATAAGTTGTCTGCCATAGTCTGTCTCGTACTCGGGATCTTGAGAACAATTCTACAGCTTAGTTTTCTGAGTTACCCCGCTCCTCGGGGAGGCTTTTCCTGATTTATTATAAAATGTATCTTATACCTACACCCTGGGCCAAAGATATTGGAAAAGAATTAGAAAAAATATTGAAATTTGTTCTAACCACTTTTCTTATCTGAAAAATTTATGTTTCGTTAAATTGAACATTATTTGAGAAAAAACTGACCAACCATTAAGTTATCAACTTAGGAAGGTATTTCAGGAGGAGTGAAACAATGCACCAATGTGTATCTATGTTGTCACTCTCTTATCACTAATATTTATCACATTATCACCATGGTATCACGCTGATCAAACAGGCAGGAATTTATCCGCAAGGTCGTTCCTGGCTAGTCAACATTCGCGCCTAACAAGTCTACATTCCTCGGCTATTGAACCACTTTGTTCTTCTTGTTATTATTCTTGTAAGTGAGAAAGATAAAAAGAACTGTAAATAATAAGTTGAATAAACACATTTGTTTAAAGTGAGATCTGTAATTTTATACTATGACATGAGTATCTTCGGTGTAGCTTAATTGTAAAATATGCTACATGATTTATATATGCCAGGTTATGTTAAGAAACTCATTCATTTGTCGAATTCAAGAGAAATTTTATCAAATATAAAACGTTGGAAAGTCAGGTGCACGATATCGGAATAATCTTATGAATGGAGGTGGAGGCTTTGGCCAGGGTTATAATATACATTTTTTTTTAATTAGTAAACTGATAATTACGGAGCATGAATACAAAATGTGATAACCGTGACACATATTTGTATAAAAAATAAATAGGTATAATACTTAGATCGGGTTAAATCGTTATCACTAAAGATCTAAATTTCTTTATTTTATTCTTTAAAAGAATAACCAATTTTTTTTCTCCTAAAACGTTCAGTTGGACTGCAAAATTTATTTATTGAATTAAATTAAGAAAATAATTTAATCTGAAGTAATTAATTATAAAACTTGTTTTTGTTCATTTTCTGTATTGCGTTAAATGTTTTTCTTATATAAGTATCCAGAACGTTCTGTACAATCACAACTGATAGTGATAAGTGGTCCCAGTGATAGTTCTGGCAGCTGACGTGGCACAGATGGTCCGGAAAGAACAAAGCCTGTCAAATTGATAACACAATGATTTTATTTGTGTTTAAAACTATGCACAATTATAAAAAAAAAAAACTTTTTTAAAGCTTTCTAAAGAAAAAAATCGTATCCTAAATTATTTATTTAAAATGTTGGTACTTACTATATTGTTCACCTGATGTTTAATATATATCACAGATTTTTTTTTTAAGTGCAGGAGAATTAAATGTAGGTTTTACTTCCTCTTCAAACTGATTGATTGATTTTATCTAATTTGGAATAACTCTATGAAACTTTATTAGAACCATAATTAAATTTTCTTCATGAAATATTTTAAAACCGTTTGTACGATTAAATGAAAAAAAATATCACAAAAACATGATGATAATAATAATCGTGATTAAAAAAAAAAAATCTTTTGGTTTTTTTTAATGTTTTAGCTGATTAAATGAATTTCGCACTTTTTATGAATCTGATAAGACATTGTTGCAATAAGTGCATTCGTCTTTGGATTGACCTACATATGAAATGGAGAAAGGCTTATCAACAACGATTTTTTGTACTTGAATTCGGAAAAAAATTCGCTGCATCCATGATTCAGAAAAGGTTACGTGAAAAGAGGGTAAGGTATTACTTATGCTCAAGAAAATAAACCTTGTTTGTAATGTTTGCAATAAATATATTTGTAAAGAGCACAGAACCATATCATATTCATGCCTTTATTGTAGATGGATGATATAGATGGCAGAAAACGATGGGATCCTCCAGCGACCCCACCTGGTATTACGTGTAACTTATTTCACGGGTTAATAACCTTACAGCGGATTAAATAAAAAAAAATATTCCTTAAAAATTGATTTTTTTTTAGTGGAAGATTTTTTTTGTTTTGTTGTTTGTTGTATATCGTAGTATACGGTTTTTGTTTTATGTTTTGTGGAAACAGAACCAATTTTTCATTTAATTCATAAAGTGATTTTTTTGTAAACACTACTCAATCACTTCTTAGGAAATCCTAAAGGAAATGTAATAACTTATAATCTCGTTTGTTATTTAATGGAAAAATTATTGCATAAAAAATAGCCGCACCCATCTATCTAAAAGAATAATAATCAATGACGTTTTTGCTAACGAGTTATAAAAATATTTTCTTGAAGATGCCCTCCAGCGGATCGGTTGCCGATTTTTGGCTGCACTCTCACAAAAAGAGATCTAAAAATATTTGTTTGGTTGGTCCATAAATATATATTGCCTATCGAGGGGAGCTTTTGAAACCAGCTCGTGGTTAATACATCAGAGAAAGTTGAGGCAACTATCCTTTTAATATATAATATTCTAGCACCTGATAGAATAGTTCAACTCAACTATGTCCTAACATAAGCCCTTGCTGGCAACTTAAATAGTTGTAATATACAAACCATTTGATTATAATAACGTAAGGATATATATAGAGTTCGTTTAAGATAGAACATTTAACACTTAAAATATGAAAGTATTATATATTGTATATATTATAAGTATTTTATGTTCAATTTTTGATGAATAACCGTATCTGCCCTCACGAGCATTTTCTGGCATTTGATTTCTGCGCCAGATCATCTGTTGAACCGACAGGGCCTATTTTTTCAAATCTTTATTTTAAGGTTCTTGTCTGTGCGGCACAAAAATTTAAATAAGCTAGAAAGGGCTCTAACGACTTTAAATAAACTTGTCTAAAATAATCTCCTCAACGCTTAATTATTCCTATATGTAATATTATATTTCCGAAAAAAATGTGAGAAAAAGTTAATGATGAAAATATAATTGTACAACCATATAACTGAACATCGACACAATTTCATTAAACAAACAAAAAAGAGAGCAAATTTTAAATTGATGGTGTACGTAGAACCAAATTGTTTGTACAAATTTATTGCATTGAAGGGACGTTTATCGTTTGAACAATTATTATAAATTCTAAATAGTGCTATATTTTGTATAAAGGAGTCGGGAACTTTGTGATTTGCAATTTTTTTATAGAATTTTTAATTTAACTTATCAGGCACTACAAAAAAAAACTGTTTAATCAGATATTACTAAATTATCACTTATTATTTATAATGGATCACTGTTCAGCATATAATTAAAATAGATACGATTTCTAGAGGATGTTGCGAAAGAAATTCTAAATGTACTTCGTTAATAAATGGATTTGTTTGCTGTGTAGAGGAAATGTTGCAATATTGCAAAAACATGGTTTCAATGCCTTGCTTAATTTACAGTTTATAGTAACTATTTTTTCCTAAGCATTAACTCCTGGTATGTTTGCTTAAAGCCTAATTAAAAACACGATAACTATTGTAGATTGGAACGTTTCGAAAACATGTTTACTCTCCTGACTGTTCTGGTCAACACAAATATCGACCCGCTTGCAGATCGGCATGCCACCATGTAGAATCATTTGGTCCAGTAATTTCCTGTGAATTCGGGTGTAGGTGCTGCAAGTCCCACTCTGTCCATTGAATACGATTAGTGCACCTCAGCTGCTGTGGTTGTTTAGTCGTTAATTATGTCTTCATTTTAGTTTTGTCACATTTGAATTATATTTTAGGTATTTTTTAACACCTTATGTATGAGGTACATTATATTTTTATCTATATATAAGTATTGATAAGATATATTGTCTATATATAGATAATGTCAACTTTCGGCGTTTCAATAGTTGATATTATACAATAATACTCATATACTACAATACAAGAATTCCTTTTTTATTTTATTTATTTCGGTGAATAGTTAAATTAAATAATTCTGTAATCCAAAGTATCTTAAAATTTATGTTTGTAAAATTTAAAAAAATATATCGGCAAGTTTAACTATTGAAATGGAAGTTTTAAATATACACATAAATTCAACAAACAAAATGAGGCGCTCAAAATCAAAATGGAGACCGAAAATTTCAAAAATTGACTTTTGGCCAATTAAGTCAATCGATTTTGTTTAACACGACTCTTTTCTGCCTGGTTCTTTGGGAGGATATGCATTGCTTGACTAATCTAGCGAAAAATGTGAAAAAGTAAATTTTTGAAATTTGGAATTATCCGCTTTTGTTCAGGATCAAAAGCGCCTCCAATATATTTTTTTATGTTCATCTAAATAAATCTTATAATTTTTATACATAGATTTAAATGTGTGGAATACTTAAGGGACTTAATTCTCCCCGGTTATCGAGAGGATGTGATATAACTACCACCACCAAGTCTAAATAATTGTTCAGGACGGGACTCGAACCCGCAATGACAGCCGGGCCTGGTGTTACTCAACAACTGCTATCGACTGTAATATTATATAAGATGGCTTGGGCCTGAGGCTTTGCTGGGAGCATGTTTGCATTTAACACCTATTTGTAGCCTGCTCGTTGTTTACACACGTGACAGCTAAGGTACTAAATGGCGATTATTCTGTTAATTTCTTTCTTGAAGTAATATAAAAGTATAGTAACCATATAACTGTAAAGATTTTCAATATTAACAAAGAGTTAAATCATTGTTAACCATGTTGAAATGATTCGAGATTAATGAAAATGTGCCCATAAGTAAAAATTAAAACAATATATCTCCAGCCCCGATGAATAAGCGGTTAAGTCTAATTTTCTCCAAAATGAGTTTCTTGTACTTAAGTAAGCGGAATCGTGTTATTTTCGTAGTGAATAAGGGGCTAAGTAAGGCATGGGCTTGAAAAGGAGTTATTGTTATATTACGCCAGTAAATTGTTTACACGTATAACTCCATTTAAAGCCAAAACTACGAGAATGATACGATTCCGGATATCTGAACGCAGTTAAATCTCATTGGACAAAATCCGACTTAACCACTTATTCTCCGGGGCTGTAGACATATTGTTTTCATTTTTACTAATGGGCTCGTTTTTTTTTTTATTTGATCAATCACATTAAAACACCATTTTACCTCCAATTAAGGGTTCCCTCATCACCTTGGTAGGCAGCAAGGCATGGAGATCTTTCAGGGCTCATTTATGGCTGCTTATAGATTAAATAAATTATCTGCTACAACCTGATTTGAATCTGGGACCTCCAGCACAGCAATTGTTAAATGCTGATTTTATATTAAATAAGCTATGGTAATGAGTAAAATAAAAGTTTTATCACTTATTGTTTGAAAAATGTTTAAATCTTATTATTTATTTGGAACATAGGATTGGAACTGCATTTTTTTTTCCACATCCATGTCACATAATTCAGTTGTTTTTTTTTATTTCGTCTTTGAATCCATGATCATTAATTTGGACAAAGCGAATTCATTATTTATTTCATATTTTTTAAAATTTGTTGCTTGATAAAATAATCTTAGTCTTTAAAGAAAAATTCAAGTGGTAATAGAGCTGGTAACGATGGAGTGTAAACAGAGCTATCCTGTTCGGGTATTTGGTCCTCCTCTTGATTCGGTACCGTTGGGACCTTGCTATGCCTCTCTAAGGTCGTGAGGAGCACGAATCCCTTTCGGTCGGCTACACTCCTGGCTCGGTGACCCGTGGCTGTCACTTAATTGGAATGAGTCTGCTCTCTGGGGTCTCGTGTCTACATCTCGCAAATAGAAATTCGGGAAGGTCTTTTCTAGTGTAACAGTACAATGGGGTATAAAAATGTCATTGGCTAAATTGAGTAGTTTTGGTTTAATATTTCTCAATAGATATGGTGAGGGTTACTAAAACCTCACGGATCCCAGAAAGAAAATCGGGCCTTCTTTTTCCAAATAAGAATAGTATAATGTAGAGTACACCATCACATAAGTTAACTAATATAACCTAAGGCTGGCCATGCACGTAGAGTTTACTTCGGAGTTTAACAGTAGAAATTTACCTAGACATGCTAGGAGCCCGCACTCACAACAGTCAGCCTCTCATGTTTGCTACTAGTTTTGCATATGCTACATTTTCGGCAACAATCGTGGTACTCCTTGCACTTAAAACGCCACAGACCAGCTTCACGCAAAACAATTAATTCTTCCAAAACTTGAGTGCGTTTCCGCAATGACATGATGTGTTTTTTTTTCAAAAACAAAACCTCTAAGCATAAATAAACTGTAGTGAAGTAAAACAAAACAGTGAACACAAAAGATATCCGAAGAGTTCTGGTCTCCTCTTGGTGTAGAAAATGCTGTAGTCTCTCAATTACGCGAGGTTCGAATAAAGAGGTCTGTTCGTCTCTGGAGTTCACCGCACGTAGTGGCACACACGCAGATGTCTACCTTTGCGGCGGACAATACAGATAAATCTCTACGGTACACCTCAAAGTGTATATGATAATAGACGGCTACAATACATGGATACGAGTAGAATAAAACAAATTACGATTTTATCTTGACCAACACTTTCATAATGACTAGGGGGTATTTATCAGCATACTATGTGACCCACTCATTAGAAGGGGATTAAAAAGATGTTGCGGTGCTTCCTCCATCATTGAAGTGTCATCTTAAATAAATGATAATTATGAACTCTTGGCATATTTTAAGGGAAAAAAAGAAGTGTATTTTGTTTATAATAACAAATGTATTTTGTGATATTCTTGAACTTAATGGGACTACAATAGACCCTACTTACTAGCCTGCGACATTGCCTATTATTAGAGAGTGCTTGTTATATAGGAGGTCGTGGTAATAATAAAGTTCTAGGGCTGACATCTTGGAGCGGGCGGCGTTTGTATCGCCATGTTTGTCGGCCGATTGCTGTTGGTAAGTAAGCAAAGGCACCATTCTATCATTACCTCTGTCAGCGAATCGATTCCCTTCCTACTGTAAATATTTTTCTTATTCACTTCTTTGAATTCTATGACAATATTATATTTTTATTAAACCGTGTAATTTTAAACAAAACATAACAAACGAGTATAGCCTTCTGTAATGTTAAAAATAATTTTCTATAAGTTTAAAATAACAAAAGAATTAATTTTTTGTCGTCAAAAAAGCGTGGGATGCTTGATGTTTATTATAGTAAATATTTTATTGACTTAATCTTACACCTTTACATAATAGCACCTTACACTTTTTTTACCATAAAATTAACTTTTTTCTTCTTCACTCCATTATTATTTTAATATTATTAACTACTTTTTGGTTTTGTTTACTGTTAAAGCGTGTTTTTTAAACTCTTACTTATTTTTAACATAACAGTTTTAATTGGGCCAAACTATTATTAGCCACCTTTTAGTTCGGCTTTTACAAAAGCGTTTTTTTAATTTTTTTAACTATTATTTTTTGTTGAAAAATATCTCCAGTTGATCCTACAAGTAATGTTTGTCTCAAGGATTAAGCCGTGTATGTCTTTTTTCTCGCATTAGTACTAGGCACAAGACCACTAACGTGTTTGCGGACATGAAAAATCGCTAATACTGAAGATCCTGGTTATTTATTAAATTATTGTATTGTCATCGGTCTTTGAGGAGTTTGCTTAGTTTCAATTTTATTCGATGCTTTGATGTGGCCGAAAATACAGTTAAAATATTCCGTTACATACGTACATACAGGCGGAGCCATTAAAATTTTATTACGAAGTACATCGTTATTGACAAGATCAAGTGTGTCATGAACTACTATTTATTTTTTTTTTGGTAAATAAATCTAATCAAACCTAATATATATTACAAGATGCTTTGTTAGTACGTTAATACACAGTTTTCCCTATCACCACCAACCCCAATCAACTTCCCCTTGGGGTGGTAAATACCCCTTGGTCTCCAGGTAGTAGTAAGGGAGTTTGGTCGCGGTGGGTGGTTGTGGGTGGCGAAAATGTGAAAATAAGTATTATAAATGCAAACGTTTCTATGTTTGTCTCTTTTTCACGCAAAAACTACTGAACGGATTTGGATGAAACTTTACAGTAATATAGGTTATACATCAGAATAACACATAGGCTATAGCAAGCACGGATTGCGGGGGGCGCACGGGGGCACGTGCAGTTTTTAGGTAATGTGGAGAATCCATTATAGTATTTAATTAAAGGCAAATCACATGATAATAGTAGTTAAAATAAAAGAAAGAACATGAGTGAAACTATTGTTTTGATATGCTACTAATATTATAAATGGAGACGTTTCTATGTTTGTCTCTTTTTCACGCAAAAACTACTGAACGGATTTGGATGAAACTTTACAGTAATATAGGTTATACTTCATAATAACACATAGGCTATAGCAAGCACAGATTTAGGGGGGGCGCACGGTGGCACGTGCAGTTTTTTAGGTACTGTGGAGAATCCATTATAGTGTTTAATTAAAGGCAAATCACATGATAATAGTTGTTAAAATAACAGAAAGAACATGAGTGAAACTATTGTTTTGATATCCTACTAATTGTACTATACTAATATTATAAATATGAAAGTTTGTATGTTTGTCTCTTTTTCACGCAAAAACTACTGAACGGATTTGGATGAAACTTTACAGTAATATAGGTAATACATCAAAATAACACATAGGCTACAGAGCGTATTTAGGGAGGGGGCACGTGCCCCCCTAAATACGCCCTCCAGACAGTTTTTTAGATACTGTAGAGAATCCATTATAGTACATAATTAAAGGCAAATCAGGAAATTAGCATTTTGAAATTTGCAGATAGGTTCTGTGTATAATTTAAGAAATTTTGATAATTCCACCCTCAAGGGTTTCCCCTTTAATATAACAGGGGTTCAAAGATTGTATGGAATCCGTTAGTTTTGAAGTTAGACATCTGAAATTTTGGATGTACGAGTAACTTATAGTTAAAAAAATATTAAATTATTTATAAAATGATCTATCACGAAACTTCATGTGGCAGACCAAATTCCACGCGAGCGAAGCCGCGGGCAAAAGCTAGTTCATTATATTGTCAATATAACATTAGTTTCAATTCCTTGATTAAAATATTAAATTTTTTGATAACAAATCATTTTGGAGTGATGCTCACGACGAGTATGTTACCTAAATAGCACTTCACCTCCAAGGTAAAATAATATGAAAAAGTTTTCTAAGCGTCGACGATTAATTTCCCTTCGATCAATGCCAGAACCATGATGGATCACTGTTATAACTTTTCCTGTTCCGGTAAACAATGGAACAAGAACCTGGCCTGGCCTTTGATCGATATGGCACCTGTCGGTGAGCGGCTGTCGTGAATGACCTACATGGGTTCAGCCCTGGTGTGGACCCCGAGTGTTTGTATTTGTGGAATTGGTTATAACTTTTAATTTAGCGTTGCTATAGAATACCTCAGTACATGTTTTCGATTATAAATGCAGTTCAAAGCCATAGTTTGATCTGTTAACAGCTATAAATCGACCCTGTGGGGTCAGGGGCTCATGGGACGCTCATGGGGATCACCCAGTATGTGGAAAGAAGCGTGGCAAAAATCACCTATCTGCACAACCGTAATTTTAGAAGTAGTGCATTCTCTACTATGTACTGAATCCAAGACACTTCATGGGTCTTAACGGTACAGTTTGTAATGGTGCAGGAGTTGGGTTGCATTGTAAATAAGGATTACAGGTAAGATGTTTTGATAATGGATAGTCAACAACTGTTAATGATTTATTGCCATAAACCGTATATATGTCATAGAAATAAACGATTGGCCAAATCACGTCCATGCTTCACCGTTGGCTTGGAAACAATACAAACTCTCTTCTATATGAGCGGTTGTATATGTATGTATATGACTTATAAAATGGATTTCTAAAACTACACACTATTTAAAGCAGTGGTTCCCAATCTCGGGGCGTGATTTAAAAGGTAACCTTTAGTACTTAAATTATTGGCAAGTATTACGTGATATTATTATTACTGTATAATAAATCTTGTATTGTTTTTTTATATGTAATTAATATTTATATTAACTATAAACAACTAGGATACATCAAATAAGAAGGAGCAAAGTTGAGCTTTTCAATCAACTTCCCAAAATACCAACTCTATTCACCTATAAATATTCAACCCTCTAACTAAGTTTGGAGGGGCTTTAGAGGTGTTATAGTTTAAAACTTTAAAAACTAAAAACTATGGAGTTGGGTGAAAAAGTCGTGACCCCCAAAAAAGTTTGCTTTTGCACCAATTATATGAAGAAAAGCATTTTTGATCCTCTGACTTAAAAGAGTTCTAGGGGAGCGCAAAACTTTAAAAGAGAAAAATTCGTTTAATCACTTGTTATCGATCATGGAAACTTTGATCTACAATTTTCCTCCACTATTGTTCTTCCTAGAAAAAAACCATACTTGTTTTATTTTTGGTTAAGTGGAGAAAAAACAAAACATGCATATCTTATTTCTTCTCATTCAAGGAAGAAATAGTTGGGGGTGCAGTCAATAAAAACACCTTAATAAGTTTGGCAGTTGATCGTCCTCGCCGCCGCTTGGTATATTTGCTCTGAAGATGGCCTACATTGTAGGCCGAAACGTCGGCACACAATAAATAAGTATAAACTTATTAAGGTGTTTTTATTGACTGCACCCCCAACTATTTCTTCCTTACATTAGAAGTTACAGTCAACCAATTCTTCTCTAACTTATTTCTTCTCATTTAATCCAAAGAGGGGTGTAGGGAAAACATATTTTTTAAACATCCCAATAACCGTGAAAACCCTGTCCAATTTTACGGTTTTTAAATAGACCCCGTCCGTTCTTAAAAACATTTACAATGAATTGTTCTGATTATAGACGTCACTAATTTACATAACGAAGAAACATAAAAATTGGAAGGTTAGCGCATTAAACAAAATCTTATCAATAAATATCTCAATGCGGTAAAAAAACAAACATAGTTTTTCATTATCCTCGATAACACAAGGCATTTTTTTTAATTCATCTAATGTATAAATACTTAAAAAATTATTTTCATAAATTAATCAAATAAAGTAAAACCAAAAAGTAAAAATATTCAGGTGAACATTTTTGATTGTACTAAATAAACTTTTCGAAAGGTTTCTAAAAATAAAGCAATGAAAAATATCAGAGTTCTTTTCGTTACTAGCTTTATTTTTTGCATTGACTGTTAAGGATGCTAAACCTTCATTGTTTCCGCTATCAATTGTATACACCATTTGTTTTATTGTCAATGGTATAATTAAGTTGGCCATGCGACCTATATATGCTGCGGGAATATTTAAAAAAAATTAATATAAAGTAATAGGAATTAAATTATTCAGATTATTTATTTATAACTATATTTCCTATCTTAATATTTAAAATAAAAAATTTTTTTATTTTTTTATATAAATTTATTTATTGATATTTACAACTGTATTACAATAATACAACAAGCAAATAGGATGAGTGCTACATAATGACATGATAATGACAAGTAGAGAAACTACCCACTGGTAGTACTCAAATCAAAGTTCAACTAAGAAGGTCACGTGGCCATCTTCTTTTCAGACGCCTCGGAGGATTATCGGGAATGGAAGAGGAAGCTAGGTTTGAAACTACAGGGTTTGAGTGGGAATGAAGTTTGTTATGAAAGGATAGATACCGGGTTCGGGCCAAATCAGCAACAAACGGGACATTAAGGTCGTTATGGATGACTTTATTCTTAACAAAATAAGGAGCATTGAGGATTTTACGAAGGATTTTGGATTGTAAGGATTGGATACGAGAGGAATTCGATGGCTTAATGGAGCCCCAAAGCTCTACTCCGTAAGTCCAAATAGGTCGTATGATGGTCATGTAGATGAGTCTTTTGTAGTTAATTGGGAGCTTAGAGCGTTTGTCTAGTAAGTGTTGAAGTAACCTGAAACGTCGAGCAGTTTCTTGTCTTTTCAGTCTTGTATGAGGATTCCAGGTCAATCGTTTGTCAAGGTGTAACTCTAAGTATCGGATCTGTTCTACAGGCACCAGTGGGATATTATTAAAGGATACTGAAGGGCAGGAAGTCATTGGTTTACGACGTAAGGTAAAAGTGATTTGATGCGATTTTTGAGAATTTATTTTAATCCTCCAGTTTTGACACCATTCTTCAAGATAAGTGATATGGGATTGGAGGCTTTGGGATGCAATAACTGGATTGGTGTTGACTGATAATACACATGTATCATCAGCATACGTTGTAAGGATAGTATTAGGATGAGTCGGGATGTCAGCTGTATAACCTGTATAAAGGATTGGACCAAGGATACTAACTTGAGGAAAAATAAAAAATTATATTTTGATCAATGGTTCAGACAGATACCTTTCTTTTCTTTTTTTAAGATTTTGAAGATTAGAAAAAACTTGATGATTAATTGAAAAGGCTTAAGTTTTTTCATTCTTTTAGACATTTAGATTTATTATAGTGATTATAGTTATCAGACCGCCATGTTAACTCATCGATAGAAACAATCTTTCCACCCCTTTCTTCTTCTTCAGTACTATGATCTTAAAAATGATTAATATGATATAATAAAATTAGATACAAATAAATATTTAAGATGTAATAAAAAATAAAACTCTGTACTTTGACTCATGAAGGGTCTTGGGTTCAGTACATGACAGAGACTGGTCTGTTTCAAGGACGACGATTACAGGATGGTGATTTGTCCGAGATCATTCTCAACCGCCATTTTCCTACCCAATTTAGGGTATCCATTTTACAGAGACTGTGTGAGCCCGGGGAGGCTCTGAAGATCCTACAGGGTTCATCCAGGGTCTTAACAGATTAAATAATTTATTTGTCACAGACATATTTGAACCTGGGTACTTCAATACACTGAACTAATAACAAACTTTACTGCTGTTACAATTTTATATTGAAATAAATATACCTATTAAGTTAATTATTTTGACAATTATTATTATTATTATATTTTATAAGGTATTACTTTTATTTGTACTGTATTTTAGATCGTTAGCGTTAATTAGTTGTAATAAAAGTTAAGACTCGATGAAATGATATATTCTTACAACTACTACAGGAAGAATTCGTGCAAAATATTTAACATAAAGTTGTGAAATAATAGATATAACATTGTTAAATCTGTTTTTAGCCTTACTCGATTTAAAGATGACTTAGCATTGTTATTAATAGCAGCGAACTGGCAGAGAGAAAATTGGAACATGCAGTTCAAGTCAAGGCTTTGATCTTCCTTGCGCAGTTCTTCCTTCCGGATAAATATATTTAACGTATCTTTATATAAAGAAGTATGGATATACCAAATATCAGTAATCAGATGGAGCTAACAATTCATCTTTGTAATAACCTTATAAGCAGAGATGGCATATCACCCGAGTTAGTTATTATAATAACTAACTCGGGTGATATGCCATCTCTGCTCATACGAAATTCTCGTTTTTAAATGTTATTTAGTAAAAGACCTTAATGAAATTAAAACATTTTTATTCAAAATATTTACTCTCATTTTCTATGCATTTTGCTCAGCGTGTTATAAAATTGTCAATCCCATAATTGAAATATTTAGGGGTTTGCGATGAAATATTTTATTTTTTTTATTATAAGTAAGGATAGAGATAGTTGGGTGTGCAGCCAATTAAAACGCCATAATAATTGCATACTTATTTATTTTGTGCCGACGTTTCGACCTATATTGTAGGTCATCTTCAGGGCTGTGAGAGAAAACAGACAAAACAAAATAACTATGAAATTACAGTATCAAGAAAATAATAATGTAATAATGTAGAGTAACAGAAAAGTTGAACAAAATAGTGAAGGGATAATATGAATGAAAATTATCTAAAAATAAATGTACAGAAAGGTGATAATGCAAATAAAATACAAAGAGAAAAACAAAAAAAAAAGGAAAAAATGGTAAACAGAATGAAAAATGAATTACAAAATGAAAAAATATAGACATAACAAGGTGAGATATAAGAGAGAGATATATAAGCATGTAAAACAGAGTTTAATACGGATAAAATATAACACGTATAATAATAGACTCCTAGAGATTTAACATAAGAAAACTGAAAGAAATTTGTAACAAAATGTGATGCCAAATAATAAATAATGGAAGAATTATGTAGAAAGCAAAGCAAACGATAAGAAATATTGTGAATGAAAAGTAGAAAAATAAAATATAAATAGAAAATATAAGTAAGGGAAGTTAATTATATAACTGTATACAATTAGGATGAAGTTTTATTAATATAAAATATGATGTGAATATAACAGAAACGTATAGAAAATAGGTATAGAAATTCAGTAGAGAATGGAGATTAAATAATAATATGAGGCTAAATTATTATACATTTAATTATTATACATATAATCTCTATACTCTACTGAATTTGTACACCTATTTTCTTAATATTACTCAAATATTTAGTTCAACTTGGAAGGTCACGAGGCCATTTTCTTTTCAGACGTCTCGGAGGATTATCAGGAATTGAAAAAGTAGCCAGGTTTTAAACTTACTTTCTCTGTATATATTCGTCCTGTGTATATAAGTCCACATTCCAGTTCCTGTCATATAGTGTGATAAAGGGAATTTTATCGCCGAAATGATAATAGTCGGAAAAATATAGGTGCATTCAGTTATTAAATAACTGCGTCTACTCAAATATTTATTTCGACTTTATGACAGCCAGACTTTATGATATGTTGTCAAACTGAACAGGCTTTGCACTCTGTACAAGTATTAAAAAAAATTAATCAAAGAATTCATAAAATTATTTAAATATTGGATCATTAAATAAAAGCTAATGAAGAAAAAGTGCTAGTAGCAGTTCATTCCATTTGACTTTCTTCTTTTTTTATGTCGTATGGTTCTGTAATAGAAGTTCTCACCCATTTTACTATTTTTGTTTTAAAAACAGCAGTTCTTTTACTTCACTGTTTATTATCACAGAAACCGTCTTCTGATTTCTTTAAATTAATTACAAAAGACTCATATATATGACCATTATAAGACCTATTTGGACTAAAGGTGTGTAGTTTAGGGGTTTTATTAAACCATCGAATTCCTCTCCTATCCTTGATAAAATCCTCAATGCTCCTTACTTTGTTACGAATTCAATGATAATAACCTTAATGCTCCATTTGTTGCTTATTTGGCCCCAACCAGATATCAATCCTTTCGTGACAAACTTTATTCTCACTCAAATCCAAACCTATTTTATTATCCAAACGTTTCAAACGTAGCTTCTTCATTCCCTACTATCCTCCGAGGTGTCAGACGAGAAGATGGCTTCGTGATAGTTGAACTGCTAGTGGGCAGTTTATCTACTCATGCAATTATGTACCATTCATTCTACTTGTTGGTATTATTGCAATACAGTTGTAAATTTCGATAATTAAATGTTATAAAATAATAATAATAAATTGAGTCGATAAATTCACGTCAGTTGGTTTTCTCACTTAGTGGAACGGACAAGAGGCTTCTTTGAGCTATATATCAGATGAATATTCGTTGAGGCAACCTGTATGGTTTCCCAATATGTACATCAATAAAATATGGTTGCACGCACTCCTTCAATAGTGCCCATCGATTTAAGGAGAGTTTCAATATGTGATACCCTATAACCTGACTTAATAGAATATAACGTGCTGCTACGGGCTACTGGGTGTGAAAATGAATTAAACTACTCTTAAATTAAAGATACTGATATTTATTAACAAAGTGACAAAATGAATACAATTAAATTATTAAACTGATATAAATTTACAATTTACAATAACAGTATTGTAAAGATTATAATCTAGACCTAACTTCTTTTTAATTACTAAAATAATACAAGATGTTATCAATTCTAAATGACTTAACTATTTACATAAATTTGTACGAATACTTTAAAATTACACTACAATTTACAACTACTAATTAACACTTATAGTTCACTAATCAATGTCCACCGACCATAAGATTCTCCAAATATGCCAAACTGTCAAAATTTACTGATACACTTATTACTAGTTCATCTCTGACACTCTCTGACTGTCTCACTCGAGGCGAGGGGAGTATTTAAATAGGCAAGGCCGAACATTCTAGAACACGGTACTAGGGGGAGACTGTTCTGGGATTGTCGAGAACCTTCTTCCGACAAAGAAAAAGCGGTTCTAGTATGTTCGAGAAGGTTCTGATCCAATCTTAACTTCTCTAGCCGACGGCCTTAAGACGCTAATACCTTCCTTCCGTCCTTCTCTCTGTGACCGTAACAGTACGTGTTTGATGTATTTACAGGATAATCAAAGTGAGTGAGGATAATAGTTCTGAGCTTTTTTAAATATATTTGCAGGCAAAAACAATTAAAAAAAAATGAGAAAGACCATTTCAACCAAAAATAAGATTTGTCTCGAATTGAAGATATGAAATAAAACTTTAATTTACAAATTAAAGTGAATTTATCGCAAAATTAAAAAGTATTAAAATTTCACATATAATACTGTACAGCAATCCGGTTTAATCTCTCACTCACAGTCAGTGTATCTGATTGTGCTCTTCATTCGCTAATCTGTACAAGTTCTAACCTACAAAGTAGAGATAAGGTATGAACTTGAAACTTGACGAACTTGTCGCTTTTAGCATGTAATTGATGCGAAAATTTCACTATCTGAAGCCCTAAAAAATCAAAATGGTGAACTTAACTCAAAAAGCCTACCTTTGAAGGTTTTATTTCGACTAAATTGTAAAATAAACAATTTTTACTACTATAATATATAGTATTTTAACTTTTAACTAACTTTTAAGTCTTTAATTTTGAAGATTTTTCCTTTTAACTTCGAAAAAAAAAATATTTTAGCAAAATTTTTCTTAAGGTAAAAAATGTATGATTATGGCATCGTCTATTTTTTTGGCCTCTTTTTAAGGATCTAGTTAAATGGGAAATTGAGCCTTTTTGTAAAATAATTCACATTTTCCTGCACGGGCTCTCGAATTAAATAAAGCTGTGCTCGAAAATCAATAACATGAGGTAAATAGGAATTTCATGCCCAGAAAACTAACATATTTAAAAAAAACATCGTTGCCGTTTATTTATCAATTCCTGTTTTCTTTATAGTTATTTAAAAATATATATATTTACAGTGAAATATTATTCGCAGTTATGTCAATTTATACAGTGGTAATTACATATGTCACGTGAGAAAAATTAGCTCCCATCTCGCGGACAGATCTCATTTCCCGGCTGCCAAATAACTGTGGCCGAGCTGTACCGCTTTCAATTCCAAACTGACAATTGACGTTGGTTTTTATTTTGTTTTTTAAATTCTTTTGCTTGAGAGGTCTTTTTGTACTGTCCATGAACATTCTTGGTAGAGAAATTTGAATTTATTTAATGTTTACCAATGTTTTATGAAACTCTTTTTAACATATAAATATTTGCTTTATGATATTTATGCGTAGTGATTTTGAAATTTGACCGTTCCTCAAAAATACCGTATGTTTTAAAATGTATTTATTGAAATTTACAACTGTATTGTAATAATACAATGAGTAAATAGAATGAATGATACGTAATGGCATGAGATAAAGACAAGTAGAGGAACTACTGAGTGATACTTACTCAAATAACAAATTCAACTGAAAATGTCACGCGGTCATCTAATTATCAGAAGCTTCTTGGTTTTAATCAATTTTGAATGGGAATAAAGTTTATATGAAATGAGTGATATTGGGTACGAGCCAAATCAGCAACAAATGGGACATTAAGGTTATTATGGATGACTTAATTCGTAAAAAGTAAGGAGCATTGTGGGTTTTACATTGCCCCCAAAGCTCTACTCTGTCAAAAATACCTAAAAATAAAGCATAAAAATTATGTGTTATTAAAATTTATCTTCCTATATCCAGTGTATTCTGTTTACTCTGCAATCTACTCATCATGATTCTTCTTCGCCCTGAATCCATATTTTTCGAGGGCAGCCTCCCTTTTTGGGCCTTTATGGTGTCAATTTCCTGATCTTCTTAGGCTATCTATTTCCATCCAACCATATCAAATGCACATACCATATTAATATTTTCTTTTCCACGCTATACATTATGCCATCTACGACCTTCATTATTCCTCTTGTCGCGATATTTTATAACTCCTTCGCAACGCATATTTTTTTCGAGAGATCCCTTGTTTCTGCATTATCCAGAGTTATACCTTACGCTGTAGTTTGTAATACATTTTGCTTAATGGACGGTTAGTTGCTGCATAGTCTTACATCCTTGGTTTATTCGATTTTATATATCTACATTCCCATTTCCAGGTGTGTTATTTTCTGCATTTATGCATACTCTTCATACTTCTATGAATATTATCTATACTCACGCTCTTTCTCAATATTGAGGAATTCCGCTTTCCTCAGCCAGCGGGCTAGTAGCCAGCCCTCGACGAAACACTGATACCGATTCAGAAATATCCATCGGTTGTATCGATTTGGTAGGATCCCGTTCTATTTTTATACACGGTATACAAACAAATTCTTTCGTCGTGGAAAAGTGAGGGTCTTAAAATAAACTTTGACCCAATTTTTATTCTTTTGTTTTCATTTTGCCAACTTTACATCCTGTTCCACTCTTGAATTGCCAATATCAGTTCCAAATATATTCGCAATATCATACACGAACGACCGTTAATAGTACATAGTTTTATTACTTGCAGGTTTTAGGTATTCGTCCTTTACACTTAAATACCTCTTACCCCAAAACAATCAAACATTAATTGTATTATTATGGTGGGATCAATATAGCTCCTCCCGGGTTTTACAAAGAGAAGTAAGTCAAAATTGAGGTGATTTAATTTCTATGAACGGTGTTAGTTACTATTTTCCAATTGAAACTTCCATTTTAGTTGTCAAAACAGTTATTTTCTTCTCCTGTTAAATTACTTTTCCATGTCAGGGCCTCAATTTTTTAGTACAATGGTCGCCCTGAAAACCTGAAACATTTCTGTCCTTACATTTTTTTCGTAACTAAAATATCCAGAGTCAAAATTAAACTAAATATACTGAAACATAAATAAAAATGTATAAATTTTTTATCTTATTAGTAGGTACAAACAGGAAATATTAATGAACTAAATATGAACGCCATTCTTAATTGAAGTATTATTACTAACAAGCTTCTATGGAAGTAAGCAATCACACAATCCATTTCGCCGAAGTTAAATGTCTTGTTGTTGTATTAAAAAGTTAACAATATTTCTGTGTTATATTTTAATTAGTTTTTATTATTCGTTATTCTTTAGAAGCTAAATATTGTGATTAAGTACTTCTTTTTAATATACTTTCTTCTTTAATTAATCCATTCCCGCCCCCGATATATGTGATAAGATCCCATTTGGATATTACTTTTTATACACGACCTCTATACATCTTTCAAGATTCAATGTCAAATGTATATTTAAGCCAAGATATATTGCCACCGCGACGGGCTGAGTCGGAGCGTGCATCTGTTGCCAAAACGATTGACCTTCTCTGGTCTTACTCGTCATGCTACACTCTGTACGCTGCCAAAGGTTACATATAACTGTTATATTTATTATTTTATATTACGTTTCACTGTTTTGGTTTTTATGTTTGCTTGTTCTTTTCTTATCGTTGTGTGATTATTTTTATTGCCTGAATAAACAAATATATATAATACTAGCTTATGCCTGCGGCTTCGCTCGCGTGGAATTTGGTCTGCCACATAAAGTTTCATGAAAGATCATTTTAAATAAATAATTTAATTATTATTTTTTAAATATAAGTTACTCGTACATCCAAAATTTGAGATGTCTAACTTCAAAACTGACGGATTCTATACAACCTTTAAACCTCTATTATATTAAAGGGGATACCCTTGGGGTGGAATTATCCAAATTTCTTTCTTAAACTATACCATGAACCTATCTACAAATTTTAAGATGCTAATTTCCTTATTTGGCTTTAATTATGTACTATAAAGAGGGAGTGTACATGTGAGGGTTATCCCTGTGCCCCCACATAAATCTGCCCTTGCTGTAGCCTATGATGTATAACCTTTTTTTTTTTTTTTTTTTTCTTAGCACCTTTAGGTTTGAAGATTTCTAATCTGGATTAGGATTAGGTTGGAGAGGAATCTCTTTTACTGTACTGCGCACATTTTAAGAGGAGGATGAGAAAATGGAAGGCTCTAATTTCTTTCTTTATTTATAAACTTTAGATTTTTCCGGTGATGGGGCACACCGTGTCCTTTTCCTTTTATTTGTTTATTTTATGTATTTCTCAGTTCAGGCTGAGTTTTTGCGTGAATGAGTAACAAACATTCGCATTTATAATATTAATAGGATATCAAAACAATAGCTTCACCCATGTTCTTTCTGTTATTTTAACAACGATTGTAATGTGATTTGCCTTTAATTATATATATAATATAACGGATTCTCCACAGTACCTAAAAAACAGTTGGGGGGCACGTACCCTGTGCGCTCCCCCACTAAATCTGCGCTTGCTATAGCCTATGTGTTATTCTGATGTATAACCTATATTACTGTAAAGTTTCATCCAAATCCGTTCACTAGTTTTTGCGTGAAAGAGAGACAAACATACAAACTTTCACATTTATAATATTAGTAAGATGTATGTAAAAACATATATAATTATAATTTTAATATATTTATGTATTCATATATTTATCTACTCCTAACAACATTTTTTTTAATTTCATTTGGTTCGATTTGAATCTGTTATTTGTTTATTTTTTTAAAGAGTAAACTTAAACTTTATAGCCACTCATGTCGATAGTACTCCTTGACTATGAGTATTTTTGGTTATTTTCTGAATAGTTAAATACTAGCGACTCGCCCCGGCTTCACATGGGTAGTAAGTCATATTATGCCTACATGTTTTATCTGTCGTACGATCGCATCAATTTGATGTGTCGAATATGTGGATTAATTTTAAATGTAACATAATGTCTACACTACTTGAAGTATTTTAATATATTTTATTATTTAGATACTAGTTTTAACTGTTTCGCTTTTACAAAAAAAATACAACAAGTAATCGTGAGGAAAAGAGAATATAATTATAATGGGTGATAAATAGATTTCGGTAATCATTTCATCAAGACATAAAAGTTTCAAGTAACATTTTGAAGTGTAGATTATATATTGTTACGGGCGCCGGCAGGAAGACGGAAGCAAGAGGATTAGCGGCTTAAATCCGTCGGCGGGAGAAGTTAAAATAGGATTAGGACCGTTCTAGATCGTCTCCTTTTGTCGGCAAAGGATTAAGAAGATTCCAGAATTTTCTGGCCCCTCCGTGTTCTAGAATGTTCGGCCTTGCCTACTTAAATACTTCCCTCACCTCGAGCAAGTCAGTCTTAGCCTGAGAGTAGACCAGAGAAGACCTGTGATATGTGAGTGTCAGTGTGATAAACTAGTCAGTGTTGAACCGGCCCGTGTAATAAGTGTATCAGTGAACTGTGGCAGTCTCGCGAGTGTAATAAATTGTTTCTGTTTGTTACTGTGTGTCAGTTTGTGATACTTAGAGAATCTTACGGTCGGTGGACTAGTGAACTGTAAGTGTTAACTATTAGTTATAAATTGTAGTGTAATTTTATAATATTCATAGAAACTATTGTAACTTGTTAAGCTATCTAGAATTAGCCTTATATTATTGTAATAATTAAATAGGAGTTAGGCCTAGATTATAATATTTAGAATATTGTCACTATAAATTTATATTAGTTTAATAATTTAATTGTTAATACTTTACTTGTATCCTTTTTATCACTTTTGTTAATAAATATTAGTATCTTTAATTAAGGAATTGGTTAATTCATTATAATACCCAGTAGCGCGTAACAATATGTTTGTTGAAACGTTCATTTCTAGGTGAAATGATTACCAAAATATAAATATTTCCCATAATTACATTCTCTTTTCCATAGTAAAGCTCATGATAACTTGTATTTTTGGAAAATATTAAAAGTTAAAACTTTTTCTGGCTCGAAGCAACAACTTCCCGAATAATTACCAACTTATCCAATCACCCAAATAGTCTTGTGCAATCCTTATCCAGTATTACTCCTCCTTATGATCCTCCCCGGAAGTCGAAGCAGCAATGACCAAGAGACCTATAGTATAAATACCATGCCAGCTTCTCCACTCGTATCTTGAGCTCTAGCTCTCTCCACCGGTTTCAACATTGATGCGGCTTGCAAACATGCGCAGGGATCACCTGTGGTCCCGCTCTCCTCTGCATACGTGGAGGATGGAGCTGGGCTCGGAGATCCCTCGGGCAGCTTGTAAATAATGTATTTGGGTTTAAATGTGTTCCTAGATCTCTAATTATTCTTGCACTTGAGTATTGTAGATTGTCTTATATTGCTATCCAATAAAAAATTTATACATTTTAATGAATACTATTGTCTATTATATTAGCAATTGTTTAACCTGTGCTATTTGATTGCAGACTGAGAGCGAGGGGTCGGACCGCGGGGGCGGGGAGGACGGGCGCTTGACGGAGGATGACGTGAGCCCCGGGGAGGACGCTGACGGGCTCAGCTATTGCGAACTGCACGACATCCCACCACCACCTGACGGTGGCTATGGCTGGGTCATCGTCATCGCCTCCTTCATGTGCAACATGATCGTCGACGGCATCGCCTACACCTTCGGCGTCTTCCTCGGAGAGTTCGTCAACTACTACGGTGAGGGGAAGGGCAAGATAGCCTGGGTCGGCTCCCTCCTCTCCGGGATGTACCTCTCTGCTGGTATGTATCAATTCTGATATGTAAAGTACATAATAAATCCATGATTTTAGGATTTGTTCAGCATGCAGTATACCTATAACTAACTATCAAGGCATCACATTGGATCGTTTCATATAAAATATCCGTTTTTAAAGGAAAAGTTATGTAATAAAACAACTGATGAAATCAAAATATTTACCAATTTTGTCAAACACTTTTCCCAACCTGTTATAAAATTTTAAACCCCAGATCTGAAAAAAGCAGGGTTTTGTGATTAAATTAAGTCTGAAAATGCGTTTTTGACTTGAGTACCATTTTCAAAGAATATACCCTTAAGGAAGCTGCCCAAATTTCTGAAAGGCGAGTCTTGTGATTACAGTGAGTGGGTTTGGGAGGACTTCGGAACACAGCTCATTTAGTTTCTTCACTTTCTGTCGTGAACATGAAGTCTGGCGTCATGAGTACAGCAGGTCCCTTCCAATTAACCAATGTAGGTTGTTTTTGATAAGTTTTTGTTGCATTATATCAAAATCCCTAGAGTTTAATGCAGGTGTGATGGTTTCACCTTTGGGTTAAAAGGAGAACCGAATTATACTGCCTGTAAACAACAGAAACCCACTAATTCCACTTTGAATTTTATAAAAAATAAAAATGAAATATAGAACAATCCAATAATACAGCTAAATTTTGTTTTATCGTGAAATTGTCATGCTATGTATACCGTTCTATTAGCCTATACGGTTCCCATATCTTCTGTATCCAAAGGTTGTTCATCTATGATCTCTTAGGTGACAAAACTGTCCTTTACCTTTTCCAGTTCTAGAGAAGCATCCTTCTACCAGGAGCCACAATACCTGACCATCTAAGTCATGGTCTTCCGAACATTCTTCTTCTGTTCGGTCTCTACTCAAATATCTCTCTCTTTCTCTTAGTTTCATAAAAAAATACGTTATCGTATCCTTGAGCCACTACAAATGGCGGTATACTCCGCCATTTCGAAGTAAAGGCAATCATTCAGTTACCTGTTACATTCCTCGTTTTTCTCCTGCTCAGCCGGACTTCTGACACTTAGCAGCCATTTTATGGCCTTATTTGTCATTATTTTTTCAAATTTGAAAATTGCATAATGTTCTACCTTGCATAGAGAATCTTAAGCTGTATTTTGATTTTTTCCATTTTGATCGTGATGAGTACTGAAAGATTCCGAGGTTAATTCGGTAATAAAGATCCCTTTCCTGAACATTTAGGAAAAAGAGAATTACCTCGCTTATCCCCTGCGTCCTTCAATTTTTGTTGCAAAATGGCTCTTAAAAAAGTTATAATTTAAGCCCCAAAAAGCAGTTTCTGTGACAATTACAAATTACTATATCATGTCCAATACCAACGATTATCTATTTGTGAAAGGAGAAATTTATTGTTACTGAAAAAAAAGTAAATAAGTATTATTATTATTATTTATAGCAAATCTATCCGAAATGGTTTGTAAAACTTTATATAATAAAAACTATTTAGAAGTTTTTATATGTGATGTCTTAAGTAAGTTCATTAAAAAGGAAGTTTTATTTAAGAACTGCACAATTTCTTATTCTCTAAAAATCTTTATAGCTCAGATGATCCTACTGATCATACTTTGTTTTTAATTTTAGTGCTATGCAGTAAAGAAAGGCTTCAATCTGAGTGATTGATTTTCCTTATATGCCCTCCTTACCTTATGACTTTATTACTTTTATAGATCATAAACCGTTCCTTTTACCTTGATGAGTGAGTGATGTGAGTGGCTTATATTTACCTTTGTAGCTTAAGAACGTATATATGTTTTTGTAAAAATTAAAAAAGTTTTATTATCGATATAAAAAAAAAGTTTAAATAATTTTCAATCATTTCGGATAGTTAACATTTTTATTGGGCGTGAAAAAATCAATTTCTGTTGAACCATTAAATTGATTTCAACTTAGGGATTTTATTTTCTTCATGCATTTCACCGATAGGACAATCAATTGCATCCGTCCTTACGTTTTTAATTCCTTCCTATTTGAATAAATGAAAAACTAAACGAACAAGTTCATCTTGAATCAACCCTGTGATTGGTCTTTTTTTTTATTTACTGCGCCATTGTAATTAGTTTAAACAGGTTATATTTGTTCTACGAGTATGATAATACATGCAAGAAAATGCGAACTATCCTTTACTTAGGAGCTGGTAGCTCATAAAGCGCTGAGTTGCTGTGCTGTGGTTCTTGGGTTCAATAAATTATTAAATCTGTTAATAGCCTTATATAAAATCCTGCAGGTTCTGCAGACCCGTTGTCTTATACAAAGTGTAGTCTCTACCCTGTATTGAGTCCAAGACCCTACAGGTTTTATATACTGTACTTTAAGATGAGTGGTTAAAAAAAAATTTGATACTCAATCACTACCGTGAATGATTTATTTAAAATAGCCATGAATGGCTTAGTGATATAAATAAAAGTTATTCCATTTTTTTGTATTGTAAAAGATTAATTTATTTGTAATATTTTGTTTTAAAATATTTACAATCGCTAATGAAAATCTAACTTTTAAGGCTAATAATATTGATGTAGGTAATTATCAAACATTCAGGAAAATTAGTTCGTAGAAAATAAGCAAAATGAAGAAAAGTATGAAAAAAAATAAATGCAATAAACATTTTAAAATTAATATAATTATTGGTATTTAATGTATATTGATAATATAACCTATGAAATAAAATAAATAAAATTACTTTATAAGGTCAAACCTGTTAAATAATAACAATACAATTTTTCAAATTAGATATTTTATTTTAGATATTTTGGACCACCTCCATGATACAGCACGCCCTACTTAATTGATTATTTTCTGACTAACTTTTGATCATTACCAAAAATATAAAACTTACTAGTATCGAGTTATCGTTCTAATTTTTATATTACAGTAATAACAAACATTACATTTTTATTAAATCGCTAGGCGCTGCGTCCTACTGTAATGTCACTTGCGCTAGTGTGACTCGCGATCAGTTTTTAAAATGGAAATTATAATACTGGTTTTTATATCATATTCTTAATTGTTAACAGTAATCTCTATATGAGTAGTAATACCTTTTTAAAAATTCTTGATATTTTTCTAAATTTGTAGCTGTTTCAGACGTTATTCTCTGATCATAAACTTTTTTCGGTTTATCCATAAAATATGTTTGTATAATACCCGCTTCTATATGTTACTAAGTTATAATAATATGGATGAAAGTATATACAAAAACCATGTTCCTACCAACATTATCCGCTTAGTGCCACTTACCGTTGAAGTCCACGTGTCCTAATATTTGGTCCCTTAGGCCTCATTAAGGTCCTTTGATGATTGCGCCTTGTGTGATATGTACACGAAAATCCTTTCAACTAAATATCGGCAAAAACATATCAAAGCAGTATAATGTTATTTAGTTTATTTGGTACAATTGTCCTCGATTTTATTAATGATTATAAATAATATATAAATAAGTAAACCATTTTTGTTTTTATTAAATATTTTAACAAAGCAAGCTTTCTAAATAAAAAAAAAAACCTGTACCACTGCAACTAGACCCCATGAAGGGTCTGGGCTTCAGTACGTGGTCGAGACTGTACTGTTTCAAAGACAATGGTTGTGGAGGGAGATCGTTTGTCCTAGATCAAGCTCAACCGCGAGGTTTTATTCCCCCATTTAAGGTTAAGCACTTTATAGAGGCTGGGTGAGCCCCAGGAGGGTCCCCAGATACCACATGGTCCAACCATGGCTGATGGCAGATTAAATAAGCTATCTGCCACAGCTTGGTTTGAGCCCGAGACCTTCGGCACAGCACTCTACCACTGAGCTACCGCACTTCCCAATTTATGGTTTTATTATGTAGATTGTTGCCTTTTTTCTAGCACTGGTTATTTATTTAACTGCTTTACCCTTCTGTCTTATCAACTTTAAATTATAGGGCCCACCACATGCACCATGCTGTGTCTGCAAATAAAAGCCATACTTTGGTATCTTCTCACATTAGATTTTATCAGCCCATAAGCTTTTTTTCTGTTCTTGACAGTCAGTTCAATATGCCAAGGTAATTGTCTACTTGGATCTTAAGAGCCTGTGTATTATTCATACTGGATCCAGCGATTATAATAATTGCATTTAAAGATTTTTTTACTGAAATGTTGACTCCAATATTTGGTTCCTTCTATTTCCATATTCTGCACATTCAACTTTTTAAGAAAGTGTAAAGAATGTTTGCAGTCTTTATACTTTCTTAATCTCTCCAACATTATTTATTTGTAGTTTGATTCCTTGGATCGTAATTGATAGAGACAATAATATACAGCCTATTCCTAATGGACACAAGGTAGGATGCATCCGCCACTTGGTAGTTGATAGGAGGATGACCACTGCCTGATTCAAAAATGAATAATGAGGCACTTTAGTACCTCATTCTGGTCATGGGAAGATTTTGTAGGCATTCAGAAGTAGAGAGTAGAGCATTATGGTTTAATCATCCTATATTGAGTGAGCTGTGATTCTCACTTCCACCTAGCTCTCTAACCCTCTTGTTGCTGTACTCATTTTATTTTCTAAATTCCAAAGTTGTGCACGTGATTAAAAGAATGTAAAATAAATGTTATTATTAAAAAAAAAAATCAAAGTAGTGTGCTTTACATGGTAGCTATCTGAAGTTAGGTTTTGAGTATAACCTCCAAGCATAGGCTCCAGCAGCAAGTTATTTCCTTAAGTCGTTTGCTGGTCTGGATTCCGGTCTTTGGAAATACATAGCATTAGAAAATATTATATGATATTAAACATAGTTTTTAACTAAACATTTTGTTTGGAAAATCAATAAAGTCTATATTAACTGCTGACAGCCTATATATATATAAACATATTTATATGGTGGATACGTTTTTAAATTTTATTAATAATATTAGTCTAAGCCTTAGAGTGACTGTTGCATAAGCTCTTGAAGTTTTCTTTTCCTACAGGTCCGCTTGTTAGCGCACTCACTAATAAATTTGGATGCCGGACGGTTTGCATATCGGGGAGCATCATTGGTTGTGCAGCTTTTGTTCTCAGCACCTTCTCTCCCGATGTTAACATGCTAATGATAACGTATGGTGTTATGGGAGGTAAGTAAATCTCAAAAACTTTATAATGTCACATAATATAATATTTTATTATTATAATTACACACATATATATTTTTTATTTATTCATTGTTCTTTTGATGTTGATTAATTTTAAATATTTTCTCTTCAAAATAAATACATATAGTTAATTGTGTTTCCTTTTTTATTATTTCATTCTGACTCACAATGCTGCTTAAATAATACAATTAAAATTATATATATAAATTCAATAAATATTTTTTGCTGTCTTGTTTTCTAGGTATCGGATTTGGCTTGATCTACCTGCCAGCTGTAGTCTGTGTTGGATATTACTTTGAGACAAAAAGATCTTTGGCCACAGGCATAGCAGTATGTGGCTCTGGCTTCGGAACGTTTGCTTTTGCACCCTTTGCCACTATGCTTCTTGAATATTACGATTGGAAAGGTGCTAATCTTATCTTGGCTGGACTGATTCTGAACTGTGCTGTGAGTAATCTTTACATTAAATAGTGGACATAGTAATTAAGTTTTTGATTTACTTTTAACTTAAAGTAAATAATGCCCAATAAGCATATCTATAGAACTGACTTCGAACAAATTAAATTCCTCTGTTTTGTTCTGATGTATAAAATCATGAATACATGTAAGTTTTTCCATAACTCTGATTACTGAGACTCCTCTGTAATATATATGCATATTCCATTTTACAATGTTAGCCATTGTTTACAATTTAATTTTTTAATAATTACTAAACAGACTTTTGTTACAAGAAAATTTATTATGTATGATTTTAAATAAGAATATCATAAATTAAACTGTTTTAGGTTTTCGGAGCTCTGATGCGTCCTTTAGAATTTCCAAAAGGTCCATCTTGCAAACCGTTACTCCAAAGAATGGCCGATGAAAAACGATTCCAAATGGAAAGAGGCTCGATCGGGGGATCATATTTCATCGTTCAACTTCCAGATGGCTCGATGGAGAAAAGGATGAAAATGCCAATCAACATTGATCCTGGGGTAATTATGAAGTATTCAAATGTATTTGTATTTGTTTGTTTGGAAAGGATAGAAATATTTAAACTTTGATAGGTTCAATATAGTTTTATATAATAGGTTTGATAGCTATTTTATTTTTATAGTGATTATACTTCCTTAAGGTCTCTAATACTGATTATATTTATTTAAAGGTTTATTCTCCTGGCTTGCCACCTTCCAGAAGCAGAATTAAAATTCAAAGTAATAATAATTATCTACTTTTAAATTCTTGATTAGACGTTAAAATAGCTACAAATTATTTCAGTTCTTAAAATGGTGATTGTTAATCAAATAGAAAAGGTTTGACACATTTCTATCAACACTTGTTCTTTATGATGTTTCAAAAAGCATTTCTACAATTTTCAAAGCAAATAATTATTCTTTACGAAATTCTACTTTTTTCCTTTATAGCTTTGGGTACATTCTATATGATTGTCCTATTATCTCAAGTAATATACTCTAGCTAAAAAATTTATATGGAGAAAAAAGTAATATTTTGTATAAATCATCATTAATTTACACAATAACATTTCTGCTCCAAGGTCTTAAATTATTCTTTTCAATAAATTTTTCTAGATTGCACATAAGTTGAATAATTGGAATCACAGACTAAGAGATGGTCTATTTTCTTTCTTTTTCCTTAATGGATTTAATATGAGCCTTTCCCATAAGGTTGTTTTAATTGCTTTCCAAGATTCTCTCTAATCATTCATACGTCAAACAGCCTATATTTACCTTATATGAACGCATTCACTATTCCTAGGCCACTCTTACAATATCTTTGAGTTTGTAGCTTAATCTTTAAATTTTACAATACTGAAAGACAAGAAACTGCTCGACGTTTTCGCCTACTTCAACATTTACTGGACAAACGTTCTAAGCTTCCAATTAATTACAAAAGACTCATTTACGTAACAGTTATCAGACATATTTGGACATAAGGAGTTGAGCTTTGGGGCTCTACTAAACCATCCATTTCATCTCGTATTCCATCCTTACAATCCAAAATCCTTCGTAAAATCCTCAATGCTCCTTATTAAATATCAATAAATTAATCTAAAAAAAAAAATCTTTAAATTTTGCCTATATAGTTTTTTTTTTTCTATTTCTGCAACCTTCCTGTTAACTTGATATTTGGCAGCATAGAATGAAATTTTTCATTCATAGTACTTGTCTAATTTTTTTTTTTGCAATTACATTTATGAAGTTGAATGTAAATAAGACTGATATAATTATTATTAACAGCATCCATTGAATTTTATTAGAAGTATTAATGGACAGTATTATTCACAAAACTTATTTTGAATTGAACTCGTAGGCAAACTTGACAGTCGTATTTATCAAATATGAAAGAATAAAGAGAGTTACAATGATTGTCGGGAAAATTAAAGACCTTGAAATGCTGTGTAAATTTAATTCAAGGAAAGTTTTTTTTAAAAATGGAATGAACTCTAATTTGGAATATTACTCTTTTTACTATAACTATATTTTCTTATATTATACTTCCTTGCATGTGATATTATTGATGACTCAGTATATCCATTTTGATCATTTCTGAAGTCATGTGACTAATTTTCAAAGTGACATTTGTATGTATGTTTGTTAATCAATCTTATAATTCATAAAAGGTTAGCAACAGAAAGTCTTTATTTCATATTTAGTTTTGATGACAATTTAGTTATGAACCTTCCTTTATGGCAGCAAAAGTGGTACTTTACTTAAAAGTAATAGATTTTAGTCAAAAATTATTTCTTTTCGAAAAATTGGATTGTTTTTTATTGTAATAACAACTTTATAACATTGCAAACAACATATTAAATTTTGGATACAGTTTATAAACCCGAACTTGTAACTCTAAACTGCCTTCATGCTGCTCGCTAAATGGTAAGGGAGATAAAGTTATCTTGTAAAAATTATCCGTAAACATTTTTTTCTTTTTTATAATACTGTTGCAAAAATTCAAACACAAAGCCTTAAGCCTCTAAAATTGTTAACAATAACTAACCAGTCAAGATTTGGCCATTTCAGGCAACATTATCACGTCAAACAGCAAACGTTTACATCAATGAAGGTCAAATACTGCAATATCAATAGACCAAACATCTGAGGTGTGCTCTGTTGATACATACCTAAATTGACAAAAATTTGAGTGGTTGGTTATTTACGGCGTTTAAGACTTTGTGTTCTGATTTTTTAAATTGTATTCTAGTTTTTATTCTGTCTTTATTTAATATATCTACCTCAGCATTACTGATTGAAAATGTTTATCCTAAATAGGTAACTTTAAAGATCTGTTTTAATTTATCTGTATTCACAAAAACCAATGACTATAATTATTTCAGGTACACTCAAGCTTTAACTTGAATGAATTGGTGCCAGGAACTCCTATCACCCCGGTTCCAACAATGGCAGTTCTACCAACTATAACTGAATCTAAGATTCCCGAACAGAGTAGCAGCTCTGGTAGTTCCAATTCTGGTAAAAATATTGTTAATTACTCAATAAACTATATCTCTGATGATGTAAAAATGATATCAGAACTAATAAATGTAAATAATAGTTTGATCTGGTTTAATAAGAATTAAAATCCAGTATTATGCAAGGAATAGTACAGTTGAGAACCAGAACAGTCTACATGTGAGAGATATTTACTTCTCAGAAGTATTTGCATTGGGTGATTTGTCAAACCTACTGAATTTTATTAATACAGAATGTTTATAACGGATCAAGATTAAAATTGAAGCAATTATATTGCATAGTCTTGAAATATTATGAACCATGTTATGGCTGGATTTTCTAATGGCCTTATCAGTGTATCTTATCATGTATGGTTTAATAGTGATAGAATGTCAAACAAGCATGCCATTACTAAAAAAAAAAAAAATTCATTACGTTTCAATAAAGGAATTTATTTAAATTAATTTAAAAACTATTGCCAAGATAATTTTTTTAAAAGAGTAATTTAATTAAATTTATCATTGTTTTGAGTTTTCTTAAACCCATATTGATTGATTGTATTTATTTAAATAAACCATTAAAACAAAACTTAATGGAATATTAGATGTTTATTATATCTATAATTAGATATAGAATTGGTTGAATTGCCCAATAATTTAGTATATTAATTAGGTAATCACTAAATTAGTGATACCTTTTGGATGAAATCTCTTCTGCTATTTTGATCTTTTAAATTTTGAAATGAAAATACAACCTTAGTGACTGGCTACTACTTTTATTTATATTATATATATACCAGATCTGCAAGTTTAAAATGTCGTTTATTTCTTAAAATATAATTTAATTTTTAAAAAAAAGTATAATATATTTTATTCAAAGTACTGGCCCTCGCTTTCTACACATTTTGTCCATCTCTCGGGCAATTTATGGATACCATTCCAAAAGAATGCTTCATCTTTATTTGAAATCCATTCATCGAGCCATTTTCTTACATCCTCCAAATTGTTAAAGTGTTGCTCAGCCAATGAGTGTCCCATCGATGAGAATAGGTGATAATCAGAAGGCACCAGGTCAGGTGAATACGGCGGGTGGGGTAGGAGTTCTCAACCAAGCGAAGAAATCGTTTCTCAATGTCGTTTTTTCAATCTGGCTGAATGTGCAGGAGCGTTATCATGCTGAAGAATGACTTTGGCGTGCCTGTGAGCCCATTCTGGGCGTTTTTCGATCAATGCGTGACTCAAATTGATCATTTGTTGTCGGTAGCGGTCGGTATTGACTGTTTCGCCGGGTTTGAGAAGCTCGTAGTAGACTACTCCCTTCTGATCCCACCACACACACAGCATTGTCTTCTTCCCAAAACGATCCGGTCTTGCACTCGATGTGGATGGTTGTCCTGGCGTTACCCATGATTTTATTCGTTTGGGATTCTGAAAATAAATCCATTTTTCATCGCCAGTTACAACTCGATGCAAAAAACCCTTTCTTTCGTGGCGTAAAAGCAGCATTTCGCACACAATTTTTCGTTTTTCCATCTGTCGTTCGTCCAATTCATGTGGAACCCATTTTCCAACCTTTTGAATTTTTCCCATAGCTCTCAGGCGATCGGAAATGGCTTGTCTAGTGACATTCAACTGTTCTGCCATCATTTGTTGGGTTTGGGTATTGTCTTCGTCTAATAAAGATTGCAATTCGACGTCCTCAAACTTTTTTGGTCGATTTTCTCGTTTTTTATCAGTAACATCAAAATCACCACGTTTGAAACTTTGAAACCAACGTTCACATGTCTTGACGGTTGGAGCAAGATCGCCATAAGTCTCAACAAGAATTCGATGACATTCAGATGCCTTTTTCTTTTGATTGAATAAGAAAATCATGACATGCCGCAAATGCTCTTTATTTGGCTTAAAATTAGACATTTTTAACACCAAAGAAAGGTATGATACGTCCACATAAACGACTTAAAAACAACTGACTTTTGTAAACAAATGACTAACAAACAAAATAGCGTTTAGAGATAAGCAAATCCTTCAATAGGCTAAGGGCGCATTCTATTGGAATTAAAACGACATTTTAAACTTGCAGATCTGGTACACAGGCATCATCACCAGCACTATGACCTGGTAAATGTCTTTGCCGTGTCAAGTCGTCACCTCCATTCTTCTCTGTCCTGAGCCAGGGTCTGCCCAGCTCTAGTGTAAACTAGTTTCTGGGCATCGTTTATGGGGACCTCGTATGCCCATCTCACTCGTGGTATCCCATGATCTTTTTCTTTCCAGCGATGTACCCATGAAACCACTTATACAAAATAGTATAAAACCTAATTTATATAATTTTTTGCAATACCACTCATATAATATTCTTTATTATATACATATATTTCCATGTTCTTACCTCTATACATGTCTGAGCTCCCACGAGATAGTAGGACCTCTCGATAAGAGCTCTGAAATGCATAAGGGAAATAAAATTCCTGATTCAATACACCAGATCGTATGTCACCTGAATGAAACTCTTTATTAAATTAATAAGATAAATCATTATATAAATTGAATAAATAAAAAAACCTTTCATAATAAAACACTAATTGATTAAATTAAAGGAAAATTTAAACGTTTTTAAAAATAAAATAAAAATTACTTATACTAAATTATAAACTGGCTAATATCAAAAGAAAACAATTATAATTGAACCTGATTGATTGCAAATAAAATGTTCAAATCAACAAATAAATAAATGTTTATCAACTATAGTAAATCTGGCTGGCCAGTTGAAATATTGAGAACAAAAAAACTTCCTTATCTGATTGTCGTTGGCTGGGCAATCGGCAAGGTTTAGACGTCCAAGAATTTTCATCAACAGGGTGACTGAAAATGTCGAAAACGTTAGAGGTCCTCACTTCGGCAGGGCGAGCGAGGATTCGAGACAAAGACCAGGCCGATTCGCTGTGGACGATTCGTTAACGAGTTTCAAACTGAACTGAACTAATCCAACTGCTGGTGGGCAGCAAATTAGTATAACTGCAGGTCCACAAAAACAACTGCTATTGTTTATTGTGCATTTTAAGGAGCTCGTGCCAATACTGTCTGGCTTGGAATAACTGAAGCGAACAAAAGCCGATCGACCCCTCTTTTGTTTTCTTTCTTCACTTTTGTAAACATATGTTCTCAAACTTATAATATTTTAAATTAAATTATTGTAAACAATAATGAAATAAACATTTAAATTATTTTATATAAAAAAAAGGTGAAATTAAGTAAAAAAAAGAAAAATGTTCTTTCTTTTACAAAAAAAATATTATTTAATTGTTTATGATTAAAACTAATAAAAATTTATAAGGTTACTACATCTTCTGGCCTTAACAATACATGATAATAATACATAGATAATTTTTATTTCCCTTAATTTTTAAATATACTAATTTTAAATATTACAGGTAGCGCAACTGAATTAAAGATTAAAGATCGTAACAAAACCGGTGAAAAAGAAGAACTTAAGAAACTGGATACATCTAAAACATCCCTCCCTCGTAATGCTTCTCAACCAGCATTTTCGACTCAAGTACAAGTGAGCTGCCAATTCTTAATATTTGTTAATTATTGTTTTTTATTTATTAGCACTATATTTTTTAATGATTATGTAAATTTTAGGGTCTCCCTAAAAATGGGTCTGTTCCATTCTTTGATAGACTCAGGAAGCCCAGCACAGGAGAAAGGTTCAAACCAACACTTCAGGCAATCAAGGTTTCAAGGCCAAATATCAGCTCAAATGGTGATGTTAGACGCTCAATGCATCTTAGGTTGTCAAATGCTTCAATAGTCAGTGGAACTACCAATAAAAACAACAATGCTGATGATATGTGGTCGAAAACAGATGTAAGTAGTACAGGTGGTGTTGAATTTATAGTTGGATATTAGTATCGTCTGTTCTATAAGATGAACAAAATGTATGGGTTACATATTGTTTTTTATTTATTTTTTTTATTTTTTTTTTTGATGTGGGCATAAAGTTGCACTATGACCATTACTTGATCTATTGTGCGCCCCTTTGTATGCGATTATTATAATCTAAGCTTAGCTGAACCCATAAATTTAAGTATACTTGCTGGGTTGATTAATTCGACCTGTCTAGGGTTAGTGACTCTATCCTGATCAAAGGTTGCGAACCTTAGGTCGGCAAACCTATCACGAAGGCAGATAACATGATAGGGTGTTTCGTCCTCTGTACAACAAAAGTGGCATGTGAGAAAGCTCGCCAGTCCCAGCCTGAACATATGAGCGTTGAGTCTACAACCACCCGTATGTGCTGCTATAATTGTTTTTAATACTTCCCTGTCCAGATCCAGAAGAGCATTACATGTCTTCTCATTGAAGCTGTCAAGGAATAATTTAGAATGCTTTAATCCTTTTAGCCCCCACCAGTATTGGTACGATTTCCTAAAGTAGAATGGCCTTTATTCTACTCTTAGCATAGCTGAGACTAATGCTGCATACTGGTTCGGGAGTGCATGGAATGTTATCCGATCCCAGCCTGGCTAGCCTATCAGCTTCTTCATTGCCTGAGGTGCCGGAGTGTCCAGGAACCCACTCGATGCTAACCCTGTTGTTCTCCATCAGTTTGCTGAGAACTGCATAGCTGTCCCATACAATCTGTGAGTTTGTACTGTGCCCCCTTAGTGCACCAATCGTAGCTTGACTGTGAAGAAGGTTATCCTTCTAGAAGACATCCACTCCTCCAGTAGTGACCGAACATAGTAGTTTAAAGCAAGTACCTCTGATTGAAATACATATTGTTACTTACTTATTATTTTTTTTAAATTTAGAATTGTTAAAAAACTAGAAAAAAATACAAATAAATATAAACACTCAAAACCACCTTTCTAATAAATTCCATTTTCTGAAGATGATTACTTTAATTTTCAGATCGATGTTGAAAGTGTTTGCTTTGCTACTAGTAAGGCGAGTATGACAGCACGGAAGGAACTCATCCGCCCTCTCTCCCGTAAAGACATATTCTACTCCGGCTCAGTCGTCAATCTTCCTGAATACCAATCCCAGAGATCTATCGCAGGATATAGGCAGAGTGTTGTTTCACTTCCGAAATACCACAGGGGGCCTGATGGTGAAGTAATCGAGCCTCGTGAGTAAATCACTGAATAATGTATTGACATTATGAAATTTTGTATTCATTAATATGTTACACATTTTTATTTTATTTTAGCGGATTTATGTCCATGCTGCACACTTCCCGAATCCTTTAGGTCTGCCCTTGCGACAATGTTGGACTTCTCACTACTGAAAAATCCTGTTTTTCTTTTAATTGGAATAAGTAATGTTTTTGGAATGGCTGGATTATACATACCTTTTGTATACCTAGTTGACTATGCTGTAGAAGAGGTAAATATATTCTTATAGTATTAAATTATTAAAAGACCCCAACTAAGACAGCTGTGTTCTAATAGTTGGTGTAATTTTTAACCATCAAACATTTTTTAAAAAATTGACTATTTAGTTTTATAATGGCTGAAGGGTCAAAACATTCCTAATCTCTTATTCGCTCTTTTAATTTTGATAACCCTTCCATCTTGCCGCTGTAACTAACACTAAAAATTACACTTCTCCATTATTAACTATTACTCCTAAACAAATCAATAAAACATTAAACTTATTTAGTTTTACTGAAATTAAATTTTAACTTTTAGTATTCATTCTAGGATATAGGTTAGTTAAAACATCAAAATCAATTACTTATTATGATATACCTACTAAAAAAAAAAAAGCAGGTAGTGACCTTTAATTTAACACTATTGTTATTTTTAAGAGTAAAAATTATTTATTAGGCATGAATATTTTGTTTTACAGTGCATCAGTTTTCATTCTCAAAATATATTTTAGCCTATTGACTTAAGAAAAAAAAATATATATACATAACATAATAGTATTTACCATAGTAGGATTATTCACCATAGATTATTTATCAAATTAAAAAACAATTATTGTAGGGAATTGAGCGTTCAACTGCATCTATGCTGCTCTCTATCATCGGTATAACAAACACTATCGGACGTGTTGCCTGTGGATGGATTGCTGATTTTCCTTCAGTGAACTCTCTTTTCCTCAACAATATGAGCCTTGTCGTCTCTACGATTGCTGTTACCGCTACACCATTCTGTAAATCATTTACAGCTTACGTCATAATGGCAATATTCTTTGGGCTGGCAATTTGTAAGTGTACTCTTTAATTTGTTTTATTTATCCATGGTTGCTGTGGTCCATTATTTTATTTTGTCCATGATCCTAGTTTTCTAGTTTTACAATATTATTTGTATATTAGTTTTGAATTCAATGAATATTATAACAATGTGATAATAAGGGAGGGTATCAAATGATATTTTACCTTTCACAGATGTTCAGTACAGAATTTATCTATTTAAACAGTTCATGAACTTTTTAGTTCATGGTTATTGATTCAACAAAAATATATTGTTTTAATTTATAAAATGAAACAATTTGAAGTATATTTGTAAATATAATATATTAAATGAGGCGTGGAGATGAAAAGGGGGTAAATCCAAATTTGATTTTTTTTTCAATAAATACAAAAAATATGCATAATTCAGGTGATTATTTATTTGAGACAATTATTTTTAGAAAAATTAGATTGGATTTAGCTTATTTTGAATGGTGAACCATGTATCACCTTACAGAGGACGCTAAATTTGTGAGAAAACATTAAAAAAATTAAAAATGATAAAATATGGATTTACCCCTTTTTGCATCTCCACGCCTCATATATTAAATATAAATGAACAATTGATGTTTTAACTTTTTTTTTTGTGTTTCAGCTGCTTATATTTCTCTCACCTCAATTATCTTGGTTGACCTTTTGGGTCTGGATAAACTCACCAATGCCTTTGGGTTACTCATTCTGTTCCGTGGAGCCGCTGCAATCTTCGGTTCTCCTCTTGCAGGAATGATATATGATGCCACCAAAAGTTATTCCATTCCATTCTACATGGCAGGATTTCTGTTCCTATTATCTACCATCACATCCTTTATGGCACCTTGTATGAAGAGTTGCGTGCCTGCTGATGATGGCCCTCCAGTTTTGTTGGATGCCCTCACTCCGATTGACGAAGATGATGAGGAAGGAGAGGATGACATCCCTGAGATAATCGAAACAGCCCCTTCCCCAGGACAGACCTCTTCATCTCTGGAAATCAAACAGATCGAGTCTGTTTTGTAAAGCCAAGTAGTGACTCTAATGAATGGAACAGCTTTTTGTCAGTCCTATAGTTTTAGGATTTTTCAAATAAAAAGTTTCGTTAATTGTAAAGTGTATATGATGTAATTTTATTAATAGTTTGAAGAGCCCTTTTAAGATTTAACCACTTAAGATTTACAAACTAAGATAGTCAATTAAAAAAAGAGTTCTATAAAAGAATTCTACTGTCTTGTAAAGTTATTGTTGTATATTACCACGTTATGTTAAGATCTTAAAAGAGTGTGGCCTTTAAAATGTAATGAATTGTAATCAGATTTAATATTCATCAGATTTTAAATGAAATGTTATAATGAATGAGGAGGGTAATAAACAAATCACATTGTTATTAGATTAAGTATTTTTTATTCGTACTTAGCAGGCTGATATTGATTAATTAGTTACAATAGAAAAATTAATATAGTATAAATTCAAATAGTTCAAATGTATATTACCAGAAATAAATTTTTTGAGAATCGTAGTATGAAAATAAAATTTATTTATTGAAAAATGTAAATTTTCATATTTACCTAACTGTTTTAGATTATTTTTTCTTTGTTTTTTAAGTCGTGAATATTTCACTAACATGAATTACACTTAATATATGGAAGCGACCATAAAACTATATAGCTAAAACCCAAGTACCTCATGACTTTCATTATTTAGTTGTTTTGTTTTTTAAGTTAATAAAGTATGTAATAATTTGTATTTATATACCACATAATAACCTTTTATTAACCATGTATATGATTTTTTAGCAAATGTTTATTTAATTGTACATAACAATACCATATGTATATCTTTTACAATAAATTTTGTAGAGTACAGCAATATTATGTTATATGGAAAAGGTGATAACAATTGCAAAGATTGGTTTTATATGATTTAGTAACACTATCTATTCTTATCGAATAGATCTCAGCTATGAGATTAATACTTTATGCTTTAATTAATGCTAGTGTTGAATTTTCATATTTGGATACCATGAAATTAACGGGAAAAATTACTAAAACTAATTTCCTAAGATTTTTGTACTTATTTCTCCTATTACTTTTGCATATATGTATGTCTGTTTTGAATCTTTATTTAACGACTTTCATGTCAGGAGTAAGTGCCATTGTGTATATAGTAGTAATAGTTTAGAGCCTTAAGTCTATAAACTGTAATTTCTAGGCAAATGTATTTTGTTTGTATGTTTTTTTTTCAATATTGAATTATATTAGTGTTGACTAAATCATATGAAATACATATCTATAATTAATTTGCTATTTTTATATAACATCAAGAATGTGGCTTAATTTTGTTTAGATTTTTGTGTAGCAACTATTAGAAGCAGTATTTAAACTTGACACTTGTAAGATAACACGCGAGCCCTTCTCGATTGAAGAACCATTCTAGGTTATAAGTTATTACTGTGATACATATTACTAGTATTTGAGAAATACGATATAGGAACGGTTCTCAGAACGTTTTGATGGATTGATATATTTTATTTTTGTTTGAATATGAGTTTAAGAAATTATGGAAAAATGATTAAAAGTATTAATTATCTAGCTAATCAATACAAATTTTAATGCCTGTATATTAAGACAGGAACATGTTAGATGGCACCATTACATTTTTTTTGGATGTTTTAAATGCTATTTTTAAAAAGAAAAATAATAAATTTGTATCTCTTTAACAATTGTTATAATGTATAAAGTATGTTTTTTATGAATTTATGATCTAAAAATTTATTGCCATTTAATTAAGTTATGGTGTTCAAATAGTTTTTATGTATTATAAATCCAAAATTTATATATTTATAATAAACAAACATATATTTGGTTGACATTAGTGTATATCTTGCAGCTGGGCATTGGTTAAGGCTCAAGCGAAATCATAACCTTCTTTGAATTGAAAAGAAGTCAAGTTGCATTCCACCCATTAACTGAATTTAGTGACATGCAATAAATTTACTTAAATGTATATCTAGGGGCGTATATAATTGAAAGATATGTATTTATCCTTGGTACACATATTAAAGGAAAATCACAATGAATGGAACATATAAAAACACCAGACATGTGTTATCAGTTGCAATTAGATATTAAGAAAATTTTTGGTACTAAGTAGTTGTAAATAACAATACCTGAGTGTGTTCTGTGTTTGGAGTGATTTTCCCGGCATATACTAACTTAAATCGTTGTCTGTTGAACAATTCATAAATACAAGATCTATTTTTGTAGGTAATGTTGAGTCATTTGTCTGGGACTAATGAAAGAATATGTGAGATAAATAAGCACTATGGTCGAGGGTGAGTGAGAATTGCCAAGAGACCTTTATATTTTAATATCATATATTTTATTTAGTCTTATTATTTCATCATTTCTCAATTTGGGAATATAGTGGCTCTTTCACTGTCACTGATGAGTTTCTTTTTCTTATTTTGTTTTTCTGCTTGGCACACTGCAAGTCTAATAAAAACGAAAAAATTAACAAGTGTAAATATGTTAGTGATAAAAAGAAATTAATAAAACCATTGTAAAACTGTGTATTTTAATTATTCCTTCTAACCTGTCATATTTCATTATTATGTATCTGTTCATATCCGATCTGTTTATCATTGCTTGTGGTAAGTATAGATATTTCTTATTAAGAGGAAAATAGTTGACTGGAAGATCTAATGAGGGATATAGATAGTCTGGGGATGCAGTCAATATAACACTAAATAAGAAAAACTTATTTATTTTATGTGCCAACGTTTTGACCTTGGTTGTAGACCATCTTCAGGACAGATAGAAGGCGAAGCCACTATGAGAGCCATATGAGAATCTTCAGTGGAGTTTATCTAGATGGAAACTGGCGAAGGACAAAAACAACGAAGTTTACTCAATCTAGGATGAGGCCATTCCTTAAAAGGCTTTAACAGAGCCTCTCTACTGCACGAGAAGAAGGGGCAGACCAAAGCTGAGGTGGTCGGATTGTGTGGACAGAGACATGAGGGATATCCAGGGAGTCAGATGCTGGATGACAGCTGCGAAAAACAGAGATGACTGGGGGAGGCCAGGACTCGTCACCGAGTTGTAGCGTCATAGAATATTAATAATTTATAAAATTATTGCAGGTCTGAATTTTTTTTTTATATTGTAGTATAAAAGACTTTTTACACTCCAAAAACGCCAGTCAACAATTTTCTACTAACAGATTTTTATATATCTGCATACAAAAGTTGATTTAAAAAATCAGAAAAAGTAAAAAAAGTACAATATAAATGAAAAAATATTAAGCAGATTCTTGGAATAAAGTATCTTTAACTTTGAAATCAGTAAGTATAACGCGGTTTCTTTTCAATAATTGAATATTTCGGTGTTCGGTATATTTAATGTTACATATAAAATTTATACATATCAGGAATGGTATAGATGCTTAGAAATAACAATAACTTGTTGGTCCTTAAAATGATTAACAACGTAAAGGAGAAGGGTTTAAAGGGGTGGGTAGAGTAAGTGTGGTGACATTTTCCTAAAAATAAGCGGGCTTAGGTAGCTTTTCCAGTTTATTCTACATTAAAGCCTACCCGACGCTGGAGTTAAACTATCTCACACGATTTGTATAACTTATATTATACATAAAAAAACTTTTTTACTAATAGAGAGATATAGATATTCATTCTGATTTCCTTCCTGTTTCGTTAAGATTTATTTATTTCTAAAAAATGAATAAGGATAATTGAAGTTATCGAAACATTTTCTGATATTATAATTGACAATTTTTTGTTTCGAAATCCCCACTCTGGTTTCAAGCCGGTCGATCATTCGCATTTCCTTTGGCTGCGAAGTAATTACGAGCTAAAGTATTGTTGTGTTTTCTTGGAATTTAGCACAAATACTTTTAAGTCGGGAAGAGTGACTATTAAAAAGTATGTAAGGATTTTTATTGTTTATGACAGATTTAAGATGATGATTGTTTTAATGGACCTATAGCATCAAAAATCTGTTTATTTTTGTGACCATGCCCAAATGTCATGTTCTATATTCTTTCAATATATCTCAAATATTGCCTGAAGTTAGGAAAAACGAAGTATAAAAGTTAAACTTTTCGATCAGTGGCATTATTAACTAACTCTTCAACAAAAGCTATTTTAGATTTCTCCACGAGTTAATATTTAAAAGGGCTACTAGTTATCTAATTCTACACTTTATCAAACAAAAGAATGATAAAAATTCATGCGTAGTAAAAACAAAAAAAAATACAAGAAAAAATCATTAACTTCCACCAACGAACAGTGCTGGGCAACGTGGAATCGACAATACTCTTTCTCACCGTAGTCCAGCGTGCTGCTTCCTCTACATGCGGCAGCTAGGGTTGCCAGGTGCAAGGGCCGATCCAGGATTTCTTTCGGGGGGGGGGGGGCACAACGGGCAGTCGGAAAAAAAAATAAACAATAACTTACAAATAAACTTGTAGTATCTATAAGAAGAATTCAAAGGTTTATTAAAATATCAAAACAACAGTTTCACTCGTGTTATTTTAACAACTATGATCATGTGATTTATCCGATTATTATGTACTATAATGGATTTTCCACAGTACACAAAAAACCGTCTGGGGGAGCACGTGCCCCCGTGCCCCCTCTGGAGGCACCCCTATGGCAGTATAGCCGAACAGACCAGCCAATTTGCCCGGACGTTTGGGTAAAAAAGTCGAACACCTTATATTATTGAGGGTTTTTTTCTCAGTATTAATAGGTACGACAAAAACCTTTTTATGTAGAATCAAGCTTTTTTTATTATTGCCCTAAATCTTATTAAATTCTAATGAAAAATAAATAAAAGATAATTAAATAAAAAAATAACACAAACCGGACACCGTTTATATTGGCCGGACACGCAATCAAAAAGCCTAACTATGTCCTGCTTTATCCGGCAGCGCAAAACAGCAAAATCCTTGTTGGCGGAACTGTGAAGCGCTAAACTTTCATATATGTATTTCCTATTAACCGGAGCTGGTTTTTTATTCACGTAACTTCACTTTATGCCTCTACTGCTAATCGGAAGATGCTACAGCCGGGATCGTAAATTTTCACCCCCGAAGTATAGTCAGGGTACGGAACGAGCACCTAACACCGTACATGCTCGTGACCTCCATTTTACATCCCTTCCGAAGGACGGCATAACAAAATATTATTTATTCCCTTTAAAAATCCTAAGGCCACCGTATACATGCCAGGCTGCAAACCCTCGATCTTGGAAATAGAAGACTGTTATTCCAACCAAGCACGTGCCGCCCGAACGGTTTTTTTTTTGTACTATGGAGAATCCATTATAGTACATAATAATAGGCAAATCACATGATCATAGTTGTTAAAATAACAGAAAGAACACGAGTGAAACTATTGTTTTGATATTTTAGTAAACCTTTGAATTCTTCCCATAGATACTACAAGTTTATTTGTAAGTTATTGTTGATTTTTTTTCCCGACTGCCCGTTGTCCCCCCCCCCAGAAAGAAATCCTGGATCCGCCCTTGATAACATCTAATTAAAACGGTGCTGCAAGCTAGTAAATACTAACATCTATTTACTCTGATTGGATCTCCAATTTCTCCATGTGAGCTGTCAATTGATAAGACTAAAAGCATATCAGTTCAAATTTCCTTGATCTTCAAACATTATTATTCATAATCTGAACGTGAGAACAGGCATTTAGCTGTTTATAAAATACATATATTCAAGTTTTTTTGAAATAACATGAAAATATATATCTCTCTATAAGTAAAAAAGATTTTTATGTATAACACAAGTTATACAAGTCGTGTGAGATAGTTTAACCCCAGCGTCGGGTAGGCTTTAATGTAGAAAACTGGAAAAGCTACCTAGGCCCGCTTATTTTTAGGAAAATGTCACCACACTTACTCTACCCACCCCTTTAAACCCTTCTCCTTTACGTTGTTAATCATTTTACGGACCAACAAGTTATTGTTATTTCTAAGCATCTATACCATTCCTGATATGTATAAATTTTTGAAAAACATTTTTGAAATTACATTTTTTTAGAAATAAAACAATAAAATGATTCAAATTATTAGCTGGTAGAGCGATCGTTGATGGATGGTAGCAATCGAACTGAAAAGAATCTTTAATTTTTTTTCAATATTTATTTTATATTCGATTATGACATTGATTTATTTTTATATTCAAAAGTATTCCTAAATCACTTTAACAGAATACACCCCGAAATCAAATAGCGGAGCCCCCTACAGTACATACCATACAAAGCTCTGAATATAATGAAATGGTGTGAATTTAAAGCGAAAATATAATTTATTATATAATAAAACTAATAATTATTAATTTCTAATTGAAATATGTTGTAATTCGAGTAAGAGAAAATATGTGACCAATCACGAACAGATTCGTTTTAAAGAAGACAGACCTATTTAATAGGTTTCACATTCTGTCATCTTATGAATTTTCCGCAAGGAGAAAGGTCCGAATAAATGAAATAGTTTAATTTTGTATTTGTTACTTATTTCAGCAATTCAGCGTTAGTGGCAACATTGATGTTAGGTATTTACAATTTCATGGAGAAGGTTGTAATTTTCATAGAAATTGATGTGTTTAAGTTTGTTTTGATTGTTTATGTTGCAAGTGTTTCCGATTGGAGTCGCCAGAAGCTCGATTTCTCTTGATGAATAAAGCTCCGCAGTTGCTCTGAGCGAACCTGCTTAAAATGTTAAATGAACTAATGACGCTTGTATTTACCACATACTTTTCAAGTGACTAATGGGGTTGTGAATTCCCATGTAACGCTCTACGAAGAATAATGACATGATTTATGATGAAATCTGTTCAGTGTAGTGTTGTTTTAGTTAATTAATTTAATGTATTAAATTGTGATGTCTCAAACAAACTGCCAAATTCATAGTAATATGAAAAAGTTGTGATAACAGTGTTGAGTGCAATGCCTTTCAAGTTTCGCCTTAAAAAAAGTCGACAATACAATGTTGTGTCCAAATCATTATCTGTCATTTGTGTTGAACTGTTGGATGGAGCTACAATTGAGTGTACACTCTCCTCTGAGAGTGTTGGGAGAGAATGTCTTGACAATGTTTGCCAGAGGCTGGGACTTCAGCAGGTACACAAGTTTACATAATCTATTCCTTGAAGTTATGAATGCTTATTCAATCTCTTTGTTGTACTTAATTTTTTATGTCAAATGACTATGGGTGTAAAGAATACTGTTTGTTAACAAATGTGGTGAAGCATATGAACTGACCACAATTCGCGTTTTTAAAATATTATCACATCTATGTTGGCCAAAAACAGCAATCCTTGTAAATTACGAAAACACTTGTGAACCATTAGTATATTCATGTTGAATTCTTCTTTTTTACGTTTAATTGAATTTTCTTTATCAACAGTTTCAGTCATGTAACATTGTTGATTTTGCCATATATTTCTGTTAGTCAAATAATCACTTTCCTAGGTTGCAACATGAAATGGGCTTGATGGAATTGATTTAGTTATACTAGAAATTTTAAAAGTGGTTCTAGTTGATTAGTGTCATTCCATCGTAATGGTTACCTACTCGGTCTTAAGGCCCAATTGTAGATAAAATGTCAAATGTCAGAATGTAATCAAGTCCATACTTGGTAAACATATTATGGATACCATAAGTAGATCCATTTACTTTAAGTCTAAAAGTAGAACCTTCAAAGATAAATGTAAACAATCATTTACTGAATCATTGTTTGTAGATAATTTAGAAGTACTTGTCAAGTTTTTTTTTTTTGTAAAATAATTGATGCTATGAATTATGTAGGTACTCCCATATATGTGCTTAGTCATAATTTATTTAACCAAATTTTAAACGTACTTGTCCCGTAAAATAATTATTCTACATGGTGAATAGATTTGTTATTCATTTAGTAGCACAGATTTCAAACGTATAAAAATCTGATTTACAAGTGTTGGCAGCATTTTGTTTACCTCAAATATATTTATTTTTGTGTTTTAAACTTTAATTTATTTTGCGTCACAATTTTCAAATTTTTTGGTATGTTATAGGTTTTATTTCTTTTGTTGGATGCTTTACGTAAATAATTTAATGATTGTATTTTCTATTGCAATTAATATACATTCCCTTCGTTTTTTTTTTCAATCATTGAGAATGTGGGTTAATTCATAGGAAGTGACATTGCCCATGGAATTCAGAAAAAGGAGGCAGTCTATTGACCCCTTTATTGAATAGAATTCTGTGAAATGTTCACCGTTGTTAAAAAAACATTGGGTTTTTTCACTGAATATGGCTAAATTTCAAATTCTTTTTTATCACTGAAAGAAAATCTTAAGCATAAATTATTTCAGAATCCTCTAATATATCAAAAATGATTTAAAGGGATTGAAAAAATTATAACTAATGTGAACTGAGTTACTGATCACTAGGCCCTGGGTTTAAGGCTTGTTGTGACATAAATTATCTGTTATCAACCTTTTATGGATACATAAAACTGGCGGTTGAATGTCATTTTGGCCAGATGACATTCCTCTATAAGCACTAGCTTAGAAAGTATATGCCCTACCACACACTGAATTCGATTTAATTCATGGTAGTGGTACAGGTTTTCCTGGTTTCGGTGGATTGGGAGAGATACGACTTCTGTATTGACTATATGAGTTCAAGACCAGCTATTGCAGGCAAATTAATTATGTATTCTGTAGTCAGTCATGAATCGACCCCCATGGGATCTGCAGACACTTCTGGTGCTCACCTAATTTTATATTTTTACAAATGAATTGTATCATCATTTTTCCTGTTTTTTCATCTTTCATTTTTATAGCTCTAGGATTTATTTCTAGTCACAAATTCAATTGCAAAGGGTTTTTGATCCTCTATTAAAAAAAAAAACATCATCATATTATGGAGCCCTTTGGAGTGCAGCAAAACAAGATATACATAATATAATAAGTAATATACTTTTTACACTTGGTGTGCACAGTCTAATTGTTAAGCACATCAGCAACAATTACTCCTTAATCAACTATTGCAATGGTACTCTAGACTGCTAAGTCAAAACTTCTCTAGGTGAAATTGGAGTTTTTTAAAAAGACATGAGACATTCTATATGGGTAATTCAAGAAGTAATGGCTGTGAAACTGAAATTTTAGAAGCTCAGACCTTAATTATATCAGTTAAATTTCAAAATATACAGATCACTTTTAGATGTTACTAATATTTAAACAATTAAATGAGATTAAAATAAACAAAAATGTTATAAATGATTAATTTTAAGACGTATTGAAAACAATTTTGTTATGAGAAGGGAAAGGCATTATCATATGAAGAGTATAAGTCTAGTCATGTTGAATTATTGGTTTGTGATGAAACTTGTACCAGAGCAAGATGGTTCTATTTGGGATTATAAGATTGTGATTTTGTCCATTAGAAAATATTATTTCTTAAAACACTTGCATTTACTTACATATGAGGTATTTCTATCATCCTACTTTAGTCTCAACGCAAAGAGATGAAGGATTTCGTAGATAAAAGTTACTAAAGGAAGTAAGGGCGCATTTGTATAATGTGTACATTTGCTATATAAAAATAAAAAATCAATCAGATGAGTGCAAAAATTTAATAATATTTTTTTAAAATTTATTAACACGTTGCCGCCCGCTAATGTTTTGCTGAAATTTACTATAAGGCCAGTGATTTCATCCTATATCAATATAATTTTTATCATATATATTACAATATCAATTTGCTATGTGATCAAAGCTTATCACCAAACCGACATTTCTTGTTCCTGGTCACCAACAAATGTCTAATGAAAACAAGAAATCTCGTTCCCGGGCATCAATGTGTTAATATTTCTTTATTTAGGACATCAAAAAGTTAGGGAATCCACATTAAAAATACTTTTTACACATCTTGTTATATTTTCTTTTTTAACCAGACCACTCCCTTTCCCATTCGACCTCTTAAACTTCTTTTATCTAAAGTTAAAATATATATATCAGTTGACCTTATTATATTATATTTCAGCCTGAATTTTTTGGACTTCGTTACGTGAACAGGCACGGAGCCCCAAGATGGGTGGAAATGGAGAGGCCAGTTAAGAAACAATTAGATAAATATGCTAAGGAACCTAATTTATACCTCCGAGTTATGTACTATGTTAATGGAATCAGTCTCATCCAGGATGAAATGACTAGGTATTTAATGGAAGCTTTTATCATCATATATTGTGAAATATTGAAGGTGTTTTATTTACAACGTTCTTCTTTTTAGGTACCATTACTTCCTACAACTGAAAAAAGATGTTATAGAGGGAAGAATTAATTGTACTTTAAAACAAGCCACCACACTAGCAAGTTATTGCATGCAAGGTTTGCTTTTTGAAAGTTATTTATATTAAATATTGAACTGTCATGTTTAAGAGTATAATAATTTCTGTATATGCTATAAAAGGGGATATAACAGTTTTTTTTTTTTTTTTACAACTATTTAGAGTAATGCATCAGTTATTAGAGAAAAAATAATAGCAAATTTTTTTACAAAGTTTAGTTTTTAACTTTTGCTATGGGCTTGCATGGCCCTTATCTTCCAGAGTTATCCTTCTTAATTTTTCTCCTTCATCTAGTACCACTCGTATCATTCAATCGCAGATTCCCAACTTCCTTACATCTCTCTTCAATTCCTATTTTCAGTTGCTTCTTTTTCTTCTCATGATGTAATATTTCTCTTACGTGATCTGTAATAGCTTTTGTCCCATGGCTTTGCTCGCGTAGAATTTGGTTTGCCACAGAGTTTCGTGACAGATCATTTTAAATAAATAATTTAATTTTTTTTAAACTATAAGTCACTTTTACATCCGAAATTTCAGATGTCTAACTTCAAAACTGACGGATTCCATTCAATCTTTGAACCCCTATTATATCAGGGGGAAACCCTTGTGGTTGGAATCGTCGAAATTCCTTTCTTAGTGCCCATTTAAGCTATACAAAGAACGTATATGCGAATTTCAAGATGCCAAGTTCAGTGGTTTCTGCTGTGTGTTGACCGCTGGGTGTGTTAGTCAATCAGGTTACAGTTTTATATAAACTTCGCCTGTATTGTGTGTTGATAAAAAGTAGCGTATGTCCTTCCCCAGGCTTGAGATTATCCATATCAAATATCATCACAGACGGATTAGCACAGCAGTGAAACATACATTGACACTGATTAACAAAATTGTTCAGAGAAAATATGTAGATTTTGCGAGTCAGAAACTGGTGAGCAAGAATACAAAATTTGCCACCCTTTTTCTAACCCTTAGGGGTAGAATTTCGGAAAATCCTTTCTTATCGGATGCCTACATCATACAAAGAACACACCCTCCAAGTTTGAGGTCTCTACGATCAGTGGTTTAGGCTGTGTGTTGATCCATCAGTCATTCAGGACAAAGCACTTTATATGTATAGATATTTAACCTATTATTTATGTTGATTTGAAATACGTTTTTTTTAAAATAAATCTTTCTTTGTTTTATAGCTGAATTTGGAAATCATGATCTGGAAAGGCACACTGCCGAATATCTAAAGGATTTTGCATTATTTCCTACGGTACTTAAACTGCTTAATTTTTTATTGTTTATAAGTTATTGTTATATGATGAAATACATGTTATAATTATATCCACAGCATTTGCTACAAGAAGGTCATTTGGAGACGTTGACAAAAGCTGTGATATTGCAACATGCAGAATTAGCTGGTCTTCCACAAGGAACTGCCGAAGAATATTATATTTTAGCGGCTCAACAATTAGAGGGATATGGGCAAGAAACATTTCTTGCTAAGGTTGTCAATAATTTACAAAAGCTGTTACTTTTTTTTTTTTTTTTTTGTACAAATCTTTCTAATGCTGTAGTAAAGAATTAATTTAAACAATAAAATAATCACCTTTTTTTGAATGGTCTTCAATGCTAAGGGAACTTTTCATTAGAAAGATTGAGAAAACTTTGTTAAAAGTTTCAAAGTTAATAGAGATTCATGGTTATAATATGTCTTCTTTAAGAAATTTGAATCTGTAGTGCAAAAAAGTTTGAATTAATCCTAATTCAAGGAAAATTCAGGCCTCAGTGTCATGTGATCTACAGCACTCTATCTTTAAGTTGATCAACTTATCGCTAATTTATATTGATGTTAATATAATTTATTTTTTATATTTCAATCTTTATTTATACTTTTTAGGATGATTGTGGAAATGAAGTTGTTATAGGTGTTGCCCTAATAGGTATATATGTTATATATGACAATAACAACCATCACCAACCAAAGATATACCAGTAAGTTGCATATTTTTGAAATTTCTACTCATTCTTTTCTCTTTGGTATATTATTTTGTAAAGTAATTTTTCATATATTAGGTGGAAGGATATCACAAACGTCATAAATCATAAAAGGCATTTCGGTATGGAGCTTCATGAGCAAGCAGACCCTGTACAGTTTCAGTTGCCCGATATTGAAACAGCTAAATATATTTGGAGAATGTGTGTCCATCAGGTAAGTCTATTTTAAGTTTTACTTAATAAAAATATTCAATTATAATAAGTTCATTATCATTGATCATTTTTCAATGATTATGAACAATACTGAATAACAGAATATTGGTATTGGATGTAGCTCCATTAATTTTACTTTGGTAGGTTTTCAAAATTCAAAGTCATATTACTACTTTTTAAATATTTACATCACCATTGAAATTTCGTTTTGAGGAAGTAATAGGGTTATGAAAAACTATTAAAATCTGATCGAAAATTAACTACTTCATTGATATTATCAGACACAAACAATTTAAATCTCCAGTTTCTTATTTGTATTGCTTAATGTGTTTAAAACAATTTTGATTTTAAACATTTCCAAAAAAAAATTTTTTTTATTTGATTTTATTTAACATCGCTTCAACTTCTGAGGCCATTAGCGACGACTGCTCTTATTATATTTCATTGATTAAGTTTGTTTGCTTCAGGTACATCAGAGTCCTCTGCAGCTCGTTATCATTTTTGAAAAGTTGGCACGTTTCAATTTTTAAATTTTTTCTTATTATTACATATTTCTTGCATTCAAATAGATGCTTGACTGTAATTTTAACATTGTTGCAGCTTTGGCAGGTTGGTTGGTACTGCCCTAAAAGTAGGTGGAGATGTGTCAGCTTAGTATGACCAATTCTTAACCTGCTTATAATACCTGCACTCTTTTGGCGTTAGGCCGTTTGGAGGGATCCAGGCGGTGTTTTTTTTCTTTTATCTGACGGAGGTGGTTTTGAGGAAGGCTCTCCCACTTTTCATCCCAATCTTCTTTAATTTTATTTTTTATCACTGCCAGCCACTCGGATAAAAAAATGGATCTTAATAAGGGAACGTCACTTTTTGCAGCTGCTTTAGCCCCCGCATCAGCTTGTTTGTTGCCGCTTATTCCTACATGCGAAGGGACCCACAACAGTGAAACTGTTTTATTGTTTTCCTTTAAGGCCATATTCATGCTCTGAATTTTCTGTAAAGTTATGTTTCCTGTTCAAAGCTGTTTCAATGCGTTTATCACTGATAGTGAGTCAGTTACTATGACCGATTTCTCAAAGCCGTTTTTTGTTATGTGTTCCTATGCTTTTAATATTGCCCATGCTTCACACGAAAATATAGAGTTTAGCTAGTTCATTTGCCATTGGTATGTGCTTGCTTCCGTCACTGTACAACAGCCTGTACTGTTCTCATATTTAGATCCGTCGGTGAAAATGAATTTGTGATTAGGGAATTGGTTGAATATGATTTCACTGTACCTATATTTTATCATTTCTGGTGTAGAGTTCTTCGAAATTGGTAGTAGGTCTTTGTTATTTCTAATAGGTGGCATTGTCCATGGTGGTGAATGCCCGATCGTTAGGGGTTCAATGTCCGCTTATACGGAAATTTGAAAGTCATAGAGATAGGCTGCGACTCGGTTGCAAAGTTCTTCTCTATTTGAAACGCATTTCTATTATTTCGGTTTTCACGGCTTAGTGCAACAAAATGATTTATGCCCTTACACAGAGTATCGCTGTAACAGTGATCTGGCATTTGTAAAATTTTGGCTGCGTACCGAAGTGCCAGAAGTTTCCTTCAAAAAATTTGAAATATAAAACTAAACAGAATGCTGGAATTGTCAAGATTGAAATAATTTTTCATTATTTGGCTGGAAAATATGTTCTTTATTAACCCACAAATTTTATTATTACCTCACAACAAAAACTATTTATCATTATAAATACCAATTCTAATAATTGAAAATTTGAATTCAAGTCCCTAAATTTGAGGCTGAGCTATAGCTCACCGTAGTTCACTTAGGGCATCTCCTTCAGAGCATTTATTGATTTTTTTCAGATTTTTTGTTGTCGATTGGCTTTTTGGAGACCTTTATTTGACAAACAACCATATTATATAGGATTATAATTATCTGTATTAAAGAAACTTTAATTTTACAGCACACTTTCTTTGTTCAAAACGAATCGGCTTCATCGTCTGAACCGGGTAATACCACGCAGGCAGTACGGAATTTATTTTCACAGTTAAGAAATGATGTAAGTGACATTGAAACCTTATTGTTGTATTATTATTTTAGATTAATTTATTAAATTATTCGTACGTTGCAGGATGGGCAAGTAGGAAGTAGCCATGAGGAGTTAGACCGAGTAGACAATGTACCAGTTGAAAGGCTAAGAGCTCAATCGACTTCTTGTTTGGATTTAGCACATTCTAGTCGTAATGACATCGATAGGCTCAGGTATTGATTCATTATTTTATTTTATCCTCGGTTTAATTCCATTATTTCTACCTGATATAGCTTTTGGTTTCCGATTGGAGGTATACTTATAACTTTTCGTTCAATATGATTCAAAAAGAAGGAACTTTACCAATGATTATAATTTGCTTAAAATTATAATAATTTCATCATAATATAATAAAAATCTTTTTGATGTCCATAATGGCGATAAGAGGTATCGAGTATGCAATAAGAGAGAATTAAACATTTTCCAGCTGTAAATGTTTTTTAAGTTTTTCTTTAGTTTTTATAAGTTTGATTATTTTATAAATGGAGTAACTTTTCTTGTTTTCCCATCAAAGCCCTTCTCTGTACTAGTAAAAAAGTCTTTTAATTTTTTTTTTCTGTATATATTTGTATATGTCTGAAATTTTATTTAAATTTTGTCTTACAAAAATTTAAACAAAACAAGTTGTATATAAATAAAATCAAGTATATTTCCTTAAAATTGATAATGACCTGTATAAAAATATTAATTTGTTTTTAGAGCAATGCTTCCTACTTATCGACCTGCACCAGACTATGAAACAGCTATACAGCAGAAATACAGGGACCATGCTGTTCTCTACAGCAGTCAACCAGAGATACATCAAACCAATCTTCATGAGGTAGTTTTGATTATATGTATATAGAATGTTTTTGTTAATATAATACTTCATTATGTTTATAACTCTTATCATTTGATTTTATAAATATAGAGCACTCATAAACTATTAAAAGTAATTATTATTATTATTTTGGCTCTACGGTCTGGCAAGAACCCTGGCCTCCAACACCACAGCCGATATTGTTGTTTTCTGAGCTTTGCGGTTTTTGCCGGTTGGTAGATAGTTAGCCCACCGAACCAACCCTCCTCCTTTATCCGGGCTTGGGACCGACAACTGACTCTGAAGGAGAGGGTAGGCAGAGTTTATACAGTGTCATAAATTAAAAGTAATGGTGGACACTAATTCTTCTTAGTTTTCCTGCCTAGGTTCATGTTATACCTCTGCTGTAAAAGAGTTCTATGAAAGTGATGAAAAAAATTATTCATAAAATTTTCTATCCAAATTGTTTGACCCCAGTCCATTCACTGATATGAAACTTTGCATTTATGTTATACAGAAATTTAGTATGCTTTGTCCGGGTTTGAACTATAAATTATTTTTATCTCCTAGATAAATATACATTGTTAAGTCAAAGTTCATTTTTGGGGTCACATGTGGTCTAGTGGTTAGCGTAACAAACTACTAATCCCAAGATCGCGGGTTCGTAGCTCGGCAGGTGGCCCTAGGATTTTTTAAAGGGAGTAAAAAATCCTTAGTTACGCCGTCCTTCGGAAGGGACGTTAAACGGGGGTCCCGAGCCAGTACGATGTCAGGTACTCGTTAAAAATCCCTATCCTAATTAAACCTGGATAGGCAAAATTTAGAGCTCCCACTGTAGCATCGTCCGATTAGCCATAGCAGCAAAAAGTGACGTTAAATGAACAAACAACAAGTTCATTTTTTAATATGAAATTTATTTTTTTATTTTTTTAACCTAACACATGATAAGTGATTGATCTTTTCTTATTATTCATAGCATTTATCATATTATCATTTATGTAATTTTAAGTTGTCCAAGTAAAGAATACAGTTTTCATGTATGCCAGTTATCAATAATATACAAATATTGATAGGGGTATGATAATATAGTGGTTATAATTGAGAATATTTTTTGTGATTATTTTATATTAATATTGATCGTGTAATGAATTTATTTTTATATTTATATATTTTCTTTTACTTTTTTTCTTTTTTAGAATGTCATTATTTCTGATATGAGGTCTTATGCGAATGCTTACAAACACTTTCCTGATGTCGCTAGAGTGGACAGGGTTTATGTTGAACCAGAAGAAAACCACCGCCCGCATAACTTACCTACTTTGCACACATACAGGTTGTACTATTTTATAATCATCCTTATAAAATTAAAATTAAAAAAAATATCCTTAGACAGTGGGTCGGAAGGTGAGAATGGGCTCTTTAGACAGCAGAATGGTGGGGCACTGGGATGACTTTATTTGAAAGACAGTTAACACTTCACGCTATTAGTCAAACTTTTCATGCATTTAAATAGTTTAAACATTTTTTTGTGAATGAGTAACCTCTTTAGTTACTCAATTTAAATGTATTTAAGTATAATTTTTATAGATAAGAAAATATAATATTAACAGTTTTTGTAAATATTGATATATTTTTTTAATTTCTTCGTACTTACTGAGTAGTGTTTCATGATATCTGGTATAACGAGTAATTGTAAATGAATTTCTTATTTATTCATTTTTTTTTTGTCTTAATTAAAACCTCTATAGTACATAGTTTAAGAAGAACCATCACTAATATTTACAATGTAATCAAACAATTATTTTAAGCTAATGTAATATAGATAAACAAATATAAAAAATAAAACTATTCTGGAACGAAATCCACTAAGAATATAAATGACAATACTGTATTAAATGCTAAAATAGACAAATGAAATAAATCATAAATAATGTAAAAATAATTAAAGAAAAAAATGTGACCAAACCTCTCAGTAGCCATAATGTCATATCGGTCTCAGCTCTCAAACACGGGAGCGCTTATCAGTTCGTCTGATAACAAAACTAAAAATTATATTTTGTTGACTGATGAATATTAAAAACTCTGGTTTTCATCTAAATTATTTAAATGCGCAGAACCATCAAGATGAGACAACATTTAAAAAATGTATATTCTTAAATGTTAAACTGTGTATTTTGTACTGTCTAGTTCCTGCGGTTGTTTAGTAATTAACCCTTAATGTAATGAATTATTTTCTGATTAATAGTCTCTACTATTGTAGATTAATGATGTTTTATTTAATATAACTTGTAAACTTATTTGTAAAAATATAATTTTTAACAAGAAAACAAACTCAGTATATTCAGTATTCAGTATTCATCTCTTGTATATTCCAAATGTTTGAAGATTAATAAATTATTTTCTCTTTTTGCACAGCACTCCTGATTTGGATGGCAATGAAGGCGGAGTGGTAGTTCAGCTTTATAAACCCCCTCCACCTTACAGGCCAAACAGTAACTCAACTCCAGACCTGGCTTCACAACCTCTCCAGCCTACACACACCTTTATAAGCACGCAGGTACACCTCAGAGAGGTATTTTTTTCAATCTACTTTTTAATGTAAAATTGTGCGTTTCTTCAATGTCTTAGTAGTATGGATTGTAGTTTGTACAGACTGCTCATTTTCAAGTGCTTTTTTAATTTTTGGCCAATAGTTTTATTTTAGAACTTAATTAATAAGCTCAAATTTATCACATTTGTAAAATTTATGCTAACATCTTGAATATAAATTGATATAGTTGTATTGTCTAATTATTAGTTGTATTTTGGTCTGTGATTGATACATCAGTGTTAAGGGTGATCAATTTTATTTTGAACATCTTTTTTTTTTTTTTGAGTTTAGGATATTTTTCTAGCCCCATTTCTATATGTCTAAAGAGAAATGAAAATATTGTGATCTCGTTTAGACATATAATAATGGTTTTCCTAATCTACTAGCCGGGCAAAATCTACCTATAATAAAAATTGCAAATATTTTATTTTACTAAGATAATTATTAATGCTTATAACCAAGACGTTATTGATAGCTGGTATCATTTCTTTATATGGTTAAACTGCCATAACATTTTTTATTACTTGTCCGAAATCAGATTAAAAGTGATTAAAAAAATTGTATATACACCATTTATAATTGATATGGTCTGATTCACTTTTTTATCCATTTATGTCAGTCTGCTGTTTATTAAGCTAAATAAAAAACTGTATTTTTTCACTCCTTCATCAACAGTTTTGTGTATCTTTTTAATTTTTGAGCTAATGGTTATGGTATGATTTCGCTAGTTATTGTAAACTTTTTACTAGAATTTAAGAATGTCTTATTTTGATTTTAATTTTATGATCTCTCTTTCAATTGATGTTGATTTTTTATTATTGGTTTATTACTAAATTAAAAATTAGTTTTAAGAATGATCTATGTCTTCTTTGAATGACTTTTTCAAAGTTGTAAACAAGTTAATTGGAAGCTGGTAAGATTTGTTTGCATCTGAACGCCTTTAGGTTAGCGGGTCAAGCCCTGACCTGGTTTGCTTGCGCGGTGGGGGCCAGTTTGGTGGGCCTCAGTATCTGCTACCGAACCCCCACGCACACCGGACCTACACCAACCTTGCCGCGCTCATAGACAATCAAGTATGCAAGCTAAAGACCTCTTGCGGTGGCAGAGCACATTGGGAACATAATACTTAGTTTAAGGCTAAATATATAGGAGCACATAATGTTTTTTCTTTCTGTAACAAATTTACATTAGTTAAATATTTTCTAAATTAAGTATAACCATAGTTATAGAATTATTACCCTTATATTATATCATAGTAATGTTACTTATAATCAGAGGAAGGTTATTAAGTTTGTTTATTCCTTTCTTGAAATCAGTGCTAACTCTCCTTACTGATTAAAATTAGTTTTCTTTCTGTTTGAAGCTTTGAGAGTACTTTCCAACTTGGTACTATTGCTTAAAACTTAGTAGTCGTTCGTGCTTCAGTTTTAGTTGGCATAATTTATGTTTGTAAACTTCTTATGCCCATTATCTGTTATTTACTTGTTTATTTATTTATTATTCATTGGTTTATTTTTTGTATTGTTTTTACATTATTTTGTAAAGAACAGCTGATCATTGATAAAATATTGACGATATTTTTATCACATTTTAACAAACAAATATATAAATTATAAGTCACCTCTTTTATGTGTGATCTTTTGGCCTACGTTGTAGTCCCTGTTTGTGGCAAAGTTGGTTCATGAAAGTAATGGGAAAAAAGGCTAATTACCTATGAAGTAGATATGATACAATTTGTTGAAGAAAATTTTGAATAATTTGTATACAGGAAGGAGTATTTGATTAAAAAGATCAAGACGGCGAAAGTTTGTGGTGCATAGTTTGTTTTCGGTTTTATGTGTGAGGTAATATCAATCCATTAATCATTTATAAGAATAATTTTTATAATTAATCATTAATTATATTCACTGAATTGTGAAACTTATGAAATTCACTTGTATTTATTTACTTACGAAGAGGATTAACTTTGCAAACTGGGCGTTTCAGAAAAGGCATAATTTTTTCCAAAAAATGAAGTTTTTTTCGGGGGGTCTTTTTCTTAGAGTTGCTAGTGATAAGGAAGTGTCTAGATTTTATGTAAAAGGTTATACTTGATTTAGAAAATGTTCATTCTTTTTTTTTTTTTTTTTATTGTTAATACACATTTTCTTGTTTAACTGTGTTCTTTTTTATTTAGTCTTTTAATATTAATAATTTTTTTTACATAATATTACTGCCAAAAGCTTTGGGCTATGTTATGGTGAGAGTCTAATTAGCATGTGTCTAATAATCTTATTTTCTATTAATAACTTTCTCCCATTTTGTAGATGATACAGTTATTCAGGCAAAGTATAAATATTTTTATTTTGAAGAGAAAAGATTTAAAAATTATAGCAATCAATAAAAAAATAAAATAATATAAATATTTTTATAAAATGAAAGTTATTATAATTGACAATTTTTGTTGTTTATTTTTCTTCTCATTTCCATACAAAAATGGAATAGAGTTTTATAATTAGAATTATGTTACTTTGTTAAATCATCTCAAGGTTAGATCATGAGCTTAGAGCTAGTTATCTGTTAGGTGTTTATTTAGCTTGGTCTGGTTGGAAGTGTGAAGATATGCCTTATATTTATTTTTCTTTACCCACTTTGAATATTTTTTTGTTACTACAATTTATTTAACTATATTTAAAAAAAATATATTTATTGAAATTATACTGTATACAGAATACATCCAGTAAATATAATGAAAGATAAATCATGTCCCCACATAAAGGGGGGGGCAACACTAGAGAAACTACCCAGTGGTAGTACTCAAATAAAAAATTCAACTTAGAAGGTCATGAGGCCATCTTTTTAGACACCTCGGAGGATAATCAGGAATTGAAGAGGTTGCGAGGTTTGAAACTAGTGGGTTTGAGTGGAAATGAAGTTTGTCATGAAAAGATTGATATCGTATTCGGGCCAAATCAACAACAAACGGGACATTAAGGTCATTATGGATTAACAAGTAACAACATAGTAACAAAGTAAGGAGGATTGGAGATTTTACTAATGATTTTGGATTGTAAGGATTGAATACGTGAGGAATTCGATGGCTTAGTGGAGCCCCAAAGCTCTATTGTGTATGTCCAGATAGGTCTAATGATTGTCATGTATATGAGTCTTTTGTAATTAATCTCGAGGTTAGAGCATTTGTCTAGTAAATGTTGAAGTAGCCTGAAACGGCGAGCTGTTTCTTGTCGTTTCAGTCTAGTATGAGGATTCCAAGTTAAGCGTTTGTCAAGGTGTAGTCCTAAATACCGGACCTGTTCTATAGGAATCAGTAGGATGTTATTAAATGATACAGGAGGGCAGGAAGTCGTTGGTTTACTACGGAGGGTAAAGGTGATTTGATGAGATTTGTGGGAATTTATTTTAATCCTCCAGTTTTGACACCAATTTTCAAGTTCAGTGATATGGGATTGAAGAGTACAGGATGCCATAACTGGATCAGTATTGACAGATAATACTTATGTGTCATCTGCATAAGTGGTAAGGATAGTATTAGGATGAGTTGGAATATCAGCTGTATAAACTGTGTAGAGAATTGGGCCGAGGATACTGCCTTGTGGAACACCAGGAGATTGAGGGATGAGTAGACATTATTATTATTTACTGTGAATGACCTATTTAATTATATAAAACAGTTATTAGTGATATAACATTTTATTGGTGCTGCCGAGCTACAGATTGAGGAGCTACTTTTTATTTAGTCTGTAGCACTGTCTTGTTCGATCAGTTAAATTATAAATATTTATAAAAATTGACAATGCCACTGTTCATTATATGTCACTGATTTTGAATTTATTGATTGGAAAAAAAGGAATGCATCAATTTAAAAAATAAAACAAGTTATATCTTATTCCAATATTTTGATTATAGGACTGTTATTTATGGGTACACAATAAATATTAAACTGAAATTCAATTTCTAGAATAATCTGATTTAGAGGGGTAGCTCCATTAGAACGTTAAATATTTATAGTTGTACAATTTAATTACCAGTTGTATAAATTGTAAAATGGAGTTGGACGTTTGGTAGACTTGAGAGTATCTCTATTATAATAGATAATTAAATTAAAGATGATAATTTTATTATGATTCTTCCATCGCACTTTTTTTTCTTTTAAACTATAAAAAAAATTGAGTTTCATGGAGGGGTAGAGAGTTTCGATGTTTCATTAAAGATTCTTCAATATTTGACAAATAATAAAAAATAAATTCTTATGTTTCATAAATATATATAAATCGTGAATTGAATTTATGACTGAAGTCATTTTGTAAACAGATTGTTATTAAAAATTTGTATTTCTTCTATATTTATACCTTGGTTTACTGTATTATTTTTTGGGAAAAAAAAAACAAGACAAAAAACATAAATAATTTGACTTAAAATCTATTTTTATTAGTTAGTTAAAAAATTAATTTCTCCTTCTTATTCTATAATATCTTCTACCTTGCAGTGTAGAGATTAAATTAATTTTTAAAAATTTTAAGACCTTGGTAAAGTTCCAACGAAAAGCCCTTGAGTCTCCAAACTAAAACAGAAATTGAAATTATAATTTATAATAGAAAAAAAAATAGAAAAAATTATAATATTTCGCCTTTTCAGTCATCCTCAGGGTAGAAAGAGAATAACAGCAAAACAAAACATGAATAATACACCAAAGAAACATCCCACCTCCTCCAAGACTCAAATGTAACTTTCTTGGGTGCATTATTCATGTTTTGTTTTGTTGTTATTCTCTTTCTACCCTGAGGATGCCTGAATAGGCGAAATATTGGACAGATAATTTCAATTTCTGTTATAGTTTGGAGACTTAAGGGCTTTCATTTTCATTGTTTTCCATAATTTACTTTAGTCTGCCCTACAAAAAAGTCATGTAATCATTAATTTTTTACAGATTCCATACTGTCAAATAACTTATTATCATACCTGCACCGCTTTGTACTCTGCTGTTTCTTAAATTTCTTATATAAACTTTTTTATGAATAATTTTTGTAGGTTTTGGCTTCTAATAGCGATTATTATTTTATTGGTGGTGGTTTAAAATGAGATATTATATGATTAAAATGATATTAACAAAAATTATATCATTATAAAAAGTTCACCACATTAATTCTGAAATGTAAACATTTGCTTGCCTGTTACTCAACTTATGATTATCCATTTCATTTTAGTCTATATGCAAAACCTTTAAGACTTAAGTTGAAATATGTCAGTATAATTTATTGAAAAGAAAAATATATGCCAAAGATCATATTTAATTAATTAGTAAACTTAAAACGCACATATTAATGTTATATTTTTGTTATCCAAATATCCAACAAGTTTACATCTTATGTTTACCAAATAAACTCCACATTTTTCTTTTAAATGTTTTACCAAATTTTTACTTTTTATATTTAATTTATGTTATCCCAACTAGTTTACATCTTATGTAAATTTGTATTACCAAATAAACTCCACATTTTTTAAAAAATGTTTTACCAAATTTTTACTTTTTATATTTAATTAATGTCCATCAATCAGTTGCTGATGTATAATTCTGTAACTAGGTCTGAAGATAATAGTCAGGAACTAAAAATAACTTCTATTCTTTATTTTATGTCATGATTTGTGAAATGAAGAATAGATATAAATTAGAGTATTTTAGTTCTTGGATTGAAATACTTAAGAAAATTATATGCCTTTACTTGTGACTATTTTGTAATATGATTTGGTTATCATTGTAAAATTATTAACTTTTAATTTGAGAAATATAATAATATTATTAACAATTAACATTTTTATATCTTTATTCTTAAAATAAGTATCCATGATGAGATATTTTCTTTTGATATTTTGTATTGCAACATATTTTGTCTTTTAATTTTTGACATTAGAGTATTCTAATGGCACGAGTATTTGTAATCTAAATTACAGAACAATTAATTGAGGCTAATTTTATTAATTGGCCATTTTTATTTTTTTACAAAAATGTAAATGTACTAACTTGAAGCCATTTTTAAAAGCACTTGGATGACGTTGGTGGAAACAATATTGTGTACTACATGGGAAGAGGGAATGCTGTACTTCATCAACCATCTGGTCAACCTCAGCCGGCACTCAGGCAGTTCTCTCACCGGCAGGGTAAGTTCTTGTAGAGTTTCGTTGTAACATTGAATCACATTGTTAACTAGTTCTTTCTGCTTCTTTCAAACCTGCACTACTGCTATACACCCTTATTGTTGGAACTGTTGCTATTCAAGCATTGAACATTGAAGACTAACATAGAGTGGAAATAAGGGAAGAGACTTATGGGTATTCCCTATTTACCAATATACTCATCTTTGATGCTCAAATCATTATTATAATATACAAGCTGCTCTAAAGAAGAAAATTAGCATTTCATACTTCTCTGCTTCCTCCTTGCAGGTAGCGTTGGCAGTTCCAGTATATCTGATGGATTCTTATTGCCATACATGGCTTGCTCTATCTAGCATAACATATACATATGTTAGTAAAAGGTGCTCTAGGACCTTAAGTCATTAGAGGAAAGAAACAGCTTGAAATATTTGATTTTGGGTGTTGCTTATAACGGTCACCCCATCCTAGAGCACCTTTAAATAAAATGATCTTCCACTTTCTCATACGATGCCAGGCATCATGTAAGAATGTAATGCAAAATGTAAGTCAAGAACTTTTTCAGTGTAGGGGATACTTTTTCTTCTGGACTGCAGCATCGATATTTTATTGTTATTGATAAATGCCAATTTTATTTATAATATTATTTGAAGACTATTTTTTCTCGAAATTTGGTAACTAGGGTTTCTGATAGATTTGTTGGTGGCAAATATGATGGTGTGGTCGAAACAGGAGAGAAAGAAGTTCAAACGTCTCAAAACATCTGAAAAATTATGTCTGTAAATAGGAAAAACCTGTTCATCTGAACGGTACCTAGAGAAAAAACAGGTAAAGGGACTTCTCCCAGTTGGGGTTTGAGCCCCTCAAACATTTTCTTCATTCGAGGTAAATTTGCTTTCCTGAACATATCGGAAAAAGCGGGTTACCTTATTTTCCCCTGTAGTCTTATTTTATATAAACTTTTTTTTTTTATTAGGATACATAAGAAATATGCATTTTATATTAATATTATTTATTTATAATTTTTGGTCAAATGCTTTGATTTAATCATGGAGAGACAGAGAATCCGGGTTCGAATCCCGGCCGCGGCATATCTTTTCTCTTTAAAATAAAAATATTTAATATTATTTATGTTTTAGAACCAATTTATGAGAACATTCCTCTCAATTGGACACCTGAAGGCAATGAGCCGAGAAGCCGTGCTGCCAGCATACAATCTGCACCTGAAATGAGAATACCTCAAGAGCAATTCAAAGTGAACCAGCATCAAAACCATCAACCCCAGCTCAACCACCAGACCCAGCTCAACCATCAGCCTCAGCATAACCACCAATCACCCTCACAAAACATGCAGAACAACAATCATCAGCCTCAAACACAGCAGACCATGCAGCATAATCATCAATCCCAAACACAGCATAGCCCACAATCGCATCAGCTTGCGATGCAGCCATCTCAACAGCAAGGGTCATCACCTAGTCATGACAGGATTCATGGCTACAATGTTTCTATGGGTACGTTTATAAATTGTGATATTTGTATTTACAATAATAATATATATATATATATATATATATATATATATATATATATATATATATATATATACTAGATTATGCCCACGGCTTCGCTCGCGTAGAATTTGGTCTGCTTCATAAGTTTCGTGAATGATAATTTTAAATAAATAATTATTTTTTTAAAATATAAGTTACTCATACATCCAAAATATCAGGTGTCTAACTTAAAAAACTGACGGATTTTATACAACCTGTGAACCCCTATTATATTAAAGGGGGAACTCTTGGGGTGGAATTATCAAAATTTCTTTTAACCTACAACCTATTTTACTCAATAAGCATCATCCAAATCCGTTCAGTAGTTTTTGCGTGAAAGAGAGACAACCATACAAACTTTCACATTTATAATATTAGTAGGATATCAAAACAAATAGTTTCACTCATGTTCTTTCTTTTATTTTAACTACTATTATCATGTGATTTGCCATTATGTACTATAATGGATTCTCCACAGTACCTAAAAAACTGTCTGAAGGGGGGGGCACATGCCTCCCTGCCCTCCCCCCCTAAATCTGACCTTGCTGTAGCCTATGTGTTATTCTGATGTATAACCTATATTACTGTAAAGTTTCATCCAAATCCGTCCAGTAGTTTTTGCGTGAAAGAGAGACAAACATACAAACTTTCACATTTATAATATTAGTAAGATTAGTTGGATATCACAACAAATAGTTTCACTCATGTTCTTTCTGGTAATTTAACAACTATGATCATGTGATTTGCCTTTAATTATGTACAATAATGGATTCTCCACAGCACCTGAAAAACTGTCGGGAGGGCACGTGCCCCCCTAAATCCGCGCTTAATATAGCCCATGTGTTATTCTAATGTATAACCTATATTACTGTAAAGTTTCATCCAAATCCGTCCAGTAGTTTTGGCTTGAAAGAGAGACAAACATACAAAATTTCACATTTATAATATTAGTAAGATATATTTTTTTTTAATCAGTTCCGGGAAGTATGGCAACAGGTGTTTATAGTGTTCATTGATGGTGGAATGTTCTAATGTACAGTTACAAATGCAAATATACTATTGTTGTTGGTTACGACCAATTGTAGCCCACATGTTTTTGAATTCTTATGTTTTTGCCCCTAAATCTCTATTTTTCAACTTGTGCCTTAAATCCCCTGAAGCAGTCCCCACCCAGAGCTCCAAATGGAGGACTAGTTTACATACGGATAATCAACTTTTTATCTTAAAAAGATCTGCTACTGTTCATTTTGTTCTGTGAACTAATAAATATGTGAGTAATTCAGCAAGCCTGGAGTGCTGCTGCTTTCATTATTAAAACATTGTGCTGCTTTCATTATATTCATTGGTTTTTTTTATGATTATTTTATTTTTTTCTCTTTATATTTACATCCACATCTGTCAAATACAAGTAATTGACAATCAGCAGATTGGCTGACTGAAAAATAATACAAAATGACATGGAAGGCATGACGAAGAACAGTACCCAGCGGTAACTCTCCATTGGCTTGCTTTAATTTCCTACTGTAATAGATCCCTCTTCAACGTCCTTTTTAGTCTCCTCCTAGTGTTCTCTAGCATGAGAGTCGTGGCTATTTGTTGTATCAATGGGTTTGGATGTCCGTATAGTTTTTCTTGAAAGCGTTTGCAATACGTTCGTATGTGTTCGTCAACCGTTTGTATTTTTAAGTCAATATGCAGAGTTTTGTTATTGACGTACCATGGTGCATTAGTGATATGTCTAAGTACTTTTGACTGAAAAGTTTGCAGTCTTTTTCTGTGAGTCTTTTTAGTGATGCCGTAAATTTGTAAAGCACATGTCCAAACTGGTTTTATTAATTTATGATTATTTAAAGTTTTTTATTTTATTAGACTTATTTTATTTAATAAACTGAATGAATTATTATTATGAACTTTAGCTATCCCACTTGATAGGACTTATTATGTCACATATGATTCAGTCAATGATTTCATATCTATCAAGTATTCTCTAAATATTGCTCGACTTCTTATGAATCATTTCTCTCAAGTGGATGACACTAGGCGACACTTGTAAATATAAACAAAAAATATCTGGTGTATTCTCTCAATTGATTTTCTTTACTGCAGAATCTAATATGAGAATTGTTGGTTATATCTTCAGTAATGTTAGTTCTAATAAACTTGTTTTGTATGTTTTTGTAGTAATTAAATTATCTTTAAAATTTGTATCTAGATTTTTCTGGCACTTTATATTTTTCTATTTATCAAAAAATTGAAGAAAGTTAACAGTGAATTTTGATAGGAACATAGACTAATTACTTTATAAAACATTAGATATCAGATGCATAATATATAATTTATAGTAACATAATATTATAATGAAAATTGAAAAAACTTTAAAAAATCTCTGAACTTTTTTATTTTTATAAAATTGTCATAATTAAACTTCCTTAATCACTATTCTTATGTGCTGTAAATATATTTATATTTATATGTCTGATATTTAAGTTAAAAAATAAAAAGTCCATACAAATGGGTTTCAAGTGAAACCCGATTGATAAGAATAATTTCTTTTCAAAGTTTTTTGTGGCCAAAAATACCTTTTCCAAATTTTTGTTATTTGGTAAAAAAAAAGTACTTTATTACAAGTAATGACATATATTCTCATACGAGGTTAGTTTAAAAAAAAGCTATAGGGCTGGGAATTAATTTAAAAAGTCACAAAAATAGCAAACATGTAATTACATCAATTATGATAATCATAGTTCATTTTTTAAGGTGTTATAGTCAAAAGGCCCTTTATCACATTTATTGTAAAATAAGTTTTTAATTTTCAAATGTACTGAAGGATCATTTAAGCAAACAAAAAAAAAATTCTTGACAATTCCAGTAATCAAGAATCTGATTTGAATGTCATCTTGAGAGCAGTTATTTTGTTTAGATGATAAGATGATTTTTTAATTTTATTTGAATCAAATTAGAATGATAACAATATTTACACAAAATAATGACACTCGTTTTTGTTTATTTTTTTTTTTTTTATAGTAGTTTTACATAAATGATTTTTAAACAGATAAAAATACCAAATACTTAGTAATTAAATTCAATGTTTCTATTTTAACAAATAAAAGTGCTTTTGTTTAATTTATAATTTATTTTCTTTAAAGACTTACACTTCTAAATTGTAAATTTATTTATAAAATTTTAATTTTTGTTATTAGTTAAAAAATATTTATTACTATTTGATGCTGTAATAAATAATCAAAGAAGATTTATTGTTATCAATTACTCTAAAAAAATTAGGATAAAGAAAATGTTTGTGTTATATCCGAGTGAAAATGATGGAAAACAATTGTGATTTTTGATGAATATACTTAATTTAATTTTAAACTTTTAGCCTATTTAGTTTGGAGTATGAAATAATTAATCTAAATCACAAAAGAATAATGTTTAAAAAAATAAGTTAATGAAGAAAATCAAATAAAATTAATATAGATGAAGTTGATAGGTTTAAGTGAAGATATAAATAAATAATATTTTAATATATGCCTAAAAGACCTTGCCTTTTAATTACTAATTTTATTCTCTCGAGAGCTTGTTTTTTATTATTCTTTCAAATTATTTACATTGATCTATTTATCTAATACTTGAAAAACAGCACATGGCTGAATCACACTTTTTTTTCATTTCCCAATCTGACATTATCTTATCAGTTATTACAAAAGTACAATGTAGTGCCTAGTACGTATCACAATGGTCTTCAAAATCCTTAAAATACCATGCATTTCAGATTCATCAACGAGGAGCAGCGATGGCTCACAGAGTGGCACTCTTGGAAAGACCGGGAAGGGTAAGGGAAGGAAATGGACAAACCTTCTTGGCTCCGGGGGCAAGAACAAACAGGCAACATTACCGAAGCAGAGCGACTCTATAAGGGTTCCACTCCCAACGACAATAACAAAGGAGGCAATGGTATGTCATATAAAACTTCACATTTAAATTTAATTTGCTTATTTTAATTAATTTATTATCATTTCTTCAATGCTAACATTTCGTTTTATTATCACATTATTTGATAACCAATGAGAGAAAAAAAGTGGCAAAAATCGGCCAGTATATTCCATTAAAATTAATACACCAGAGTTAGAAAGTAATTAATTACACAATTATTAATTGAAGTTATCAAGTATATGGAAATAAAATCCTAGGAAAGTTTAAAAAGTTTTACTAAGATAATGATTAAGTAGTCCAAAACATTAAAATTAGTGATGTGAAAGAACTATTTGTATTATTTGATTAAAAATAATCCAATCCTGTTAAATTAATGCCTTTACTATTACTTTTAATTTAAACCTATCCCAATATTTACTCTATATTTAGTTATTTCTCAACTGTAAATTCTCATTTGATTCAACTATAACTTATGTATTTCTTTCTTTGCATTTCCTATTTACAGAAATCGGTAAATAGTTTTAATTATAACTGGTATATACTAGATATCTTTATGTTTTATGGTTATTTATTTAAGCTTGACTTTAAAGTTACCTAATATGTCATTATGTTTATTTCATATTGTGTAATACATAATTTCTTTGAAGTAAAAATTAATTATTATACAATATGTCAATATATTCGTCGTTAATTTATTGTATTGTAATTAACAAATTAATTATTGTACAATAAGAATTACATATCTAGCAGAGTAGTGCATGTTGCTAAATATTTTATTTCTTTATGTTGTTATTATTTATAGAAAAGATTGGTTGTTAGATAATCAATATTTTTTTCTCAACTTAGTTATCGGACATATTATTTCAACCAAGTTTCACTCCTGGAAATATAAACTACAAAAATAAATAAATAAATTTTAATAATGAATTGTTACCATTCAAATAAAGTAGCTACTTTTTACTTTTTTACAAGCAATTCATTGTTAGTGCCGTGCATAATCTTATTTCAAAAGCACTCAAGAAATTTTGTCTTTGTTAGTATAGAAACAAGTAACTCTTTTTGTTTTAAAAAACAAAACTGTATTATTTACATTTTTCTGTTGTTTTTGGTGCAACTGTTAACAAAAAACTTACCAATACAGTATCATTTTTTAAACTTATGAATTTTATTAACATACCCTAATTCTGAAAATTCAATTGGTCATAATTGAACACAAATTAACACACTTTAAATAAGTTGTGTGTTCAAGTACTTGTGATTATTTATTTTTTGTTCCAACTATGTTGTAATTCAAGGTTCATTATTAAGGTGATAATGTTGTTTGTTGATGATTTTGAATTACTTGTTGCACAATTAGTGAAACAGATATTTGTTCAAATGATAGAGTTTTCAATAGGTATACTACAATAATTAATTTACCTTATAATGGTAAATTACCTTCCTCATCGATTTATATTTGAAACTATTAGACTCTAGTTTTATTTGAAGCAACCTCCTTGATTTTTCATCATGACTAATGCTTTAGGGCTTTGGAGGTGTCTATACAGAAAATAAATGTGCAGAAAGGATAAAATGTAAACATAATATAAAGGGAAAGAAAAATGAGGAGGTTAATGGAAAGATACAAAATGAGAAGATTAAAATATAGAAAAAGGGGTGGAATATGAAGGATTTAGAAAATACTAGTTTAATTATAGATATAAATGGATTTGATACCAGACTTCTAGATGTTACATAGGTAAAATGTAATAATACAAGCATATATAGAAAGAAAAGATTGATAAATTTCAAAAATTAAAAATTGAAAATAGTGTTTATAAATATGAACTCTAAAGTATGAAAAGAAAATAGAAAATATAAGTAAGGGAAGTTAATATATAACTGTATACAGTTAGAAAGAAGTAGTATTAATATAAAATAAGATGTGAATATAACATAAACATATAGAAATTCAGTAGATGTAAAAATATGAGGCTAAATAATAATGAACTCGATGCATTAACATATGATGGATGCCAAAAATAGGTGTGAGAAACAGGTGCGAAGAAAGGTGACGGTGGAAAGGATGGAGATAAAGATGGAGATATATAAGATAAAGATTAAGATGTGTACTAACCAAATAAACCACGCGGCGGCGTATTATTATAATATTTAAGAAGATATTTATTGTACAGTAAAACCTCTACTAACGGACACCCCTAAATAGCGGTCACTCCCCATTACCGGACGATTTTTTTTGCACCAACATTTTAATACAATTTTTAAGGCATTTGAACCTCTATTTAACGAAACCTCTCATTAACGGTCACGGACAGGCTGTGTTGGTTATAAATCGATTAAAATACCCTCTAAAAGACGGACAGTATGACTTTATCCCTTTCCCGTTTCTCGGAAACAATTAGTTGTTTCCGGTCTAAGAAAACAGGGACAGCTGTGTTTACTTTTGAGTAAAAGTTTTCCACATAAATACCTTTTGATATTCTCGAACTTGCTTTATTAAAATTTAATTCTGTTCTAACCCTCGTGGCAGGCGGCTGAAAATGTCTCCCTCACGTAAGAGACTCACTTTAGAACAAAAAATAAATGTAATCGACTTTTATGACCGTGAAAAGTTAAGTGTACGTGCGCTAGCAGAAAGACTCAATATTGGTAGGACACAAGTTTCGGGAACACTCAAAAACCGTGCTTTTTTTTTTTTATTCTACTTACCTTTTAAACACATGGGAAATTGAATAAGAGAAAATTAATTTGTACAAATACATTGTATTTATAAAAAAATAAAACCTCCCTTTAAAGGACACCTTTAAATAACGGACAAAAATATTTGCACCAGGGCTGTCCGTTAATTCGAGGTTTTACTGTATTGTATTATATTAAAGAAGTTTTTTAAATTATTTTGAACTCCAACTGAACTATTTTTTCTTGGTTTACATTTTTTTTTTTTTTTTTACCTTTGATAAGAGCTTTATTGCCTTTATCTTTAATAATTTATAATAACAAAAGAAGTAAATAAATGTAATAAAAGTAAGTTAATATAAGTATAATAATTAGTATAATATAAGTAAGTAACAGATATCAATTTTGCATTTATAAATAATTAAATAATTTTATATTCTAAAGAATTATAATTATAGTTATTGGATTTTAACTTAATTACTTCTATTTTATTTTTATAGATATTTTTCTGTTTTAGTGTCAATTGCTGGAGAAAAAACTTTTAGATTATCCTCGCAGCACATTGTTCTTCGAGTTTGAGAAAATTCCGAAACAGAAAAATAACTGTGACTTCGCCACTGCCTCTTTATCTGAAAATCTTGCGAGGAACAGGTAATTTATCGCTTTCAATTGTAAGTTGTTAAATTTGACATTATTTTGTTGTGTGGTTTAACACTTAATTTTTTTTTTTCATCTAGATTCAATGATGTTCTTCCTTATGAAGAAACTAGGGTGAGGTTATCTCCTAGTAAAGAAAACAAATATGGCTATGTAAACGCTTCTCACATCACTGTAAGATTAATTTTGAAAATTATTTTTTTAAATTAGTTTATATCTACTTTCTTAATGTCTGATTTTATATTCAAGGCTACAGTTGGAACACAGCAGAGGTTTTACATTGCCGCACAGAGCCCTTTGACTTCGACAATCAGGGAATTTTGGCAGATGATTTGGGAATGTGAAGTCTATTTGGTAGTGTCCTTGGCTGCTCCAGGAGAAGAGATAGCTCCGTACCTCCCTACACCCGATAGGATCCTCCATGCAGGAAGGGTGAGTAATTGTTATGTTTTTCTCACCACAAATTGGGCATAAATAATAAATATAAAGAAGTAAAAAATCAGTGTATTCTACTTTTACATAAATTTTTATTAGTTAGTAGCCATTCGTTCTATTCTAAATTTCTTCTATTTTTAAGTTAATTACATCTGACAAAGACATTGAAATTAATTAACTATTATTATAAGTTTATTTAATTAAATTTTCACCAATTTTTTTCTCTAGTCTAGTGTTTGTTGGAATATAATTTTATTCAAATGAATTAATAATATAGTTTTCTATACAATTTTATTTAAATGTTTATACTTATTATTATTTTTTTAGTTTGAAGTTATGTGCCAATTTTCTCAAGCGACTGGACATTGTGCGACAAGCAAACTGAGGATTCAGGACGTGGACAGCAAGTCTTTTAGGGGTATTTGGCACCTCCAGTACACCGAGTGGGGGCATCAGGGTTGTCCCAATGCTGTGCCACATTTCTTAGGTAAGCTCCTTGTAATTTATTTAGTGTATGTTTCTTTACAGATAGCTATTTAGGAATTTTGCATAAATTATGGGTAACCATAAACTCTACAAAGGCAGATATTTTTATTATCATCTCTAGTGAGAATGTATACATTAACTCTTATTTAATAAAATCAAAAACATCCAATAAATGCCTTTTATGTTTAACTAAATATTAATTATGCCTGTAGAGTGTCTTGAAGCATAAGTAAGTAACACCTAGAAATTGGTGTTATTATTATTTGGTTTTTCTAGATTGTTATTTCCTTTATTTATAAATCTCCTTCTTCTACTTTACTTCAATACCATAGGTTTCTTGGAGGAAGTAAGCTCTGTTAGGCAGCACACTATGACCGAGATACCAGGCGGTCATAACAAGAACCCACCGGCCCTCGTCCACTGCAGTAGTGGTGTCGGCCCTACAGCTGTCACTATTCTCAGCGATCTGCTTCTCTTTACAATCGATCACAATCAGGTCAGTTGATATTTGTGTAATGTGATGGATATCAAATTAGGAACTGTTAATTTTTTTCTCTGTCACTTTAGAAAGTGGAATTTATCCTTAATTTACTTGTTGATAACATAATAAGTAGCTATATACCACACTCCCACTTATTTCATAAAAAATTAATACAAGTTCCAACATCATTATTATCGTTATTAGAGGGGAAAATGTTCTTCTCGAATGAACAATGCTCTTAATAAGATAAATTTATTCTTGAAGTGGATAAGAGGTGGAAAGCAGGCTGGATAATTTGGGGGGGGGAGTTAAATATGGTAGCATTAATTCCAAATTAACATTGAGATAAATACAATTCAAAAATTGCTCCACTATAGACAAAAAAATCACTGTATCATAGTAGTGATAGTAATAATTTTGCTTGATTTCAGGAACTTGATATCCCAAGGGTGGTGCACCTCCTGCGTCAACAAAGAATGTTAATGATACAGAATATATCACAATACAGTTTTGTCCATAGATTGCTAATATATTATTTAAAAAATTCTAGGCTCATCTAATTTAAGATTTTATTGTGTTTATTTTTTAAGAATGAGTGGCATAGCATTATTTTGTATAGATAGACCGTTCGTAATGGTCGACCATTATATAAGACTAATATTTTTACTTTTTTTTTTATTCTATTGAAAAAGTAAATGGTTTATATATTACTGCCTTTCAATAATAATAATTAAAGAATCTATAGAATAGAATGAAAACTGAGGACTGGAAGTAACTTGAATAGAATACAATTTATTATTAATACACTGAATATCTGATGAGGCCTTAGTTCTTGTCATGCATGTCTTTGTTCTTTTTTTATACTATTATTTATTCCTATAATTTATTTCATTTTTGTATAAATAAAATATGTATTTATATGTTCTAACCAATTTATATTTAGTTATAAAGCTTGAGGAAGATAGTGAAGTGATTGTATCTTTAAATTAGTGATTGGCAATGATCATGCCAAATGATAATTTATTTAGCTAGCTTTTATTTTAGTCTTAAAGGCTATAGTCTGCTGTTTATTTCAATGGCCATTTGTACCGATGGGTTATTGAACAGGTATAAGTGTGATTTTGTTTTATTATATTGTATTTCATTTCAATATATAATATTTATATCGGTTGATTACTCCACTGATGTTTGTGATCGTTAAAAGTTTTTTGAGAAACTTCTCTAATAAGTGCAATGCTATCTGTATATATGAAAACATGTTATATATCTGCAGCCCTGGTGGATTAGTGGTTAAGTCGAATTTTGTCCAGAGTGAGTTTATTATATTGAGTGAAGTGGAATCATGTCATTTTTATATTCTTTGGCTTGGAATAGTTATAATGTAAGCAATTATGTCATTTCAAGGCTAATCCTGATTTAGCCATTTATGCACCAAGAGAATGATATGATTCCACTTTCCTTGATAGATTTAATGGATGGATTAATCTCTGGGGCAATATTAAATAATAAATAATTAATTACCAAGTCCATAAAACATTTTTTCTAGGATCAAGTTTTTTTTTCAAATTAATTTTGTCACATGTTCAATATCTGTTACCTTGAATTGAATAATTAATATATACATATATATATATATATATAACTCCGTTTAAGAAAGAGATGTGACTCCTCCATTCTTTGATTATAATTAACTAACTTCATGTAAACTGTAATTGAATCCCATTATGCTTATGTCATCCAATCTAGCTAAAACAAAATTTAATATTTTTTTTTCTTTTTAAGCAGTAAACAAAATTTTTTTTCCCAAAGATCATGTCATGTTTGAAAGAAATTAAGCATAGTATTATTCTTGTAATAATATATTTAGAGAAAGTAATTAAATCTTTTTTAACTCATCAAAACACAATTTTTACATATTGTTGCATCGTCGATTATTTTGTATTCAATATTTGAGGTAGTCTCCATGCAATTTGACCAAATATCATGTGAAATTTATGCTAAATAAAATGAATATTAAACCACAGGTTTGAAAACGCTTTAGTTTAAGAAGTAGCCAATACATCAAAAACAGTATTACTTTTACAGTTACTTTCATTCACAAGGTAATCTTAACGGTCTTACATATTGAATTCTGCATTCACTAAAATATTACAATCATTTTGTTACATAGCCAATGATTTTGTGGAAGATATGAATCTAATCTGATCGATACGATTCATTCCAATTAATAATTTATTTCATATTGCAAAACAGTTCACTAGTAGTTTAGGAATTTTGACTTGATTTAGGAAAAATAATTGTTGTTTCTTCCATACCACACTGTTCATGCTCAAACTGCCTTGATATTTAAATAATCATTATAGGTTTAGCGAACCCGAAGGTTCAATGCTGTTTAATATCTCTGCCCACCGACCAACAACCTCTGTACACCCACTTAAACTTAAACAAAAACAAATATCCAACTGACTAATCAAACTAAAAAATAACTTCACTATCTATTGTCTGTAAGTGAAAGAGAAAGGGTACGTTTTTTTTAATTTTAGATTTGAGAAAGGTTCGAGGGGCTTCAAAGAAATGATCACTGGATGTAAAACTAGTTCATAGTGGTGTTTTGATAAATAAGTCATTGGCTGTTAAGAGTGCCTGATTAATACTCTGCAACAGGTAAACATTCTGACTATCCATATTTGTGAAGTGACAATAATGTTTTGATTCCTAGATATTAATTTATATTATAATATAATTAACTCGAAAAAAAATATGCTTAAAAATTTTATACGCTGTTAAAATGTTTATAAATTGTTTTAACAAATTATGAATAATATTAACGTAACTATGCATATAATAAATAATATTGAATCTCTCCTTTTAACATTTAAGTAACTGTATCTAAGTCTTTATTTATGATTTAATATTTTGCTCAATCAAAAAGCTCATGTAACTAACTGTTATTAATTCTTTTTATTATGTTTAACTGAAATCATTGATTGTATTTTGGATCTATTAAGTCCCAGTAATTTATATGAGTAGGTAGTCCGCTTATTGAATAAATCTGGGATCAAAACATACTCTATATCTAAAAACCAAAAGAGTAAATAAAATCTATATTTTTATAAATACAATAAAGATTCTTTTAAAACAATTACTTAATAACCGGGTTCTACTACTGAGCCATATGAGGAGCATTCTTGTAGAAGTTCGATCCAATATTAATTGTTGTCTTCTTTCTTTTACTCCTATTTCAAATCTGATACTTTTGTGCCTTTCAGCATGGAGGTTTCTCTGCCCAAGCAAACCAAGGCTTCCTATCCCAATCTAGCAGGGTCTCATGGCATTTCTGTTTTTGCCACTCTGGAGATGTAGTCAGTCAATTGAGTTCTGGGTCTCCCGCTTGTACTGGTCTCAAACATATTTCATACTTTTGATCTGGCCTCAAAAGTATTTTCTTGGGTCCTCTCTCATCAGACAGAATTTTCCAAACCATCTAAGTTGCCCCTTTTCTGTCCTTAAGAGAGACAACCTCTAGATCTAGTCCTCTCATTCCTGATACGATCCCTTCATATCAGATACTCGTTTTTTTAATATCTCTTCCATTTTTCAACTATATTATGAAACCCTACCATACTTTTTTGGCTTGTGCTCAACTTTCCTTAGGTATCGATAGTGTCCTTTGAATGGACACTATCAGCTATATACTCATAAAGATCAGTAAAGAAAGGAATTTATTTTTTTTTAAACTATCTTTGTGTTTTTGATAGATTGAATTTTTATCTTGCAATCTGGCTGCAGAGATATTATGTTTTCCTTAATAAAATGATCAACCCAACCAAATTCATTCACAATAGTACTTTTGGACAAATATTTTGCTCATTTTCAGTAGGGTAAATGACCTAAAAGTAAATGACATGCTCTTAAATTGACACTTGAGAACGACATTTAAAAAGTAATTCAATTGAAAAGATTTTTTTTAAGTTTCCACCAATCTAATGAAGGTAGTTAAGAACGATTTCAGAGGAAATCTTAATTAATTTAAATCTGAACTTTCAATTAAGGCTCCTGTTAAATTTTGTGTTATTTGTCCTTTAACTCTTTTAACTTGTTCCATAAAATGAGTTTTCTCTTTATTTCTTTTTATATTGTTTGATTTTTCTAAATTATATATGATAGGTACTCAAGTTTAACTATTTCCACTAGTATTGGTCTAAATAGATACACCATAGTTTAAAACAAGTTCAAATATTAGAATAAGTATTACACAATAAAGTATTAAAATGAGGTTTCTAGGCGATAACTTCTCACTATAAATTAATTTTTGGTTCTGAAACATAGCAAAACTAAATCTAAATCCCAATTCCTTGGGTTGTGAATTTCTTGATGCTTAAAGTATTCAAAAGAAATCAATATGAAATTACGCACAGGCTCTCTATAATAAATTTCTAATATAAACATCATATAAAACTATTTGTGCAAATTGAATAAACATTTTGTTTCTAAGAATTAACCAATACTTGCACCATATTGGTATTTCCACTGAGTCACAATTAATTAAATTGCTCATTTATGATTTATAGTTGATGCATTGTGGACTTGTAGAACAGGTTTTCAATATAATTAAACATATTCTTAACATGTTTAATTTAATCTGTTAGATTAAGTTTTAAAATATTAAGAGCGTAACTGTAATAACAAAAAAACTTCTTGTTTAGATTGTAAAAATTTTCCTATTAATAATATAATTATTTTTGTAGTCAATATCCATGCCAAACATTTGTATTTGTTACCTCTGAACTTTTTACTAAGTTTAAATTGGTGTGTAATTATTTAAAGTTTGATGGATCATTAGTTATAATCTGTTGATGTTAATAGATCCAGTCAGATTCATCAAAATTTATATTATTTCTTTCTAGATTTTATATTCTATTCGGAATGTTTTATTGTATTGGAGTTGTGTTTTGCTTGTGGAATCTTACTTAAAATAGTAACTTATAGAGCAATTTTTTTTGTTGTAATATTTAGAAACAGTTATATTTAGTTGGTTCTCAAGTGTTAAATGGCATCATTAAAGGCTTATAAATATATATAATTAAAAAAAATATATTTTAATAAATTTATAATTTATTTTGTCTACATGTTAGACATACTTTAATACTCAACTGTGTTTTAAATCAGTATTTTGTAAATGTAGTTTATGTTTTAGGTATACTAATGTATAAACTGTTTGGAAATTAATTTTTTTTTCTTTTTTGGAGGGCAGTACTGTTTAATTTCTAGTCTTTATCAAAATTTGTATGCACTGTTTCTAATATAATATAAGAGAAAAAAAGTGATAAACAGGAATTTAATGACTTAATTTGTGTGCCTTTTCATGTATCTACTGCGTACAAATCAACATTCATCGCTGGCATTGTATTATTCATTATTACCAAGGTAGCCCACCTCAAGTGTTGTTATTATTAAAACTTTTATATTTTTTTATTTGTATATTTTCATACTTATAGATGATTATGTAAACTTTAAATTTTTTTTGTTTTAAGTGTTTATAGTTATACTAAGATATGATTATTTATAAGATATTGTACAGGTTTTTATTATGCTTTCTAATGAGGCTTTCATGTCCATAAATTGTGTTTGTTGTTAACTGTTAAAAATTAAAATGTGACAAAAGGTGTGCCTTTAATTAACAGAATATTTATTTATATATGAAAATAATTGTTATTTTAAATAAAGTTTGTTAAAATTGGATATTTTTACTTAACAATGTGCTTGCTATTAATTTTTAATACTAATAACTTTCCCTCTACAATTTACAGTTATTTCTCCATAATTTTATCACCCATTGTTTTGTTTTTTTACTGTATTTTCTTTTGAGGTTTTCAATCAATTACGTATTTGGAGTACTAAAAACTAAAATAAAAAATACAAAATCTTTATAACGGTCATTTTGGCTTTATAATGGTTGATTATTTCCAATATGATCATAATGTTTCACTCTTTTAATTAGAGGGAACTATTTTTCCGCCCCAGGTCCTGGCACCTTTTATTAAGGACCATCACACATTGTTTTCATAAAAAGTAAAATAACATGACTTAGGATTATGGTCATTAATCAATAGCTGTAATTAATGTAAAATTCTAACTTTAAGTTGTTGGAACTGTATTTTGTGATTTCTAGAGCTTTATGTAGATAAGAGGAAGAAAATGGTCCGGTAGAGGTCCGAAAAAATGTTCTTATATAACGAGAATTATTTATTTGAAAGCCAACATTGTTAATGCTCATTGCAGGTCTTCTATACTAGATACATACAAATTAAAATGATACATAGTGAATTTCTTTACAGCTGAGTTGCTGTGCTGGAGGTCCTTAGTTACGACAGATAATTTATTTTGTCTGTTAACAGCCATAGATGTACCCTGTGGGATCCGCACACCAATCACAATCTCAAACAAATCACCTACTTGCGCAACCGTTGTCTTAGAATGTTTTATTGGCTGATGCAAGCTGTTAGCAACAGGATCAATTACATATTATTAGGGATTTAATTAAATTAAGGCTTTTCCTTTACTACCATTCTGATATAGTGAGTAAATATTCACAATCAATTAAATCAAATTTCAAATGATGCAGTATGAACTATCAATGCTTGCTATGGTCTATATGGTTATAATTAAGGATGAACATTTAGTCAATGCAATATGTTATTAATCTATTTTACCAAGAAAGATCAAGACTTAGGATGTAGTTCCAATTTGAAATTTAATAGTTTCAATCATGAGGGAATAATACACAATTTAATTAAATAAGGACTGAAACACAATAATCTCAATGAAATATATTTTTAATTTACACATTCAGTTTTTTACATATATTTACAAAGATAAAACATTTATCTTGTTTAGCTTTTTTTAAAAATCCTTAAAAAAATAAATGTAGGTCTTTTATAAAATTAAATAGTCAAAAAACAAACTTTATCAAATTTTTTAAAATAAAATTAAACCTTACTAAATTAAACCTGTACCTAAATAACATTAAGAGTTTAAATGTAGTTAAAAACAATATTTTTATTAATAAAAAATGAAATAGCTATAGATAGTTTTTCTGCGAGAAAGGTATGCTTGCTGATAGAAATTATTATTTGTTTCAAAATTGATTTTTTTTTTTAAATCTACAATAGCTGTGTTTATAGTATTTGAAACAACATTTCACCACCTTTTTGAGCAAGAATATTTGACTTTAACAATTTATCTTCTATATCACAGTAGTTTACAAAACAAATTTTATTATTATTTGGATAAAAAAAATAAGAGAAATATCTATTGAAAGTAGTAAAGAATATTTTCTTATATTGTTGAATAATATCAAACAAAAAAATAATATTATATGAGCAAATTAAATTTTATAATACTAGGAATCATAATCAGAGAAATGACTGCCTTCACTAGCACTAGTAAGCATGTGCATAACCATGCTTATTACAAATACAAACTGTTTTAACAAATGTCTCACAAACAAATTTAATACACAAATCAATATACCAACTTGTATGATTTACAATTTGTAATCAGTATTACTACCAGAAATAATTTAAATTATAAAACAGCTGACTAGGGTCAATAATAATTTTCATGAAAACCAGTAGTCATTAAAAATTAATTTTTACAAAGAGGGGGAAGAAAAAGAACAAATGCATAATCCAAAATTACAATTGGCGAATAAACTATAAATAAAACTATTTACATACATTTTTCTTTTTTACCATTACTAGCTAACTGGCTGGAGGAAAGTATGGAGGTCGAGGTGGAACTGTCTGCGGCAAAAAGAACGGTTGAGTTGAGGGCGCAGATCCAGTTGGCGGTGGAGGGTGGAATGGAGGAGCATACAATGGAGGTGGCGCCGCAGAATAGGGTGGAAAACTGTAATCGAGGGCTGGTGGAGGCTTAGTAGGATCCACAATTGGCTTTGCAGGCTCGCCATTATTTCTCGATATCATTGGGGGTGGTTTGATTGTTTCTGTTTTAGGAGGTTTCTTTGCAGAAGTTAACACTAAAATATATATAAAAATAATTAATTACAAATGTATTGATCATCATTCACTATTCTTAAACATTTCGCAATAATCAGTTAAAAAAGTAAATAAATTAAATTAAAAAACAAACAAATAATTTTGAATCCATACATCGAATATTTTTTCTTGTTATGACCGTGTCGTCAAATTCTTTGCCAACGTTTATCTAGCCATGCTGTTAGCTTTTTCTTAATTTAAGACTGAGATTAAGTCAGTCATAAATAAAAGAGATAACTTAAGTCGACCTTGAGACCGAGTTACAGTAAAATGTGTGGCAATCCAGAGTTTTAGAGTTTTAACAAATCTAATAGTAAATTCTCTTTTAGGTTTCCACCGCCACAATTTTTACAACAGACTTGATTGGTTTCTTCTGGTTTAGACCGTGTTAATAAATTTTTAATTTTTAAATCAGACGCAGAATTAGCAGAAGTATGCTTGATATCGTCATAGTTTATGTTCAATGGCAAGTACTACAAACAGATAAAAGGTGAAAGCATGGGATCGCCGTTAAGTCCACTCATTGCGTAGCTCTACATGGAGGATTTCGAATGGGAAGCATTGAAATCCTCAAAATTAAAACCGTCACACTGGTTCAGATACGTGGACGACACCTTTGTCAATTGGCCACATGGGATGGAAAGGTTATATGACTTCTTGAAGCACTTAAATGGGATACACAGTAGTATTAAATTCACTATGGAAGTTGAAGCTTAAGAAAGTATCCCGTGTTCATAGATGTGAGGGTGGAAAAGAAAGAAAACCGGTTGGGACACTCGGTATATAGAAAACTGACCCACACCAACCGGTATTTGAACGCATGCTCACATCATCATCCGGCACAGAAACATGGTGTAATTAGAACTTTCATGACGAGAGCCCTAAGGATTTCAGAACCAGCGCACTTCAAAAAAAAAAGAAGAAAGACATCTAAAGAAAGCCCTCATGAAGAATGGCTATCAAGAGGACATAATAAGAAAGGAATTCAGAAAAGCCCAGAAGACTAGCCCACATAATACAGAAAAAAGTAGAGAGGACATGAGGACAGCACTGATCCCATATGTTAAAGGAACCACGGAGAAAATATCGAAAACACTAAAGAAGTTCAAAATTAAAACTATATACACCACGGACAGGAAGTTATGTCAGGTTCTGCCGAACGCGAAAGACCATTTGGGACTCAGGACACCAGGGATTTATAGCATTCCGTGCTCCTGTGGAAAGGAATATATTGGACAAACCGGTAGGCTAATTTCTACTAAACTCACAGAACACATAAAAAGTGTCAAGAAGATGGACAGTAAGCCTTGGCTGAACATTTCGTCACCACAAATCATGCCATAGAATTTGATAAGGCCAGAGTGGTTAAGAAATGTAGCAAAGCCATGGAAAGAAAAATTATGGAAGCAATAGAAATAATTAAACAACCGGATAACTTCAACAGGGAGGATGGTTACAAATTGAGTAAGCTCTGGCTTCCCAACATAACAGAGAACTGGAAGAAAAAAACAGATTAACCAAGAAGAGGTAAACAAGTCAAAAGCCAATCAATCCAAGCCCGAACAATCAGAATCCAGCCAATCGCGTCATGGAAAAGTAGACTCTGTCCCATCGACAATTGACGAATGGACCCAAGCGGGTGTATAAGGCCGAAAGCGTACGGATCATCCTCATTCTCAATTCAGCCCTGAAGAAGTCAGCAGCATGGCTGGCGAAACATTGGCAAAAAATTTATTAACACGGTCTAAACCAGAAGAAACCAATAAAGTCTTTTGTAATAAATCTAATATTAGTTTGTAAATAATAGAAATAATCATTCAGTGTAATCAATGTCATATAAATAATATCAATAATTAAATGTGTTAAATACTATACAACTTTACGATATTTTAATAGCAAGATATATAGTTCAGAATACCTGGAGATGGTGGTATAGTGTTTGGTGATCTTTCAGCTGACGAGTTTTCTAGAGCTAGATGCCTAGGAGGAGGTGGTGAATCAGGAGGCATGCCTGTTTGCGTTTGAGAATATAGATCCAGAACTTGGTGACATATATCTGTTCACAATTTTATTCAATTTTAATGGATGCTTATTAAAATTTGAATAAAATATTTCACAATCATTGAAAATTAAATCCATATTTTCACAAAAACCTATTTTATAAAATTACTTTATAAAAAATGAATAACAGAATTTATTAGAACATCTAAACACCTAAAAACAAATGTACCTTCTAGTAAATCCATGGTAACATCTTCAATGAACATATCCCACCATCTTAGATGCTTTGATGCACGACCAGTCCAATCAACAACTTCAAACTTACTAAGCTTTCCGGCTAAATACATTAGGGCTACAGCGATTATTTCTGGCTCCCACTGAAGGCACAGAGTTGTACATAAACTGAAATAAAATTATACATTTTTAAAATCTATACATATAAAATGCTTTGTCCTGAATGACTGACGGATCAACGCACAGCCTAAACCACTGATCGTAGAGACCTAAAACTTGGAGGGTGAGTTCTTTGTATGATGTATGCATGGGATAAGAAAGGATTTTCTGAAATTCTATCCCTAAGGGGGGCAAAGTTTGTCGGATCTACGCACAGCCTAAACCACTGATCATAGAGACCTGAAACTTGGAGGGTGTGTTCTTTGTATGACATAGGCATCTGATAAAAAAGGATTTTCCGAAATTCTACCCGTAAGGGGTGAAAAAGGGGGGCAAAACTTGTATGCTTGCTCACATCTTTCTGACTCGCAAAAATCTACATATTTTCTCTGAACAAAACAAATCAAGCAACACAGTTCACTTCTCGTTGCTGCCGTACGACAAGTGAAACCGTTATACTAATAAATCCTTTTAAATAAATTCAATAACATAGCATACTAATCCTTTACTGACAAAAACAACAGTAAACTTCTGTCCGTTCCTTTTGTTAATCAGTGTCAATGTCTGGAAGGACATAGGCTATTTTTTATCAACACACAACACAGGCGAAGTTTATATAAAACTGTAATCTGATTGACTAACACACCCAGCAGTCAACATTCAGCCAAAACCACTGAACTTAGCATCCTGTTTATTTTTTATTGGTGCTTAAAGGCATTAGGTCATCAACGCCTTGTTGTTGTCTTGAGGTTGTGGAGAAAATCTTTGTTCATGTGATATCACATTCAGGCTGGCACACACAACTCGATGTGTTTTCAAAAACTGAAACACCAATGAGACAGCAGCCTCATTGTCATCAAGTGCCTTCGCCAAATCCGGGACTAGTCTTAGGATCTTGAAATTCGTAGATAGGTTCTTTGTATAGCTTAAATGAGCACTAAGAAAGGAATTTGGACAATTCCACCACCAAGGGTTTCCCCCGTAATATAATAGGGGTTCAAAGATTGTAAGGAACCCATCAGTTTTGAGTTTAGACCTCTGAAATTTTGGATGTACGAGTAACTTATAGTTAAAAAAAATTAAATTATTTATTTAAAATGATCTGTCACAAAACTTTACTCGGCATACCAAATTCCACGCGAGCAAAGCCGTGGGCAGAATTTAGTCTTAAATAAATATTGAATAAAATAGCAATGTAACATTTTTAAAAATACCTGTCGTTCACAAAGGTCCATGCCATCTGGACCATTTTCTGTAATTTAGCTTTATCTCCTTTTAAACATTTGGCATATTTTAAAAGGAAGTGATAAGGATGCTCCACTTGGAGATCAAATTTTATCGTTTGAAGGAGAATGCGTTCTAACGTCATTACTTCTTCCTAAGGAAACGAAATAAAGATGGATAAATAAGTTGTAATAAGACCTTAAACATGAAAAAATAATATAAAATAAATTATATGATTACTATATTATATCGTGAAAGTGGTTGCCGAGAGTATTAAGGTATCAGGAGCCTTGTGATTGATGAGGAAAAAGTTTGAAATTTATTAAATGATGAGACTACAGAATAAATCTTGACCATCCTATAGTTTTAGAATAGATTGGTAAGCTGTAGGGAATTGGCTTAAAAAGGCTTAGGAACCAATACATAAATTAAACAAATATTGTGTAATTTCTTAAAAAAAGCACAACACAATTGGCCGATTTAACTACAAAACTTAAGAGGATAGAAGTTCCTTATACGTTACATCTATGTAAATTTGAAAACAACACAGAAGGGCCAATTACAGCATTATTAGAAATATTAAGTAAGGTACATGTTGTTTGTTTGTATCATTATAAATTAGCGACTACATAATACAGCATTTAGCAGTTACTTATTTTGAATACATTTATGTACTATAAATATAATCTCATTATATTGCAGATAAGTGTTTAGAATGTTGAATGTTCAATTAAATCGTAATTTAAAATCTTGAGGTATAAATCTAAGTACGATTGTCCCAAAAGTTTTCCTATTATATTAAATTGCACAAACCAGTGTGAAAAACTTAAGAGACAGAATTTGATTACTTCTACCTCTTAATGCATTTGTACCTGCACACTTCTATTTGTAGAGTATCAGATCCTTTCTATCAATGGCAATCAATATTTTATACATAGAACATAGCGAGTAATTGTCTTTTTTTTGTATCTTCGTTACTCATGTTAATTTTCTTACTCATTAATAATATGGACAGGTAACCATTTAAAAGTATAAAATAAATAATTGTTGGCCACAGCCAGTTGAAAGTCAGGGCCTACAGATTTGTAGCACAATACCCTTTTACTTTGAGCTATCCTTCCCCTTATTGCAGTTAATACTTATCACAAAATTCAATATTAGGTAATTATTCCAAGTTATCGCTTCGAGTTGAGTCACAACCAGTTTTAACTTTTTATTCGTTTCCCTTATAATATTTTCAACATCATGAGCCTAAGTATGGAGAAGAAAATGTAATTATGGGAAATGTGTATACTTCGATAATAATTTCATCAAGAAATGAATATTTCAGCAAACATATATCAACTATAATTCAAAATGTTAGTTGAAACTTATGTTTATTGATGAAATGATTAATGAAATGTACTCATTAAACATAATTATGTTCCCTCTTCCTTACAAATGCTCATGATGACTTGTATTAGATGTAAAAAATGAAACAACAAACAAAGTTAGAACTTGTAACTCGACTCGAAGCGACACCCTGGGAAACAGATACCCAATATTATTATAATTAAATAATTTCTTGGGACATTTAATATATTACTACATTGATAAAAACTATAAATTTGTCAACATGATAGGGCAGATTACTATTCATTGGATATGACAGTGACAGCATAGAGAGCACGAAAAATATAAATACACATATCAATCAAATCTGCAAAATAATGCATTAACTAACGGATGCTAAGTAAATTAAGAGGATACCTTGGGATCATCTCCAAACGTTGCAAACTTTTGATCAGACAAGTATGTTTTAGCTGCTTTGATTATGTCTTTGCACTTCTTTGGGGTTTCTTCTACTTTACCAGCAAGAAAAAGGCAGCAACAAGCAGTTACCTTACAAAATAAACAATTCAAATATGACATAATTACATAGGATCGATTTACATGTTACCAATAATGAAACTTACATAGCGAGGAAAATTTTTGAAAGAATGAAACATGTAAAATCGATGAAAATACACAACTCCTGTTGCCATCGTATTGTAGCCTAAGTCCATTTTCGTACCTGTATCGATAATAAATCTAGCACCTTCTTTTCTATATCTGAGCTCGGTTTCATAGTCAATGTTGTCCAGGGCCGAGGGAGTATTCCGCAGGTCCTTCTTGTCAAAATACCAACAAGGCATCGTGTTTTGAAAATATCCTGCTACACTAACAAGAAACTTACCATCACTGTTTGATAATATAACCTTACTTTAGGTCAACAGTCAGACTAATTTGATCCGACAGTTGTTTTGTTTAGCAATAATTTTTTTTTTGTTAAGTCCAAAAATATATTGAATTAAAAAAAATGTAAAATATTGGTAAAATAAAATAAATATCGTTGTAAATTGTTTATTATTAAATGTCATTTAAATGCTTTAAAAAATAACCTGGCATGGAATAAATATTTCTAAAAAAATTATCTTTACCTTCCTCTAGATAATAACAATAATCAACGAAATATTCAACATCACCATTATTAAGACAGCATTGACGGTCTAGTCCGGGCAGTGGAATCAGGAAGGAGGGGGTAGTCGCCATCTTCACTTCGAGGTGTTAGGATCTCTTCCAAATCTCGTAGGGTTTAGTGTCCTGGCTTTTTAATAAATTCAACAGTTTGTGAAATTGTGCTGGGTGGTGCACCACCCCGATAAAAGTAGTTAATCTAGATTAAGTTATGAGTGTAAAAATGGCTGGGCAAACCATGACAGACCGCTTGCTGGCCGCTCGGCACAGTATAGCCGGCCAAGGTTTAGCGAAATCTGTCTGCAAAGCGACAACGGAAGAATTGATTGGTCCTAAGAAGAAGCATCTTGACTGTAAGTAATTTCAATCAGTTGCAGTTTTGTATCATGTTGATTAGTGCAAGGATAACCTGTTAATGTTTGCCAATTTCACTCTTGTATCTTGACAGTTTTTATTGCTTCTTATCAATTTATATATTTATATTTTCCTTTTGTCATGTTAATTCAACTAGTCGTTTATTAATTAATTATTTTGTGATTCTATAGTAACCACTTCTCTTCTTCATAGTTTTCTTAAATTCTCTTGCCTATTTCATTATTGTGTAAACTTCCTTTTATTATAATCTTGATTAATTTTTCCTTTTTACTGAGTGTTCTTTAAATATTTGACGTACAATAAATTATTTTTTTTTTCATCCAGAAAATCATTGAAGTATTTCGAAACTACTTTGTTATATGTACATTTCTCAGTTGTGTATGATTATTCAGGATATTATCTTAAGAAACATGACAAGTTAGAGACTGAACGGCATGACAGGACTTAACTCCCCTAGGAGGAGTATTATTGACTATGGATTGTGACATTGAATGTTGGACTCGAAGTGACCCTTGAACCTGAGTCTGTTAATTTTAAACAACAGGTGGATCTTTATTGTTTAGTTAAGTGAAATTTGATCTGAAACAGAGAATTGTCATGGTAAGAAAGGCCTCTCGCTGACGTCAGCATCAGAGATCGATGCCCTAGAAACCCTGCGTAGTCTACGTTCATCTGTCAAAATTTATTTTTTTTATAACGTTTAGAGGAGTTATAAAAAAAAAAAAACACCAAACAATATAATGTGTCATTTGTATATGTGAAGGAATCTACTGTCTTAAATTATATCGAAACAGTATGATCCTTTACATGAACATTTTTCAATTTATTAATTTAAATTATCTTTGATATCCACTATCATCGGTATTATCAAATTAAAACAAATTAACGAATATTCTATTTGATATTCTTTCTTTAAAATTCTATAATGAATAAACTTCTAGATTTTTTTATTTCAAAGGAACAGATGTAAACTGATTCAAAAACAGTATCATCATTATCAACATTATCTCTAAATTCTTTTATCGTATAACGTAAAGTCGACTCGGGAGAAATCCACCCCAAGGTCAACGGTTAGTCATCTAAATTCCTGAATACATACAATGCTATTGGACATTTTTTTTGTAATACACAGTTTTCTCTGTTTCGGGTCAAAAAACTTTTTAACTGGTTCGGTAGAATTGCAAAAACTTGTCTCACAAACTTTCCACGTCTTTATTTCGCAATTTAAAACGTGGAGCACATCTCGACGTTTCATGTTCAAATGTGCAAGTGAATAATTTTAGTCCTTTATTGAAAAATAAAATCATAAATAATATTTATCTATAAAAACATTAAGTAAATATAATCTAAAAAATTACAATATTAGGGAATAAATTTGTTGGCGTTTTATTAATCCGTTGCAATTATATTTTACTGTTGTAGATCTGGATTGAGTTTAGATTAAAGATAGGATACAGAAATAAATAATATAAAAAAATTATTGAGAAATATTTCAAACATTCCTTGACCTGTGCTGTGCAATTTGCATTTTATATTTCACTCAAGAATCAGTATGGAATGTGGGTTATAGATTGTCTGGGGGTACAGTCAATATAACACAAAATATGAAAAACTTATTTATTATGAGTGCCGACGTTTCGACCTTTTTCTTATTTTGTTTTTATTTACTGCACTCCCAGACTATCTATGTATATCCCACATCAAATCTTCCAGTCAACTATTTTCTTCTATATCAAGAATCAGTATCGTTTAAATTAATATTCATTCTTGTATTGATTATCTGCTGTTTTTTTTAATATCCGGTAATGATAAATTTGCTTTAGTAACTATTTTAATTTGACCTAAAGTAACCTGATATTAACTTGCTAATTCTAGGTTTACTGTCATTAAATTCCATTATTTTAATTAATTTTTAAAAATATGTACAAAATAACAATACTAATATTTATAAACTTAAATTTAACGAATGAATAAAATTTAAATTTAATAAATTTATGAACTTAATAATAAAGTTCAACCGAAAACGGTGGGTCGGTTCCTGCAGAGATGAGATTACTAGGAGATGCCAAACAGGTTTTTAACCTCTTCCAAGTTGTGACTGGTTTCGTTGGCGGCTAAGCATTTGGTTTTTTTCCGTTATAAATTATGATATTTTTCAACAAATATTTACTTTTTACTTTTGTCCTACATGGAATTACTGTAAATTCAAGAGATTAAAGGAATTGATGTTAATCATAATAAAGCTGAAATACGAACGAAAATTCAATTATGTATCGGGTTAAAATGATATTTTTCTTATTCACTCCACCCTTTCAACTATTTATTTTAATTATTTTCGTTTTAACTTAATTCTCTATTTCATATTTTTAAAGGAATTATTTATTTATTTTTTAATTGTTATCTCTTCGATTAAATAAAATATTTCAAATATCACAGACTGGCCTAGATATTAAGCATGGGACAGATGGCCAGTGTCCTTTGGAACCACACCCCCTTCTCTGCTCTGTTGGACCATTCCTTATCAGGCTTTATCAAGGCAAGAGCGAACACAACACTTTTTATCAGAATTTGAATGTCACTACATTTTATTTTCATATATATATATATATATATATATATATATATATATATATATATATATATATATATATATATATATATATACATATATATATATACATATATATATATACATACATACATACATACATACATACATACATACATATATAATCTAATGTCCAATTTCATAAGAAATTATTGCAAAACGAATGGATCGAACTATTGTCTTAAACAGCATGCCCTGCGAAATAATGGCCTCCATCATTGGAAAATTTTAATATTTTTAATCCTTATAGCGTTTCTATTAAATAATAATAAAATTCGGATCATGAAAAACTGCAAAAATGGACGGTAAATTTTTGGGCTAATTGTTGTTTTTTAATCAATAATTTCTAAGTAATGATTCTTTCCAAATATGTTAAAATAGGGATACATTGTCATCAAATTGCATTTAAGTCATTAAAAAACAAACAATAAAAGTTGGGTATCGTCAAATTCGGCATTCATTTTGCACTTAAAAATTAAAATTCGGTCCCGTAGAATTGTTGAAATCCGCAATTTTCCGACAAATTTCAATTTATACTATAACAAAGTTGAAATAACTACTAGATTTTCAATAAAATAGATAACTTCGATTTTACGTTGCTTTGTGTGGATCATTTCTCTTGTGAAAACTCAAAAGAGCTTGTGAAAATTTGCCGCATTCTGCTTATGCTGTTTTCACCATTTAGAAAAATCACTTTTTCAGTTGGTTGTAGGTCTTTAATCTTTTCAAAGTAAAAAAAAAAAAAGTCTACCAATTCTAAATAATTTAATATATTCTACAAGTCTAGTTAGCAAGGTTTTTGAAATAGTCTGAATGTCTAATGGGATACGAGACCGTAACTATTTGTAAACATTACGAAAAAGTACAGAATATTTCTAGCATTTATAATATCAACGGTTTACGATAAGTTATTGTCCTCCTTCAGACAAAACTCAACCTCTCAACATCACTGCCCTTACGTTAAGGAGGTAGTGGACCACACAATAGAAACCTAGGATGAGGACTTAACTCTAGTTCATCTGACTCTAACTTAACTCTAAGTTCCTCTGACCCACCTACCATCTCACCAGCAAATAATGGCTGAGCAATAGAAGATGATCAATCAAAAAAGTACTGAACCCTTGTCCATGATGGATTGTGGTGGTGCAGGTTTTTTTCAACTAAAATTGGTGGCTGATAAAAAATATAAACTGATTGGTATTTTAAAGTATTCAAGAAGAAACAGATAGAAATGTATTGAACGAAAATTTAACAAAACTTAAGCTATTCTATAAATAAAAAAAATGAGACTGGAAATTATAAGAAAACAAATTTTAATTATATCAAAGAAAACTACTAATTTAACAATGCTAAATGTATCTACATACGTACCTAAGTAGGCTGTTAATGTTGATGGTGTTTACACGAGATAAACATAACAAACATGTATGATTCTTTGGTTTTAATTATGTTAGGATTCCTTTGAAGTAATCTATGCTATACCCGGACAGCTTTCTAATTCCTAAAGCGTGTCTGAAGAAAGCGAATCATCTTCGTGACCACCACCTTAGGAAATTCCTTCCAAGGAAGATCTCGTTGTTACTAACAATTCGGAAATCTAGTATTGAAACAATGTTGTGCACTCACGGGTAAGGATGGTATTGATAAATTCTCAGTCCGCTGAAAATTTGTTATGAAGTGTTGATAGTATCATCGACGACCATACTACCTACCTGGAAGAAGTTCTTGTTGAAGATGGCCAACTCGTTGCGATTTAAATTAATACCTTAAACACTTGGAAATCGTTGACAACGTAATTGGTCCGAAGAGTGTTAACACTGATCAACACAATTAGATGATGCCTTTTCTTCTGTTCTTTGATAGGCCCATTTTGTCTCTGGTTTGGCAACCTCTTGTGAGTATCATGTTCCGAGACTCTTCTTACAAAATGTTGTAATATATATATTATTATTATTATTATAATACCTTGCTTTATCAACTTATTTTCTTTTAATAAACGTTATTGTAAATTTCCCATGATACTTCAATATCCCCTTTCCCGATTCCGATTCATATCAGTTACGCAGGTTGTCACTTCGAATTAAGTGACAAGTTTTAACTTTTCATTCATTTCCTTTTAAGTATTTCCGAAAATATAAATAATTTTACTACTGAATATATATAGATTAAATAACCGACTTTATCACTAATGCACCACGGTACGTCAATAACAAAACTCTGCATACGGACTTAAAAATACAAACACATACGAACGTACTACAAACACTTTCAAGAAAAACTACATGAACACTCAAACCCATTGGTACAAAAAAGAGTCACGACTCTCATGCCTGAGAACACTAGAAGGAGACTAAAAAGGACCTGGATGAGGGATCTATTACAGTAGGAAATTAAAGGGTACTGTTCTTCGTCATGCCTTCCATGTCATTCTGTATTATTTTCCAGTCAGCCAATCTGCTGATTGTCAATTACTTGTATTTGATAGATGTGGATGAAAATATAAAGAGGAAAAAAAATAACCGACTTACACATACTGTTTAGGTTATATCATCATCTATACTTCGAAATGTTTGTCGATAAGTTCATTTCTTGATGAAATTGTACCTAAATATACACATTTCCCATAATTGCGCTGTTTTTTCCTTATTTAAGCTCACGATTATTAGCATCTTTGGAGAATTTTAAATATATATATTATTTAATATTCTCCAAAAATATATATATATATATATATATATACATATATGTATATACACATATATACATATATATTAAGTATACATATAAGGAAACGAATGAAAAGTTAATACTTGTTGCTACTCAACTGGAAGCGGAACTGATACTTCTCCCATTTGATATTACTTAAAGATCTAGGATTTTTAAAAAATTACACATTTTTGTGTGTATGCACAAGAAATACATTGTTTGTTGCTTTCTATCTAACAATTTGGTACACATTGATACCAACACACATTGTTAATGTTATGCATTGAATATGAAATAGTTCTACTAATTCTTTAACTGGTGGCTATTGTTTCCTGTTAAGGCAGTACTATGTGAAACCCTCACCGCAGCCTGTCGACATTTAGCTTCAGATCAAGGCCATATTAGTTTTTGTCAGTCTTAATCAATCGGCGGGCATTTAAAATTTTCCATTATCCGAGATGCTGGGAGTTAATGATTTGGAAAGGAAACGTACCAGAGACAATCATATACTCTTTTGTTTTTATTTCCCAAATGTTTTTTTTTTCTTTCTCTTTTTCACTTGTTAGGTAAACTGTTATTACCGCTGCGAGAAAGATCGCTGATTTGATGTAGACGTGTTTGGTGTAAATTTAGTTTTGTGACTCACTGGCTTCTGTTCAGCATAGAACAGTCCGTTATATCATGTATAGCGTGATATTTATTAGAATTTTCTTTTTTGCATCATTCGTTTATCATATTTATTAGTGTAGTTTATATTAACCGTTAGTATAATAGAAGTAATAGTAGTTATAAGCTAATTTTCTGTAAAAACAAAGAATAACAACAAATAAATTAATTAACAATAAATAAATTTAAAAATATTGTTGTCCCAAAAATTAGTCAAATAAAGTATAGATACCTCTAAAAAACATTGTTGTAATATTAATTTAAACAATTTTCTTCATTTAGGGAATATTTTTCTCCTATAATCAAAAATGATTTTACCCCAATTTAAAGAATGATTTGAGACTTTAAACTGTGAGATAATTAAAATATAAATGTATTAATTCACAAGAATAATTCTTTAAATTTGTATTATAAGGTCGCCGTTTCAGGCTACTTCAACATTTACTAGACAAACTCCCAATTAATTACAAAAGACTCATATACATGACAATCATTAGATCCATCTGGACTTACGGAATAGAGCTTTAGGGCTTCAATAATCCATCGAATTCCTCTCGTATTCAATCCTTAAATTCAAAAATCCTTCGTAAAACCCTCAATGCTCCTTACTTTGTTACGAACAAAATAATCCATAATGACCTTGAAGGCCCGTTTATTGCTGAATTGGCCCGAAACCGATATCAATGTTTTCATGACAAACTTTATTCCCACTCAAACCCACTAGTTTCAAACCTCGCAACCTCTTCAGTTCCTGATAATCCTCCAAGGCGTCTGAATAGAAGATGGTCTCGTGACCTTCTAAGCTCAACTTTTTATTTGAGTACTTCCACTGGGTAGTTTTTCTACTTGGCTTTGTCTCTGGACATGATTTATCTTTCATTATATTTACTTTTACTGTATACAGTTGTAAATTTCATTAAATATATTTTTTTTAAAACTGTATTATCATTATAAGATATTTTATAAAATTATATGAAATTAATGAAGAGATAGAAAATGTGTGTAGGTTACTAGTTCAGGTTATCATTAATCTTAATTAAAATTGTTATTGAAGTTGAATCATTTGCCTTATTATTTTTAAGTTTTAAAAGAATAGATGAATAAAAGTTTCCTATCCCTCCTGTCTCAATGCCTTAAACGATTATCTTTAAGTTGATATTAATGGAAGGTGGTAGCTTAGTGTGTAGAACGCAGAGCTGCTGATCTGATGGTGGCTGTGGCAGATACAATTAATTAATAAACCTTCGATCGATTTTTTGGAATCTAGATGTACTAGCGCTTACCTCGTCTATATAAGTGGGTACCCTTAATTGGGAGAAAAATCTCGTGTCTTGATGAGATCTATCTCGGTCAATTCACTTATCTACACAACTGTTTGCATAGAAACAGTACAATCTTCTGCTGTATTCTGAATCCAATATCATCATGGATTGTACAGTTTTTTGAAAGGTTAAATTTCCTTGCTATAATAAATTGCCAATTGATTGTTATTTTATAAAATACTTCAATTAAGCTAATTGTATTTCTGTCTTCATTCTATTCGCTTTACTGTAATAAAGGTGGTATATCGAAGGTAACATGTATTTAGTAACAACTATGCACAAAATATACATTACATTGTCACATAGTAGCCACAATAATTGTATTGAACGTTCGTCCTACCAACACGTTAATTAAACTTAGTTATTGATATTGTTCAGAAAATGATACCGCCTCAAAATTTATGCCCTTAGTGTAAATCGACTCATAATTAGAAACAATACAAATGCAGATGCATTTAGAGATATGAAACGTTCTAAAAGGTAAAAGGAGCGTTCTTCATAAGGATTGTATTTTTCTTATATCTTTAAATCGCCAGCTTTACAGCTTCAAGGTCGGTAGGTTCTTCAATGTTAGTCCACAATAATGACGTGCATCTTCTAATATATCCCTCTCATTGTCTATTAATTGCTTGTTTGGAATTTATTTAGCATTATATACCTAATGCTAATAATAATTTATGTGTTGGCATATCTGGATATGAACCTGTAATATTTATAATAATCACATTATATATTATATATTATTTTAGCTTATATATCCTTAACATCTGCCGTATTATCAGTATCGTTTTTATAATTTTTTGGTATGATTAGCTTGCCTGTAGTTGGGAAGAGCTCTTGTTTCATTTCGTCTGCTTACAAAAATGGAAAATATTAGGAGAAATTATTTTATCGGTAAATATTTTTTTATCTAATAAACTCATTAAACTAATTTTTGCCGCCTGTTGCCATAATGAATAATTTGTCTCTAATTTTTTTTTAAACAATTTTTACTCTCATATCCGTGCGTACATCTGTATATCAACTTGATCTACACGAATTCATAAATAAAATAAAATTTAAATACTGTGAAAATCATATTATCTGCCTAATATCAATGAGAGAAAAGTAAATACCATGAAACATGTGGTTTGTTGTTCGTGATACTATCTAAAAGAAATCTAGTATTTCGTCTTATTTTTATATGGAAGTTTAATTTAAAAAAAATGTGTGAATTTTTGAGAGATTTATTTCTTATTTTTCAACGTAAAATAAAAATTCAAGTGTGTTTGATTGTGATGTGTTTAAATCGCTATTAAGTGGGGCCACTTGAAATTTGTTTATTCTTCAATCAGTTATTTGACTAGAGGTTCTACTATTCATATTTGATTTATGAGCATATTTATCATGGCTATTGGTATATAGTTTTGTATCTTATATCTCACTGTGCATTTTATGTTTGTTTTTGTGTACTTTTTATTTTTTACGAATTCGATAATTAATCAAATGAGAAAATTTTAATTATTTTATCATTAAAATTGGACTTCCTAATGTCCCTAATATTTCAATGTATAAAAACTTGTAATTACCAAACATTTAAATATTGTAAAAGTTTTAAGTTTGTTAGTTACTATGCTTTAATACCATGTGCCTCATTTGTGTCCATGGTCGATTGGGGTCCCAACTTATTCTAATATAAAAAATTCTCTGAATTACAGAATATTCTAGTTACGTTTTCTAAATCATTAGTTTAAAAGTAAAGTTTAAATTATAATTTAAATTAGTTTAATATTACTGAAAGCCCTATAAAAAAAATTATACCTATTTCGTACCTTGCTCACAGGTTCATGTCAGAATAGATGTAATTTACTAGATAAGTGGGCTCTGCGTGTCGAGTAATTATTGCCGGCTTGACGTTGACTCGCATACCTCAAGTGTATGCGAAAAATTCTATCCCACTCGCGCTACTAATCAAGCAAGTATTCTGGAAATTAGATATAGGTTTTTAACTTATTTCTGCTTCAATTTAGCCTGGTCCTTTGTTTTCTTCTTTCGCTTTGACTTTTTTCTGGAAAAATAGTTTTTTTTTCTAATTCTTCTATTATATATTTGTAGATAGTAAAAAGTATGATAACTTAATACGATTTTTATTAATAATATGTATCTGTACTACTACTACCACGTAAGAAGGGTATTGGGTTCAGTACATAATAGATACTGTACTGTTTCTAACCCGACGGTTTTCCCCTTATTGATGGTACCCACTTAATAGAGGCTGGGTGATCCCCAGGAAGGTCTGCAGATCCCTGGGGATCTGTCTATGGCTGTTAACAGATTTAATAATTTATCTGTCAAAGCCTGCTTCGAACTCGGGATTTTCAGTACTCAGCTACAGCTATTCTAAAGTTTATCCATCAAATTACTGCCGGTTTATTCTTTTAATGATTCAGTACATTCACGGTGAAAGATATTAAGGGTTGGAACTTTTATTTTGTATTAATTCTTTATACTTAGTTCGCTGTTTTAATAAATATAGTTGTTAAATTGGTTTTGTTATAATTTTTGTCACCTAAGTCTTTATAATGCTAAGTGAAGTTCATTTAGGTCCAATAAAAGTACCAAAAATTCCTACACTCTTTATTTTCCAACAGAAAAATATCTATTTCAAAAATCACAAGTAATTAAACATACATTTCAATTATTCATTGTATTAAACTGATTAATGTATTATAGTAGTGTGAGTAGGATATTTCGGTCATCATATTTAAACATATCAATAACATTTTCCAAATAAAAAATTAATAAATATTCTACTTATTTTTCTTATACTAAATTATATAAGTATTTTTTTTTCTGACTTAAAAATAAATAAAATAAAATGAAAATAATTTCACTCAATAATGGTATATAAGACGGCACTTCGTCCAGTTGTCATGTATGGTTGAGAAGCGTGGAATCCTTCCAATCTGTAAAAGAAATTATTGAACATTTAGGAGAGAAAAATCCTTAGAAGAGTATATGGCCCAATCAAAGAAGGAAATCAATCCATATCAAAAAGAATCAAGAACATAAAGACCTTATATGCAGAACACTAGTGTGTTGTACCAGAAATCAAGATTAAGATGGTTAGGTCAAGTAAATAGGATAGATAAGAAAAGGTCCCCCATGCTGATCATGGAGAAAGAGGAATCAGGCATGGACTGCGATGGCTGGACGATGTGGAGCAGACCTTAGGCTCCTTGGGGTAAGATCAGGGAGAAGAGTCCCGGAAGATCTTTCAATGTGGAGGAAAATTATCGAGGAGCCAATGCCTTCCATGGACCATAGCGCCGTATGAACAAGAAGAATATGTTCACTTGCAAGGTGTCTAAAACGTTCACTGAAACTTAATACCACTTATTTAGTGAATTGAATTTCAAGATAATGTAGCTCATTTCCAATCATTAACACGAAACCTTTATATTTCTAATTAATATTTAATTAACTGCTGTCCTACTTGATAACTTGACTTTAGCTATATCACAAAAAAAAGCTCAACCATGATTATATAGGCCGTGAATCCGGTTCAGTCATTGCTTTTCACAGTCTCAAAGAAAAGCTACGTGTCATTGATTCCGTTGGGTGTAATAGAATTTGTGCGAGGCGGGTGGCTCGTGTTCCGGCGATACACTACCACGATTGCGCCTGTTTATAAGGATCATCCGTTCTGGTTGGTGCCTTGATATATATTGCTGAACTTTACTGAAAATGTACAATTTGTCTTGGTTTAGCGTAGCAGGGATATATATGTTTGTATGTATTACATATATTACCTACAAACATATGTATATTTGTATGTAACATATTTGTTTATGTATGTATTAACTAATCTGCATTTAACCAGAAATTGTAGGTTGAAACCACCTAGTTGCTAAATGTTAATCACCGGTTTTATATTAATCTCATGTAGTAAAACAAACCTTTTGATTTTTATCATTTACAAAAAACATATTTAGATCAGTTATGTATGTTTTATAACTACCCACATTTATTACTCCTAATGTTTGACTAACCACAGTATTTTTTTAACTTATTTATGTATTTTGGTATATTCTATTTATATATAGTTTTTTATTTGTTCTCCTCAATTGGGATTAACATTGCTCTTCTGGAATTCATAACGGTTAACATATATTCATTAAAATTTACTTGGAATGTAGCGTTGTTTCCCGTTTTATCGTTATGGGAGAGCCTCAGATTTAATTTAATTAATATTTTAAATATTTCAAATTACTTCAGGAAGTAATGGTTTCATGTAACGGATTTTCCTCTCATTTTATGTTTTATTTTTAATTTTATTTGTTATATGTGAATTTTTGCGTCTAACGGGTATTGATATTGACTTGTTCAAACGATTTAAACCGATTCATTCAATTTGTTTTCCCACTTATAGATATTAACTGATAGTTGTTTCTGGTTATATTCCTATTAATATTTACCGTCGTCACTATAAATAAAATAAATCCGTCGGAAATAGATTGACTGCCACTCTGTAATTGGTAAGAGTTGCTGTTTATTGTCTGCTTAATAATTTGATTGGATTGTTGTAATTACACTTGAATCAGCGACATCTGCTCTGCTGCAGAGTTAGTAGGGCATTGACTGTACCCTAGGTCAGGTCAAAAGTCCACCAGCTTATTTCTCAATGATTGTGAAAGCATCGCGACACGGATGAAATCGGGCCTCTTTCTCTAACTGTTTAGAAATAGTATTAGTCTTGTAAGTTGTAATAAAGTAATTTTGCAAAATTTATAGTGTTAAGGAATATTTTGATAAAAAAATTTAGTTTATTTCAAATGCGGAAGAATGATAACGGTCCCGTTATATCTCATTCCTGTTCTTAATCCTATTGTTATCGGATGGGTACATGACCTAAGGAATTATATTTGTAATATCAGTTTATAACTCAGGAAATTAAGATATTGAAACCCTATAGTCAGCGTTATCAACTTCCTTAGCCCTCTCCCCTCCTCTTTTATATACATGCATACCAGCTATAGGAGATTAGGGAATGGAGATAAAGAGAAAAAATAGAGTATGGATAGTTATATAGTTGCATTTTTTACAGAAAGATGTATTGAGGAAAGCAGAATCGTACCATTCTCGAGGTTTTGGGTTGAAATGGAGTTGTAATATAAGTAATAACTCCGTTTCAAACCAATACCTGAGTTAGTCCCTTATTCACTACGGATACAGCAAGATCCCGCTCCCTTATGTGCAAGAAATACATTTTGGAGAAAATTCAACATAACCACTTATTTATTCAACGGAGTCGTAGATTTAAGAGAGGGAGTATAAGTCTTCTCCTTGTTAATTACGTGAAATTTCATAACGTTAATTGGAAATAAATATGTCAGGACAGCTCTGTTCAGCCCTGAACTGTTAGGAAGTGATTTTCTAAACAACTTTCCTGAGCCCTATTATTGAACATGATGATGGCCTAAAATAGCCGGGGATGATTTGATAAACAAAGGCGGTAATAGAAGTATATTACCTGAAACCCTAACGGAACGAATGCCTGGGGTGACCAACCTCAAGTTTGCGCGGCATTTTATCCGGCAGCCCGCGGTCTACCGCACCCATCTGTTAGGGCATTGTACTTACTGTGGCCAGCACTACGCTTCAGCTTCTAGTGAGTAAGGTCCATTTAGTCAAATGGGTTATGTATTTCTATGTTTTTATTTTAGTATATATTTTCCGGTTGGAACTATATACCATGCAGATCTTTGGCCGCGTGATGCGATCATCTTGGGGGCGTATTTAGGTTTCAGGAGTTCAGACAGATAGTCTTGGGGAGGACTCTCTACATCACACTCCTGCGACTGGTCCATGGATTTCACACCAACCACCAGTCGTCTTGGGCTGATTCATCAACGTCGTTCCCACCGATCGGGTTCAACGACAAAGACGAATCAGTATAGATCCGTGGTATATGGCTGAAGCGTCCAGCATTAAATTATTTCTGCGAATTTGGCCTATGTTTTTGAGTTCGCAATCTAAATATTAATAAAATCTACTGACATGTCTCCATTATGAAAGTTTTCTGTTGTGGTAGAACTGTGCTAACATTCATTGAGTTAGTGCGGCAGCTCAGCAATGGCTTATATTGTCAGTAACCATTAATTGTGAGATGCGTCAGGAAAATGGTAGATTTGAAGATCTGACAACACTAGAAATTTCTAGACCAAAATTTAGTCTGTCACATAATTATTTATATACCTTAACAAATATTATCGTAGCAAATATCTATCCTTCTCCCTAATACTTTTGATATATTAAAGTAGTCCGGTTATATTTTTTTAATGCTTATTTAACATAGCTTTTAGGCGAATCCAGGACGTTTATAATGGCTATGCCAAAGTAACACTTTATTAAATAAATCTTTAGCTTACCTGGAAAATATTACTTTAATTAAACAATTAACTGATAATAAAGAATTTCTGTGAGTAGTATTCATTAACCTATGATAATTATACCTACTAAGAAGTTGTTTTATGATTCTACGTAAATTTTTATTAACTCCCATATCAGTTATCAATTGATATCTATACATATAATCAATTTCAAGCTCAGAAATGATAACACGATAAGGTTAGTTGGATAGGCACTGTGCCTATCTATGATTTAGTTTTTATTTATATCGGCAACAAAACATTATGCTTTAATATAGATATTCTTAGAGATGTTTTCGATTATTTTTCATTTCACATAAGGTATAACGGGTTTGAAAATTTAATAAGAATTTGGAAATGAAAAAGAAACAGTCTGAGACCCGCACCTGTGTTTGCATTGGAAAACAATCTTTTATCCAATCGTTAAATCAATATTTGGGGAGCAAGACAAAATACCGTTCGGAATACGAACTTCTGACGTATGTAAAATCATGCTGTTTTTTGCATCCTTTGATGTATTCCATCTTTAATCACTAAAATAGATTTTTTCGTCAATCAAAGTGAGATAGATTGTTGCTTGGATATTGTGTTAATAAAAAGCTATATCCATTCCATCTTGTTTCGTTCCAATCTTTACAGATATTTTTTTTTATTATGTTACGCTTAACATTTAAATATAATAAAGGAAAGTTTTATGTTTTTGTTTTATTTTTTTTCCTTGAGGTTTACTATCAATGAAAACAGAGTTTAAAAATATTAAAAATGCAAAAAAGTTTTAAGTAATGAAACAAGATATGATCTGGTCTGGAGCAAATGGTTGAGAGAAGGGTAGGGGAAAAATCTAATATTTCTTAACAGGTTTGAAATGATTTCAGAACCATAAATTTTTTTGTAATTATTCACATTATTTGGTCCGTGCAGTTTCAATTTTCTTGCACATTAATTCTCAAGTATAAAATTACCCACCGTTTTGAGCTTTCACATTATTGGATAAAGGCGGGCGCTCTTTCCCCGACCACACCCGAGATATTGAAAGTCTTTAATAATGTATTGAGAGTACTGAAACCAAATTTAGCATACAAAAATTTATTAATAACTGTTTTTCTCCCTGAAAACTATCTACTCGGTATTATTTTTTAAAATAAAATTTAACATTAAATTGCATTGAATGTAGCAAACTCGGTTTCAGTTGTGATGACATTCGTTAGAAAAGACTATAAGACTATTGCACAACAATTAAAGATCTCAAGTTTTGTGTTCTCATCAATAAAATATGATAAATTTCAACAAAACAAAATAATCAAGTGGCAGTATGAAAAAAGTTAGTTTTATACTCTAGGAAGAAACTTAGAAAGACTAAAATTATGGTTATTAATATCATTACTAGATATTATTAAGAAAAACAATTTTCCCTTTAACATTAAAAACAAACTATACCACAAAGAATAAATACTTAGATAACCTCATGAGTAGTTAAAACTGTGATTAACTTTTTACAAACTTGCGTTGCTACTAGCCTCGGTGTTTCTATTTAGCTCATTTTACGATACTTGGAAATAACAAATATATATTTAAGAAATATATAATAGAAATAGAAAAATAATTTTATTCTGGGACCAGGTCCCTTTAGAATAACAGAGATGAACATAATTAAGAAAATATTTATCTGGCCAAAGGCCTACATCTGAGTAAAAACTTATTTACAAAATATCCTGAAAGTAAATAACTAAACAGGTATGTTTTGGTAGATAATCAGAAAAAGTGATGCAAAATTAAAATAAAAAAACAGACAAATTTACAATAAAAAGAACTAGGCTTGTGGAAAAAAACAAAACAGTAAATACATGATAGCATCGGGTAACAGAAATAAAAAATAAAAAAAATGATTTCATTATGAGTGAGGAATATTTACAGTAGTTCATCAATCAATAAAGTTGAAAATATCTATCAATTATTTATTGGTTATAAAGCACCTGATTGGGAATTTAGAAGATGTTGGAAAAGTTTAGATTTAAATGAGGTTAAGGAAGACGCATGACGGACATCGGGTGGGAGTGAGTTCCAAAGAGAGACAGAACGGGCGAGAAAGGAACGCTCAAAAGTTTTGGTTCTATGGGAACGGATATAAAGATCGGAAGGGCGAGATCTTGTGCCTTGGGATTGGATAGAGGATTTGAATTGTAGGAGATTATAGATGTAAGATGGATGTTGTGAGTTGATAGTTTGATATAAGTAAGAACCAAGGAAATAGAGTCTACGGATAGAAGGAAAAAGCCATTTAAAGAGCTAGGCTTCAAATAAAACTCTTTATTTAGTATTAATAACAATATCAATTTATTTCACACAAAGCGTCTCTTTTCCAAGTTTTTTAGAATCAGATATATGTAAGGTTATCAACAACTGGGTGCAGGTTACGCATGGATTTGCCACTGTAATACAAATAAATAAAAACTATGCTATAGTGAACTAAAAAATGAATATTAATCAATGTTGGTCAAGAAATAATTATTTAATGCAATAAAATAAATTAAATGGTTGAGGCAGTGGCAAATCCATTTCACACGAAAACCTCATTGATCACATGGCTGTTTATAACCTTCACTATGGTGTTTTACTCCCGTTACATCACTCCCCCCAATGGCATCGGCACAGAACCTAACCTTGGGTTTCACTACACGACCGGAGTGGGTCTGGTAAACCGGCTTCGGTTGCTTCTGTTCTGCGTCGAGGTCATTCGAAGGGTTGTCTGCCGCAGGTGAAGGAGTGGGTTGATCCCTGTTGGCGCTGGTCGCAGTTGCAGGCGATGTAGAAGGTCGCTCCCTGTTTTCGCCATTCACCGCCGGTTCCGTCAGGAGATGCGCTGGCTTCAAACGGTCCATTGTAATGGTCTTCGGTCCTGAAGGCAACTCCACCTTATAGGTTTTCTCCTGTCGGGATATTACCTTGTAGGGTCCTGTATACGGTGGTGTAAGCGGCTTGCTCACCGTATCATCCCTCAGGAACACGTGGGTGCAATCTTTTAGGTCTCGGTGAACGAAGGACTTGGCCGAGCTGCTGCGGTGATTAATATTAATGTAACGGGAGTAAAACACCATAGTGAAGGTTATAAACAGCCATGTGATCAATGAGGTTTTCGTGTGAAATGGATTTGCCACTGCCTCAACCATTTAATTTATTTTATTGCATTAAATAATTATTTCTTGACCAACATTGATTAATATTATCGAGGTACCACCACGCGAAATCTAAATCTCTTAGCACCCGATCCAGAAATCGCTGAAAGGTTTGTGATGCGTTCCTCAACCCAAAACACATGCGGAGGAACTCGAACGAACCGAAGGGTGTGATCACAGCCGTCTTCGGGATGTCTTCCTCTGCTACCGGGATTTGGTAATATGCACGGTTGAGGTCCAGCGTTGTGAAGATATTTTTTCCATGCATATTAACATTAAAGTCAGCCAAGTTAGGCACCGGATATCTATCGGGGACCGTCTTTGCATTTAGTTGCCTGTAGTCTCCACAGGGCCTTATGCCGCCATCCTTCTTCTCCACGATGTGCAGTGGGCTGGCCCAGGGGCTGTTAGACGGCCTGCAGATACCTTCTTCCATCATCTGCAAAAACTCATTCTTGGCTGCCTTGTACCTTCCTGGTGGCAGGCGGCGTGCTTTCGCTGTGACTGGGGCTCCACTTGTCTCTATGTGGTGAACTACGTCATGTTTTGGCTGCTTAACAAAAGACGTTGGTTGTGTTACACCGGGGTACTTGCGCAACAAAGTAGTGTACCACCCCCCGGCAGGTACCGAACAAACTGTGGGCACTGGCACCTTCGCTAACCTTCCACGCGTAGTGAGCCCTGTCCGCTGGTCTACTAGCTGACATCCGGCCAGATCTACCATCACATTAGAATGATAAAGTAGATCTGCGCCGATGATGGGGTGACTCACTTCAGCCACTACAAACCTCCACGACATCTTCCTACGGAGCCCTAGGTCGAGGTTCAAGACAATGGTCCCGTATGACGGAATGGGCGTTCCGTTTGCCGCATAAAGCCTGTACTCCTGGGAAGGCTTCGCTCTGCAAGTCTTCACCGGGAAGACAGATAAGGTGGCTCCAGTATCCACCAGATATCTGACCCCGGACTTCTTGTCGGCAATGAAAAGTCGGCGGTTGGAGATCTCAGCGACTGAATCCGCCTCATTCGTCGCTGCGACTAGTTTAACGCCGACTTCCAGTCGCAGGGTTGACGGCACTTGGTTGCTTTTTCCTTAAACCGTGCGTGGTAGAAGCAAAGTCGCCGACCGCTTTTACTTCTGTGCCCACGATCCTGGCTGGGCGTCCTATTTCTTGGCCGACTTGACCTGGCCCCCATCTGCGCCTTAAGCGCCGCTATCTCCGCGGTCAGTCGATTGATTACCTCTCCAATGTCGCTTGGTCCGAGAGCAGAAGGCCCTGGTCTAGGTTGCGGGGCAACTGCGTGATTAGCCATGATAGGGTTACAAGCGGGCTGAATCTCGGTGATCTTGTCCGCTATTCGAGCAAGCTTCGTCACATCCGTATGCTCCGTTGCGGCTAAAGCAGCTTGCATGCCCTCAGGTAGTCCGCGAAGCCATAAAGTGCCGAGCATCACTTCTGAGACCTGTTCTCCGGCTAGCTGTTGCATCTCCCGGAGAAACATGGATGGTTTCTGATCGCCTAACCGCTTTTCTTCGAGTAACTTTTTGATCCTCGCGTTATCGGATTGGCCGAAATCTGCCAGTAGGCGCTCTTTAAGCCTTTGGTAGGGGTCTTCTGGCGGATTACGAGCCAGATCAGCAACTTGTAGGACCGTGGCGACGTCTAGTTGGGCGATCACCATGTCAAATTTCGTCGTCGATTTAGTTATTTTGCAGGTCCTGAACACCGCTTCGACCTGGATGAACCATAGGTCCGGTGCTTCTTTAAAAAAACTAGGTAGCCGGGTTAAAACATTTTGCATAGACGCCGACTCTACCTCCGCCTTTTCTTCTATCGTCTCCACATCAAATGACAATAGATCGTCTATATTTCCTCTGCTGTTCATTCTTTTAACCTTATTATTTCAAACGGAGATTAAGAGAAACACAAAGCAAGGAGAAAAAAAATACGTATTTCTACTCACCAAATTACGTCAATCACGTTTATTACGTCGATCACGTCGGGGTCACCACTTTAAAGAGCTAGGCTTCAAATAAAACTCTTTATTTAGTATTAATAACAATATCAATTTATTTCACACAAAGCGTCTCTTTTCCAAGTTTTTTAGAATCAGATATATGAAAGGTTATCAACAACTGGGTGCAGGTTACGCATGGATTTGCCACTGTAATACAAATAAATAAAAACTATGCTATAGTGAACTAAAAAATGAATATTAATCAATGTTGGTCAAGAAATAATTATTTAATGCAATAAAATAAATTAAATGGTTGAGGCAGTGGCAAATCCATTTCACACGAAAACCTCATTGATCACATGGCTGTTTATAACCTTCACTATGGTGTTTTACTCCCGTTACATCCACTTTAACTCAACGTAACGGCGGGACACATGAGACCTTCTCGGGGCATCGAAGACAAATCGAAGCGAACAGTTCATAATCCGCCTCAACCTCACCTCGAGCCTGTTCGAGAGTCCACTATATGCCACACAACCATAGTCAAAGTGTGGAAAGATAAAAGATGTGATGAGGAGCTTACGGATTGGTAGAGTTAGAAGATGTTTGGAACGGTGGAATAACTTTAGAGAGCTTATTGCTCGACGAGAAATTTGGGCAACGTGGGGTTTCCATGAGAGGGATTGGTCGAAAATGACTCCGAGGTTTCTAACAGAGGAGCAGAAGGCAATAGGGTGATCATTTAAAGTTAATCGGGGAAGTGATTTGATAGATTTAAGAAGGATGTTGGAACCAATTAGGATGGCCTGAGTTTTCGCAGCATTCAACGACAGTTTATTTAAGTTTGCCCAGGCACTTATCCTATCTAGTTCCCCTTGAATTTTGGCAAATGCTGCTATTATCTCAGACGGAGGAAAGGACAAATAGATCTGGGAATCGTCGGCGTACAAATGGTGGAAGGATTGATTTGGGAAGGTCATTGGTAACAGTTGAAAAGGAGTGGGGAAATACTAGAACCCTGTGCCACTCCTGTGTTCAGCGGTAGGAAAGAGGATAGATAGGGGTTGATTAGGGATGGAGACTGCTTGAGTCCTATCCGAGACGAAAGCTTGGACCCAGAGTATGGAACTGTTGGAAAATGAAAGAGATTTTAGTTTAGAGAAGAGGATGGAATGGTTCAGTGAATCGAACGCTTTTGAAAAGTCAAGTAGAGTTAGTACTGTCAGCTTTTTTCGTCCTTGGCAGTATGTATGTCAGTGGTGATTTTAACGAAGGCAGATTGTGTGGAAAGGCCAGGACGGAAGCCTGATTGAAGTGGATTAAGGAGTTGAGGCTGTTCCAGAAAATTTGACATTTGGGATTGAACTATTCTTTCGAGGGGTTTGGAAAGGTTAGAGAGTATAGGAATAGGCCGGAAATCATTTGGGTTTGATGGATTGGGTGATTTGTTAATAGGATGGACTATTACTTTTTTCCAGGAGGAAGGGAAAACTGCATTTTGTAGGGAAAAATTGTAAATATACAGAAGGGCAGGTAGAATTTCGGGGATGCATGCTTTTAACAATTTGACGGGATTGCCGTCAAAACCGATGGAATGGTGGGATTTCAATAGGGAGGAAAGAAGGTCGGTGGGTGAAATGTCGGAGAAATAAAAGTTGTTGTGGTTGAATGATGGTGCTAATGGGAAAGTAGGAGAAGTAGATCGTGAGTTAGAAGAGAAAGACAAAAAGTGGGTGTTCAATTCATCAGGTGAGACCGGAAAGACTACTGGTGAAGGGGATTTATAAAGTGAGAGTTTCCGAAGGATTAGCCATTTGGATTTAGGATCGGGCGCGGAGGAAAGGGCTTCATGGAAGTACTTGGATTTCGCCTGCCTTATTGTGGATTGCGTTAAGTTGCGAAGAGTCCTAAACGCTTGAAAATTGTCGGTCCGTTTTGTCCGTCTGTACCGTCTGCGAGCTGCGTCGCGCTTCCTCTGCAGTTCTTTTATATTTTGATCCATCCAAGGAGCTGGTAATCGACGGAGGGTTGAAGTTTTGAGAGGAGCATGGGTGTCAAGGATACTAATAAGATAGGAAGTGAGTGTGTCAACCATTGAATCAATGGTGGGACAGGAATAGATATCATCCCAATTCAGAGATTCAAGGGAAGGCAAGATGCTTTCACGACTGATAACATCAAGGTTGCGGAAGGTAAAGGTTTTAGATAGTTTGTACGGAGTTTGGATATTATATGTGATTTGGATTAGGTCATGGGAAGAAAGAAACGGGACGGGCAATTGAGAAGAAGAGAATAGCTTCTGAGGAGAATCGATGACATACAGATCTAACCATGTATCTGATCGGTGGGTATGATGGGTAGGAGAAAACGAGGCAATGGAGAGATTTAGGGAGTGGAAGAGATTTTCCAGGTATAGGGTGTCATTTGTTTTAACAAGGAGATTGGTGTTGAAATCGCCTGAAATAATGATATGGCTATAGAAGGGGATATAGTTGTAAAGGATAGATTCAAGGGAAGAGTCAAAAGGCACTAAAGGAGGCCGGTATACAACTACGTAAAGGAGCGGTTGTCCATTACAGGAAATTTCGGAGAGAAGGAATTCAATAGAAGGGATTTCGGATGGAAGAGAGGATTCGGGCTTTTAGGGTTTGATGGACATAAAGACCTACTCCTCCACCAGTCCGGTTATCTCGGTCATGGCGGAGAAACGTATAGTCAGGTAGGGTGATGGAGTAGGAAGGAATATGTGGTTTAAGCCAAGTTTCAGATACTGCGATAATATGATAAAAATTTTGGGTGAAATGTTCTTGAAATTCGTCAAAATGGGCAGGCATGGATTGGGAATTAACTTGACAGGAGATCAAGAGATTAGACATATGGATTTGGTAATCGATGAATTATCAGAATGAGATGGAAAGATGCTGAAGTAAAGAGTATTTTAATGGATGAACTGATGTAAAAATTAAAAATTACAGTTTGGGTATTTAGAATTACAATAAGTCCAAGGTTCGCCGATTGCGTTTTAAAATTTGTAATTAAAATTAAGTATTAAAAGGAAAAAATATAGCATAACCTAAAAAAAAATAAATATTAGTAGATAAAGAAACAAAAAAAGTAAATTTGTTATTGAGAACCAGTGAAAGATCCAACGGGAAGCCAATAAACAGCGGACGGGTGCCGCAGGGTCAGCAGTACACATCTAAGTCGGATGGATGGTCGATATAAATGACAGGATGACCGTCATCCTTCCGGCACCGCACTCTACCACCGGCGAACCAGACGTACTTCATCTTCCCAGCCGCTCTCTTCTGTCGGGCCAACCAGTACAGACGTCTGTTGGCAGGAGACATTTCTTCCCCCAGGTAAGTCCGGTGGAAATCGTTCTCCCCCTAGCCAATGTTCCGGGTTGACAAGTCCCTTTTTACCTTCCGGCGCTGAACTCGGTCGTCATGCAAAGACTGCCGGACAAACCTGGCGATAACTGGCGGTGGTCGTGGGTCGTTCTTCCGCGGCCTGCGACGCTCAACGAAGTCAAGGTCATCAACCGCCACCTTCAGCCCGAGACTCGCTTCGACACTAACCACCAGTGCTGCGGGGGTTTCGCCTGATCGGACTGGAATGCCACGGATCTCTACGGACCTGCACAAAAGGCCTAGTTCCGCCTTATTATGGCGGACGTCCAGGTCACCCACCTTAGTTTTGAGGGCCTTGTTTTCTGATGTCAGGTCCTCGATGAATTTAGCCTGCCCTTCGAGGTGGTTCTCAATTTTAGGAAGCCGGTCATTGAGCTCGAAACTGAGCTCACCATATTTGTCTAATGACGCTTTTAGTGATGTGATCTCTGTATTCATTTTGTTTACCGCCGCTGGAATATCACTTGCGGAAGGCTCCGATACTTCCTTCACAGGACTTCTGGTGAGGCTGGGTTTTTTTTCCTGCAGGCCAGATTTTTTAAATTGGTCACAATTATTGCAAACCCAATTTTTTTTATTTTTCGCGGCCTCTAATTCCTTATCGTCGATATCGACCGTGAAAAATCATGCGACATTTAATACGTGATAAATTATTTTTGTCATCTCTAGTCACATTTGATTTGCAGATTGAACATTGGGCTATTTTAATTTATTTATTTGATAAAATGAAAAAATATAATAATGACTCACGCTTGTATGTTTCTATAATTTTTAGGTCCTAGTGTACTATAATCCTCTGTAGCTCTAGGATTAGCTCTATATCTTCACTCGCGACTCACTTGTAAACAATTAGTTCCACTGATAGTTAAACACTTTAACACTTCTAAACAATGATAATATGACCGCTTAATTGAACAGAAAAAAGATGGAGAGAAAATGAAAGAGCAAATGAAGTAAGGAGAGAGGTGTTGACTGCGTGCCGTCTCTGGCCAGACACATACTATAATTATATAAAATACTTGTCATTAGTATTTTATATAATTATATTTCTTAGCTGCCGTTACTTTTCTTAGGACATCAATTTATTCAGTTAATCAGTACATTTAGTAGAAAGTTTTTAACCCCGTTGTGACTTGTTTACCTATCTGAATATATAGATGTTTGAAAACCTTGTTAAACGATTATTACTTTCAATTATAGCTAGCAACTCACCCCAGCTTTGCTCGGGTAATAAGGCATATATTATGCCTACATAATTTGTCTGTGTAATGTATTTTTTTTTATTATGTACCAGTTACTAAGGACCCCGCGAATATCATTGGTTAGGCTTCTTTGGGAGTCTTGATTTTCTTTCTTCCCATCTCAGCTAATGTACTTTATTATATAGAAATTATAGAAATAAAAATTTTTTTTTTTCTCTCTTAGCCCCTTTGTCTTTTATTAATATTTGAAAAAATAGCATCTTAATTACGATACGTAGTATCTTTTTTGCTGCACCAGGTGCATTTTAAGAGAGGGTTGTTCAGGACATTGAATTTTCTGAACATTACTTGGATGGAAGGAGTGGGGGATCTAGTGATGGGGCTCACTAGTTCTGTCTGATTGGAGTTTGTTAGTAGTTTACTCAGTCCATGTTGAGTGTCTGTACGTGCGTTTGCCAACGCTGAGGTCGTTCTGTCGGTGTAATTGTGTTGAATAGTGGGTTCGTGCAGTGTTGGAGGCTATCAAAGAATTTGATATGCCTCCGTGTGATAGAAATAAAAACAAAACCAAATATTTCTTTATATACGAGTTTATTATCTTGCACGTTAGATAATTGCACGGGATTAGGCAGCGTCTTTGGTGAAACCGATCGATATTCGAACACATTTATATAAAACATCGACAAATTATATACCTAAACCTTCCTGGTGAATCACTCTACGGTGAAAACCGCATGAAAATCCGTGCAGTAGTTATTGAGTTTACCGCGAATAGACGCGGCCGAGGACTTTGTTTTATAATATGTATAGATTATTTAATGATAAAAATACAGTCGTTATTATTTATACTTATACATTACGCTCATTATTATTTCTCAGCAGTAACAACATAATCAACGGTATGTTTGAATATACTTGATTTTAAATTAAAAGAAAAAAAACGTTCTCTGTGGGATAGTTTTTAGGGAATTATGGAGTGGATGTTATATTCACTAGTTGAGTAGGAATTCTTTTGGTTCTTGTTTCTTAAACTAAAAAGGAAGGCTCCTGTGAAGGGTTTATGAAATACTAGCTTATGCCCGCGGCTTCGCTCGCGTGAAATTTGGTTTGCCACATTAAGTTTCGTGAAAGATCATTTAAAATAAATAATTTTAATTTATAATTTATTTTTTTAAAATATAAGTTACTCGTACATCCAAAATTTCAGATGTCCAACTTCAAAACTGACGGATTCTATTCAACCTTTGAATCCCTATTATATTAAAGAGGGGTGGAATTATCCAAATTTCTTTCTTAAACTATACAAAGAACGTATCTACAAATTTCAAGCTGCTAAATTCCTGATTTGCCTTTAATTATGTACTATAACGGGGGGAGGGCGCATGATTCCGTGCCCCCATATAAATCTGCCCTTGCTATGATGTATAACCTATTTTACTCAATAATTTTCATCCAAATCCGTTCAGCAGTTTTTGCGTGAAAGAGAGACAAACATACAAACTGTCACATTTATAATATTAGTAAGATTAGTAGGATATCAAAACAAATAGTTTCACTCTTGTTCTTTCTGTTATTTTAACAACTATGATCATGTGATTTGCCTTTAATTATGTACTATAATGGATTCTCCACAGCAATTAAAAAAACTGTCAGGGGGGGGGATGTGCCCACGTGCGCCCACACCTAAACCCGCGCTTGCTATAGCCTATGTGTTATGCTGATGTATAACCTATATTACAGTGAAGTTTCATCCAAATCCGTTCAGTAGTTTTTGCGTGAAAGAGAGACAAACATACAAACTTTCACATTTATAATATTAGTAGGATTTTCCTCAAATTCTCGCCTTATCACCGCCTCCTCTCTCCTGCTAATATCGGGAGTTGTTTTTTTTCACTCCCTTTTGCACAATTAGAGTAGACGATAATATAATTACAATGTTATAGCTTTACGTTTTACGACTACAATTTCTTCTCGTTACCTACACTATTATAATTACTGAAAACTATTAAAGATTATATGCACCACCGGCTCAGTATTTATACTAATGGCCTGTTTTCTGTAAAACGGTCATTATAGGAGCTATTTTTAAAGGGAGCGTTCTAGAGCTATATTTTACGCGGTGCTAATGGATAGAGTTCATCTCGCTAACGGCTTCATTAGTAAGAGAGCCTCCCAAGGTACATAATTTAGGTTGTAGTCATGTTTATGTTCGCGTTAACATTGACTCGGAACATGTTTATATTGTAGAAGTGTCGATTCCCTGGGGTAAGAGGCGAATGGAAGAAAAATATTACTACTACTGAAAGTTATTTTTATTGAATAACACCCCTCGATGGTCTCTTCTTCAATATAGCTCGTCAAAACAGAGACTGGTGTTATATTTTTACTTTATTCTTATAATAATAAAGGGTTATTACGTTAGGCGCATGATCACTATATTGTCTATTCTTCCTAATCTTGTTTGTACATAGATTAAACATAACCTTACAAATCTGAACATAACACCTTAATCTGAAACCCTTCAAATTCATATTTGGATACTGCAATCTGCATATGATATTATTAAGAAAGAAAGGTGATATGCTTAAGTACCTTTTGATATTGCCAATTCATTTCACTACTTGTTATCTAGATGTTAATAATTGATTGAATATATTGTTTGCCAACTCTATTTTCATAAGATTAATGGAAATATATTATTGTATTTACAATATTGTCTGTATTCAACTAATCGACCTTCGAGAATGTTGTTTCCAAATATCGCCTCATACTTTCAACTCCTCATTTATCCCTGCACCTACTCTAGTGCTTTGGTGCTATTCAACTCTTGCTACTTTAAACTAGAAGAACATCTTCAAAGTTTTTCACAGAACACCTTCTAACACGAAGTTATTCATTTTTATTATATTGATAATATTAATGACCAGATAATTCAATCTTTCCCCTACCTCATTGTTGTCAACCTGTTGTTTCAATAAACTTTTGAAAACTACGATACGTATGCATTTGGTCATTCTACAACTCGGGGGCAATTTTATTATCTCTTAATATTGCTATATTCTATCTATAGTTGAAATCTTGTAGAACCTTTTCACATTAACAACTTATTTACAAAGATTTTATCAGTTCCTACTTCTTCATACCGAAATAAAATCTTGAAGATGAAATTTAATATGAAAAATTCGACGGCATTTTCCAATTAGATGTATTCATATATTTAGTAAATCTGTTATATTTCGTCCATAACCTGCAGGAAATCAATCATTTTTCCTCAATATGCACTACATGGGTGTAGAGGGTCGTCCCTTAAGAGACTGGTTATGAAGCTTGACGCTGCATCATGGAAATTGTGGTTTTCACGTAGCCCGGCCAAAGTTTGGCATGGTCAATAACGACAATTGGGGATAGTTGTCAGAGACCGAAGACTAACTTTGGACACAAGATAAGGTAACAAACTTTCCGCTTTTTACCGAGATAAGAAGACAAATAAGCCGAGCATGCGATGACGTGAGGCCATCATCCTAGCGGCACTGACTTGTTAAGAAGTGGAGGTCTCGCTCGGAGAACAATGGCCGAAGCACAGCTCTGGTGCGCATCGTGTCACTGAACTTAACCTGAAGAAGTAGTTCTGCTGTTGAGGGAACGTTCTCATAGGTCCGTTGTTACGATAGCCTGAAACGCGATGTGGTAAAGGCGGTCGGCTCAGTGTAATAATAAATAAATGAAGGTATATTTTATTCTGAGATCTATTTTTCCTCTATGCTTATTTGTGAAGAAAATATTATTATTTACAAGTTCCTTTCTTATCAAATTATTTCAGATAAAATTAGTTGGTAAAATAAGGGAAAAACCATTTTTTTAATAATTCATATGAAACACCACATACAAGATGTAATCACATAAAATACAATTAATATTTCCCTCCAGTAATTTGATCTTGACAAGTCACCTCCTAGCAGAACCGTTGTCCATGAAACTGTACAGTCTCTACCATTTACTGAACCCCAGACTCGTTCACGGGTCGTAGTGGTTACGGGTTTTTTAATTTGATCTTATATTGTTTCATAATATTATAAAAATATATTTTTATTTAAAATAAAATATTTTTAAAAAATGCTCGATTAGTTTGTTAAGATAAGATACTGTATTATCTTTAATATTTCAAGCTGAAAAAGCTTGAAAATATTCAATAGATCTCAATGTATGATTTGAACCCTCAAACAACGAAATTGATTCAACCTTTCGCTCAAAAAAATCGTTATTGTTGCCAAGCAGTTAACCTTCATACATGATAGAGGTTTGCAATTCGTTATAGAGGGTTTTAAAATTCGATGTATAATAATTAATAAATTCTGTATAAAGTCAATTTAAAAAAAAAAATGATTCATTGCAAGTAAGTAAATTCACAGAAAATTAGTCTATAATTCTATGATTCAGGCACTAGAGACGGAAAAATTTGACGCAAAACAAAATTGCACATTTTATATCATCAGTGTAAAACGAAGAAAATCTTACATTTCTTATCAATGTGTTTTGATGATTTTTCTCATCTGGTTTATATTCTGCTCCTTTTTCTTTCAGCATATATTATTTTTGTAAATTGCAAAATTTAACAAGGCAAGGAGCACATTTCACACCAACTTTTTTAAAGACATAATCGTATGTAGTTAGTTGCCTACACTTATATTATGTATTTTATTTTCTGACCTCATCTGTATTGCATAAAAAATATTTTTTTCTTTATTATATTAATATTGATAATTTATCAAATAATTGGTTTAAACGCTTTATATTTTACTATCACTCCTAAAATTGGCAAGTTGTTTGATAATGTTTAGATATTTTAAATGCTCATTTCTAAATATAATTTTTTATAGAGGAGGAATTATTCAGAGAGTGATTATCTTTAGCAGTCAAGATAAAAGTATATTGTACCAGATTCGATTCCTACCTTCACAGTGACAAAAACAGATGCAAATGTTATACAAACCCTTCGTTAGTAGGATCTTAATTTTACATTATTAAAATATGCCCAGTCAATATTGATTATTTTAAATTTAATTTATGTTTTTTACTTACTTTTTCCGTTCATTTACTTCAACCGTGTTTTCTGTTTGTATACAACTTATCCGGCTGCTCCTAGACCGCTGCTGAGACGGACTTAAATTTGTCTCGTCTATTGCCTAGCAAATGTCTCATAGTGTGGACGTAGCTTTATTAGAAGTCTCAATGGCGTTTATTGTTTATATTACGCATTATTTGTAATGTATCATTAATGTAATTCGTTTAATGTTTTTGCGTTTATTAAACTAGTTTTAATTGTTTCCTGCATTACTTGACTAAACTAGCGAAAAATGTGAAGAATAAATTATATTATAATTTAACGCGTGAGAAACGGCACAGCGTGTTTATCTATATATAGGAATTTTCCAATCCTCATCATAGTATGGAATGCATGAATGTAAGTAAAATCAACTTGAATTAATTAGATATAAGTTAAGAGTCTAAGGAAGTTTAATTAATTATTTTATTTCTTAAAATAATAGATAAATGGAGTACATATGTAATTCTGATACTTAGCTGTTTTGTAGTGGTATCGAGCATTTTTCAAAGTTGTTTTAGTTCTTTGCTATGCTGAATAGTTGGATTAAAAAAAAATGTCCTCTACTGAATTTCTCTACAGTGGGATACATCGATTCAAATGCCTGATATGAATAGATTTACAAATTGAATGAATTTAAGAGAAACCGTTTAAAAGAAAAACAAAACTACTCTATCTTTTAGAGAATCCCGGATTGATGTTTCAAACATCCTAGAATTTATATGGGATGAAATCATTACTTGGGATACCTTCTATAGTGGCTCCCTTGTAGGAGGCGTGTATTTTGAGTTCAATATTATTCTTTTCCTTTAGGAGCAATAAATCTCAAGGAAGATTAACACATCCGCTTAAACCGAAAGCAGAAAATCTGTGGCATGAGATAATATTGTTTTTTTTTTCATATCAAATGCCTTTACTACGACTTAAACCACTAAAAATTGCAGTTATAATTCTTCAATCTACAGCTCAATCTCCTAGCCCTAGATTTAGAGTAATCTTTAATCTTCCAGAACACTGGCAACAGGCACACATGTACTATTTATTTCACCATCTCATTCATTTAATCTTTGGTAGATTAGGAACCCAAGCAGCCTGCAAAATAGAGGAAACCATCAGCCAACCTCAAGGAATAATGCAATTCACATGCAGAAAAGACAATGCCATTCACAGGTGCCTCATCACCCAGAGCTAGACCTAGTATTAATTAATATTAGTTACAAGTTTCCCCCCTTCTATTACCATAATTAAATACAAGAAGTATTTAATGTACCATGCATACGGGAATGTACCATATAGTATATATCTCCTGTTTGAATATAGTTATCCGTTCCGGGGTTTTCTATTCCATGATAGATTGAATGAATAAGATGGCTCTGATAGAAAAGGGATAGAGCAGAGCCAGGAGTAAGATGACAAAGCTGTACATTCAATAGCAACGAATAATTAATATGGTTCCTTTGAAATTATTCCAAAGGTATGCCTGTTATTCATAGTCTGGACAATATTGAACAGAAAGGAATCCGCACTGCTCCTGTTGGGAATGAACTCGAGTTAACCAATTGGCCTTGGAAAATCACGATGCTTTTAATTTAATGCTTCAAATCATAAATTTACTTCTTTTTTTTGTGACACAAAGCTAATATTAAAAAAAAATTATGTTTTTTCCTCCGAAGATAACGAACCAATAGATGGTTCTTTTCATGGAGAGACATGGCAGAGGATTAACAAGTTCTGTTTCGGGCGCAATTTTTTTCGCTTAACAATTTAAAAAATAAAAATGAACAAATAATTCAGTATGAACATCAGGTTAGTTGATAATTTCTCACTCTGGCTCACATAAGTTTCTGTATTCTGGTACCATTAGTCAATTAATATTACATATTTCGTGTCATGAAATAAAATGTCATTTATACAATCTCATTGGTAAGTATGGCATGCTTTATATTATGTAGTAGAAAGTTACGCCAGTTGACATGACCTCATGCGCTATGAATATGCGCAATATTCTGTTGGCTTCCATCCTCAAGGAATGTTTACAGTTTGCCTAGCGAAGCTTCCTTCTTTGAGAGAATACAAGCGTATTTAGCTGTTTACCCTAAGCTAACAGCATTTTTATTAGATTCAAGGTGTTTCCCATGCAGTTTGGTTTATTTTTAAATTGTTTGAAAAATTTATTTGTTTTTAAACCACCCTGCTTCTTATAGCTACCATAAAAATCTTATCGTCTGTAACGACATTATAATATGGTGCTTTTTAAAATCATAAATGGTTTGATAACAGATAAAAAATAAGGAAACAAATAAAACTATACCTATGAAACTATAGGTGAAGGCCTTTTTTTTTTCAATAGAAATTTAAATTTTTTATGATTATTTGCCTATAATTTCCAATTTTGTTTACTTGCTCAATGTTCTTTCGTTATAATTATTCAAACAAATATTTTTGTGTCCTATATTGTACTTGATATAAACTATAGTTTTTGCAGAGTGTATTTTTTTAGAATTTATTTAGCAAGCTCCACTAAAATTAATAGGATTCTGAAGTTAATACAATAGGTTGGAAGTTAAAATAATTTCAGTTTTTTCAAATAGATGGAATTAAAATTACATTTCTTAAATAATACTTATTCAAAGAAGCCATACTATAGTGTAATTGCAGAATAACAGTCCATAGAATAACCTAGTTATAAGGGTAGTTATAACTATTATATTTAAAAATTATATAGTAATAGTTTTATTAAAGTTAAAAATTTCCGCCCGGACTATGGTAGACATTTTAACATTTTAATCATATGTTATCATATTAGTTTTGAACTATTTACTGGATACCATAGAATCTCGATGTTTAGGTTTTGGAAACGAATGATATTAAGTAGGTGGTGCGTACGACAATAATGTGGGAAGAGTACACTAGTCGAAGCCAAGGGAAGCTTCTCAAACGGTTGCCAAGCCTTTATTGACGCAAAGGAGGGTTGTTTCTGTATCTGCGGAACTCTCTTATAGTATATCGTTGGCTTCATAGGAGGCTTCTGAAAATTACTTGGTTCAGTTTTTCGCCAACAAACAGTGACGGTATTATGGTTTTACCAGTTTAGTGAATGGATAGTAAAAATAAATAAAGCGTAGCTCGAATTCACTAATATAATATTGTTACGGGCGCCGGCAGGAAGACGGAAGCAAGAGGATTAGTGGCTTAAATCCGTCGGCGGGAGAAGTTAAAATAGGATTAGGACCGTTCTAGATCGTCTCCTTTTGTCGACAAAGGATTAAGAAGATTCCAGAATTTTCTGGCCCTTTCGTGTTCTAGAATGTTCGGCCTTGCCTATAAAAAGACTTCCCTCACCTCGAGTCAGTGAGTCTTAGCCTGAGAGTAGACCAGTGATGATCAGTGATAAGTGTAATAAGTGAGTGTCAGTGTGATAAACTAGTCAGTGTTGAACCGGCCAGTGTAATAAGTGTATCAGTGAACTGTATCAGTCTCGCGAGTGTAATAAACTGTTTCTGTTTGTTACTGTGTGTCAGTTTGTGATACTTGAAGAATCTTACGGTCGGTGGACTAGTGAACTGTAAGTGTTAATTATTAGTTATAAATTGTAGTGTAATATATTAATAGAAACTATTGTAACTAGTTAAGCTATCTATAATTAGTAATATCTAATATTATTGTAATAATTAAATAGGAATTAGGCCTAGATAATAAATATTTAGAATATTGTTATTATAAATTTATATTAGTTCAATAATTTAATTGTTAATAGTTTAATTGTATCCTTTTTTATCATTTTGTTAATAAATATTAGTATCTTTAATTAAGCAATTGTTTAATTCATTTTAATACCCAGTAGCCCGTAACAATATATCATATAATTTTTAGACAAAATTGTAAATTAACATTAGTAACAGATAATTACTTTGTAAAATTAAAACTTTGTCAACTTTGTAGTCGTGCTGGCTCTGCTTCATTAGAAAAGTGAAAAAGAGCATCGATCAAACTATTATTCTGTACATTCTAATACATAAATGCATTGAATATGCTACGTAGTTCAGTATTGAAGACTTCCTTGAAGTTTTCCCTTCTACGAAACGAAAGTTAAGTAGAAATTGTCGAAAAGAAACTAGTTTTGCGTTCATTATGAAACTTATTCAACATTTTTTAATGCCTCGGTCTTTCCGCAAATCATGGCAAGAGAGGCATCAACCTCTTGTGGGAGCTCATAACAGTGAAAGGATGCGCATAACGACTTATCTAAAGGAGAAGAGTCTTACGCCATGATGCAACCGATGGTCTTTACGAGTTACTTATGTAAAAGCGTTGTTTAGTTAATATTTATAGGCTCATGTTAATAAGTATGAAAGCAATACTAAGCTGTAATAGTTGCAATCCTCATGGGTCATAGCTGAGATAATTACTATAAATGATAAAAGGCAATGAATCATTTCTTGGTTGTAACAAATATATTAATTAACCTCCTGACCTCGGACAAAAGTTCTGTTTGTTTACTTTGGATTAAGTGACCAATTGCAGCAAATAAAGATATTCCTCTCAATTTCATACAGAATCAGAGTAAATAAAATAAAAAAAGTAATTGATACATCATTTTACTATTACGTCATAGCAAGACAAGAAAATCCAATTGGATTAATAGAAAAATCCATTCGATATGGACACCCAGAAGGAAGTGTTTTTTTCTATTTTGCTGCTATAAAAAAAAGGTATGGTGGTGCACTTAAATCTTTGGTGATACGATAATTGACAGAAGAGTCGAAAGAGTGGGCATGGATGACGGGTAAAACTCTTTTGAGGAAACAGTCCACATTCATTCTGTCTGTAATTATCATAATTACTTGCATCCATCTTCCTCTAGCCTTACCTGCCAGTTTACAATTTCTAAATTCCATTCAATTATTTCAAGTTTGCGAGTGGTTTAATATCTGTGCCTATGTTACTACTTTCACCAGCAAGATTATTGTATTGATTTCATCCTACCGATTGCCTCTTAGGACTTAAAGAAGACACCCTATTATAGGAAGGCATTGGTTTCTCTTAGCTGTCTATAATGGTGCCTTTACCACACCCGCAGCTAGCGGCGTAGTTCTGGGAAGAATTCGCCGCCAACTGGTTTCAGAGGAAGCGAGAGTAACTAGACTACTTGAAGTAGGGTCACGTAGTGGCGGTTCTATGTGTCCATCTACATTAGCTGGAGGAGTGTCTCCTTGTTCCTTGGAAGAATGGGCTTATTTCTGGCATTGTGCTCCTTTAGAGGATCGTAGATCTTGGTACCACCAAGATAGCATCCAGTAAAATATTGTTACGGGCTACTGGGTATTAAAATGAATTAAACAATTCCTTAATTAAAGATACTAATATTTATTAAAAAAATGATAAAAAGGATACAATTAAACTATTAACAATTACGTTATTAAACTAATATTAATTAACAATAACAATATTTTAAATATTATAATCTAGGCCTATTTAATTATTACAATAATATAAGATATTACTAATTCTAGATAGCTTAACTAGTTACAATAGTTTCTATGAATATTATAAAATTACACTACAATTTATAACTAATAGTTAACACTTACAGTTCACTAGTCCACCGACCGTAAGATTCTCCAAGAATGACAAACTGACACACAGAAACAGTTTATTACACTCGCGAGACTGTCACAGTTCACTGATACACTTATTACACTGGCCGGTTCAACACTGACTAGTTTATCACACTGACACGCACTTATTACGAGATCATCACAGTGCCTGGTCTGCTCTCAGACTAAGACTGACTCGCTCGAGGCGAGGGAAGTATTTAAATAGGCAAGGCCGAACATTCTAGAACACGGAAGGGGCGAGACAATTCTGGAATCTTCTTAATCCTTTTCCGAAAAAAAGGGACGATCTAGAAGGTCCTGATCCTATTTTAACTTCTCCCGCCGACGGATTTAAGCCGCTAATCCTTTGCATCCTGTGACCGTAACAATATCATCTATAAATTTTATTTGAGAAAGCTATTTTAATTAATACGTTTAGGATAGCAGTTGATCACAATGCGAGCATTCCATGATAGCTTTTTTTAGTTTCTCATTACTGAAAAACTACATCTTTGATCCAATAACTTCTCAAGCTATACCCAAGTACCTTACACTATACAATGTGTAGCAAAAGTTAGGGCGTCCGTTAGAGCATGCTCTTAGTTCTCGCCTTACTTTTCCTGTATCGTCTTCCTTGTTATGCTCTGCCGACCTTGCGGATCACAATAGATGTGCATGGAGTATTTCTTTTCGCTGGGCTGTATGTTTACTTTTAAAATAAACCTAAAAAGAGAAAAGTACAAATTGGACATTCGATTTTTCATGTCGGGTTTATAGAATTATTTCGAGAGGAGTTACTAATAAACTTTTCGATCTATGACAATTTCATCCTTAGAAACAATTGCTTTTAATTTAATTGTAGTTATATATTGTTAAGATTTTTAATATTCGTTTCGGTTCCATGTATTTTTTTTGTAATTTCGATCATATCGGTGATAATATGTTAAACAAAAGAAGTTTCTGCGAAAAAGTGATCTCAACTTTTAAGGATAAATATTATTCCTCATTCATCTATGCAAAAATTAATAGGGATATTACTAATGTTGTAGCATATACTTTAACTAGCATTTATATTATTATAGACAATTTTTGCACTTTGCAGTATTAATTGGAGTAAAGTTTCTATAATATAATATAACATAATTATTTATATAATAAATATTAATGCTTCTCATAATAAAAATAATATTAAAATGCTATGCAAAGTAAATACAACAAGGTTAGTGGCATTCTTATTCATTTTTGCGAAATCAATAATGTTTCCCCTTAAGAGAAGATGTTTTCCTATAAGCCTCATATCGATATCAATAAGGTAATTGTTTCCTTTTTAATATTGTGCTGACATCCAACAATAATTCTTCATGTCAGTTATCCACAATAATATTTTTATGTTTTTATACCTGCATTTGATTTTTTACTTATTTCTTGTATAATTTGCTATATTTCACAAACTTTGCTCAACTAATAGACCAGTTTCAAATTAAAAACAAGTGTACAAATTTAAATATATCTGTGGAGAATCATAATTTACAATGAAAGAAAAAATGTATACAAAACTTCCAACAGAGAGAAAAAAAAATAATAATAATAAAATAACAAAAAATTATAACTATACATTCATAGTAACTTATATACATACATATAGCAATATCAAAGAAATGAAAGAAATTGGTATCCTACAATAATAAATGTTTGGTTCGTTTATGTACATACCGCTTGGTACTATTTTTTGTACAGTTCCCAATATTTTTTACAAGCGGGTTTTTATTAATTTTACACTTGAAAAAAATTGTTTACGTACTTTGTTGATAAATATATTTATGTAAAGTATAATTAATTCTTTATGCATAATTTTAACTTTAGTGTCAAATGCATAACTTCCAGCAATTCTAAGACATTTGTTTTGGAATATTTGTAATTAGTTTTAGACATGTAACTAAATATTGGATATGCGTATGTTAGTATAGGTCGTAAATAGGCTTTTTATAATAATAACTTATTATCTGTGCTTAATTTATAATTTCTATTAAAGTAAGGATATATAGTACAGAAGCTCTGTTAGCTTTATTGCACACATAATCAGTGTGAAAAGTAAAAGTTAACCTTTTGTCCATGTTAAGCCCTAAGTATTTAATATGCGTTGCCCAAGGTACAGAAGTTCTGTTTATCTTCAATTGGGGGATATTATCCGGTCGTCTCTTTGTCACTAATATTATATATTATACCTGCATTGTTTCTTGCTGTGAGATGAACTTCTAGGATTAGATGCTAACCCCCACGGGAAGTAAAAAAAGATCTTAAAGTGTTTTATTCACGTTTTATTTGCTTACAATTTTCATTTGCATTGCATATAAGTACAATTTTCGCTTTTAATAATTTATAGCAGAATACTTCTAAAAAATGATCATGGATGTTAATTTTAAATAATCGACCGTGTTATATAAAACGCAGTTATTTTCCTTCTTTTGACCTTATATTTATGAAACGCCAAGACAAATTTAGTCGTCCTTGTGAAGATAAAAATCACCTCCTGTACGGGAATTTTCCTTCTAAGATGAATACATATTTATTTATTTTTTTATTCCTTTCAATTTAATTGAAGAATTGTGTAATCAGTTTATGTTTTAAAATACCTTCTTAAGTAGAATTGATTTAAGGGAAAACGTTTTTTAGAGAATAAAAGTAATGCTTAATGAACATTCTCCCCGTGATATAGGATCAGTGAAAAGAAAGGATATGTCTGACCGAGAAGCGAACTAGGATGGCTGAGGTGACTAAGCACCACGACGGATACGTGAGAGACTTGAGTTCGACGAGTCCCTGTCCTGGTCATATGTTTTCTTTTCACATAAAATATTTAATAATGATTTAATGGTTTCGTTTCATAAAGTTCGATAACTATATGCCTGTATCAGTATATATTATTTATTTCTTTTTTAACATATTCTTATTTTGTTTCAGGTAAGTATGACTTTCTTCATTGTTGGATTAAAGTTTATTGGTAAGTTTATTACTTGAAATTTCAAAAGGTCTATCTACAGCATATAGTGATACAATACAGATAATTTGTTTGTTGGCTTACAAACGATTCAGTCCTTACATATATAAAGGGAATCACTGAATAAACTTACTAATATTATAAATGTGAAAGTTTGTATGTTTGTCTCTCTTTCACGCAAAAACTAAATCTATGTTTTTCCTACATCTCCTTAATTCCCAAACAAATGCTCTCTAATCACTTATAATTATTAACACATATCCACCAGAAGTAACTAATGATTTTTTAATTTTCTTCACATATAACTTAATTTATATATATATATATATATATATATATATATATATATATATATATATATATATATACACACACACATACGTATATTTGATTTTATTATTATTATATTTACTTTTTGCTTGTATTTATTTTTAAGTACTTGGTAAATACCATTTCATTCTTTCATATATATTGCTGATCTTTCTGGGATAAAGAATCCCCTTGAAGATGGCCGAAACGTTGGGGAATTGAAATAAGTTATTCTTATTTGGTGTAATCATTGACTCCAGATTACACCAATCCATTATTCGAATTATCTGCCCAACTATTATGTAATTATGAATATGCCATATGATTTTTAGTATGTAGCCTCTTTAACAATATAGATTCTATTTTTATGTACAGATTTGTTATTCTCAAACTTGTTTGTACCCCTCCTTTTTATATAAAAACCTTCCATACCCTGTTCAAATAAAATGTCTACTTGCACGATAATAGAATGATTTCCCCATTCCATTTGAATATCATTCATCATCTTATTAATTATCATCGCCGGACAAAATGATTAGGATCGACTTTTATTAAAAATCAATAAAAACCCAGGGATGGAAGATTCGTTCCCAAAGAATCGTTCCTAATCGATCTCATTCAAATCGTTTGGAACAGGAGCAATATTTTATAAGCAAAATCGTTCCGATCTGGACTGGAACGATATCATTTTGTTATAAAACAACCGCTCCCGAACGGAACAGAATCCGCCAGGAGCGATATTTTTATTAAAAAATATCGATCCCACATGTTTCTTTCTGAACCTCGATTTTGGTCTCCTCATTTACCTATCTACACACAAAAATACCAAACCGAAATGAAAAAATTGTGCCTAGAGAGGCATAGTACTTTCTCATCCTTAAAAAAAAAAAAAAAATCAGAGCTAAAATGTTTTTTTTCTACCACCTTAAACTTAACCGATCCTTATGGGGTCTTATTTAGGATCAACTAGATCATAAACCAAACATTTAGGAAAAAACCTGGGGAAAAATTTCGCTCCGGTCGGGATTGAATCAAACTTGGAGCAGAATAAAGGATCTTTTGCGGATAGGAATCAAAATAGAGCATTTTCGGAAAGAACTTTATTTTTTCTACCTTAAATGATGGTTTCATTCAGAGCAGCAAAAACATAAATATATCGGTTTCATCCCCTGATAAAAACCTAATTATTGACAGCTATTCTCGACTTGCCTATCGACTATTGTCGTGCCCTTATCTACTGCAGTGGCGATCTAATCTCCACTACGTGATTGCCAAGCCTCCTGCAGGCGAGGGATGAGCTCCGTGCAGGCCTCATCAACCTCCTGTTCCCAGGACAGGGTATCGGCCGGTGAAAGCTTGTTGTCTCCCGATGATAGGAATGGCAGGAGGTTTGGAAGTACTTTTACGTGACCGATTTTGGAAAAGTTCAATATTTAGTATCGATGTTCTTACCTTAACAATTTCTTCTTTAGATTATTGAGGAGGTATGAATGGTAGAAGCATAATAGACGATGCGAATTCTCAGGTTAAGGATAGCTAATGACAATTACAGAGAATTATTTAATATTTTTCACCACTATTTTTAATGTAATTCTTTCAACTTTTTTGTAAAGTATAAATAAATTAACAAAATAACTATCAATAAGTTAATAACATATTCCTCTTCAAGTATTCAAGAAATATAGTTTTGGAATATTTCATTAATATAATGTTTTTGAGTTTTAGAGTCTTAATCGAATATGTATAAAAAAATTAATTTTTTGGAATCTGCTACATAGAATGCCATGTTTTTATTACTTCTAGAATGCAAGGTGGAATTCTGTTGTTTACTATTTCTATGTTTACAGAGTGTAATGACTTATTATTGATCCTTCTTTTTTTGATAATATTTACTGAAACTACAATTGAACGAATATTGTTAAGTATACTCATACACAGCTTTCGAGTAATTTTTTTTTATGAGTTTTAACTTGGACTGTCGACAATCCATGCAGCAATAAACATTACCACCGGGTTCGGGAAGAGTTTTTTGGGCACAAACAACACGGGGACACATAACCTTTTGCATCCAAAAACATTCTTGTTTTTATGTGGTAGTCAATGGCCGGAATAATTCATTTCTTATTTTCTCCCAGAGATAAAACCAACACATCCACATTGTACTGAAGGGAAATTTACACAATGCAACAAAAATTAAAAAAAAACAATCTAAGTTCGGTAATCGAAACGGACCTGTTACACGGCAACACCAGACCTCATGTTTCACGACAGACAGTGAAGAAACTAAATGGGCTGGGTTACGAAATCCTCCCGCACACATCTTATTCGCCTGACTTATCTCCAATCAGATTTCCATCTGTCCAGAAATTTGGAGAACCTCTTTTAGGGTAATTTAAAAAAAAATGATTCTCAAGTCAAAAACGCATTTACAGACCTTATTTTATCGCAAAAATCTGAATTGTTTCAGATTCAAAAATCAAGCACATTGGGAAAAATGTATAGAAAATGAGTATAAATGTTTTGAATAAAAATGTTAATAAAAATTAACCTTTCCTTTAAAAACGGATATTTCTTATGAAACGATCCAATATTAATCGAAGCCCTGAATCTTTTTTTTACTTTGCCAGCAAATATCTGTATTGTTTTGGATTCTATTTTTGTTTCTGCTTGTTTTCTTTGATGGAATCTACGCGATGCCAACAACCTTCACTGTAACGATATTGTTGTGTTTGTATTATTGTTACACTAATCAGTTATCTTTGATGCTTACAGCCTCCTATCTTAGAGATATCGCTTACACAATCGATTGTTTATGACTGTGATATCTGCGTCCGTAGCCTTGATACTCTTACCTCTCAGACAGTTAGTTGATAGTGCAAAACATGTTTGCTTCTTTCTGGAATGAAATCTCATTAGCAGAAAAAACTTGTTTGTTATGGAATTTTCTATTTTGCAAGTTTCACAAAGATTATCAATCCGTTTGAAATCATTCTTAATACACGTGTACCGTTCAATTTTCCCCCTTCACTTTATAAAACATTGAATTTATACCAGAGAACTAAAGTTATTTATGGAATGAGAACAAGTAGTTTATTTTAGTCTTTGCACAAGGGTCATTGCTAACTGACTAAACAGGTAATCTCAATGCATCGTGTTTAATGAATACGCGCGAAGCTTTCCAATGGATCTTGTGGACTGGTGGCATGATGATACCCATAAATCGGTAGTAGGGAATTCATATGCTGGCTGTGGTAGGAATAATGCAGATATTCCAACTCGAGACGCATTCTTAGATGAGCTGCAGATTTTGTTGCAGCTTCAAGACGTTTCCATCTCTCTACCTCTCCTGTACGAGATGTAGAGAGATGGAACATACATTGCTGTTGTATGTTCGTAAAACATTTTATGCTGCTATGGCTAATCGGACGAGGCTACATTAGGAGATCTAAATTTTGCCTACCCAGGTTAATTAATTAATTAGGAGAGGGATTTTTAACCAATACCTGATATCGTACAGGCTTAACGTTCCTTCCGAAGAACGGCATAACCAAGGATTTTTTACTCCCTTTAAAAGCCACCTGCCGGGCTAAGAACCCGTGATCTTGGATTTAGTAGTTTGTTATGCTAACCACTAGACCACATGTCGCCCCATATATTACTGTTAACAGATAGAATATTTTATAGGAACTCAGCGCTCTACCACTGAGCTACCCCGCTTCTTATTTTTACAGAACAAAACGAAATGTTCCGTATATGTTGAATCGATATATTTATACTGTCGAGATATCGGAGTGAAGAGGAAATGTTATTCTAACTATTCTGGTTGTTGGCTAATTACATGACCCCTAGTTCGTTGTTCTGATGAGGTTCCCTGCCTCCCAGCGGAAGCCAAGACCGGTCTTCGGAAATCCGGATTCGGAGCCTTTTAGTGTGGTAATTTAATTTGATGAAACTCAAACTCTGAACATTTCGTTCTATACAATTGGAAATTTTCGAGAGGTAATAGGGTTCCTAAAGAGGTATTAGTTTGGTAAAGATACGGCCAATAGGAAATAAACCTCCCATAATTAATTTGAATCGAATTCGTCCGGGACTGTGTGGTTTATTATTTACACATCGTGAACGATTAACGGTGAAACATTGTTAATATCAAGCCGATTGTATTGGGTATGTAAAGATTTTGGATCATGTTGTTGGCATCATTGGCGATTATTGCACCCGTAACTGGAGAGCAGCAGCTATGAACAGAGATGACTGGCGGTTGATGTTGCGGGAGGCCTTGTCCCCACGTAGGATGTAGAGCCATCTAATAAATTATTGTTGTTGGCATCATTGGCGATTATTGGCTGCATAAGAACAAATGTTCATATTAATCTCAGATTAAAAATATTAAGTAACAGGTAAAGATAACTATTTAATTGATCATCAGATCCATTTTTATTTCTGCGAGGAAGGTGTTGATTTCTTAGGGTGCGTTTAACATTTCTGCAGTACTAAATATTTGAGGTTACGAGTTTTAAATTAGGAGAAACGAATTTTAAATGAATGCGAGTATTGACGTGCAATAACTTCGTTTAGAAGCCATATCATTTAAAAGTGGCGTAGTTGAAAACATGCAAAATTGAGAACGTCGGATGTGAATAATGGTCGCTGGAGCAAGGTAGCTAATGTCTTTATAAAATCGGTCTTATTTTAATTTGTTTTAATTACTTATTAATTTATGAAGTAACAGTTTCAGTATTACTTTTTAAAATTCAAAGGGAATTTAAAAGTATACGTTATAAATGCATCGTGATCCCAAAATATAATTTGGGGTATTTAGAACCGCGGCAGGTGCGTTTTGGATTGAATTTATGATTTCAGTTACAAGTGAACGGTTATAACATTCTATGCATAGTGCAGCTAGCAGTGTTTTTAATTTGGTTAAACACTTATAGACTGTGTAATTATTCGTTCACTAAAAGAAATTTTGTCCAAGAATACTTGTTATTTCACTTCCAAGTTTGCTCTCTACACTTCTTTCACCATCCTTATCAGTTTGTGACGATGCTCTGTTTCTTTGCAATCCATTGTGTATACTATATACTATGTTATATTCTTGTTCCTGATAACATATCTGACTTCCTTAGATGAACTTAACAAAGGTCCCATTGTCAGTTCTTCTAGAAATGGATCCATCTGTCACCCTCGCAAGAAAACCGATTTAGGAGGCCTCGACCTCGTCGTAGCGTCGAATTATCAGTCTTACATTTCACTCAACTTACTAAATTCCTTTCAAGAAAAATAACTAGAAATAGCCACTCGTATATCTTCCTTCAGGTCCTTCCAGATATTTGCTTTAGAATTTGAATCGTTCTTTTTATTTCCTTCTTAATATTTTATTATGTATTATCATTTCCATTTTCACCTATTATGGTAACTAACATAATTATTTTTTTAACGATTTCTTTTTTAATTGGCTGAAGCCACAATGGTACACACAACAGCTAACCATCAAATCTGTGGACAAATGTTTTTCTTAGGATTTCCATCTTTAACTTTGGAGTTGAATCATCTCTTAGCTCTATATGTATAAAAGAGAAATAATAACCGGTAAAATTTAAAAGGATTTTATTCAGCACCCAAGATTAAAATTATTTGAGAAATTGAAAGTAGCTGTGGGGTAGTAACTCACGGGGCAAACTACGACATCAGCTTGAAGCTTTTCTCACCAATCTGAGCTTATGATATTTATAACTCTTCAATAACATGCGATTCACTGGACAAACATTGCACTGACGCAGTCTGGTTATCAAATGAAAAATAACCGGAATGTGTGCCTTATTATTCTTCATTGCTAACTTCAAAGGGTTATCTGTAGGCTGCTTCACCCTCCTATTCAGTGTTCTAGAGTCATGATTACTTTTGCAGGACCGCAACCATTATGATATTAGCTAACCTAAATGGTAATAGAACCCACACAGCTCTGGACCGTCCGCTCAAGGACCTTTATGCCTAATATCTCAGCCACCATGGCCTATGCTAGCTGCGACCTGTCTCGTGCAATCCCCAGGAAACCAGCCCCCGCCCATTAGCTAATGGCTCTATTGATTGCAGTCATAATTGGAAGTGTAATAGAAGCGGCTCTCTCTCGTGTGAATCAGCCATCAAGTCATTCTAGAGCAGAAAATGGAATTATGTTTTTCATCCTTATCACATATAAGAGCTGAAGAAAATGAGGTAATTTCTGCTATTATTTACTTATGAAGTTCATTCTCACATCCGTTCTGTTTTCTCGATTCGACCCTGTTTATCTGATTTTATTGTATATATGCCTTCCGTATCTGTTCAATTTTTGACCATCTGTGAAGCTTTCGAAAAAAATAATATGTAGATAAGTCGCTAAGTAGACTTAATACAATTGATGGCATTTACCTTACTAATATCCTTTATCGTCAGTTTAACCCCATTCGAGTTATCGATTCTGACGTCGTGTAATTACGATTTGATATATCGCAAATAAATAGATTAGCATGTTTTTCAGGATATATAGTTTTGTTTATATCTGTTTTGATCAGTAATACCTATAACGATTTTTGTTTTTGTTTTATTGTTATGGTTGTTGTAGTACAGAGATTGGTGATGATCTAATCTTGTGTAAAGATATTTTGACATAATCTTATTATTTTAACGTTTTAAAGTATATTAATCTACAGGTGAATATGTGGTTATTTCGAATTTTCTTCTAGATGAGTTTCTTGTACTTAAAGAAGAGGAATATTGATATTTCCGTAATGAATTAGGAGCGAAGCGGTGGAGCATTGGCTCAGAGATGTAACTACGAAAATGACACGATTACGTTTTCCTGAATGCAGTTAACTCTCACTAGACGAAATTCGACTTAATTATCCGTGGATGCAGATATATTAAAAGTATATATTATTTATTGATCATTTTATATGAATAAATTCGATACGTTATTTTATTATCATATGAGTTAGACGGTTCCCGAGCAGCAGCTCCTTCTATTTGCCCTGAAGATGACCTACAAACGTCGGCAGAAATAATAAATAAATATTCACTTATTTAGTGTTTAATTTGACTGCACCCCCAACTATGTCCATCTTTACATTATTATTATATTATCATTCGACTTTAAAAATTATTGTATATTTTATTTTATAGTTTAGTTTACATCGACCCTGGTTAAGTATAGCATGCGTCGTAACGAACTACCCTTCAACAAGTTCAATCAAATTAAGCATGAGATTTAATGTATTTAAACTACTTTTTCAAGCCCTTTAAACGGGAAGGAAGGCGTTTCTTCGTTCCAAACCTGAATAGTATTTTCAGTAATGAAGTAGGCGAAGATTTATAAAGATTAATCTTTGAGATCTGGAAATCCCTAATTAGCGAAATACCTGGTAGTTGACTATGGGCTATGCTAAATTATCACTTAGCGGAAGATTCGTTGGCCTAGAAAAACTTCAGTCCTTCTGAACTTATTTAATAAATACTTCATTGGTAGTAGTGGGACAATTCTCTGTTTTTTAAAATTCTATTTAAATAAATCAATTCTCTATTAAAAATTGCTGATTAAATTTCAAAAGAGCCCCAACTCTACTTTTTTTTAGCACGTGCATATTTCTTTTCTTTAACTTGATCTATATCGTTCAACACTTCTAATATTGTCTTAGTAAATTTTCCGACATACTTTTTTTTATTAATTGTATTTACAGCGTTCATAAATTAAACATTTAGCTTATTTATAGCCCGCTCAGAGTGACAGGGATGAGGCCTTTTAATTTTCCCCGAGGGGGACAGAAGATTGATGCACTAGTGAGAGGGAGCACCATGAGGCAAGAATATTGCTCTTGCCAATTTTCCCGTCGGTCAAGTTATTGAGAAAGTTTACTAACAGACAATTTAAACTCTTCTCTCCGGCCCAATAAAGTTCAAACTTTGTTAGTACTTTTCCCGGTGAGAAGCTTGTGATTTTAGCACGCTTTATGAGTGCAGATTAGAAACTACGGTAAACTTAATTGGATTAGAAATACAACAGAATTCCATGTTGAGCTTACTAATTTTAGAGGCGTGATGGTTTTGCCTATTAGTAAATACGTAAAAGTCAAATCGATTCTATATTGACTAAAATCATGTGTTTCAGAAATGTACATCTTTTTATAAAAATAGTAATCACTATGAATGGATGAACTAGACGTGTGTTTATTTCGTTTTATCATGCATCTATGCATGCACATGTTGCCACACAAAAAACTAACATTGATGTTTTGTTAAGCCTTGGCTTGTTTATTGAGTTTAGTTTTTAATGAACATCATAACTATAAGAAAATATTATGACTAAGCTGAGTTATAATATTTTCTCATATATATGTCGTCCTGACCATTTCCCTCTGTGGTCTAGTGGTAGCCTTAACAAACTACTAAACCCAAGTTCGCGGGTTCGAAGCCCGGTAGGTGGCCCTAGGATTTTTTAAAGGGTGTACAAATTCCTTAGTTACGCCATCCTTCGAAAGGGACGTTAAACAGGGGTCCCGAGCAGGTACGATGTCAGGTACTCGTTAAAAATCTCTATCCTAATTAAACCTGGATTGGCAAAATTTAAATCTCCAAATGTAGTATCGTCCGATTAGCCATAGCAGCAAAAAGTGACTTTAAATAAATATACAACGACCATTTCCCTCTCTAGTGAAACCACTTTCATTTGATGTTTCGTTTTCTCGAATTTTTTCCATAGAATTTCTTTACTCGGAACTAGATTTCGTTGAATTCTATGAACGTTTCCTTTTCCTTCGTAAAGAACTGGCTGTTCCTACATGTCAAAGTCAACTGACGCACTGCTCTCCCTGATTTTGCATCATCTTATAGGACCTTCAATTGTCCTTGAAGCAGGTTTATAATTCCGTTATAATAAACCAAGATTAAAGTTATAAGTTAGTTAAGATTAGTTCTTTTGAATTTTTAAATACTGATCGTCCTTGATCTTCAACCAAGTTTGGAATGTCAAATAAGTAAATGCTTTTTTTAAAAACTGAAATATTTATTACTATCAGATCCAGATTGTGTATTTATTTTATAATTATGAAATATCTTAGACAAGAAGAGTCATTTGTTTCTGCTTCAAAATTAATTGAAAGCTAAGTTGAACATATTTTTATAAATTTTCTGATGTTTCTAAAACCAACAGTCATTTTTCCATTTCTCAGTCTTGAATAAATGTAAAAATGAATAAAAAATTGAGGAAAAGATAAGAGTCATAATAAAAATGTGTTTGAACCGTGATTCTCCAAAAATAAATAATAAATAATAATGAAGGTCAACTAATTTAGCCACTTTATATTCATTAGCTATTCACAATTTACTACTTATTATTTAAATATATAGGTTTCGTCACAAGCTATAAGCTTGGCTTGTGGGCGGTTTAAAATACACGTTAAATACTCAGGTGCTCCCAGGTGCGGAAAATAGAATACCAAAGGTGCTGCATAAAAAATAAAAAAAATGATACATTTGCGTTTGGTGCTTATCATTTAAGTTTATTAATGAAGAGTAAATATAGTTGAATTTTATTTGTAAAAAATACTATAAATCCGAGTATGGGATTATATAGGGTTTCTGTTTTTTTTTTTCTTTTTTCTGTCTTTCTTTTATTTCAATTAAAAGGATTGTTACTTGATAAGGACTCTTACGAAAAACAATTAATTAATAACTATTCTCCTTTATAATTACCTACTTTAAGAATTTATTACATTTACGTGATTATATCTGCAGCCCCAGTGAATAACTGGTTAAAATGATTTTTAGTACTGAGGGAAGCGGAATCGCGTCATTCTTGTAGTTTTGGGCTTGGAATGGAGTTAAAATATATGCAATAACTCTATTTTTATCCATTGCCAGACTTGGCCACTTATTCACCACGAAAATATCACGATTATAAGAACGGTGTTGGTTTAAATAATTAATTATTCACATCGCTTATCATGGTAAATATTTTCGGATAGAACACAACACTTTAAAATGCAACGTAAACCGAAAACCGAACGATTTGTCGATAAGCTATGGAACTAGGGGCAGGTAATTGCATCGAAATTCAATATGGTAGCGATAGTAAGCGCTGATATTGACGTAGTGTTTATTTTTACCTGTCCTTGTATTAGTAATACTGCGATAATAATATCTCATCAGCTGATAATAAACAAAGCTAAGCGTGATGGTTGAAGGAGCCCTCAGCCAAAGTTTATTTTCATTGACGGGGCGTGCTAAGGTTGCACTCCTGTCAAGGTCTAGCGACTCTGCCAACATTCCGCTATCCGCGGTGGAGGGTTCGAGTCAGGCTGTTTGTTTTAGTCGAAAGGTCTGTCTCCTATTCGTCTCCTTAAAACAAAGTTTAATATCTACATTACATCTCTTACCTTGCAACTGTTATAACTAAAATGTGGTTTACAAATACGCTATATAATCCTTAAATGGATTAAATAACTAAATGTATCTTTAGACAAAATATTATGGCAAAACATAAGGGATTTTTCGCTATTACCATACTGCCAAAACCAATGCTCCTGACCAAATACTTGTGCCTTCCCCATACTTGTCGCTACTCAGTCCTATAGAAGAAGACCTGTAACGTGGGTCGAACCCCTCCCCCCTCTCCCTATTGTGTCTAATAAATATTTCCACCCGATTCATTTTAATTCCCATATTTACACGATCAACTATTAATTATTCAAGATATTTAAATCATTTATATTTATTGACATCATCTAATTCCCGTAAAATGCTTTATCCGCTATACTTGATAAAGATCCATTCCGTCTAGAGACGCCTAATTGTTAATGAATTTAAAATTTTATTTTATTTATTTAAAATATTTGAATTATTTAAACAAAGCCATAAAGGGTGATAAAGAAATAATGAAGTCATTGTATTGTATATTTCTTTCAATTTATTAACGCTTATTTAAAATTATTAGATTATAATAATGGTATAATTTAGAACTTATGACGTTAGTTATTTAAATTAAAAAAAAGTATTTGACAAAAAAAAATTTAAAAGTAAAAAATCCATTTTTTAAATGAAATTATATTAGTTAAATCAATCAATATACCGTTTAAAGAATTTTTTTTAAACAAAGCCATAAAGGGTGATAAAGAAATAATGAAGTCATTGTATTGCATATTTCTTTCAATTTATTAACGCTTATATAAAATTATTAGATTATAATAATGGTATAATTTAGAACTTATGACGTTAGTTATTTAAATTAAAAAAAAGTATTTGACAAAAAAAATTTTAAAAGTAGAAAAATGCATTTTTTTAATGAAATTATATTAGTTAAATCAATCAATATACCGTTTAAAGAATTTTTTTTACGTTTAAAACATTTTAAACTAGAGAAATACTTGAAAAACGTCTTGACTCCCCTTTTTTTGACTCTTTCTTTTTTTTTTTTTTGTGTGTGATAGATTTTATTAATGTTCATTTTATGAATGAAGCATCGAAATCGGTTTTAATGTTGAACTTTTAAAACTGATAACTAAAATTATGGAAATAATAGAACTATTTGAACATATTTTTTTTTATTACTTACTTTTTTCTTTATTCGTTAATAGTTTTCACCTACCTTTACATTTTTGTTTGGATCATTATTTATTGTAACCGATATATTTTTAATAATTATAATCTCCTACAATAAATTTGGTATTATGTTCATTGAACCAATTTAATTCTATTGTTATGGTGTTTGTGAAAAAAAACATTTCAACTTTTTGATTATCAACTACCTCATTAAATATTGCCAATTCTAACTTTTACGGCATGATGCTATTAGATTTTATATGCAACAAACGTGATTGTGATTCGTTGTATACAAATAAGGTACGTTGGTCTTTCATACAACTTGTAGGAATCGTAAAAGGCAGGTAACATTTGTAATATTGCTTCTCTCTCTTACGTATTCCAACTAAGGCAGGAAGAACGTCCCCTTCCTAAAGGTTACATCCATGAATTGAGAAAAGAAATAAGAATGGAAAATTCAACATTTTTTTGTTGGATACCTCTGAAATAAAAGCTATCCTTCACGTAGTCCATTAATCAATCCAATTGCTTTATCTTGTTTTGTATAAATATAAACTCTAATAAAATATGCCAGCAATAAAAAATATCAGATAATTAAAGCAAACAGTTAAGGAAATTAGAGGGTGGGAAACCACATGAACAAATATATTGTTACGGGCTACTGGGTACTAAAAATGAATTAAACAATTCCTTAGTTAAAGATACTAATATTTATTAACAAAATGATAAAAAGGATACAATTAAACTATTCACAATTAAATTATTGGACTAATATAAATTTATAATAACAATATTCTAAATATTATCATCTAGGCCTAACTCCTATTTAATTATTACAATAATATAAGATTTTACTAATTCTAGATAGCTTAACTAGTTACAATAGTTTCTATGAATATTATAAAATTACACTACAATTTATAACTAATAATTAACACTTACAGTTCACTAGTCCACCGACCGTAAGATTCTTCAAGTATCACAAACTGACACACAGTAACAAACAGAAACAGTTTATTACACTCGCGAGACTGTCACAGTTCACTGATACACTTATTACACGGGCCGGTTCAACACTGACTAGTTTATCACACTGACACTCACTTATTACACTTATCACAGATCTTCACTGGCCTACTCTCAGGCTAAGACTGACTGACTCGAGGTGACGGAAGTCTTTTTATAGGCAAAGCCGAACATTCTAGAACTCGAAGGGGCCAGATAATTCTGGAATATTCTTAATCCTTTGCCGACAAAAGAAGACGATCTAGAACCGTCCTAATCCTATTTAAACGTCTCCCGCTGACGGAGTTAAGCCGCTAATCCCCCGCTTCCGCCTTCCTGCCGGCGCCCGTAACACTGCCCCCTCCTTAAAAGTGCTCTGCCCCAGAGCAAGTCCGGAGAAATCGGGCATTTATGAGCTTCTGCTGATGGAGACGCACTTTCTTTCCAGGGGTTGAACGTGCACACCAATATGGCAACTCCAGAGTTGGCGAATGTCTGTTCGATCATGTCCCTGACAATCTTCCAATCCAAGCCGTCGTAACCACAGCCCAACTTCGGAATAGCGAGCATAGTGACACGCAGTCTCAGAAGCTTACTCCGAAGGTCGTCGAGGCTTCGCCGCAGTGCGTCATATGTCGGCTTCTGATCAGAGGCACGCTTGGTAACCAAGTAAAACAGGTGTCGTCCTTCGTGCGGCTGGTGGAGTGCCTTCCCGACACTTGGTCCTTGGCGTTCCAGCTCCTCAGTTCCGCCGAACTTCTTCCTGAAGACCGTTGCAATCCCTCGAGAAGTCCTCAGATCTTCGGCAACGCAATGGGCCAGAGAATACTCCACTGGTAACGAGAAGATATCTCTGTAGATTACCTGAGTTACTCCACGGGTCCCTGGTACTTTAGTATGAGCAACTGAGTTATTTGTCTTGACGTTGTTTAGGTACCTGACCTGCTGGTCTTCTTTCGGGCCATGATCTCCTTTGTACGGGGCCAGTCTATTGAAATGGACTACCTTGGGTTTTCCTTTCGGCTGCTTCCTGATCCTATATATGACGTCATTGATCCTCTTGACGATCTCATACGGGCCGTCCCAGGAGTTCTGAAGTTTAGGTGAGTAGCCTCGCCTTCTTCGAGGATCATGTAGCCAGACCAAGTCTCCAGGTTGGTAGCCACCCTTCTCAGCCCTGATGTCGTAACGCTCCTTCATTCTGTCACTGGCTCCGTGGATGTTTGTGCGAACCTTCTCGTGGATATTATCCATTCGCTTCCGTAGATCCGAGACGTACTCTTCTCCGGCAATTTCCTCATCAGGCTTGAAACCGAATTTCAGATCACAAGGCAACCGAAGTTCTCTGCCGAATACCACATTTGCGGGAGTCTGCCCCGTTGCCTCACTGACTGAACTGCGGTACGCCAGCAGGAACAGGTGAAGATACTGGTCCCAGTCTCGCTGATGGTCGGAGACCACTTTCGACAAATATCGACCCATAGTCCTGTTCATGCGCTCCACCATGCCATCGGATTGAGGGTGAAGAGATGTCGTCCTGGTCTTCCGTATTCCCAGTGCTTCGCACATCCCGGAGAAGACTGCAGACTCGAAGTTTCGTCCCTGGTCAGAGTGAAGTTCCATGGGTACCCCAAACCTACTGACGAGCTGCTTCACCAGTACGTCCGCAACCGTGACTGCCTCCTGATTCGGAAGGGCGTACGCTTCCACCCACTTGGAAAAGTAGTCCATGGCCACGAGAATATACCGGTTACCTTCATCCGTCACAGGGAAAGGGCCAGCGATGTCAATTGCTATTCTCTCAAACGGTGCTCCCACGTTGTACTTCCTCATTGGGGCCTTCTTTCTTCTTATGGGTCCGTTAGAAGCCGCACAAGTCGCACAACGCCTGCACCAGTCCAACACATCGTCCTTAAGGTTTGCCCAGTAAAAGCGTTCACGTACCTTTTCCAATGTACGGTGAACTCCAAGGTGGCCGCCAGATACTCCGTCATGAAGTTCCCTGAGTACTTCGGGCACTTTACTCTTTGGAACGATGAGCTGAAGTCTGCGCTGATCTCCTTCCGTGTTCTCCAATGCCCGTTTCAGTAGCCCGTTGTCCACTAGAATGGAGTCCCATTGGGCCCAGTAAGTCTTTACATTCTTCGACATTGGAGCAACATCCTGCCAGGTTGGTCTTCCTTGCCCCGATAGTTTCCATTGTTTTATTTGCTTCAAGTCCGGGTCCTCGTTCTGTTCTTTTGACACCTCTGCATCCTGCCAACGATCCATGACCACCTTTGTTCTCAACACTGATGCCTGCTTCTCTTCTTGTCGAGAACAATGCCCGCAGTCTTCGCCACAAGGCCTCCTTGAGAGCGCATCCGCATTTCTGTGACTCGTTCCAGCACGATGAGCAGATTCAAAGTCGTATTCTTGAAGGCGCTCTATCCACCTCGCCACTTGTCCTTCTGGTGACTTGAATCTTAGCAGCCACATTAGAGCCGCGTGGTCCGTTCTCAGGAGGAATCTTCTGCCGTATAGGTATTTGTGAAAATGCTCTATAGATTTCACCACTGCCAGAAGCTCCTTCCTTGTGACACAGTAGTTGCGTTCCGGAGCTGAGAGCGCTTTACTGAAATATCCAATGACCGTTTCTTCTCCATCTTGGAGCTGAGAGAGGACGCTCCCAATAGCGGTGTTGCTGGCGTCTGTATCAAGTATGAACTTGCCCTCGGGACGGGGATAGCTCAGAATAGGAGCACTACTCAATTTCTTCTTCAACTCCTCAAAGGATGCCTGACACTCGTGATCCCAAAGGAAAGTCCGTTTTTCCTCGGTGAGCCTGGTAAGAGGTTTTGCAATGTTTGCAAATCCTTTCACGTATCTCCTGTAGTAGGTGCAGAGGCCGAGAAAACTTCTTACTTGGTGCTTATCTCGAGGTACTGGCCAGTCGGTGATCGCTGCAATCTTCTCTGGGTCAACGGCAACTCCGTTGTCCGACACAACATGCCCCAGATAGTTGACTTGCCTTCGGAAGAGATGACACTTCTTCGGGTTCAGTTTAAGATTCGCTGCACGCAGTCGTTCGAAGACCTTCTCCAGATTCTTCAGATGGTGAGCGAAGGACTTTCCCAGCACAATGATGTCATCTAAGTATACCAGGCAAATTTCCCAAGAGAGACCTCTTAAAACGCTTTCTATCAGCCTCTCAAATGTCGCAGGAGCATTGCAAAGCCCGAATGGCATTACCGTAAATTGCCAGAGTCCAGTCCCAATCGAGAACGCTGTCTTCTCTTTATCTTCAGGTTTCAATCCAACCTGCCAATATCCACTGCGGAGATCCAAGGTAGAGAAAAGTTCACACCCCTCTAGGGTGTCCAGCGTATCATCAATCCTGGGGAGCGGATAGCTGTCTTTCTTGGTGACGTTGTTCAGAAGGCGGTAGTCCACGCAGAATCTCGTTGTGCCGTCCTTCTTTTTCACCAGTACAACAGGAGACATCCAGGGGCTACTCGAAGGCTCAATGACACCATCAGTCGCCATCTCCTTGATGATCTTCTCGGCGTCCTCCCGTTTGGCTAACGGCAGCCTCCGCGGGACCTGTCGGATGGGCTTAGCATCCCCGGTGTCAATCCTATGCTGGACGATATCCGTTCTACCCCGTGGCCCTGGGCTGATCTCGAAAACGTCCTGCCATCGGGTAATCATCTTCTTCACTTCCTCGCTCTGTTCAGGCGAGAGTTCCCGGCATGATTCGTCCACAAATCCTGTTAGTTCTGCCGGCAATCTTCGCAGCTCGGTGGGTTGAGGTTGCAGCTGACGTACCACTGAGGTAGCGGTTGTACATTCCCCGACCGGTGTTCCTTTGTTCAGCGTTACTGGGAAGCTGTTCAGGTTCATTAGCCGAATCGGAGTGGTACGTCCGACCTTGATGAGGGACCTTGCAACCATTACGCCGCGTCCGATATCCTGTTCTTCTTGTTTTCCAGGTTCAAGAAGCACACATTGACCCTCAGGTAGATGTCCTTCGACCGTCCCCTGTGTTATGATTTGGCTCCGAGAAGGTAAAGTGGTGTCTTCTAGTAAGCGCACTCGTGCGTAGATATCCTTTCCCTGCCGGAGGATGACTTCTTCGTCTCCCAGCGTCATCACACCTCTTGCCATATCCAGCTTGATCCCGCATGTGATCATCAAGTCCGTGCCCAATATGACATCTTCATCAATATCTGCCACGAGAGCGCGGTGCTTCAGATGTTGACCCCCGATGATGAAGTAGGCAACTGTCTCCCCGTAGACCTTGGCTAGCTCACCTGTGGCAGTCCGTAATGTCCAAATCGTTGGCAACATCTTCTCAGCAGGAACTGTCTTTGAGCTCAAGATTGTCTTGGTTGCGCCGGTATCCAGTAGCAGACTTCGCAGCTGCCCGTTCACCTTCCCATCAACGTAGAAGCTGTTCGTTCTGCTCCCTAAAGACGCAACTCTACTGGTCTTCCTCGGGCCTCTGACGTAGCGGGCTGATAGTTGTTCCTCCCCATCAACCCTACTTCGTTCCTGTGGCTTTTCTTGCTTCTTGGATGGACACTTGCTTCTAGGGTGTCCAAGTTGGCCGCAGCTCCAACAGCGTATCTCCTTCTTACGGGTCCTTAGAGCCTCCAAGACCTTTGTCAGAATATCTTCGACGCTAGGGACCTTATTAGGCTCCGCTTCTGCTGCTCGAACTCGTGCATGGCCCCGTACTGACTGTCTGACAGCCTCGAACTCCATGGCCTGAGATAATGCGTCTCCTAGCGTTTTTGGCCGGGCGAGCTTAACTGCTTGTTGCGTCTCGGGGTCCCGAAGTCCATCCAGGAATTTGTCGACAGCCAGGCTCTCGTAGACATCATCGGTGACCGATGGGTAAGCATTCCTTACCAGCCGTGCAATGTCTGCTTCAAATTCCTGTAGCGTTTCGTTGGTCTTCTGGATCCTGCTTCTCAGCTGTGAGCGATATAGCTGGTCCATGTGGCGGTGGCCGAAACGCATCTCCAGTCTTCTAACCAGCTCCCCGTAGTTAGACCGCTCTGCCATGGGCATCCCTTGCAGTACTCCCAAGGCGTCTCCACGCAAGGCCAGGCACAACGCTGAAGCTTGGGTCTCTTTTGACCACCCGTGGATCGAAGCCGCCGTCTCGAAGAGAGTCATGTAGTCCTCCCACGGCGTCTTTCCGTCGAACACTGGAATGGTGTTGTGAGTAGGTTGCGTCCCAGCATTGGCGGGCGTAATGGTGCTATGAAGGCTGCCGACCTGTGAGGAACGGTCGGTGTCGTTCGTCGGTGGGTTGCTCTTGCGTCCCTCGAGAGCTTCTACTCTTAGCCTAAGTTCGTTTTCTATAGAATTCAATTTTTCTCCTAACCTGGATTCTACATTAGCTACTTTATTATTTACATCGGATAACTTATTATCTACATTAGCTAACTTATTCTCAACATTTTCCATTAACTTATTCTCTAATGTACCTAACTTAGACTCTAATGTGTCCAATAAATCACTTTTTACAGTACCTAATTCATTCTGTACATTACCTAACTCATTTTTGACAGTACCTAACCTATTTTCTATATTGCTTAATTCATTACCTAGTTTATTTTCTACATTGCTTAACTCATTTTTGACAGTACCTAATTCATTACCTAACCTGTTTTCTACATTGCTTAACTCGGTTTTAACAGTACCTAATTCAATTTTAAAAGTTGCAGATAATTTGCTTAAATCGGTTTCAAACAGAACGTCATCTGGATTTTCCCCTAAATCTACAAAAAAATTGACGCAACCTTTGTTGCAGTACACTTTTAGTTCCGTTAGAATCAAGATCACGTTCTTCTAACTCCCGTTTCAAATCCGCAACTTTTAAATCAATTAATTTAACACTTTTAGAAGCCATTTTACATACAGTAGCCCAATAATTACAAAATACAAGACAAAATGCAAAATAATAGCAAATACACAATGATCCCACTTCTGACACCAATTTGTTACGGGCTACTGGGTACTAAAAATGAATTAAACAATTCCTTAGTTAAAGATACTAATATTTATTAACAAAATGATAAAAAGGATACAATTAAACTATTCACAATTAAATTATTGGACTAATATAAATTTATAATAACAATATTCTAAATATTATCATCTAGGCCTAACTCCTATTTAATTATTACAATAATATAAGATTTTACTAATTCTAGATAGCTTAACTAGTTACAATAGTTTCTATGAATATTATAAAATTACACTACAATTTATAACTAATAATTAACACTTACAGTTCACTAGTCCACCGACCGTAAGATTCTTCAAGTATCACAAACTGACACACAGTAACAAACAGAAACAGTTTATTACACTCGCGAGACTGTCACAGTTCACTGATACACTTATTACACGGGCCGGTTCAACACTGACTAGTTTATCACACTGACACTCACTTATTACACTTATCACAGATCTTCACTGGCCTACTCTCAGGCTAAGACTGACTGACTCGAGGTGACGGAAGTCTTTTTATAGGCAAAGCCGAACATTCTAGAACTCGAAGGGGCCAGATAATTCTGGAATATTCTTAATCCTTTGCCGACAAAAGAAGACGATCTAGAACCGTCCTAATCCTATTTAAACGTCTCCCGCTGACGGAGTTAAGCCGCTAATCCCCCGCTTCCGCCTTCCTGCCGGCGCCCGTAACAATATTCTCTTGTGACGTTTGGTAGTACAGAGCGTATTTTAAAATATCTGAAAACTGTATTATGTTTTTCTGGCTTTACTGTTAAGTAGACGTACCCAACCATCATCACAATAACTTGGGAACTTAAAAACCTTCTTTCTTGCTGTTATTTATTATTTATTTTTTACCGTACTTATTCAATTGTTTTATATATACATATGGAAGAAAATGGTCCGGGTGGAGGTAAAAAAATGTCTCTTTAGTTGGGAGAAATGTTTATTAAAGAGCCAACGTTTCGATCCCCATTGCAGGTCTTCTTCAGAGCTAAATATGCAAAATAAATATGGGTCGAAACGTTGGCTCTGTAATAAACATTTCACCCTACTTAAGAGAATTTTTTTGACATTAGACAGAGTTGCTTTTGAGCCTTCGAGGTGGTGGGATGTTTCTTGGGTGCATTATTCATGTTTTGTTTTGCTATTATTCTCTTTCTACCCTGAGGATGCCTGAATGGGCGAAATATTGGACAGATAATTTCTATTTCTGTTTTAGTTTGGAGACTTAAGGCTTTTCGTTGGATTTTTCCACGGTCTTAACAATAAGTATCCTCATAGAAGACTGAAAAGACAAGAAACTACTCGACGTTTTCGCCTACTTCAACATTTACTGGACAAACGCTCTACGCTCCCAATCAATTACAAAAGACTCATTTACATGACTGTTATCAGACCTATTTGAACATACGGAGTTGAGCTTTGGGGCTCTACTAAACCATCCAATTCATCTCGTATCCAATCCTTACAATAAAAAAAAACTTCGTGAAATCCTTAATGCTGCTTATTATGTCACTAACAAACTCACATCATGATTTTAATATCCCATATGTTGCTGATTTGCCCCAAACTAGATACCTATCCTTCCATGACAAGCTCCATACACATTTGAATCCGCTAGTTTCTCAACTTGCTTCCCATACTATTCCTGATAACCCTCCGAGGCGTCTGAAAAGAAGAACTTAATTGGAGTGCTACCGATGGGTAGTTTCTCCACAAGTTTTTTTTTTCTTTATACTCTTTTTTTCGTTAGCAGATTTACTTGTTGTAATATTATTATAGTAAATATCAATAAGTTAATCTAAAAAAAATAAATATTAGTAAAATCCAGATACACATCAATTTAAAGTCGATGCATTATCCTGAGGCTATAGAATCCTGGCAAATGAAAGCAGTGATAAATGTTGGATAGAGAAACTTCTTGCTGGTGTTCGATTTCTTCGATGTATAATAAATTATGACCCTCGACTGATTTGTAGGATTTATGGAGTTGTCTATGATGATGAAAAATCTATGAGTCTTGACATTCACTATTTTCTAGAAAATGTTTAACTTGATCGAAGATACATTTTAAGGGCAAGGTTACGAACATTGCTCCAACATGAGTACAGGGAAAGGTAGTGTGATTTAAGCATAGGCGGGCTAGGCAGTTGTTTTTGGATATGCGAAATTTGATTAAATTTATACTTTTCCAAACTAATTTGTAATTATTATTTAAAAACATACACCCGCACAGTTATAATAATTATCTTTTTTTAGATTTTACCATATTTTTTTCGACCATTTGTTAAAAGAAACCGAGGAAACTGTATTTTAGTACCTACAAAAACTACCAATTTAATTTAAAATATTTATATCCTATAAGAGGGTTATGAGGAAATGTAACGAAAAATTTTCTTCAGAAAACAGATTTTCCACGTATATGAATATCTTGTTCAAGGAAGAAATAGTTGGGGGTGCAGTCAATGAAAACATCAAAATAAGGATAACTTATTTATTATGTGCCGACGTTTCGGCCTACAATGTAGGCCATCTTCAGGGCGAATCAAACAACTTGCAGGTTAGGCCGCTCAGAGACAAGTCTGACAAACGTCGGCACATAATAAATAAGTTATCCTTATTTTGATGTTTTCATTGACTGCACCCCCCAACTATTTCTTCCTTGAATTAGAAGATACAGTCGACCAACTCTTCTCTAACATGAATATCTTGTGTGTGTGTGTGTGTGTGTGTGTGTGTGTGTGTGTGTATGTATATATAATACATTTGATTCTATAATTTATGTAATTATGTGGGATTCGTTTCCACATAGGCATGCCACTGGTTTCATAATGCTCGATTATTTTTTCAACCAACATAATTTTGTCTTTCTGTACCGAAATTTTAATTTTTGTGTCATCGAGGTGTTTAGTGAAGTTTTATTTTAGAACAGGTCTCCTAATGCAATAGGACGATAACGTGGTAAAATTTGTCACTACTACAATTACGTCTTTCTTATTTTTCTTTTTAATTTTACACAAAAATAACAAATTAAATTTTTTAATGATTTTCACAAATTTGGATTCCATATGGACGACTCATGTACTTAATGTGAAATATAAAACTTCTAAAATTAATTATTTTTTTGAAAAATACTTAAAAAAAGCTTTTCAATACTGGATTGTTGTTCCGAAATAAAGTTGAGAGTTAGGTTTCAAGGGTATTTAATGCCTTACTCGTTGCTTGAGACCGCTGCTGGGTCAAGTAGATCAATATACCACACTTCTAAGGTCTCTCTTCGCTACCTTTATATAACACTTTTTTTATCAATCTCTTTTAATTTTAATCCATTTATTGATGTATTGCTGATAAATGAATTAATATGAATGAATAAATGAATAGTATTCTATTTTTTAATTTTAGTCAGTGTAATTTTAAAGCATAATCTTAAGGAATTATACTAGTAATGTTTAGTAAGGTATGGAATGCTTTATGAGAAATTTAACTTAGGATTGTTGATGTTAATTTGTATTTGTACAATTTGGACTCGATTGGCTGGATCTAATCATCAAGTTTTACTATTTTTGTTAAAAAAACAAATTTTTCATAAGTGTGTAATATTTATTTCGTTAAATAAATATATAGTGTTGTGGTATAAAAAAACAAAAAAACAATAACCTGGTTGGCGTTACTAAATTCATGTATGTATTAACTTTATTTCCACTGAAGGGCAAAAATATTTCTTATACTATGCCTGACTTTAAAATTAATTCGTTACCATTGATCAATTATTCTGATTGTTCTTTAAATACAGGGTCTAACACACTGCACAAATGCATTGCGGTATCATTGTTTTCTGATACATCAAATATTTCTAATCGTTTACATAACTGTCATGTCAGAGGTATTTTATAAATCTATGATGTGCATTTATTTTTAAGTTTACACCAATTTATTTTTTATGAAAAATATGGCATTTTTTAACTACATCAAGCATTATTTGAGTATTCTTTCGTTTACATTACTAACTGTAAACATTTTTTTTTTTTTATCTTCATCCTTAATTCTACTTATTTCGACTTGTAATAGATGCCTAGCCTGTTTCAGTTTTGGGGCCATGTTTTCCCATACTCCCATATCCCACGGGAAATGCGACGTTGGGACCAATATTTCCAAATCAGTTGGTAATCCTGAAATATTGGCTGCAAAGTATTAGATCTCCTGGGAAACACTCGGCCATTTTATATGCTTTTTCATACTTAAAAACTTATCTATTTGATCTGTTGGAGGGGTTCTGTGACGGAGATGGTTATATTTTAATTATATTTCTTTCTTATGCATTTTGATTTTTTGGGTTATCGTAGATCTAAGGGTTTTGGTCAAATACAATACCTTCGCAAATACATTTAATTACAGTAACAAACGTTTAGCCTGTTAACGGGTTTTTGGTATGTTCATTTGAGGTAGGTTTGCCTACATTTTAATAGTAATAATCCCAAAATAGGGGAAAACTCTCGGTTGAAGTTGATCTAGGATAAGTCAAATCCCTGCACAACATTGTCCTAGAAACAGTACAGTCTCTAACACTTACTGAACCTAAGACTCTTCGTGCGTCTTAGTAACACAGTTTTTTTTTTAAAGTATAGAAATCATAATTGTCGTATGAAAATTAATTGGATATAATATACTATGTAAATAATTTTTTTTAAGTACCAGAGTTAGGCATGGTTCTTATTGTAGTATTTTTTGATAATGTATAAAGAATTGTTAAAAATACCGAAAGATGCTAACTAAATTGATGTTGAATTTCGAAAATAAACATACATTTAAGTTAGCCATAACATAACATTTTGTACTGAGCAACTTTTTTGTTCATCTTGAAATTTTGTTTGCCCCTTTAAAAAAATTCTGTATGCTCCTTTGCCCATTGACTGTTCTAAAATACATCGATTGGACTGGACAACTTTGCCAAACTTTTGATATGAATTTCAAGATTGTTTCCGCTTTCATGGTGCGTGTTTACGGTACCCAAACATAAGAAATGTCTGTCAACATATTATATCAACATAGTTCGAGAAACATGTTTCCCAATTGTTTGTCTGGTGGGTAAAACCCTTAACAATTATTGCGAATTTCCAAACAGCTTAAGATGTGAGATGCAACCCAAGCCATGGGAGCCTCCGCTTGGCACTTTCACTGGTTATCCAATAGGTGGTCGTGTTCTCCTATTCTCATACCTCGCGATGTAACTCATCCAGATTGATGAATGCTCTGTCCCAGTTAAAGCTATTGCGTCAGGATATCGTCCAACCCTGGGAACGAGAGAATGCCAACTCAGTTCACTGCAGATTTCAGTCTTATAGGAAATAAATCTGTTGTCAACGAACTCTTAAAGTCTGTGAAAAGTAAAGGGCTGAAATAACTTATACGGAACCTGTACCACTACCAATACTACCCCTGAACGGGTTTGGGGTTCAGTACATGGTAGAGAATACTGTTTCATGGACAACGGTTCTGCAAGCAGGTGACTTGCCCTAGGTCACGCTCAATCGCTAGATTTTTCCCCTTTGTTTTGGGTACCCTATTTTTATAATATTTTATAGAGGCTGGGTGAATCCCAGGAGGGTCCTAGATCCTATATGATCCATCTCCGGCTGCAAAAAGACTAAATAAAAGTCTTGCCCGCAGCGGGATTTCAACCATGATTTCCGGCATGGCAACTCGGTGCTCTACCACTGAGCCACTCCGCTCCCCTTATATAATTTTTATATAAGTATATATACATATAATACATTATGTAATATATAAGTGATATGAATTCACCATAAATTTATTCACTTATCTATTCAGAGCATATTCGCATCTTGTTATTTCTTTTTGTCTAATTTCTATTATAAAGTTCTTTAAAAGATTTGGAAATAAAACTGCCCATAGTTTTAAATTTTTTGGTATTTAGGTACTACGTGATGGAGGTTCATAGCAGTCTTCCTCTCTTACATCTTATAGCCACAAACCTATTCTTCCAATGCAAACTCCATAATAAATCATTATTTCCAACACCATTATGTTTCCCATAAATAATTGACATATTTAGATTAGTCATATATATCTATATTTATCCATGGTAATTTTATGGTTGATTCAAAAAATCGTATTTATTTTTTAAGTAAATAGATCTGAAGATTATGGATTTCTATGCAGATTTAGAGGTTGGAAATAGAGTATGCTGTTTGCCGATTTGGGCCTGCCATGTGATCTGCATAAATACATATTCAAGAGGATCAACATGGGTTTCAAGTTGAGAGCCTCAACGGAACCTCCTGTCATTCTCGTAGTATCTCTCGTTCCCATTTAATTTACTGGGTATGTGCGCGGAATTTGCAATAATTTTTTTTATCTATCTTTTATTGTAAATGGATGAATTACATGTTTGTGTGTTGGTATGTATGAATGTGTGAATGTACTTAGTATGTATGTATGTATATATATTTATCAATAATTGAATTTTGAAGAAAGTATACAGAAAACGTTGTACGTATTATGTTTCTGGTCAATTTTATAGTTAAATGATTATTTGTTTGTTACTCTAAACATTATTACAGTTTAGAAATTAATAATTATATTTCATAATAGCCTAAATAGTCCTTTTTCATTAAGGAATGGAAGGACATTCTGTAATATGTAAGGACTGTAAGGAATTCAGATTTAAATGTTTGATCCAAAAAAAATACTAACTACCAAAAGCCGGATTTTTTTTTAAGTGTTAACAATTCAGGTTCTTAAAATATGATTTTGAGGTGCATACTACTAATGAGATTTTTTCAGAAGTATAAATTTAACATTTTTGTTTGTTTAAATTTATGACTTTTAAAGGTTGTTCCAACTAAGATATAAGGTTTCAAAATTTACGTGTCAAAAATGTGTTCATTTAAATTTACAAAAAAAAAATTCTAAGTAATCAATTAAAGGGTTGATTTTGTAGTTATTTATATAATATAGTCCAGTGGAATCCATATTGTAGTTATTTATTTTATAAACATAAAACATGGGAATACTTGCGTTCTCGCTCAAATATTCGTCTCTCATAAGATCCCTTCCTTTGCCAATTTGGTCGATGGATCAAAAATTTAGCAATTTAGATATCGCGTTGTGAATCTGTTTTAAATCAAATATTTATTGAACAAATACTGAATTCTAATATTTACGCTAGTACAGCTGTAAGGTAAGTTGACGAAAATCCTTTGAAAAAGAACAAACACCATGTTTCGTAAATAAAATAATGACAACCTTTGCTAATTGATAAAAATATATAAAATGTAACCACAATTGTGGACATTCAGATGGACTTATAACAAAATATTTTTGTGTCTTGTTCTAGCTCTGCTGTCCTAAGTTTCTTACGGGCTAGATATTTCTTAACTTACATTGTTGATATTCCTTCTGCGATTTGTTGGACTGGTTGGGGACAAACTTGCTACCGCCATAAGAACCCGATGACATAGTGACCTATATTGCTCAGGACTTACTTCAGAGCTACGCATGACGTAACCTACACTCCTCTCACTCTCACTTTCCCGGGAGTAGGCAGCTGTTTCGGGGTCAGTTGAAACTCAGCTTTCTATATAGGTTGGTCCTGATGCTATATATTGGTATTGATTTGGTTCTATTGTATGAAGATAATTGAAAATTGAGATCTTACCTATGAAAACATGACATGAGAATTTACGGCATTACGAGATTATAAGGGTGGGGCTTGCAGTTCCAAGCCATCCATAAGCGGCATGAGATAAAGACAAGTAGAGGAACTACCCACTCGTAGTACTCCAATAATAAATTCAGCTTCCCGGGCCTCGAGGTCTGTTTTTTTTCAGACACCTCGAAGGATTATGGGGAATTGAAGATATAGCTTGGTTTGAAACTTGTGGGTTTGAGTGGGTATACAGTTTGTCATCAAAGGATGGATGTCGGGTTCGTGCCACATCAGCTATAAAGTGGGCATTTAGCTAGCTTATCGTGAATGACTTTATTCATAAATGATTAAGGAGTATTGAGGATTCATTCAACTTTTTTTTTTATTGATATTTACAACTGTATTACAATAATACAACAATTAAATAGTAATGCATAATATATAATAGGCTAAGTGATACATGACATGAAATAATGACAAGTAGAGAAACTACCCAACGGTAGTACTCAAATCAAAGTTCAACTAAGAAGGTCACGTGGCCGTCTTCTTTTCAGACGCCTCGGAGGATTATCGGGAACTGAAGAGGAAGCTAGGTTTGAAACTAGAGGGTTTGAGTGGGAATGAAGTTTGTTATAAAAGGATAGGATACCGGGTTCGAGCCAAATCAGTAACAAATGGGACTTTAAGGTCGTTGTGGATGAATTTATTCTTAACAAAATAGGAGCATTGTGGATTTTACGAAGGATTTTGGATTGTAGGGATTGGTAAGAGAGGAATTCGTGGCTTAGTGGAGCCCCAAAGCTCTACTCTGAAAGTCCAAATGGTCATGTTGATGAGTCTTTTGTAGTTGATTGGCAGCTTATAGCGTTTGTCTAGTAAGTGTTAAGTAAGTAGCCTCAAATATCATTTAACTTTAAAAAATTATTTTAGTCATTTTTTATTGCATTAGTTAATTGATACTACTGCCCACAATTAAATAGTAGATTTATTATTATACTATTTGGTATAGTACACTTAGTTACGTAGTTATAGTCTATTAACCATTTTCTGTCCATTAACCAGTTTTTTTGTCAGATATGCGAACAAAAGATCAAAAAAAGCAATTTGACATTTAGGTGCTATGATTGCTATATGATCCTCTAGTCTTATGCTTGGGTTTCCTAAAAATACATTTTGACATGTGAGAACATATGATTAAGTATACCTACAGTTATAGGTGCGACCTGTGGTCATTAGGTGAGCACAACAACCTACTAGATAGGGTTCGTAGCCCAGCAGCTGGCACTAGGATTTTTTAAAGGGAGACCTCCACCCCGGACCATTTTCTTCCTTATATAAATATTTAACTACTAATTTTCCCAACCTTATTCCGCCTACCATTCCATGGTTTAGCCATCTCATGGTCCTCTTGACCAAAGATCCGAAAGCCACGATAAAAATAACTGATGACATTTTTAAGAGGAAGAAAACGGTCCGAATGGAGGTAAAAAAAATCTCTTATATAAGGAAAACAGCTCAACAGTAAACAGTTCTCCCTCATTTTCTTCCTCGTATATATATAAGGTGAATATTATTATACTAATATTATTCAAAATGACTTGTGAATGCTTCAAATAAAAAAAAAAAATGCCATAAAAACTAGGAATCCACATTTTCTTATTTCTCTAAATCTAACAAAGCTTATTATTTAGCTCACGTTTATTGAAAATAAGCAAAAATCCTCAAAACAACTCCATCTGGTTCTTCATAAAACCATTTTAAGGAAATACTCCGTCTACCCATGGTATGCGAAATGAAGAACGTCGTGTGCATTATTTTGGTTCCGTAACATAAATACATAAAGTACACAACAATATATATTTAGAGCATTGATATCTGTGCAACATGGAGAAAATGTGAAGGGGAGTGGGATAAACCGGCCAAGGTCTGAAAAGATGTTTTTCAAGTGTATCAGCGGCTCTGGAGTATTGGGTTACTATACAGTCCCTTTTCTTCTTCCTTTTTGCCATATTGTGCTCCTCGAATATCCTCAGGCATAGGATCTCTATATTGTTAACCTCAATAACGCAGCAGATTGAAGATCATTTCCGAAGAATGTTCTCGATATCACATCTGTTACGATTCCTTCCACGCTCTAATTCTATATACGTTCCCGATGGATTTCGATTAATAAGGTGGTTAAGAGGACACTCAGGTTTTCTGGAACCAATGTCATCTATTTTCGTACTTAAAACCTTTTTTTATTTTATGAATAAAAAAAACTGTACAAGTAGGGCTGAACCTATCAATGCCGGACCTAGATCCTTATTCACTACGAAACTGTCACGATTCCGCTCCCCCAAGTACAAGAGACTCATTTTGAAAAAAATTCGGCTTAACTACACAAACGGCTTAACAACACAAACGGCTTAACTACACAAACACAAAATACGGCTTAACTATACCCCAGTGAATAGTTGAGCCGTATTTTGTGTTTGTGTAGTTAAGCCGTTTGTGTAGTTAAGCCGAATTTTTTTCAAAATGAGTCTCTTGCACTTGGGGGAGCGGAATCGTGACAGTTTCGTAGTGAATAAGGATCTAGGTCCGACATTGATAGGTTCAGCCCTACTTGTACAGTTTTTTTTATTCATAAAATAAAAAAAGGTTTTAAGTACGAAAATAGATGACATTGGTTCCAGAAAACCTGAGTGTCCTCTTAACCACCTTATTAATCGAAATCCTGTAGACTTAGCTGTAGACATATCGAATGCATGAAGCGTCTTTTGGTACAACTATAGTTTTATCTAATTTGTTTTATTTTTTATCTTATAGCTAAATTATCATTCGGCGTTATTTGAGTGTAAGAAATCATCGCGGTTCTCATCATCGACACTTGTTTTGTTCCTTAATCAGGCTTTTTTTCGGATACTGGTTTTATGTTTTTGAAAAACTATATTGAAACCTATTTTTGTTATAGATAATCTTAATTTTCTTAATTAACCTTAATTTCTGTGAGGTTTCGATTTACATTTTGCTTGAAGCAATTTCCGATTAGTGTCTTGGAGACCGCTCACCTCTGTACAGATTTGCCTAGATGATCCTAAAAATTGATTTAAGCTTACTGAGTTGTGTTTTAGAGTCGTCGAATCGTCCGAATTCCTACTAGAAAAAACTTTTAATCTTGAATCCGCAAGGCCAAGCCATTCATGTTATGGATCGAATAGAACATTATTATTTGTTAAGCATTTGTATGAGATTATTGCTGGCATGAGTAGGTCTTCTTGGTCCAGAGGACAATGAAGTTGTAAACCAAGGAATGGTAGGTGGTATTAAAGAAGGGCTAAAAAAAGTATTAGTTAAATATTAATTGCTTCAAATAGTTTCTATAAGCTTATTGTTCCAAAAGCCAAAATAATCAATTAATTGCACTCTGAGAAGATATTTAAATAGCTGCTCACGAGCAATCATTTGGTAACTTGAAAATATTCATAGATTATTTTCCGTGAATTTATGGATTTTACTAAAATGCTGTCGTCGAAAACTTCAGTATACGTTATTGACAGGTTAATACGCTGTTGAACTAATATGTTAATGTTAATGGTTGAATTACATTGAAAAAGCGTAGAGGTGAAGTCCAATCTTTAATTGTAATTATAGTACATATGTAAATACAGCTGTCTCCCTTTGCATGGCTCCTCTGATGGCTAGTTTGATTGTGGATAATGGACTTCATGGATGTGGTAGCGAACTCCCAATGTCTACTTAAAAAAAAAAAAAAAATTGTTCTTGAAACAAGGCTCGATATAAAATCTAAGTTCTGAAATGCTTGTTTGGGTTTGTAAGGCATAAAACCATACGGTCATCAACGCCTGTGATAATTTGTTTATAGAGTCTTATATCTAGGTGTATTCTAATATTTGATTATTCCAATAATAAGACTTTCAGTTTTAATTTAATTTCTCCATTATTCATCTACGTTCCTTTAAATGTTTAATAATTGTGAATTATGACTTATCTATTTTATGAATTAAACATTTGGAATTTCTAAGAGGGAAAAAATAAATAAATAAAAGATAAACACATAGATACAAAATAAATAAATAAAAGATAAATAAATAAATAAAAAATTTATATTTGTCTTAATATGTCCACTTCCTTTAAGAATTTCAATACTAATCTTATTTTATCTTGATTATCACCAAGCGTGTTCGAGATATTATTTGTAAGGCCTAGTTTGTTTAACCTAGAGGTGTAAACAGAACATTCTTGAAAAATATGATGGACTGTAAGGATGCTGTTGCAATGCTGACATTTCGGAGGTGGCTTTTTTAGGATAATATGGACGTGAGTAAGGTTTGTGTGCCCTATTCTTAGCCTGGTTAAGGCAACTTCCTCCCTGCGATTGGAGCGATTTGAGGTGATCCACGGTTTCACCGATTTTTTAATTATTTTTAATTTGCTTTGTGGGCTCTCATTCCACATGGCTTGCCAGTTTTCGTTTATTTTCTTTTTTTGGGGAAGCCCTATTTCTGGAGGTGTTAAAATGGCCACGCCTCGTCCTGGGAGCGATAGCGCTTGTTTCGCTGCTTTGTCCGCGAGTTCGTTTCCTTTAATCCCTACGTGACTAGGCATCCAAATAAAAAAGACAGTTTTTTCCATATTATTTAACATGTGCTGGTAGGAGTGTATTTTGAGGCTAATTGGATGTTTGGGCCATATTATTTAATCCCTTTAAAGAACTCAATGAGTCAGTAACTATTACAATGTTGATTTGTTCAATCGTCATGGAGAAAGAGAGTGCCGAAGCTATTGCGTGGAGCTCCGCTGTATATATACTGCATAATCTGTGAAGCTTTATTTTGTGAGTAGTGTCGTAGGTAGCGAAGGAGGATGCATGATGTTCTGAAATGCTTAGTCATTAGACCTTTGTGGTCACTATGGCTTTCGCTTAACTGACATAGACAATGCACATTTGTTCTGGATTGAACTAATTACGGTAGAGAAAGCAGGTGTGTGCATCCATAAGGAGCTGCACGCTCCTGCGTTCGTGAAAGTGTGGAATATCCGTGCCCAGGTTTCGTGTTGTGGGGAAAGGTGCGCTCGTTATATATTTTCAGTGATTCAACCTCAAGACATTCATTGTTAATGTATCGATGAATGCAGTAAATTGTATTTAATAAATTTAAAATACATTTTTTATATTTAAAATACAAAAAAAATATTAAAAATGTATGTATAACTTGGGTTGAATCGTCAAATGAAATTTCTTGTACCGCCTATCACCCTTTAGTTACTAGCTCTGTTATATTATTTTATAAAATAAAAAACTTTATTTCATCTATTTAGTACATACATATTAACTGTAATACTGCATATTAAATGTCAGGCAAATTGTATTACCTTTCATTTCAGTGAACTGAGCTTTAATTTTTTTAAAGCTGGTTAGGGATAGATGGAGTTGATGAATTCTTGCACGGTTGTTTTGTTAGAGAATATGGTGTACGTGACGAGAGGAAATGGAAAAATTAACTGAAAGAAATATTTAGTTGATTAAGTTGATTGGTTGAAGGAAACCCTTAAAAATCTATTGAACATGTTCTGCTCACTGGATCAGAACTAGAGCACTCGTCGATTTAAGTGACCCTGGGCTTGCAATACATTGAATAGGCTACCTATAGATGTGAGAGCAATAATTTTGTATTAGAAAGAATTTCCTTTGAAATATAAACAGGGCATTGAGTTCAGAATAGAAATGTATCTGTGAAAACATTTAAAAAATCATTTAATGTATCTTAAGCGTGAATTCTAAGTGTTATGTGGGCGGCACAACCTATGTAAAATAATCAATCTGATTTTAAAATGATTGGGTATTTATATTTATCCTGTGGCCCATCCTAAAAAGAAATCGGTGTTAATACTTATTTGTTTCTAAGGAAAACGTTTAGAGACGTTAATGGAGCGGGTCACACTTGTTGGCCACCAGCAACGGTACTCCTTAGGCATGAGGGGAGGGGATAACCGGAAGTAAAGAATTAACGAATCCGGGAAGGAAGCGCAGAGTATATTCACGATCATACTTCATCGTTGAAAGTAACCAATAGCAACATCCCATTCCCTCGTAGCTTGAACCATGAAGGTTACGTAATCCGTCACAGGGGGCAGTAACACTCTGGAATGTTGGACCCTTTCAGTCCTTTCCTCGCCTTTTGTTAACTGGTTTAGAGGAAAAATGTAACTATAATCTCTCATTATTTTTATATTATCTCCCATTTTATTGATTTTATTACCCGTCTATTTTTAATTCACCATTTTTAAGTTTTTAGCTGTTAATTAAGAATTTTGTCTCATCAGAGATTATATTCATATTTATAAAAAACAAAATCTGTTGGTAAATTATGTGTTAAAACTTATCCAGTACAACTTAATTACAAGTTTCAACTATTTATACAATTAAATAATTGCTAATATAATTGGAAAAGTTTTGTTAGTTGTAATTTTTCCAATTGATAAAATAATAGAAATTCGACACTTCCCTGAATGACGAAATTTTATATGTAAATATAAAATTTAGTGTAAATACCTCATTTGGTTACAAATTTGGCCCTTTCCATTACTTTTATACATATATCTGTATATCTACAGCTCCAGTGAAAAAGTAGTTAAGTCGACTTTTCCCCTTTTGAATCCTGTTACATTCGATATGAATTAGAAGCTAACTCATGCATTGGATTGAAAAGGAGTTATTAATAATATTAAAACTCCATTTCAAGCCAAAAACTACGAGAATGGCACGATTCCGCTTTCCTCAATATTGTTAAATCTCTCAGGGCAAAATTCGACAGCTTATTCACGGGGGCTGCAGACATAGAACCAAACTAGGGAAAAAAGAAATATTTTTTCATAAATAAAAAAAATGAATTCCTTTGGCTTAAATTTTTGTATGCTTGTGGCAAAACTTAGCTTGCTTTTAAAAAGAAAACGTTCTTGGACAATAGATGGCATTGGCGACTTTGCAACACTGGTTAAGAAAAATATAATAATTTAGAAGTAAATTGTTTATAATTTAAACTACAATATAGGGATCAAAGTAATACAAAGTATATATTTACACGCTTATTTACACGTTTATTATCAGTATATACATATTTTTTTTTTATTTCTAATATGTAAATAATTAATATATGAGTGTTTTTATGTATGTGTATGTGTGAAAATATGCCACACTCATTATGATACTAATATTCATATTATTAGATGTTCTTATCTACTTTTTTATTTTTCCATTAGCCAATCTCTGTTTATTGTATCCTATTATTTTATTTATTTATTTATATATATATATATATATATATATATATATATATATATATATATATATTCTCTATGAGAACTTACGTTTTAGTTAATATTTAATTGAACTATTGCAATAATGTAGCCGTATGGCCAGAAATATTTCCATTAATTTCTTTAAAATATTGTTATGCTTAAGCGACCTGGTTCCAGAGTAAAATTATTTTTCTATTCTATTCTACGCGCACTATCCAAGCCATGGGAAGCCTGAGAATATTACATTTTTTATCTTAAAAATAGTAATTTAAGATGGTAATCTATAATTTACAAATGTATTTTTAATTTACCATTTTATATTAATTAAATTTAAAAAAATATTATAACTAAGTACAATAAATATAATCCTATTATAAGAGGTAGAGATAGACCATTGTGAATCATTTTTATTATTAAATATATTTTACGAGCCCATCTACTCTTGGCTCCCTCCATTACATTTTTTTTTTTCCTCTCACACTATACCCCCTCGGAGTAAATGGATTCTTTTATCCTTATAAAAGCGCTAACAAAGACTAATGGTCGAAAGAGAGACCTGTTAGGTAGGACGTGCCCTGCAGTTAAATACACCTCTGCTATAATAATCCTCGCTCTAGCTCCGGACTCAAAGGATCCGGTTACAATTAACAGGTTATCAGATAACAATAGTTCCTTGAGCTGTTATGCCGTAACTGGATTACGTCGAAAGGAACGAGGCAACTGCCAAGGTTTTAATTGTTCTTCTGTTATTATTTATTTACTACCCTGTTGTTAAAGTAACTGTGCACATTGCTCTCTTTGATGAAAGTCTAATTAGTCTCTCTGCTTTAGAAATGAATAACGTTCTTGTTTCAGTTTTTACTCATTTTTCCTTTATCAAACTGATAAAAAAAAAATATTATTTAACGAATCCATTTAGCATTATAACCTTACCAAAGTGATATTTTTTTCGAATGTATTAATATAAATAATTATTGAGTTGTTTCATATCAAATATTCGTTTCCAGAGGAACACATTGAGCAGTTAAAGCTTCAATAAGTTAGAAAAATAGGCAAAGACATAATAAAAGTCCAACTTATAAAAGATAGATGTCTACTTTTTCAATAAATTTATAATTATTCATAAATAAAAAGATAAGATCTTGAGTTAGATTTTTCTTCTTGCAATGATAATCCTATTTTTTATTTTAATAGTTTGTTTATTGATTAAATGAAGCTTGTTTAGCATAAAGCTTTAATGTCTATCATTCCAAATTTAGTAAAATTAGAAGTCCAAACATATCAATATATATATCAAAGCGTACTTAAAGATAAGTGCTGGATTAATAATGTAATACCATCTTCAGCTAAATCTCTTATTCATTCTAGTCAAAATTATAACAAAAGATCATTAGCTTTAAAGCATTTTATGTTAATAGATTTTAGAAAAATTAGTAACATTTTTAAAACAGTGATTCATATGCATGTCTAATATTACGTGAGCCACAAACAAGGCTTCTTTTAATAGTGGGTCAATATTTGTTTACCACGATGAAAAACATTTTTGTTTTTATATTAAATATTAATTTATACATTTCATACTTAATGCACTAATGAAAGATTTTCATGTTGGGATTTATAAGGAATTTGAAAATTTATTCATTATTTAATTAATTATTTTCTGAGCTAAAATAAATTTATATCTTTTTATACGGAAAATATATGAATAATAAAATTATACAGGTTATACCTGAATTGGATTATTATTGTATAGAGTTTATATACTAATTACCAATTAACACTTGACCGCAAAAGTCTAGGACTCAATCCACAAGTACCTGATAACACTTTTCAAATTCGAATTACAACCACAATAAATAAAGTAATATCAGTTTTATTTCGACCGTGGTTATGAGTTTGGAAATATATACTTTAATATAACAACGAAATTGTTCTACAAAAGCGATTAGTTTTATGGAAAACTTGGAAGCACATTATTGCTCAGATATTGCCCTACAAAGGCTGTATACGAAACCGACAAGTGCAAGTAATAGCCTCCAGTCGGATTTTTGGAAGTCCTCTTTTAAACATATAATCGTTTTTACGACACCACACATAGAGTGTATATCTATTGCCGCTAATATCTAATAAAAATAATGGTATACATCATAAGCTAAAAAAGACTTTTAATTTAAATGGTTAATCGGCTGTATTTTAATCACTAGTTAATTATTGTTGTCGTTGTTATGATCTTGCAACTTTTACCAGGCCTAAAACTATTGAAGCGTTAGAAAGTCACTTTTGATATAAATGATTCCACATTAATAACACCTAATTAATAGACCAATAGAACGAAAATAACCATAAGATATTATTATTAACGAATTTCGAACAAATAAAAGAAAGTAAAATTTCGAATACAAATACCAGATGAATAGATTCTCACAAAAAAACTACTACTGTACTGTTTCTAAGCCAACAGTTGCCAATGATTTTAAGTAACAGGCCCCACTTTATGGAGGCTGGGTGAACCAGAGGTAATAAATGATCAAAATAGCGAAATCAAAGAATGTAAATAATGTTTTGTTTTTTTTTGTAAAGGAGATAGTTGGGGGTGCAGTAAAAAAAAACACTGAATAAGTAATAAACTTATAATTATGTGCCGACGTTTCGACCTACAGTGTAGGTCATCTTCAGGGCTATGAGAGAGGAACAAACAGAACAAAAAATATAAAAATGTACAGTAACAATAATATGGTGACAAGTAATGTAGAAAATTAAAATAGTGGCATATATGAAGATGAAAAATAACGAATATTAAAAAAGTGACAGAATATAATAAAATTAAGATATAGACAGATTTAAAAAAATTAATGATAATAAAAAGAAATTAAAATAGTGACAGATATAATAAAATTAAGATAAAGACAGATATAACAAAATTAATGATAATGAAAAGAAAATGAAAATAATGACAGATATAATAAAATAAGACAGATTTAATAAAATTAAAGAAAATGAGCAGAAATTATAAATTATATAAATATATAAAATAAAATACAGAAAATAAATGTACAGAAAGGATAGTAAAGTAAAAATAATATAAAGGAAAATCAGAAAAGAGGAGGTAAACCAAAGATACAAAATGAGAATATTAACATATACAAAAAAGGTTGGAACATGAAGAATTAAGAAAAACTAGTAAAATAAAGATATAATAATTATGATAACGGACTTAAAGAGGTTACATGTTACAGAAAAGTATGAAACTGTATGTACAATAACTAATGTGAATAATAGAAATACTATTGTACAGTAACAATAGTGTACAATGACTGTTTGAAAAATAGTTGATAGGATTAATGAATTTGAAAAATTAAAATTAGTGCTTAAAAATATGAACTCTTGATTACCAACATATGATGGATGCCAAAATGATGAGGAGGAAAATAGGTAGTGTGAAGAATGGAGAAAGGATAAAGAGAAAAGGATGTAATAAAGAAAATATAAAGAAAAGACGTACCGATTTGGAGAGCGAAGTCGTTGGGTGTAACGGCTGGCTAGCAATGACAAAAACAGTTAAGGAGCAAGGCGGAAGAGTTAGCAGCGTTTTTTTTTTTTTTTAGGTATTATAGTCAATATATTAAGTTTTATCTAATAAGGGATGTACTGGTTTGATTAAGAATAAAAGGAGACTTCGCCATTAGATCATAGATAATTCTCCAAGATCAGCAAAAAAAATAGATCCTTTAAGTATGTATATTTAAAAAAATTTAACTTTAATTATTTCCTTATTAATAATTTCTATAACAAGAAGAAATTGCAGCATAAATGACCTTTTCGGTTACATTTTTTACATTGTAATAACATTAACCCATAATGACCCGGTTTAGTCCCAGATGGTATACATTAGGGTAACTAAATAGCCCTGAAAGGAGATCAAAAGGCAAGGCAGATACAAAAAGGACAGACGAATTAGAGACGAGTCGGAGAGAGCAACTACTTAGGAGTATTTCTAGACAAGGCACTCCGATACGAAGATCGTATAAAGTCTTTTTTCATTCTGGTACAAGTCCCTTTAGAATAATAATTAAATACATAAATATAATTATACGCCATAGTATACTTAGGTGTCACTTGTACCCTTGCATACTTGGTACCTTTTAACGGCACTTGAAACTAGGAAACTTGAGGAAGAAACTCAGGTCGTTTAGGACCAATTCAAACAGACTAAACCACCTGCTCACATCTACAAACTTATCCTTCCACCTCAAACTCACGATCAACAAGAGCATCTTATGACCGGCGCTTCTATAGCGAAGAAACTAGAACAATTCCAAATTGGAGAACTGAAACGAATATTAAAACAAACGAAATTTCACAAAACAAAAACTGACTTATTACACACCACTCTACACATATACAGAGGCAGTTACACGCTTTAACAAACACATTAAATTTTTTGAAAGCCTGGATACTGTACAAACTCACTTTTCAGGACAAACACGGCACCAACATGGCAATATCACGTTTCAAATCCCAGTCTAGACTGATGAGAAAATAAATAAACTAAAATCAGAACCTTCTCGACTCCACACCCATCTCTTAAAATGTACTTGTACAAAGTGCAGAAGATGAGTACAAATCAAAACTCCTTGGTAGAACAACAGAATATCAAAGTTCAAACCCAAGGGGCTAATATAAAAAAATTATAATTTGATAGAAAACAGGTTATTTCCTCAAGGAGTGGTTATGAAACGATTGGCAATGGAAGCCCCACATTGCTTGCGATAATAAACTTAGTGCCATCAGTGGGAAATAAATAACAGACTTCGACCTTCTTTTACGTCTTATTCTAAGAATATTTATTTTAAAAAAACACTACAATCCGTGAACGGGTCTGGGATTCAGGACATGGTAGAGACTTTACTGTTTCAAGGACAACGGTTGTGCAGAGAGGTGACTGTCCTAGATCATGCCCGCCCTTATTTTGAGTACCCACTTTATAGAGGCTGGGTGAGCACCAAGAGGGTCCTGGATCTCATAGGATCTATCTCCGGTCGCTAACAGATTAAATAAAAGTCTGCCAACGAGCGGGATTAGAACTTAAGAACTTCAGCACGGCATCTCAGCGCTCAACAACTGAGCCACTAGGCAAAAGTAACGTTATGTGAATAAATAATCAATCACCGTAAACTATATATGGTAATAGGATGAGATAAATTTCATACTTAGAAAACCTCAGAGAATTAGTACTTAAATAGTAAGTAGAACATGGTCAAAAAAAAAGTCTTGTAAGTTTTAAAACATTTCATGCAAAAAAAAAACACGTAAATGCAGTTGATCAATCTATTTTTTATTTCATAGAACATAACGATAAATATTTCTAACCGAACAGAATATCGCTCATCATCGAGATCACGCTCAACCACTACTTTTGTAGCCCAGCTGGGTAAGCCCCAGGAGGGTCTTAGATCCAATATGATCCATCTCCGGCTGCTAACAAACTAAGTAAAAGTCTTGCCTGCAGCGGGATTTGAACCATGATTTTCGGCATGGCAACTAAGTGCTCTACCAGTGAGCCACTCTGCCCCAGAGGGGAAGTGAAAAAAAAGGAATGCTACAATTTCGTTCTATGAATAGAACTGTTTCAAATATCTTCAATATCAACTACATAAAGAGCTAGTTCATAGTTTCCAATAATGGAGTGTGACTAAAAAAAATATATTTAAAAATTATAAACCAGAATCCGGAGGGTTGTATTTTTAATTCACGTTGTCGTACTAGTGCTTTCTAGCATAATTCGCCGTTAATAACGATACTGAATTCAACTGTAAAATTAGTTAATCATAACTCCAAAGATTAGATATAATTTAAAATTAGATTAGCATCGTATCATAATAACTAATTCTGGCGGCCAGATAAATTCCAGTAATTACGATAAACATCGAGAGATAATCAAAACCATACAGATCGTAAGTCATCATTCGCTCAAGGTACTCGTATATAAAAAATTAAAGGACTCCAAGTATAAGGAGCTCTAAGCCTAACTGCTTTGATCATAACCTCACAACAACAACGACTATAACTAACTACTATAATAACTTCCATAAATCAGAATATCAAGTTTAATTCCGCTAGATTGCGCTAGTGTGGCGCCTTGAGTTGATAACGCGGCAGTACTCAGGAGTTGTGGCACATAAGTGGGTTCCCAGCATTAATGAGTAGTCTTCAAGGATTGTCAGTATTGATAATTCCCATGCCGATACGATACTTCGTTGTACATCCAAGATTTGTCTCACCGTCACTGATCTAACTGTCTACATCCTGTCAGTTCAACTGAAGGTCAAGAGAATACCAATGACTCAATGATGGATGCTCCTCCTGATAATTCTCTCAGTTAAACAATGCCCCTGTTTCAGAGTAAAATTGAGTAATTAGTTATTTTTCTACCTCTTTTTGAGAAACCCAGAGTTTTATTTTAGGTTGTTCATTGATAGAAAAAAAAGTTGATTGATCAAGAAGAAATGAGAAAATAATAATAACAGGTATTTTAATTAAATTAGGCATTACAATTAAGAGCACTTCTGTTGAAACTATTTATATGTTTACAGCTCTAATGAACTATTAATAATCGTCTTATTTTATAATATTTACTATCACAACAATTAAACGCACATCGTATAGTGTGTCATCAAATATGTTATGAACAGGCGATTTTCGAGTATTTTTTTTTATGAGGTTAAACAAGGACACTCAGCATGGTTACAAGAAACAACCTCAACGTTCGGGTAGGGAATTTGAACGAAAGGGCCATTCGGCGTTGGTTTGAGAAATTTTCGCTGGTGACACAGATTAATTCATAAATAAATAATTAATTTATAAATAATTCATATCTCCCTTCTGCCCAGAGTTGAAACAATCACACCCACATAGTACTGCTGGGATATTAGCATAATGCATAAATAAACTTATAAAAAACCAGCCTGCACTGGTTACTCGAAAAGGACCTATACTGTTACATGAAAACGCCAGACCTAATGTTTGACGACAGACAGCGAAGAAACCCAACGAACGAACTGGGTTACGAAGTCCACAAGCACCTTTTTCGCCAGTATTATCTCTATATGTTTAGAAATTTCGGCAACTTCCTAGAGGAACGTCTTTTGAATATTATAGAAACTGAAGGAAAATATTTTTAGTTGTTTTACTAAATAATTAATTACAGAAAATAATTAATCCTTATAAATCTCAACATGAAAATCTTTCATTAGTGCATAAAGTATTAAATGTATACATTAATATTTAATATAAAAACAAAAATGTTTTTCATCGTGGTAAACAAATATTGACCCAATATTAAAAGAAGCCTTAAAACCGCTTTGTTTGTGGCTCACATAATATTAGACGTGCATATGAATCACTGTTTTAAAAATCTTACTACTTTTTCTATACTACCAGTGGGTAGTTTCTCTACTTGTCATTATCATGTCATTATATATCACTTAGCCTATTTACTTGTTGTATTATTTTAATACAGTTGTATATATCAATAAATAAATTTAAAAAAAAACTTTTTCTAAAATCTATTAACATAAAATGCCATAAAGTTAATGATCTTTTGTTATAATTTTGGCTAGAATGAATAAGAGATTTGGCTGAAGATGGTATAACATTATTAATATAACACTTATCTTTAAGTACGCTTTGATATATATATATTGATTTGTTTGGGCTTTTCATGTTACTAAATTTGGAATAATTGAGATTAAAGCTTTATGATAAACAAGGTACATGTAATCAAAATACAAACTATTAAGATAAAAAATAGAGTTATCATAGCAAGAAGAAAATCCTAACTAAAGATCTTATATTTTTATTTATAAATAATTATAAATTTATTGAAAAAGTAGACATCTGTCTTTTATAAGTTGGACTTTTATTACACATTATTGTGGAGTATGCAGAAATATGCCCGACTGACTTGTCTTTCTATTTTTCTAACTTATTGTAGCTTTAACTACTCAATGTTTTGTTTTTTTCTCTCACTTTTTGAGACATATTTAGGGTACTCCGAACTGTATAAATTTCCCACTTAAATAATAATAATAAATGATTTTATGTTTACACATTTTAGCTCATAATAGCATGGGAGCATCTCATAAGCTAGCAGTTTCCGTCATTCTCAAAATTTCCGAATGACTTCCAAATTTCGTTTTTGAATGTAGAAATTCCTTTAAATTTTGCTTAGTAAAATAATGAGTGAGATTCGTAAAATTCTTTCATTTTTATTCGAAAGTTGTTTAAACAGTTTCGCAGGGTAGAAAAAAGTTTTCCAACAACTAACTATTCATTGACATCTTTAATTTTTTTTTTTGTTGAGACGTTCAGACTCCCTTTTTGACCGTAAATAATTTATGGATTATAACTATGAATACTTTTAACTTTAATTTGCTATGAATAGCTCTTGTGGCAAGTGTGAATTTTATGATAAAACAATATAATAGAGCTATTTGAAACTTAGGGATGACTGATTGTATTTCTTTAAAACTGAACATCAGACAACAATTGTACTAGGCTACTAGTACCAATAGGTAAAAATTGACCATAAACAACGACAATTTTTTTTTAAATGTAACCTTTTATAATCTTAATCATTTGATTTTTCACACACTTCTTTTACCACTTTACAATTCTTGTTGTTTGTTTGTTCACAACATCACTTTGTGCTGTTGTGGTCAATGGGACGACACAATTCTTGTTCTTAGAGGTTATACCTATTCTTACTGAAGAGTTTTTTCAGTTTCTAAATCTTTAAAAAATGGAAAAGGAAATGACCATTGTGTTGTCATCACTTCATTATGACCTCAGGCGAAAATTTGCATCTCATTTGTTTATCACTGGTTGGGTGTTATACTGTTAATGTAAATTAACAAAGAGCATGTATACCTAAGTATGTACAAGTACAACAGAATCTCAGGTTAAAAAACAGGTTCCTCCCGATTTTCTGCTCTCCATTATGAATTTAGGGAAGGAATTGTTGGTGTCTTTTCTATTTTCATACTCTTTAAGGAAATAGCATTAAAAAGAAAACTATTGAATAATCGTGCTCATGGAAATATACGATTTCTTATATAAATCATCTCATTAAAATAGTAATATAAAAGAAAAGGATATTTTTTTGGGGGGATTTTAGAATGAATACTTCATTATATACATGTCTTTATCTATATTTTATTTTAATATCAGCATTTATCTATATTGAAAAGTAAAAAGAGACGTTACATAAATGTTAAGACCGTGAAAAAATTATAAGGAGGGTTACTTGACCCCGACTGGATAAGGTTAGATAAAAACAGCTAAAAATACTCCAGAATTCGAAAATTCAACATACATTCATCAAACTTCAAAAAGCACAACAAGAAAAAATAAATAATAGTAAACAACGCCAAAACATAAGACAAAAGACAGTATGAAAAAATGAAAGTAAAAATGCAATAAAAAAAAAAGACAGGACATTATCAAGAAAACAGTGGACTTGTGGCAGTATTAATATATTCCACAAAATATATTAATACTGAAAAGTAAAAAGAGACCTTACATAAATATTAAGACCATGGAAAAAATTCCAACAAAAAACCCTTAAGTCTCCAAACGAAAAGAGAAATTGAAATTATCTGTCCAATATATTATATTAGAATATATTGGACAGGTAATTTCAATTTCTGTTTTAGTTTGGAGACTTAAGGGCTTTTCGTTGGAATTATTTCCGCGGTCTTAACATCAGCATTTATCTTTCACGGCCTTAAAGAATCATTAAGCATGTATCTATTTATTTTCCAGATAATTTTTTTATAAAAAATTGTGTTGAAAATTAAAGAAATAAGATGATTTTTATTTTCAAGTCCAATGTAAGGAAGACCATGATGTATGTACCACGTAATAGAAAATCACAAATTAGAAACAATTAAGATTTCATAACTTGGGCGGAAGTAGCTTACAAGGAGTGCTTGCTACTGCAGAACGAGTTAATTTGCAAGGATGGCTTCCTGGATAACAACCTAATTGCGGAGCAATCTTTTCAATTGTTTTGTCGTAGTATGATAAAGAAATAAGCTGTTACAGTGCCTTTGTCGAAGTTAAAGTGTTGTCCTCTCTATACCAAATGATCAATACCATATCATCAATACCATCGTATTCTAACATTAATTTGTTGTTTTTTGTGTGTTTTTTGACTGTACCAACTCAGATTTGTATAATGATTTAAATTAGTTTACACACCTATCAACGACAAAGGAGAAAAACCTTGAAAAAACATGACTTCGATTTTTAAATGTTAACACATTAAATCTTTTGTACAAATAACCTCGTTTTTAAAATTTTACAAACAAATAAATAAAAACTTGGTTATGTCAGTGTTTTCGAATTATGTGTGATTTATATCAAGTACACATAAAATTACTAATTACATAAGATTAAGTGAGGACCTTCCAGTAGGTTCCGTCAGTAGATTCCGGACACATTCGGAATCGTGTTTTTACATTTTAGAATCTAAAACTAACACAACTAAAAACACAACACATGACCATCACGGTCTCTAAACTTTCCTGATCAAACTACAATCTCACCATCAAATTATGAGCAATGATAGTAATGAATAAAGTTAATCAGTTGAAAATTGTTTGGCTCGCAAGAGGTTTCTCTAAAGCATCGAAAATACTCTTTTGACCAGTACAATAAAATGATACTATAGTGCTTTTTTTTGTTTGATCTTCATTATTTAATCAACAATATTACGTTGATCTTTCCTTCTGCGATAATGCACCTTACCTGTTCCGAGTGGATCGATGTGGCGGATCGGAAGGTTATATTAATAAGAAGATTGGCTGGCGTGAGGGAAGTCAGTTTACGGCCAATTAACTGACACATCCATCACCGGCGGAAGTGTTCAGATATAGTAATTAACTTACGGTTCTAATTAGCTTACTAGCAATAAGCTCTTGTTAATTGGATCCTCTGCTGAAACTCTATCCCACCGGCGGTTGAATAGCCAATATAGAAATGAAATATTTCTACTCTTTTTCTTCTGAAAAAGGCATATTATTTAGTCGTTTTTAAATTGTACCACATTATTATAATTTTAAAGGAATTTACTTCGTATGCATACCCTAAGTTAGATATAAAATAACATGAGACTTATGAGCCGCCTGATTCTCTTCTTAAACCGTTAGTATCTGGCAACCTACAGTGGTTTTAGTAGTTACAATAACATAGATAATAAAAGTTTTTTTCTTTAGAAAGCTCAGACTAAATATATTTTCTAACATAGGGTCCTGATTTTTAGGTAAAAACCTTAGTTTTTGATAGTATATATATACTAGTACATCAGTATTGTATAGTCACCCATTACTAATAGTATATTTGATTTTTTGTACCTAGAAATATCTCCATCCTCTGTTATTATGTGTAAGATTGCATGGAATCCGTTAGTTTTGAAGTTAGACATCTGATATTTTCGATGTATGATTAACTTATAGCTAAAAAAATATTTTTTTTTTCTCATCCTCCAAAAAATTTATTTACAATATAATACAAATTTACAGAAATTCCTGAAAATGCTTCTATATAAACCAAAAGCCTTCTGTTACCTTTCGGTATTTTAAGGCATTACAATGGGCTGAGTCCGCTGAAGGCGGTTTTTACTCGAACCGGCTCAAAGCCGCTGACTTTATACAATACAAAAATTTATTTATAAAATAATCTGTCACTAAACTTCATCTGGCAAACCGAATTCCACGCGTGCGAAGCCGCGGGCAAAAGCTAGTTTATACGAAAATGCTAATCGAAATAATTTTTATTTTATTTTTATTTTTTATTAATTGTTTTTAAATATTTTTATTTTAAAAGAAAATATATGCCCAGGACCGGGACTCGAACCCGGGTCGCCCACGTCTCTAGCGTGGTGCTCTCCTAACTGAGCTAACCTGGCACGCTTCTCGGTCGACTCATCCTTTCTTTTAGTGGGTGACCCGGGTTCGAGTCCCGGTCCTGGACATAACTTTTCTTTGAAAAAAAAATATTTAGAAATAATTTTTAATTTGAAAGAAAGAATTATAATTTAAACAAAGCAAAATAAAAAAAGACTTATCACTGTCATGAGTCAAAAAAACAAAGGTATCTCATCGAGTGGTCCAATGTGGAAAGATGCTTCCTGTTGTAGATGACTCGAGGACACGGTCCCCTGAGCCTGTGTGTGCACACTACGAACTCCATATCATCAATACCGTCGTATTCTAACATTAATTTGTTGTTTTTTGTGTGTTTTTTGACTGTACCAACTCAGATTTGTATAGTGATTTAAATTAGTTTACACACCTATTAACGACAAAGGAGAAAAACCTTATTTGTCAACATGACTTCGATTTTTAAATGTTAACACATTAAATCTTTTGTACAAATACCCTCGTTTTTACAATTATACAAGCGAATAAATAAAAACTTGGTTATGTCAGTGTTTTCGAATTATGAGCGAATTATGTCCCCTGAGCCTGTGTGTGCACATTACGAACTGTAACTGTAGTCTGAGGACTCTGCACTGCCGATAATCCCGCACTTTCTTAATACCTAGTTTTCATACAAATTAAAATTAATAATAGCATATTAAGTTTGGCCTCAACAATTACGGAAGACCTCCTCGTTTTTGGCGAGCTAAATTTTATGAAGAGAGAGGAAAATCTGAGTTTTATTACTTTATTATCAGGTTTTATTACTGTTGTTGGACCGTTGCCGATCCAATTTCCTTCCAAGGGTCTTCTTTCAAATTTTTGTTCTTATAATTTACTACAATAGAATTCTATAATATTGGATACTTTTGATGTAATAGTAACCCAAGTAGACATTTTTTGTATGCCTACTCCAGTGCAAAATGTGGTTCATGTTACACGAATCGACTAAAATAGGAGCGCTGCCCTCAACCCGTCCACGGGTCTATTCCGCTCCCCTTTGCGCTCGGTAAAAAACCGACAGCCACCGGAGCGTGCTATAACGATCAAGAACTGCTACACGCTCGGAGCGCAATGCGTATCCCCTGAGGAGGAGCGTGGAGCGCGGGAGGTTTAAGTGTGGGTACGCGGCCACTAGAGAAATGAAGTGCAAAGGAAGTCATCAATAATGATATGAAAAAAATATTTGAATTCGATAAGAAATATTAAGTTATTTCTCGTTGATAAAGAAAAACAGCTCCGCTCGGCCACATTTAAATATTGATAACTCGAGTTGTATGCTTTCAACAATTTTCGATCATGACTTAATATTAACTTTAAACTTTTTTTTTCCCCCTTTCCTGCCAATGACATACAGGTTTTTACCTTGAATGGGGGTTCACCACTCAAGGCAATTTCTTACCAATTTTTTATTTCTTTTAAAATATATTTATTGAACTGCAACAATGGTGCAGCCCGGTGCACGGTTGTGCACCTTAGAACTGCACCTTATCCCTTTCCCATCATTCGTCTGCAAACAGAATGTCTGCAAACAGATCATCTGTTCAACTTCCGTCAGGCGGTCTCCCTGGGACTTCTTCCATCCGTATATTCGTTGAAGCTTGTGTAGTTAAGGTCCACAAGTTGAGGGAACACGTCCTTATTACATGCACTCCTGTCTTCGTGGGCAACCTCACTCTCAGGGCGTCGTATGCGGTGCAGGATGCCACCACGTGTTCAGCAGTCTCCGGAACTCTGTAGCTGGGGCAGTGAGGGTCCAGGTCATCTCCGTGCTCTCCAAGTTTCCATCTGAAGCCCCCATGCCTCGTGAGGATCTGCAACATCCAATAATCAGGAAGGACCCACTTAGCCCTTAAACTTGATTCAACGGTGGGGAAGTATTTCCTAAGAGTACTCCCTTTTTCGGATGTCACCCACCGTCCATTCCATTCTAGCAGTCAGTCTTTCCTCACCTCCTCTTTCCACTTATTGGGGTTTGCCTGGATACTCACTCGTAGTTGCTCCGGGAGAGCTGCCAAAGCTCTTCTCTTGACACCATATTTAATCGCATCCTCCCTCAGCATGAGGTCAAGAGGCATAACTCCCGCCAAGATCTGCACCGTTTCATGGGATGTCAAATACGCCCTAGTCACTTCTCAGCAGAACCGTTCTCTGAACCGTTGCCAACTTCCTTTTCTTTAGCTGCGAGAGGTTCCTACTCCAGAATGGGGACGCGTACCGCAAGATACCCAGGGTAACTCCTTTGTATATTATATACTCACTGGGTATCTGAGGCCCCATTAAGCACCGCCAATCCGACTGAGGCCGTTCAGTGCCTGGATCACCCTCGTAGCAAGGTGATCCAATTGAGGGGTCACGCCCAAATTTCTTCCAATTTTTACTCCTAGGTAAGTGACCACCTCACTTCCCCTTATTCTATATCCTTGTTTGTTGATGTTGATAGGGTGAGCTCTATCAGTCCCTTCTTTCAAAAGAACGGCCTGTGTCTTGGCGGCGCCCATACTCAAAAATAAAGATAATGTGTTTTACTAAGCCAGCATTGGGACTAGTATTAACTATTAACTGATCATAAATTTTATTTTTTAGAAATGGAATTAAAGTAATAACAATAGTAGCCTGCCTGCTTATTAGGAATATCCGTGCCTTAGCAGTCTGTTAAATTGTGATGCATCCCTAATAAAAAAAGACAGTTCAAATTTAATTCTAAGCCATGTTCGTGGATCATCGTGGGACACATACAATACGAGTAATTCATTTTGAAATATGACCTAGAGGTGAGCATCCCTGTTTTTCTCAATGATAAAGAAAAGCAGCTCCGCTCGGCCACATTTAAAAATTGATTATTCGAGTTGTATGCTTTAAACAATTTTTGAACATGACTTAATATTATCTTTGAACTGTCCTTTTAGGAACGAAAATTCCTTGCAGGCTACTTTCATGCTATTTAAAAAAAAAAGTAATGATCAGTAAACTGTGACTCGTCCCAATCAGAATGTGCCCTAAGACGATGGAAGATGACTTAATATTAGATTTGAACTGCCCTCTTCTTTAGGGTCATGTCAAAATTTAATAGGTCGCTAAGGTACAAAAATTCCTACTACTTTTACTATTTTCTTGAATGTAATTACTAAAAAAAGTTATTTAAATAAAATATCAATGTTTTGGAATTCAGAATCCCTTTCCACATAGTCCATACAAAAATAAACTACTATTTGAATTTAAGACATTTTAAAATAGGATATCTTTAAGGTTATGAACAATATAATCCATAATGACCTTAAATGTCCCATTAGTTCCTGATTTGACCCGAATCCGATATCAATCTTTTCATGAAAAACTTCATTTCCACTCAAACCCGCTAATTTCAAACTTGGCAACCTCTTCCTGATAATCCTCCGAGGCGTCTGAAAAGAAGATGGCCTCGTAACCTTCCAAGTTGAATTTCTTATTCGAGTACTACCACTGGATAGTTTCTCTACTTGCCTTTATCTTGGATCATTATTTATCTTTCATTATATTTACTTGATGTATTAAATATACAGTTGTAAATTTCAATAAATACATTTAAAAAATTATTAATGATACTTGTCTATTATTTCTATATTTATAAACATCGTTTTTATTAAGTTATTTTCCTAATACATTCCTTTATTTTTTTCAGGTGAGTATTTTCGATATATCGTTATCATATTCAAATTCTATTCCTACGATTTTTTGGCGTGCTTTGTAAACTGTATTACTTTAACAAGGTAATTATTCATTCGCTTAAGTTTACATTTGTTTCTGTGCTGTGCGTTTGTATCGTGCTATTAATAATATAATAATAAGATAATTACATATAATAATATAATTATTATTAAAATATGTATTACAATTTTACTGAATTATAATTACTGGTCTGTGTTTCGGTCTATCCTTCGACCAATGTCAAAGTCGGTTTAGTGTTTAACCTATTTTTATTAATTCATTCATTATGATTTATTCATGTTAGTGTTTTCTTTAAGAAGACATGTCACTGAGTCTCAGAGACCGACTTTTTTAATTTACGACCTGCTTTCAGCTTCAATTCTTTTTTGTCTTTTAAAAATAATTTGCCATTGTATACCCACAGATGAGATTAGATTATAATAGTGTTGGAGAGGGGAATCTCTGTGCACACTGTTCTTAAGAATCCTTGGATTCTTTGATGTTTTATTTGCTTGTATATATTTATATTTGATAGGTTACGTTCTATCTGTTTCTTTACCACCCCTTTTATTTTTTGTTTCGTTCTCGTCTTCTTTATTACAGCTATATATATCTTTATAGTCCCTGCTCTTCGCTTTTGTTTTCTGTTTTCTAGATCAGGATGACAAATAGGGTCTCTCTCTCTCTCTCTCTCTCTCTCTCTCTCTCTCTCTCTCTCTCTCTCTCTCTCTCTCTCTCTCTCTCTCTCTCTCTCTCTCTCTCTCTCTCTCTCTCTCTCTCTCTCTCTCTCTCTCTCTCTCACACACACACACACACACACACACCCACACCCACACCCACCATTATGGTATACTATACACACACATAGGAAAAAGGATACTACTCACTGAATTACTCACATATCCCTAGAACCTAGTTTTGATTGATCCTAGTGACCGCTGAGTTGCTATGCAAAAGGTCCCAGGTTCAAATTCAGCTGCAGCAGATAAGTTATTCAATCATACAACAGCCATGAATGAACCCTATGGCTATTACAGACCCTTCTGGGACTTACTCCATCTCTATAATGTGGGAAATTAGAGGGAAACATGGAGGTGAAATTCCCTACCTGGTACCGTTGTCTTAGAAACAGTATAGGCTCTACCATGTACTGAACCGAAGACTCTTCATGGGTTGGTGGTACAGCATTATACCCTTATACTCAAACATTATCGATTTATTACACTCTTGTGTTTGAGTTTGAGTTACGCAAATACGCGTAAATTAATTGGTTGTTATTTAACTAAACAGCTCTGTTTAATAAAACTAATGCTGTAGACTGATTATGTTTGTATGATTTTAGAAATATACCAGGATATTTTGTAATCAATGGCATTTTCCATGTGCCTGGGCGTTCCTTTCCTCTATTAGATATCTGTCATTGGCAACGAATTCTCTGTAGTGTTCTCTGTTACTGATTAGTTATCAATATGCTTATTCTGGGGTGTGTAAGGGGCTTACATATAAAAAGAAATGTCGGGTATTCTGGACATATTACCTTAATTAAAACGGGTCTGTTAAAATCGAGACAGATAGCCACTTTTAAACCATCATTACTTTATGATAATTATAAATTATAATAGCCTCCGTAACTGTTGTGAACAACTGGTTATTGGGAAAATGTTGGTATGTAAATGGCACGTTGGTCTCTCAGAAAATACGTATTTTTCTTTTAAACAAAGTTAATAAAAAAAATATAACCGAATAATACTGATTAAATGATTAAATCTTTGATATTGCTTGTAGCGCCTCAACAAAATAAACTAAATAAACTTTTTCGATAAAATGAACGTTTCGTTAACATTGTGTAAGCAACGTGCATAATATAGGCATAACCACAACATTCTTTTTTTAATTTGAAGAAATGCGTCGATTTCTAAGACCCGGAGGCTGGAAATTTTGGTGAGTGGTAAACATTAAGTATTTCCAGAATATGGTTGGAAACTATTGTGGGGAAGGATTGTGAGGATACGTTGGATTTTGAGGAGTGTATAATACCAACCCTAACTTGTCATCCGTACCATTCGAATTCTCCACTTCATCTACGAATTTATAACTTTTTTTGTCTTTCTGCTCCATACATCGGAGCCATTCTTCCCGGTCTCGACACATTCTTTTCGTTTGGGCCAGTGTTTTCCTCTTATTGATCCTCTTAAGCTATTACAGACCGGCGGTGTGTAATAGCTTAGTTGATTTTCTCAGTGGGTAAGGCACCATTAACGTAACTAGAGTTGACTCATGGGGGGGGGGAGGGTTAAACCCCACCAGTCAACCACTCCAACATATTAGTCCCTTCAAGAAAGATGCAGGTATAATTTATATTATACTATAAATCATGTAGATTCAAATTAAATAAATAGATTATAATTTTTTATAAATGTTATTTTGGAATGGAATGTTATTTTTGGAAGTGCAATCAAGAAATAGCTTTTAAATACAAGTAACCTTATTTATTTATTATTACAATAACTTACTATTGGTTCCTAGTTGATCGCATAGGGAACTTTCTAGACCTATCCAGACTTTACTTCTAGATTCTAAGAATTGTCTTAACTGTTCTTCTCACATTTGCGATCTTATTTTTGCCGCTAGATGCCACTACTGCCGCTATAATAATATAATTAATTGTAAATAAACAGTATCACGTTTTGGTTTGTCATTTTAGTGTACCTTTTAATCATTAAAATAACTTTCTTTGCACTTGCTTTGTTGTGTTTTTGATATTATTGACCCTTACTTCTGTAATCCCACAATAACAACTTTGAACAAGTAAAATCCTTCAAATTTTTATTTCTTTTAAATTGTTACTTACAATTTTTTTGAAAATTTCTTCTAAGCAATGGGGGGGTTACATCCCCAATAACCCCCGCTTGTTACGCCAATGCAAGGCACTAAACTCCTATCTTTCAGGTCCAGGTTTCAACCCGACATTCTCAGAGTCTTAGATATTCTGTTCCACCTGCCGGGAAACTGGAATTGGGAGGCTCAAAGCTTGTCTGCTAGAAGGCACGTGTTTCACTCTAAGTGTTCTAATGCCATTCTTACCTCCCTAATAGCTTTTCCCTTTTTATCAAAATATAAGTCGAAAACCTACTGACTTTGATCACTTACACACACGGAAATACTAGTAGTGCGATTTGGTCTCCTATAAAAATTAGATATGTTATAAAATGATAAAAACCGTTTAGGATTTTAGGGTAGACATCGGCATTTTTTGTGTAACCTGAATTAATTGGCATTGAAAATGTTTGAAGTTTGTAGATCATATTTAGATTAAAATGTAACGAAAACTATCATATTACTTAGCTTTGATTGAATATTACTTGAATGATTGAGATAATTTTGTGTTCTTTTTTTATATTTAGATTATTAATTTCATTGATTATTGTATTTTATTTTTCAAGTTAAATACATCATTAATGATGTTTCGTTGATACAATTTCAGATGAACTACGTCTCTATGGTTTAGGAAACATGGAGAAACTAAGTTCTTCTCATCTCTGTATATGAGAGCAACATTGTTGCTTGTTATCTATCGCGGGCTGCTCTTGCAATTGTTCTGGTAATCAATTAGGTTACAGCACGTGCTGGCAGTGGATTGATGCTGTTAGTGTTTGATTGTGAATCACTTGTCATTTCTGCTTATTGTTCCCGTCTCCTCTGGAATATCTTACATACTAATGTCAATATCTGTATTGCTGAATTGTGGGTTCAAAGTAAAGCAGTTTTAGTTCTAGCTTTTTTTGTTTAGTATAGACACAATAAACATTTAATAGTTTCTTTCAGATCTTCTTTATTTAACATAAATCGTAGAAGGCCTGTCATTGTCATCACGAACGCTATTATATGGCCTGCGTCAATCAGAAACAATTATTGATTATTTGCGATAATAAAGGTTGTAGCGTTGACGTCCTTGTGTTGTATAGGCATCGGCAATCATTTCATGGCCACTTTAGTTTAAATTCTCTTTGATGTAAGGCATTCCGTTGGTATCCCGCAATATGAAAAATTCGTTACATAGGGATTGTCACCTATTTTTCTAAATTAACTATAAACGTATACAGACCCGTACTATGGCAAAACGCGTTTGTTTCCGGGATCGGGGAACTGACAATACATTTTTTAGGCAACTTAAAAACTTGAATATTGGCTTTTTTTTTGCATTAGTAATCCAATGCATGTGAATTTAAGCAGGGGAAGATCCAGGTGTCAGTAAATAAATATCATCTAGTAGTAATTAATTGTTATTCATTAATAAATAGTTGTATTCTTGATCGAGGTTTTGATTCGTGCAGTGCAATGTTTAGTGTCTTAGCAAGTCATAACTTCCGAAATGGAAATGGTACAAATACTTGGCTTACATACCAATGAATAGTCCTTCTATAGAACGCGATATTTTGGAGTCCTTAAGCCTTCTCTTGGGGAAACATAAAGGAGTCATTACGACCAGATGCAAGGAAGAATTATTCATTATGTTCATAAATTCAATTAAAAACAAAAACATTTTAACGAAATACATTTTTCTTTAAAGAATTATTTTTTAAAGGAAAGATTTGCATTTCTTTTTAAAATATTTTTTTTTAATTTATGTACAGTTCGCATAAACTAAACCACTCCAGTTTTTTACTTACTCTTGACATGATTAATCAATTTTTTCTATTTTAACTTACTCCTGGATCCATGTAATGCATACTTTTTTTTATAATCTAAGGATCTGGGTAATTATTATTATTATTCCTTTTAAATATGTTAATTACTCATTTTATAGGTTGTTAGGTAATGCAGGTATAACCCCTTGGTAAATTCCTAAGTACTCCCTTGGCAAACCTAATAGGATAGTTATCTAATAAGTCACGTAGCTATGTTGGCTGTTGACCTGTCGACACTTAACTGCAAGAATGTCTTTTAACAGACATTTCTCTTTATTACTCAATACTTGCATGTGTGTGTGTCCCAATAAAATATGACTGTTGTTGTTGGTCTCTGAAATAAAGTTCTGAAAAATAGAAAATTATAATAAATATTCTAAAACTTGGATGTCTGATGTATGTGTTGTCATGTATAAAAAGGATGGATTTATACGCAAAAAAAAAAAAAAATATCAAGGTTATAAAATGCCTAAAAAACTCCAGAATTAAAAAAGAAAACACTTTTCTCTCATCTTCCATGTTTTTTTATTTATTTTTTTTTTTACCTTAATTTGTATTAAAATTAGTAAATTCTTCAATTTGTCTTGAAAACAAGACAGGAATATATTTTGAACTAAAAAAAAAATAACTTTAACTATTGCTATTTAAAAAGAAAATTGAAATTAAAATGATTATGTTTTGTTTAATTAATGACATTTATTTATATATTTTTCATGTACATTTTACGCTTGGTTTTTACCGTTACTGCTAACATCTTGACAGATTAATTCCATTAAATGCATGAATTTAGAATATTGATGTTTAAAAGGATTCAATAGGCCATGTAAATAATAAATTATATAGTTTTACTCATAAAAAAATCATAATTTTTTTTTTTATTAAATACTCAAATTTGCCACCTTTTTTTTTGCTTTGCTTTATTATTTTTTTTACTTTTCTTTTCTTTATTTTTGGTTTCTCTTTTATTTTATTTTTTCTGCTCTTCTGAGTTAAAGGTTTCCTCTTAAAGCATAAGAAATTGACCAGTAAAGGAGCTTCAACGTCCATGAAATTTACCATAAAGCTCGTTTTCATTCTGACAGTGAAGCGAGTGATGAAGACGGTAGAACATAAATTGCTGATGTATTTAAGAAGTTAAGACAGATCTTGTGTTCTAAACAAAAGATCTAACTCGGCGGTTTTATATAGCGGTTTTATAACTAGTTTCATCCGTCTTCAACGAGCTCTTAAGGAGTTTGTGTGGCATCTCTGTTTTTAGCTCATTGGCTTGAATTAGAGGAGTTTTCGATGTTAATTCCCGACTTTATTTGTGCCTCAGATCATTTTTTGTTTTAAACAATTTTCTCGTGATTATTAAGTTAATTTCATCACACTTTCTTATGACTTCTTTTTATTCGTAGTAATATTTAATTTAAATTTAATATTAAATTCTTGATGGAATTAAATTCGAACTTATAAGAATCTTTCTTAACTTGTGGAAAGTTCATATTTCATGTTTTTAAATTCACGAGAAAAGGTAATAAATAATTTGTTTACTTATCTCATCGCACGTATACCAAACAGCCTAGCTATACGCTTATGGTTTGTTTTAGAGTTGGGTCTTTTTATTTAATTTATTTTGTAGGTTTTCGGTTCTTCATAGTTATGTATCAATTTGGGCACGCTTTATTCAAAATGTTTTAATTGTTCTAACATATGGTCGTAATATCCCTTAGAATCGTCGTCATTTCTGCTTTAATTCATCGAATTTTTCTTTAAGTTTGACAAAAAATTGGATGCGGTACAACTATTCCTGATGTTGTTTATCCTTTAGAAACATTGACTTCTGGAGAAAACCCATCTACTGCTAGCAATAAATGGGTTAAAAAGTATGTTAGTTTTCTGCCCAAATCACATATTTTTCAAATTCGAAACAAAAAATACTGAATATGTATGCTTATTCAGGAAATTATAGGATGCAATACTAATCCTCAGGATTTATATTCAATACTTATTCTATACTAATTTCAGCCTTCTTGGAGAAAACAATTCTATTACTAGCAATGCATATATTTTATATTTATATTATTCTATCCATCTTCTATTACGCCATTTCATAAAATTGTCTTTTACCTTCATACGGTTCACACGAAAGAAGGAACTTTATTGTTCGCAATATTCCGCAAGTTAGTGGATTCCCAGACACCCCCTTGAGTACACTAACCTATTTCCTCCCATCATAACCTGGCTGTTGGATAATGAGGGCTATGGCTGCATCCTCCCCGTCGGTTACCTCACACCTGCTCCTGACCCACATCTCAATACCAATTCTTCTGGTTTATTTTCTTTAGCGGTTATGTAATGTATGAGATACATCTGTAGAAGGGCAATGGCAAGTGTTTGTTCTGTCGTGTTAAATCTTATTTGGAAAGTTTCACAATAACATATCTCACAAGACGGAAGAAAGAGGTGTTAGGCAATAACACAGAGATCTTCGTAAATATTTGCATTATCCCAAGAAGAGAAAGTGACTCAAATAATTCAACGTGATAAATTGAGGAGTTCCTGGTGCCGATTTCACAGATAAATATGTATATATTTACACACACACACACACACACACACACACATGTATATATATCAAGTTAGTAAGTTATAATTAGACTGAAAATATACCATATAAAAATAGGGTTTCGGGCAGTGTAACGACACAGATTTGAGTAACAACTGAACTTTATTTCTCTTGCCTCTCATATATACATAGGCGATAATGTTTATAAACTAATAACAACAAACCTTAATCCTCTACTTACATATTATTTATCTTTAGTATCTATTTGTCCTTATAACTTATACATATATGTGATATGAATTTACATATGCCTATGTACTTAATTTCTGGAATTTCTGGAAGTAATAAACAATATAAAATAGCCACGTTCGGTCATGTTTCTATTTTGTACCCCATAAGACAGATGATTAATAACGAAATAGATGCAAGTAGATTTTGTTGAACAGGATGGTATTAATCGACATTAGAATATTAAAATTCGAAATAAAATTGTTTTTCTTTTTCTTTCTTGCCTTTTATTAATTTTTGACAATAGCATATTAATATTAATAAACAATGATTTAAATTTTTAAAAATATTGCAATTTTTACTATTGATGGGACTGTATTGGTGTATTTCTGTGGTGTCAATCGTACATTATGTTTGTATCAATCAGTTAAAAAAAACATCTAATGTAATAATTCGTTTTTAAAATATCGACTATTTACTCAGAGAATGATTTAGTTATTATTTCTCGACAAATAATCACTTACATTTTATTATCATGTCAATCAATAAAATTTAATGCTATATTTCAATAATCATAATTGAATTTCAGTGGAAATGGTACCCGTTCAATGTCTTGGTCGACATGATTAAAGGTTTCAATGAATCTTAAATGCTGATAAATCCATCACAGCGCAGGTCGTAATAGTCAATCCCTTGCCACGAGGCTGTCGTATCGTTGCCAATGCCCCGCATCAGTCAACCGGTCATCCGATGAATTTATCCGCTGCGCATGTCTTTTTCGGCATTATGTTTTATTTAGTAGTTCGATAATAGTGTTGAATCATGTTTTGTTTCAACCTGGGAGTCGTGGGTTGGAATCCGACTTTGGCAGATTACTTTTAATGAGTTACAGTCCCATATCCTGTGAGGTCTGTCTGTTATGTGGATATACTAAATCAGGGGGGAAACCTGGCGCTTACGCGTTACCTCAGCCAAATTACACCCCTGCCCAACCACGGGCTTAGGGACAGTGCAAACTCCACTACCAAGTATTGGGCACAAACCCATCCCTGGGTTTTAGTGTTTTTTTTTTAGGTTTTATCCTATATTACCATTGGTCAATTGCATGTTGAAGTGTATTTACAGTATTGTCATTATGTTTTAATATATTTAAATGTGACTTAAATATATTAAGATTATAATCTTAATCACTTTAACTGAGTCGTTTAGCCCTAAATAACATTATGAAATGTGAATACATTAGCCATTAGCGTGAACGACTATGGTAGTGCCTAGGTGTGTGCATGTATATGTGAGGCGGAGCCTCGGAGTGTGTGGCAACACTTTCGTAACATTCCAGTCCGGTCGACAGTTAGGTCGAAGTGTCCCTTCCTACAATGCTCCTATTGTACATCCATAATTACGTTTACATCATAGTAGTTTATGAACTTATAATACGAATTTTTTTCAAGAAATAATTCTTTTATACTTTCTGAATTTCTAATGCCCCGATTACTTTATAGTGGAAAGTAGTGAAACCATGTAGCCTCATGTATTCAAAAATTTTTTTTCTTGAATCTAGCAGTAAAAGCTAGTGCTGGAAGAATTATAGAAAAAAATCATGATGCAAATACATGAAAGAGTAGGTAAACATTGAAATATCTTCATAATAGATATATGATATCAAAATGTGAAGATACGAAATTATAATTAAATTTGAAATGAGAAAAGTGGATGGTTTGGGGTTAGAGAGTATGGATGTTATAACTGCATCAGTGTTGACATATAATAGACATGTGCCACTCTCATACGTGGTAAGGTTAGCATTTGGTTGGGTTGGGATGTCAGCTTTATAAAGTATGTAGAATGTTGGGCCGAGGATACTGGCTTGAAGGACACCGGCAGAGTGTGAAAGATGAGTAGACATTATTATGGTTTACTTTGAATGGCCTGTTGGAGAGATAGGATTGTATAAAGAGAAAGTATGTAAGAGGTAGGAATCTAAGGAGTGATGAAAGCATTGGAGATTAAGAGGTGTTATAGAATAAAACAATCAAAAGGATAAGGGCATTGGTATATATTTATTCTTAACTTTTATTATTCGTTATTTTTATTATGATGAATTCTCTCATTATGATGCTTATTGCTCTTATGAAACAGCAATAAATTGATTTAACAAATCCCAGTGCCTTATTATTAATCCATTGCTGTATGCCTTGAATATAATAATTATTGATTTAAAAACAAAAAATTTCACGTTCATTTTTCTTCTTTACTGTTGTTATCGTTGTGAAGCCATACCAGTTTGTTGTAAGAAAATAGAGATGTATGTTATATATAATTGTAGATTATATATCATCCAGCTTTTCGCATAATTTAGAAGCTTCAGCTGTCAAAAATAAGCTAACTATTAAATAATTGTCAAGTTACTACTTATTTAATAACGTCATAATGTATCCACGTTTAAACGGAAAATTTAATTTTGTTTAAAATAAGTTGCTTTTATATTTTGAATCTTTTGTTTCTCTCGGCTTTGGTCCTTTTACTCAGTTAATAAATATGAAGAAAATTTGAAGCCAGGAGGTATTAGTTACAAAGGAAGATGATTACAAAACTCCTGCTGCAGATCGTTAGCTCTTGCGCAAGGCCATTCCTTGCGTATGATGCACTCCATTAATCGTTGCATTGAAGTCGCTGGAATGTCCCATCGGCACGAAGTATTCTTATACTTGTAGGAATGTATTAATAAAGTGTAGTTGTCAAGGATTTTATTAGTCTTCATCGGTTAATAATGTCAATACAATAACTACTAACGATGCATCGTTCATTGCATTCAATACAAGACATTAATGGTGGAAAAACCATCAATGCCTGGTCATCAATTTGTTATAACCACATACTTGTGCGAAAAATCTAAGACATCAGAAAAAAAGGACATTGAAACTCAATTTTGATCTTGAAAATAAAATCTCTAATTAGAAAATAAAATTAAAATTCTTTTTTAAATTTTTTTTATTATTAACAACACGATTCTTGGATATGTTCGTGACCTATCGGTGTATGCTAGGTCTTATCTAAATATTTACAACGTTCTCGTGTCTCTCTAGTTATCTTCGAGCTGACTTAGCTCTATTTATGCAAACACTAGAATTTCGTACTTGTAATCTTCTATTAAAGTGGTATGTGTCAGTAATCACGGGCTTACATTATTTATAACCGCTCCTATTTGTTTTATTTTAAATTTTTGTGAAATAAATTATTGTAAAAAAATATTATTATTTTTAGGTAACATTATAATAATAGAATTGATTTGAATTTTATGTAAACGTGGAAAAAATATGGTCAGAAAAAAAATCTTCATTAAACATCTAGCTTGCATTAGGTACTTAAATCATGCCATTTCATAGTATATAATATTTAATACTTGAGTATCAAATACTTCAGATTAAAATATTGTATATTTTAACTTTTTTTATAATCTAAAAGCCATGCATTATTATCGATGCAAAATTTGGATTATACATTTATTTATTCATTCCTCTCCTTTCTTGTTAAAATCTTGGAATACTGATTGTGACTAACCATAACTAAAAACATAATTAATAAGAATAAAGAAATTAATAAATAGTATTTTAAAATTTATTAATTCCTTACACCACAAAATAATTTGATAACTGAGATTTTTTTCTTTTAATCGTCACCTAAATTATGCTGATCTTACAGTTTAGTTTATTTAGATTCTCTGTTTCTTATTATTATTATATAAAAAAGCTAAAGCTAAACTTTCCTTGACGAACTAACGAAAAAGCCGTAGCGAATGAAAACAGCTCGTTCATACTAACTCTTTATGTTTATAATCACACGTATTATGGATTTGCGATTACTCTGTCTGAACAACCAACAAAAATGACTCTAGAATGATTCATTGAATTTTATTATTATTTTTTTAATAGTATACAGATTATATTGATACTAAATTACAACGATGTTTTGTGTATAGAGCTTATCATATATATGTTATGGAAAATCATTTAGTTATTTTAATAACTTAGGTACTTAAGTAAGTAATTAATTAATTAATAATAATATGAACTTCAGCTTGCGAGGTGTTAATCATACTGAGATCATTCCATTATTATATCCCTTGCTTAGTTTATTACGTTGCTTAATCTCTCTCGGCTGCAAAGACAATAAAAACTAACGGTGCAGGCGGTACCTATCATTGACAATGCTGGGAACATCAGCCTTCTCAATGGGACCCATTAACCCAGTAACCGTTTGTCTGTCTTAATAACGGGTTTTCCAACAATTGTGGGCACATTATATAAATCAATAATAAAATTTTAAAGTTTAGAATAATGAAAAAATTAGATAAAGCAATTATAAAAAGGGCTTGAACAAAAAAATTTTTCCTGTACTTTTCAATGTATCTCATAGATGTTTTTCCTTCCCATTCGATTCCATCTATTCATTTTTCTCATAGCTCTTATTTTTTAAACAATTGATTTCTTGTTAATTCAGACGTTTATCTTTATGATGATGTCTAAATTGTATTTAACGGATGCAAATGTCACTGTGGGGCGTTGTGTTGCCATTTATGATTGTAAGTGTTGTATTTTAGATAAATTAATAAATGATTAATTTGAAAATATAACTGCTACATGTTAATAATAATGCAGTAGGTTATATCTTCATATTATCGACAAAAAGTTGAAACCTCACAAAGAGTACATACTGTATTTAAATGACTATAAAATCATTTAAAAATACACTATATAATATTTATATGGTTTGAATATTATGGAAAATTAAACTTTAATAATCAATCGGGAACAGTATCACAAATAAATACAACAACACCACTATAACCTATTCAATTATTGCTGTTCCACTATAAAACGGTTGTTGTAACTTGGTCGTGTTTAAAAAAGGCTACCCACTAATTTACTATTTACCGGGAATAGTCTGTTGTTGGATTTTCCTGATCAACCTGAGGCACTTTTTAGCCAGCCTATATTGTTCCTGTTTTATATTCTGTTCTATTTGTTAATATACTTAGAGCAGTGTAATACTAAGAAATCCGAAAATAATGAAACCTCAATTACCAATATTAAAATGTGTAATTTGATTGCAGTGGAAATGGTTGGATTTCAAGCTATAAGACAGTTTATGTATGTTATAAATATTATTAATGAATCACACGAACCACCTTAAATGGGGCCATACACATAACTATTGTTTTCTCTCACAGCCCTGAAGATGACCTACAAAGTAGGTCGGAACGTCGGCACACAATAAATAATTATTCACTTATTTGGTGTTTCATTTGACTGCACCACCAACTATCTCTATCCTTACATTAGAAGTTCTAGTCAACTATTTTCTTCTCTAATATAAATATTGTTTTTATAAAATTACAGTAATTTAAATTTGTCTTCATTATTGATTCTTGATTCTATATTCTCTTCGTAATTGTCATTTTTGGACATGATGTGTACTATCTAACCAAATCATACCGTTAATTAATAGATATCATTAATCTCTAGTTATGTGCAAAAAAAATCTTTGTTAATTTCTATAAACTAAAACAAAATTGCGGTGGCATAATATTGTGTAATAAAAATGTATAATATATAATAGATTATATAGTAACAATGCAGTAGGTTATAATAGCACTAATATTGATGTGATGTGTAGTCAATTTATAATATAGTAATAGTAGTTAATAACAATATTAATATAATAGTACCACTAGCACTATAATTTTTTTAATAATGTTTCAGACTCTTAATCAATTTTAAATTCATCACGATTTAAAAACTGTAATCAAATCAACATTGATTGTAAATTTTAATTGGATTATGCTTTGTCATGAAGTAGGGAAGTAATTATTTTATTGTTATTTCCAGATTTGTTATTTAGTATAAACTAATTTGCTGATATGATTAAGTTATCAATGACGTGACATTTTCTATGCCACAACATAGTTTTTTATAACCAAAAGAAAAAGATTGTTTACTATTTATGTATGTTTTTGAAAAATAAATTGTTAAATCTGTACCACTACAACCCATGTTGTACTGAACCCAGTCTTGGGTTTCAGTACGGGGTAGAGACTGTACTGATTCTAGGTCAACGGTTGTGCAGCGAGGTTATTTGTCCGACATCTGAAATTTCATCCCAGATGGTCTACAGATCCCACAGGATCCATCCCAGACTGTTAACAGACTAAATAAATATTCTACCACAGCCGGATTTGAACCTAGGGGCCTTCAGCACGGGCATTTTATGCTTTGAACCACCTCACGCTCATAAAAATTAAATTTTAATAATCTTTTATCCTCGCATACCGCCACAGCAATGTGAGGAGACCCTTTGTAGGACTTGACCCAGTTGTCATAATTAATTAATAAAATTAAATTATTTAATGAAAAGGTGTAAAGAAAAATATTAATAGATAATTTGAGGTTTTTACCCTTTATTAGTTTCGTTGTACTTAGTTTAGGGACTCGTCGTAATGATAGTAGCATGATGGGAACCAAGAGAACCTGTACGTCGTTACTTGCTGGCTCCTGATGAACCTGCTTCTTCCGTTACGGGCGATCGGTGCCAGCAGCTGCCTCGTATTTCCGGTGCTTTTTGTGTTCCCCCGTGTGGAACAGTGCTCCAGTCATATCGTATAGTAGTCCTTTCATGTCTTACCTAAGGGGAGCTCGATTATTTTCCTCAATTATTTGTTGAAGGCATAGTTCTCAAGAAACGTTAATTAAATAATTTGATAAGACCAATCAGATGATTATGTACTCCTATTCAACTATAATCTGATCAAAAGATACAATTATTACTGTTTTAATGGATAGCAATGTACATTCAGAAACAAAGAAATACATTCTTATGGTAACCAGGTGTACGATGTAAGGTGTGGAAGATGTTGAGAAAGACAAAATGCTTACGGGTGGTTATGATAAACGTTCGGGATATTTGGGGCGATGTGGGATTCAAATGGAGAGTTCGTGATATCTAATATCTAATCTCGGAGAGAGATAGTGATAATCCTTAAATCCTTGACAGAAAAGCTATAAGTGATGGAGTAATCATTGAGAAATGATGTCAGAAGGTTGGCGTCATCATTGATGAGATGATGGAAAAAATCGCCTGCATATTCATCTGTTGTGGGTCTATTCGCTGATCCGATCTAGTTATTCCAGAATATAGGTGATGGTAACATTAGTGGGTTGAATTGGAAAGATCGTTGATAACGATAACGAGGAAAGATAGGGTTTTATGAGGAATACGGAGACTGCCTAGTGCGATCAGAACAAAATATTAGGAAGATTTTCAGAATAACATGGTTCAGGAAATCGAAAGTTTTAGAGAAGTCGAGAGTTATTATTAGTGTTAATTTATTATAGATAGATAATTGTAGATACCCAGGGAGAAATAAAGTCGGAAACCAGATTGAAGAGGATCAAACAGTTACTCTTTTTCAAGGAAAACAGACATTCTCGATTGGACTGTGCTTTCTAGACGTTTAGAAAAGTATTTCGAGTGGATAAGCGTCTTCTCTCTTTACCTTTCTTCTCTGTAGCAGCTCGTTCCGCTTTTCAGATTACTTTACAAAACGAGCGAGGACATGGGATGGTCTCTTGTGGTCTCTCCTTCACAATATCAAGGACTATTCCTACATCGGCCACCAGGAGCGCGGGAGTTTTCTGGTACATCCTGAACCACTGGGCTCATTATCATCCACACTCTATTTGATATAAAAACCGAAGTTGGCCCTCACGAAATTTTTAGGCTTCGTTATGTAATCACGTCGTGACGTCCTCGAGATGTTTCTTCTGACCCTCGAATCCATTCAGTGATATTTAAAATTTTGTAATGACTAACCTGCAGCGTGAGACTGATAGTAGCTATCACTTATTAGAAAGCAGGTGCATCCTATCACTCCGCAGGTATCAGATGTGTATACTGAGCGATTGACATCGTTTGTATACACAAACATGGTCATTGTGCCTTGGTTAATTAATTTAGGAATGTAGATAGTTTAGTAATTATATTCAAGAACGGTATAATTATGTTGTGATAGTATAATGAAAGATTTAAACATTACACAAGTAATAGAATTTTTGTTGACAAGGTACCAAAATAATTAGCTTTTATTTGATATAATTACTTTTGAAATCTTCTTATTTGCTTAATGGATGTAAAAACCATTAGGATTGTTGATATTGCTTTCACTTCTTAGCAACGGTCGTTAGGTGCCATAATTGTCCAATCTTCAAGTACCGGTGAAATTAATTGCTAATAAATTCTGTTATCTAATCGATTTTTTTTAATACAGTCAATTATTATAATCACTTGCGTGAGTTTGTTGGTTCAAATATAAATTTCCTTTTGTAAATATTGTTACATACTTGGAAGTGACTACCGAGTCTGTGTAAAGTAACATGTACCTACTCTATAGACCTTGTTAGGAAAAAACCGTGGCCATTATATGGTAATGCACTGTCTGGTTGTAATAAACAACTATTACAATTTCTCACCTTTTTTAATTGATTTCTCACTCGCACTAGTTAACTAGTTAACATTAAAAAAAACAACACCTGGAATCTGCCTTTTTCAAAGTTCCTTTATGTTTAATCAAGGCACTTTAGACAATGACGATGGTTTTCTCGTGTTATCGCAGTTATAAAATAGAAAACAAACTTTATTCTGGGACCAAGTCTCTTTAGAATAGCAAACATGAACAGAAAAATAAACATAATATATATCTGGCGAGAAGGGTACATGATAATACAAATGATGAAGTACTTAAAAAGTGATAAAACTATAAGAAATAGAAATGAAAATATGAAAATAGAAATGAAATAACTAAAAAGGAGGAATCTTTATTTTAACCAATTGCAGAGAAGAAGTATATTAAAAACAACAGTTACTGAATAAAATAAATTATTGGGGTAGCATGCAATAAAGTCTTTACATAGTCTATATCTTCTTTGGGAAAAATATACAAAAACGCGTAGCAACGAAATCGATTATTCGATACTGATTTATTTAATCAGATGATTAACCTGCTTCGAGAGCATCTTTTTAGGAGGTCAGGAGATGTTGGAAATGCAAGGGTTTAAATGAAGTCAGTGAAGAAGCATGGCGGATAAAAGGAGGGATTGAGTTCCATACTGGTTCTGTGGGATCGAGTATAGATATCGGAAAGGCGGGGTCTTGTTTTGTAGTGCTGGACTGAGGATTTGAATTGGAGGTTTGGTATAGAAAAGCACGAAGGAAATACTGTCTACGAATGGGAGGGAAGAGCCACTTAAACTCACCATGCTGATGTGACACGCGGGATCGCCTCGGAGAACCAAGGACAAATCTTAGACAGCAGTTCATTATTCGTCTTAAACTACCCTCAAGCATTTTTGAAAGGCCTCCGGATACCACACTACAGTAGTCAAAGTGGAGGAAGATGAGAGATCATACGAGAAGCTTACGGAAAGGTTGCGCAAGGAGATGTCGAGAACGATTGAATAGCTTCAGGGAACTAATTAATATTGAACAGTTTTTTTATATAATAATAATTGGGACTATATAGAAACGTAATGGGATGATATTCGATAGGTACTACTGAAAATTGTTATCTGAATTCGTGTTCCTCGACGTTTCAGCCTGCGTTGGTTTCTTTTGGCTAAAAGATTTCAGCCTACAACTTCCTTCGTAGCGTCGACTCATATAAAATAATAAACCAAAAAGTGTTCAGTTTCTGACTGCAATATCAACCATTATATCTTATTTTATAGTTATTTTCGGAAATAATTTTCTACCACTGACTTTTAATTTACTCCACACTATACTGTAGTATATTGTAGTGTACTATCCCATACTGTGGCTACACAAAAAAATTTAAAATGATTTATACATTTTATAAGAATTCGGTGAATATATCTCAACTGACATTTCATGATTTTATCTGGACACATTTCAAAAATATTATCTGCTATTCTTTTAAGTCTCCTAAAAGCATTTCTATGTCTCTACCGTGGAGAGAAACTAGAAGACCTGTCCAAAGTCAGCTTTCAGCTTTTGATGAATGCGTCTTCCACTTCTTCGTCCTCTTCAACATTCAACTCAGCTGAGCGATACACGTCAGTCATCTTTTCTTCTTCGACTCCCGCCTCACCTCAGATACTCTGGACCGCTGCTATCGAACTTCCTGGTCTGTATCTTATCTCTTGGAGGGCTGCCTTCCTCGGCGGATACTGCACTTCCTTGACGTCCCACGGCTGGGTGGCTGGCTCCGTCTTATCTCAACTGCTGGAGCGGAGGGTACACGCTGCCCCCCGTAGAATATCCATAAAGAGGATGATTTTGAGCCAATATCCACGAAGAAGATAATTCTGTTGAATTTCTGTTGACAATATTCTTCTATCGCTCTTGGTCTGAAAATCTATATAGAAACATGTTGATTATGCCTTAATTATAATAGTTATTATTATTATTTATTTATTTCTAATTTTTACATAAGTAAAATATAGAAAGTTTGGTTTAAAAATTACAAAAATAAGAAAAAGTAAACATACAGGAAAAAAACTTGAAATTCAATTTAGATAATAATAATACTGAACTTAGCGGTGAAGATTATGACCATGAGTTGATAATAAATCAGTTTATGGAATATTGGAGTAGCAAACCTAGTAAGTGAGAAAATGAAAAATTATATAAATTAAAGGATTTATCGTGTGTATGAAAAACCATATATATGTTACTGAATCAGAGCTATTTAAATTCCAAGTTAATACTTAAAACTTTAGATGGAAAATGATAGATATTAACAATATGATTATTTTATTTTGGATTAAATACAGTACAAATATCCTGATCATATGAGCTTAAATATTAATAAGGTGTATCAATAAAAATAAACGTTTTATCAAATTCCAGATTTCAAAAGTCTGTAAATATTTTAATGCTATTTATTATTTATCAACACTTAATAATCCCTTGAGAGCATTCTCTAAGATTGTTTACTAACACTGTTTACTAACTTCAAAAAAAGCCTCAGGTTAGTTATTTATATCAAACAAGAAACATGACGGTGTCCTACGAGATTCTCGCAATTTTAAGACATTACTGGAAAAAACATTTCACAGCCGCTGAAGCAACTTGTGAAATTATTAAATATGAAGGGGAATGTGTCCTTGACCAGCGCGTTGCGCTGCGTTGGTTTGAAAAATTTAGCAGGGGAGATACGACGTTGGAAAGTAAGAAGGCTCCGGGCAACCATTAATAGATATTGATGAGGTTCTGAAGGAAGCTGTGGGGTCAAATTCGTCCACAAGTACCCGCGATCTTGCCAGGGAGTGTGGTGTGTCGAAATATACTGTCGCCATCTTCTCTCCATGGGACGAAAAAGGCTAGTAGACTGGCCCCCCACGAACTTACTCCTCAACAATCAGCTAAGAGGCTAGAAATTTGTGATCATTTATTGAAAACCCTTCTGATATGAGATTTTATCGGAAGAGTCTTTATCGCTTGTGATGAAAAGTAGGTTTACTGACGAAATCCGAATACCCATAAGCAGTGGCTAGATCGCGGTCAAAACTGCTTTACCGGTTGCCGCAAGAGGGCAATTTGAAAAAAAATTTCATGCTTTACGTTTTATGGAATCTTGAAGGTGTTATTTATCTCGAGTTTGTTCCTGATGAATGCTCTATGAATTCTGAACTCTACTGCGAACAAGTGGATAGATTGTACGCGAAGTTGTCAGAGCGTTATCATGCTCTGGTCAACCGAAAAGGAGTTTTATTCTAACAAGATAATGCTCGTCCACACACTTCCCGTCGAACCAAAGAAAAGTTTACAGAACTTCATGGGTTTGAACTACTGACTCAACCACCATATAGTCCAGACCTCGCACCATCGGATTACTACTTGTTTCGATCCATGGCCCATTTTCTTCAATGAAAAAATTTGATAATTTTGCGGAACTTGAAAATGCGGTCCAAGAGTTCTTTGACAAAATAAGTTAAGCTCCCTAATACCCCCAAGAAAGGGTATCTGCGTGGCATCGAGCAGTTGGCTAGCAGATGACAAATGACGGTAGATTACGATGGACTATACTTTGAGTATTAATTGTGTTTTATATCAAAGAAATAATAATACAAATATTTGGTTAAAACGGTCATTTTTTTTATACTCCACATTAATATAGTAGTTGTGTTGTTGTACATTTTACGTCACTTTATGCTCCTATGGCTTATCGGACGATGCTACAGCGGGAGCTCTAAATTTTGCCTATCCAGGTTTAATTAGGGTAGGGATTTTTAACGTGTACCTGGCTTCGTAGAGGCTTGGGCTCCCGTTTAATGTCCCTTCCAAAGGACGGCATCACAAAGGATTACTCCCTTTAAAAAAATTCTAGGGCCACCTGCCGGGCTACCAATCCGCGAGCTTGGGTTTCGTAGTGTATTCTACTAACCACTAGGCCACAGGCTGCCCTTAGTAGTTATCTGGATAATTAACCTATTAATTGTAACTTCGTTTTTTCTAACAGAACACTCGTTTACAAGAAACCTCTATAACGATCTACTAACGTTTTCGCATCACCAAAATACTTTGATCTATATAGTTGTTATTGTTTCTACTGTTATTTTATTTAAAACTGGACTTAATCAAATATATCAGATATTCTTTTTCCCTGAAAAGAGTGTACCTGAAAATTAGTGGAACTATGAACACTGATTTTGAGTAATGATCACAGAATCAATACATATATATATTAATTGAACGTGCTTATTAGAAAAAAATACATTGAAATATATATATACAGTAAAAAATCATTAAACGTTTATTAGAACACTAGACAATTGGTGATCCATCTGTCGACATATATATATATATATATATATATATATATATATATATATATATATATTTATATAAACATACATACATATACATACACACACACACACACATATATATATATATATATATATATATATATACACACACACATAAATATATATATATATATATATATATATATATATATATGTATTATAAATATTTATTAATTGTTTATTTGACACGAAACAACCTTATAATGCGGCGATTTTTTTGTGTTTTTTTTTCAGTTCCTTCTCGGCCCATCTTTGCCTCGTGGTTTCACTGAAGGTTTTTCTTCTTCTGTCCAGGTCATGGAAATTGTTTTCTGTCTGCTACTAGTACTTCATTTTTGAGGATTTTTTCTAATAGATCTGGTGTAATTCCATGTTTCTATGTTTTATTTGTTCTGTGTTTCCTTGTCTGAATTTGTAGCCTATAATTTTGGTGAACATTTTTTTGTTTAGCCTCTCCTCGTTCATCCTCATCATGTGACCATAAAATCGGAGTCTTCAACCTTCATTTCTGTTTCCAAGTCACTCATTTCAAAGTAAATTTCTTTGTTAGATTTCAGCCGGTATCCTTCTGGTGTTACTTTAGTTTCGTGGATTCTCCTAAGAATCCTTCTCTCTATTTTATGTTTACTCAAACTGGGAAAGCACTTAGTTTCGGTCTCGTACAATATTGCTGGTATTGTGTGTATAAATATGTTTTAAGTTTGCTACATGTGATAATATCACTGTTGTAACCTTCAATGTGTTAGACTTTTGATAAGACATATGTGTTAAAGTTTAGTTAAATTCATTTTGTTAAAAGTGATAAAATACATGTTTGAAATGGCGTGTAATTTAATTCCTTAATAAATAAAGAATACAATCACGGCAAAACAATTTTACATATGAATGTATACGTATATATATATATATATATATATATAAATATAAGTAACATAATCCTAATAATAACATAATATTAAAATTTGCTGGTACGCATTTTATTATATTTGTTTTTGGTAGCGATATATATTAGTATTTGAATAATCTAATTACTGAATTTAAATATGTATTAGTCTTACCTTGTTTATATGGTAGCTATAAATCATAAACTTCTAATTGATTAACCACAAGTAATATACAATATATTGAATTATCTCTACTCCTTTGACACTTCGTTAGATTACTATGTTACGAGCATGACATCATACAAGTTCATATGTCAGTTTGCCTTTGATTTGCCAGCTATATTATCTGCTCATTACATTGTTTATTTCTTCATCTACATAATTATTTAGAATTTATATTTCCTCGTTCCTCTGTCATCGGAATGTTCTATTGCCCTGATAACGTAGTCAACTCTATTTATTGTTTTCCATTAGTAGGAGTTTTTATTTTTTTCATTTTATAAAAAGTATGTTGTGCGTTACACATTACAGTATATTTATTTATTTTTTAGAAATAACAGTATCCTTTTTTTGTTTTTCAACAAATAACAGCGGCCAGGTACCAAAAAGGAGCTTTAGGTTTTCAAAGGGGCGTAACTCAGAATCTGTTACACCTAGAGGCCTTAGTCTGAGCTTAAATTAAAGTCAATTAAATTTACTACCTTGGCTTTCATTGTAGAGTCACTCCTTGGGCCGGCGTTTCTCAAGAAAGTCGGCAAAAAATTACATTTGGACTTTTTGGAAAAAAAGACCAATTTTCGAAGGATTTGGATTCTAATTGTAGCAAATTCAATCCAATTTAAAATAGTATGAGTTTTTCAAAAATGCACCGATTATGAGATACAGGCCAAAATCTGATATAACTTCGAATATTTCGAGGTTTTTTGGCCACCATTTTTCCCATCCGTTTTTTCGGTTGCAAAATTGGATTTACACTACTCAGACATGCCCTTACAACATATCAAAATTGCAACTCTCTTCGATTTTTTGCGACCCTCAAACACCTGACCGCTGGCCTATGCTCTTAGAGGTCATTGAATCGTGAAGTGATAACAAATATTATTGATCGCCTGAGGTTAAGCGAATCTACCCCGCCCACTACACCCGTCACAGTCTGACCTGCGAGTAAATGTGAAATTATTGCTTTTAACTAGCGTTGTAACTATTTAGTAACAATAATTCTTTAAAGTTGATCTAAACAAAACTTTGTTTGATTTAAACAAAAGTCGACGAAAATAAGTCATGAATTTAAATTTGAATTAAAAAGGCTAAACGTTTTGTTAAACTATGCTGGGTTGGAAGTAGATTTAAAATATTTAGTCATTGAAATTCCAGAATTTACTGCAAAAATTGATTACACATATGTATATTTTTTAATTTTAGGTTTTCCACAAAAAATAAAACAAAAATAATATGAACTACCACCACATAAATGCTTTAAAAACTTTTCAATACTGATATATATATTTACACTATAATCAATATATAGTCCTGAATTGTCATGAAGTATTCTTATTCCGTTGCTTAAAACGTTTCTCCGAAATTTTCTTTCTACTTCATTAACGACTTTAGTGTTATACGTATGTCTAGAGGAGTGAAGGTTAGAACTAGTGGACAATGATAAAACATTTTCTTTTTAATATTTTTTTTATTTTTTTAAGTTTACTTGAAATTATGTTAATCAGCACTTAAAATACTATTTTTATTATTAGTATAGGACGAGTTGTAACTATAAAAACCTGTCTATATATATATATATATATAGACAGGTTTTTATCTATATATATATATATATATATATATATATATATATAGAGAGAGAGAGAGAGAGAGAGAGAGAGAGAGAAAGAGAGAGAGAGAGAGAGAGAGGCTTAAATTACCACTATTTCTCTCCACCGATTTCTATATTTTTACTTTTTCTTCCAAAGTTAAGCTTAATGTTTTTTTAATTTTCTTAACATAAGTTGCGTAAAAAAAAAATATTTTAGAGTTTAAATTCAATTATATTATTATCAGTTCTAGACTTTCTTGCAACTTTAATATTAACTAGCCAATTTTAGTTAATAATTAGTTCTTAATTAATTAATTATTCTTTCGTCAGGTATTTTATTATAATTATGTCATATTGTTTCCTGTTTGTCTTCATTATTATTACATTCAGTTTAATGGCTTAGGAATAAAATATTCGTCATGTATCTATTGAGTTGATAATGCTGAATAACAGATAATATTGTTATTCATCGTATAAGCACATTGCAAGGAGGACGTGCTTCGGCTTGTTATCATACAACCTGAATAAGCAGTTAATATAAGTCAATATGGTCCGTAAGACGAACTATACGTGATGTTTTTAAAAATTACCGGTAGGAAAACTTTTCGGCGAAGCCATCAAATATTATTGTTTCTTTGTTGTCGCTGTTCCAGCAGTGAGCACGTATATATTTCTCACAGCTTTCAGAAAAAAAACAACACAAGATTAGGATGATACTGTTTTCATAACTAAATTGTGTATCATATTTATCTTACACCCTGTCGGTTGAATATAGTTGCCATGCGTCCGGATAAAGCATGACATAGTAAGCCCTTTTGATTCGGCCTGAAACACATTCAACCATTCTCTTATCCCCTATTATGAGTATCCACTTATAGGCCTGGGTGAACCCGGAGCGGGCATCACAAACCTAACGCTTTATCTACCGCAGGGGGTAATCAGTAGCACAGTGGCCCTATTCATTCAGCCACCCCTCACCCTTCAGTTGAAGGAGGAGGAACCAAAACAACGGATGAATTCACGTGAATAAAAAATGTAGTAAAAAACATGTTGTTTTTTTCGTAAGTCACGGTCATACCATTCTCATTCGATTAATTTTGTAAAAGATAAATGTTTTGTTAAACATGTATTCTTGGTAATTGATAAAATAAGATTAAAAAATATTTATTTGAACGGTTATTTTCTTTACATTTATTGAGAATCAAGATGAATATGTTCGTGTTTATTTATTTACCAATTATTACTAACAAGTTATTCAGGGTGTTCGTGATGTCTAATAAGCATCTAAAAGTATGGGACATGCATACAAATTGTGTCTGAATTAAATTTTTATATAATTTCAAATATTTTTATTTTTGCAGAGAAAAGATATGTCCAGGGTTGGGATTCGAACCCGGGTCTCCCACATTTTCTTTGTGGTGCTCTACCAACTGAGCTATCTTGGTTCGTACCTCGGTCAGACACATCCATTCTCTTCACTGATCCCAAATCTCCGTGTTCTCGCAATTTACGATGTATACAAGGGGAAGAATGTTCATTGAACATTACTTTATTTAGGATCTTGTTGGCTTACGTCTTTATGTATTATTATAATCTATTTTATTTTATTTTTTATTAACCGTTTACTGGCCATTGTTCCTATTTGGGAACATAGATTTCAGAATTTTTTAACAATATTTCTGCTTTACCAAATGCATTATCAATTTAACTACAATTAATTGTTATTAATTAATTGTATGAAAATATTTTTTCTTTTTAAAAAGAGTGACCCAAATCGACTCCACAAATTTTTGAAATCGTAGTTTTTTGTTTGTTTTTTTGTTTTAGCAATCGGTCAATTTTTCTCATTTACCCGCTAAGTTTTTAAAAACTACGATTATGAATCCATTAATTTTTATATATTATTAGGAATGTATCACAAACAATTTAAAACTAAATTTATCACAATAAGTTGATTTCGTAAATTGACTTATATATTGATTAGACCCCCTCAACAAGCCAATTGGGAGCATTAAAAAAAAAATTTACAAAAACAATTTTTTTTAGTAATGATTAATAAAATGTTTAAATATAAAAATAAGAAAGGGAATACTAAGAAAAAAAATTTAAAAATTCAATGGGCAACGAGTTTGGTCTTTAAAGGGTTAGTTGTTATAATTAAAATTTTTTTTAAAGAGAATATAGGGTCAGTGAAGAGAATGGATATGTGATATGGGATCAGTGAAGAGAATGGATGTGTCTGACCGAGGTACAAACCAGGATAGCTCAGTTGGTAGAGCACCACGACGGAAATGTGGTAGACCCGGGTTCGAATCCCGGCCCTTGACATATCATTTCTCTTCAAAATTAAAAATATTTAAAATTGTAACAATTAATAAAAAAATAAAATAAATTATTATATTTTTATATATACCAGTAAAATATATATATATATATACTATACATACATATTTCTTTATCAAGACCGATTTCGTATACATAGCTTCAGGCATTGTTTCCACTAGAAATATCGCTAATAAAATCGTGTTGATCATGACTAAATTATCATTCTCTATTTTCTTTCCTTTCTTTATACCTATTCGTCTCTATGTTGCGTTATTTTAATTTCTAGAATTCTAGGTGATATAATTCAAAAAACTAATCTTTCTCTTATGGTTCTAATGGTAATTAGCATAAAAATTATTCTGTTCTACATATATTTTCTAAGGCTTATTCTAGTCTATTGGACTTTGTTTTGCAATTTTAATTTTTGTTTTACATGTAATATCTACCCTTCCATTCTCAGACAAAGAGATCAGGTACGTACCTCAACCCACACTGCGCCCACATCTCTTGATGAATCAGACCGGATTTAGAAAAGGCATTGTTAAAGTTTTATATGTAGGTATAGTACAGATTTCCTAAATGATGTGCTACAAATATTCATTTTTGATACGGAATAAAAATTGCGTTGAGGCCAATCACCGAAAAAAAAATTACCATGTAAAACCTTTTTTGGGATACATTGATATTGGCATTAGTTGTTTATTTTCTATCGTAATATTGATGGAGGCTTCTTTCCAATTTAATTATTCTTCACGATTTCCTTCAGGAGCCTGGATACCGCTATGCTTCATGTATTAAAATTTAATTTTTAATTAGTATTTGAATAAAGGTGATGTAGGATCCGATACGGATACATCATACCCTATGTAAAGCCCTAAAGGTGTAATTGCATAGAGGCGATGATGTGATCCCAGTGACGAAAAATGAGAGCAGCGACCTTATTGAGAGCTGTTAGCATTGATTGCCCATCAAGAGCCTAGGCCCTTCTATTTGTCGTCTCCTACATTTCTTGTTCAAATTGAATGAAGCTAAAATAAATTTATTTATTCATTCATCGTATTTAAATACGTGTTGTACAGTTTGACCTCTGTTGAACTTAGTGTCTATCTAGATTTTTCGTATGATCTTTCTTTCCTTTTTCTCAATTTCAGCAGTTTTCTTGCTTGCTAAGGTTTCTGGAGGAGATTTCTACTGTGGAATAGTGACTCTGTCTGATATGATAGTGATTAGAGGGAGTTCTACAATTAAAAAAAAATGTCATGCTGTAATTGCTTTCCAAGTATTGTGCTCTTCATATAGAAAAGTACTTTAAATATATATATATATAGACCTGAAACATATAAAATAAAGGGAAGTCGTATTGTGTTATAGTAGTGTATATGTATACCCAGTGCCTGGAACAATGAATATTTTGATTTGGAAGTATGTTGTTTTCATTTTCTTAAGATTATTTTTATAATATGATTTAAATATTATCTGTTATATTGATTAAATTATGCATTACGATATTAGTGTTTTTATTTTATTGGTTCCGTAGCAAAGTTTGGTGCTATTTCCAGAGAGATTCCCAGTGTATTGTTCCGTTTTCACAATTTGCCACGGGATCCAGTCGTGCCAATGCCAGCGATTCGCCGGGCCGGACTGGGAGGGTATTTTTTGCTGACGAGTCGCCTCCTTTGTCTCCTTTTATTGACTTCCATTCTCTCGGCACCCTTTGAATTAAGTAGCATAGGATGATGGCGCACTTTAAAAAAAAAATATATATACATATATATATATATATATATATATATATATATATATACACACATACATACATACATAAGTTATAATTAGACTGAATTATCTCTTATTTCAGGTACTTTTGAGTCAGAACTATCTTTAAATAATTATTACAACACACACTTTTATTTATAGAATTACCACTTACTTAACAGATGGGAAAAACATATGATTTTTTAATTTACAAAGTAATGGAGGTTATATAATTTAAACATTGGGAGTCTATACACTGATAACTCCCCCCCTCCAGTTCCTTCTCTTGGAGGAACTCTTAAAAAATAAAAAGTAAATCGAAACAAAAAATAAATTACAACCTAATAGTTAAATAAAAAAAAAATACAATGACTAATGTTATCCTAAAATAAAGAACTATAATAATAAACTGAACGACAAAACACAAAATATAAAAATTAAAACACAAAATATTGTCCTCATTTCTGAAGCACAGCCTCCGGTCCGAGCTGGGACACTTTACGAGGAACTCGGAGCTCTTCGAGATGAACTGTCCGGACTCGTGAGGGATGATTTACGTCACGGATGGTATAGACATTGTGCTCCTGTATGGTGATGATTTTATAGGGACCTTCGTACCGTGCGGCTGTTTTATTACGCGCAGTTCTTAATCGTCGGTATACGATCGTTCCCAACGGAAGCGGTCCTCTCGAAGAAACTCCCAATCTCTCGTTGGCTTTGGCCACTCTAACCGATTTCTCACGAATTAACTTCTCCCGTACAGTACGCCACGAAGCTCTATGGGCCGCGCGTGCCTGCAAAAGATGTTGCCGCAATATATCATTATTGACCGTTATAAGATCCCCGCGATCTCGGCGATTCTGGCCAAACACAATCTCGACTGGAGATAATCCAGTCACCGAATGGATAGTATGGTTATAAGCGATTACCGCCCGCGGCATCGCTTCATACGTGTCAAAATTTCGCCCTAACTTAAGAAGTCGGATATGCTCCCCGAGGGTGTTATGGAGGCGTTCAATCGCGCCCCTGCCTGTTAAATGATGAGGAGTATTTATTCGCCAGGCGATCCTCGAAATCCTACTTTCTTCCCTAATCAATGCATTATCAAATTCACGGCCACAATCCGAAACAACTTCCTCTGGCACGCCGTAAGTTGCGCACCAATTGAGAACGCCCTCCCACACTGCCACAGGAGTCTTCTCCTCGATGGGGTACGCCATTGCGAGTTTACTAAAAGAATCGATGGCAGTGAGCCAGGATTGGCCCTCGTTGGAGTAAATATCTATCTGAATTAATCGCAGGGGTTCCGATGCCGTGGGAGAGACTATCTGTTCTGCCATTGGAGGTTGTCTATCATACTTGACCCGTTGACACACCGCACATCGTTCAATACACTCCCGTACCGTACTCCCCATGGACTTCCAGAAATACAACCGTTTTAGAGCCCGTAATGTTTCCTCGACCCCGCGATGATTTGACTTTCCTTCGTGGTGGTCTAAAACGATTTGGAGTTGTCTCGACTGATCAGATACCGTTTCAACCTCCCGTAAGCACCTAACTATCGGGTATCCCATTCCTATCCGCTCTTGTCGCCATAATCTCCGTAATTTGTCGATGAGGAGCTTATTTCCGACAAAAATGTGGCATCTACGGCCAGGACAGGCGAATTTTGAAAACACACGTTCCATGGCATCATCATCCACCGTAGCCGGAGTGCGCACGACCACCACTGACAACCCTTCTGAAGTATATGCCTTAGTCTCGACTCCCGATCCTTGCTTCGACCGGATAATGATCTGTATACGTTTATCGTTAATAATTTCGTCAACCTCAGGTAAGTCACGAGGTCGATCCGAAACATCTGAACTGTCCTCAGAAAACTGGTGAACCAACGATAATTCGGCGGCAGAGCTTTCGTCATCAATCGCGTTTATCACGAGGTCACGTGAGAGCCAGTCAGCCACCACATTATCCGCTCCCTTCTTGTGGACGACCTGAAATGTGTAGACCGCTAGGCGCTCCTTCCACCGCGATACGCGTGCCGATGACTCCTTAAGTGTGTTTAAATAAACTAACGGCTTGTGGTCCGTGAATAGCTCGAATGACCTCCCATAAACGTAGGGTCGAAAGTATTCAACTGCCCATACTACCGCCAGGAGCTCACGTTCTATAGCGCTGTATCGACTTTCTGCGGCATTTAATTTCCGGCTGGCGTACGCAATAGGTTTTTCCCCTTCCGAAAAATTTTGAGAGAGGACAGCCCCGATCGCGAACCTACTCGCATCTGTGGTAACTCGGAATGTTAAACGAAAATCGGGAAAGGCTAATATAGGCTGTGAGGTTAGGGCCTCTCGACATTTCTTAATACTTTCCAGCTGAGCTGGGCCTAGAGCGAACCGCCTCCCCTTCTTCAGTACTTCGGTCAGTGGCTGCGTCAATTCTGCAACACCCGGAATGAACCTGCGGTAATAATTGACCATTCCTAAAAATCGCCGAACTCCACGAACATTACTTGGCAATGGGGCCTCCTGAATCGCTCTTACGCGTTCCTGATCAGGTCGCACTCCCATTCGTGAGACCACATGCCCAAGGAATTTAATCTCTTTTAGACCGAACTTGGATTTTTCGCGCGAAAGCTTCAGACCGAACTCTCTGACTCTATTGAACACTGTTTTTAAATGTTTCACATGCTCGAGTTCGGATCGGCTAAATACTATCAGGTCATCCATATAGACCTGAGCGAAATCTTCCCCCAACCCTCTCTGGAATTCATCCATAAGGCGCTGAAAAGTCAACGGGGCCCCCTTCAGCCCAAACGGCATCCTCACAAACTCGTAATGCGCTCGGTCCCAGGAAAAAGCGGTTTTCCCTATATCCTCCTCGGCCATTTGGACCTGGTGGTACCCGCTCTTGAGGTCTAGCGTGCTAAAAATGCTGGCCCCAGCTAAGCGATCGAGAATGTCTTCAACGCGAGGCAATGGGTACCGCTCGTCTTGTGTTGCCTCGTTTAGCTTCCTATAGTCTACTACGACACGATATTGTTTCCCCGCCCCAGGCAAATCCTGTCTTTTCTCTACAACCCATAGGGGGCTGTTAAAAGGCGAATTACTATGGCGTATAATTCCTTGTTTTAAAAGTTCTCTTAATTGTTTTGTAATAATATCCCTCATCGCTTGGGGGTACCTCCGGTCTTTGACGTACACGGGCATATCCGACTTGAGCGTGATCCGGTGCACCGTTTTTCCCGTGGTCGGCAATATTTCTTCCTCTCGATAAAATAAATCCGTGTGCTGGCTTATAACACCTTCAATGGCCTCCCTAATGCACTCTACAGCTCCGATCTCTACAACGCGACCCGTTCCCGAAATAGTGGCTTCGTATTTCCGTTCCCCTAGCCAAAATTTACAGTATCCTCGCTCAAACCACATTCTTAACCCTGCTTGTTGCAAAAGGTCACACCCAACTATCAGGTCATACCCCGGCATTAAATTTTCTGTAATATGCAGCATAATACGCACATCCCTCCCAACCAACCTCTTAAAATTAAAATAAATCTCGCCTAACGTCTTGCATCGCCCACTAACTGTGGATATTTCACAATCGCATTGTTTATGCGCCCCCCACATTCCTAACCTTTCTGCCCCCTTCTTGCTTATTAGGGAGTTTGTGCTCCCTGTGTCAATCAAAAATTTCACACCCGCCCCCCTCAACTTCGCCACGGGCAACCTCTTCTCTCCTCTCTTCTCTCGGTTACTATTTATCAGTAATTCGCGTGAAAAGTTGCCACTCCTATTACCGCACCCTCAATCTGACCTCGGTTGCCGCGCCACTTCCTCGGATCCGGAAGGACCCCCCCTACAGGTATTCCCACTCCTTACCTCATATCCTCTCGGAGACGGATTGCTGTGTTCAGATGGTATACTCTCCTCTCCCGAAGATTCTCCGCTAGAAGGTTCTCCTCTGCTGCTCCCGAGAGTCCGCTTCCTGTTCCATTTTTGGTTATTTACTTCCATTCGTTCTGGTGGCTGGCCTCTTCTTTTTGAACGAGAAATGCGCCTCGGACAATCTCTTGCCATGTGTCCCTGCCTGCCGCACTCATAGCACCTGGTGAGGTTACACTGCGCTGCCAGGTGGCCAGGTTGGTTGCACTCGTAGCATCTTCTTTCCTGCTTCTTTCGCCGGTAGTCGGGTTCCCTACTTGATCGTTTCTCGAAAAATCTTTCTCCACCACTGCGCCTGGGTGGGCTTCGGTAGTTCTTCCTCGGGTTCTTGACCTCTATCCACTGTTCCTCAGAGTTCTCGAAACGGGATTGCTTTCGTTCTCGTGCATCGATTAGTTCATGTGCACAGTTAAGGAAATCCTTATCCCGTGAAAGTGAACCAGGACTGTCGACGTAGTGGTTCAATTGAACCTTTAGAATCCCCCTTATGAATTCCATACGTTGGGCTCCTCCAGCCTGGCCATATGTCTCCACTGACTTTTCGACGAGTTTATTGTGTAATACTAATAATTTTTCAGCGAATTCGCCTTCGGACTGGCCTGGTTTTCTGCGTTCTTTGAATAAATAGAAGGTGTCCTCTTCAGGAGTCCACCGACCTCCGCCGTAAAACTTCTTCAACCTTGCCTTCAGCGTCTCCCAGGCAAGCGAAGTGTCTCCTTGTATCGCATTCAGGACCCTCCTTGAGATGCGACCCACCAAAGATGCTTCCAATAGCACTACGTCTGACTCTAACAGTGTCCCATTCTCTTGCCGGGATTGTATGAGCCCCACTATCTGATCTCCTCCTTTCAAAAAGTGGTCTAAGTCTCCAACAACACCAGTGAAGGGCTCGAGTTGGCCGATAACTTCATGAATGAAGGCAGAGTTTTGAGTTCTAACCTTCAAGAGCTCCATCTGTGTCGTTTCAGTCGCCTTTTTCAACTGAGACTCAAGTTTTGCCATTTCTATCCCCGCTTGAGTCAACTGATGTTTAAGTTCGGCGAGTTCATCTGAATCAGTCATTTTTACGAGTAGAAACTTGCCAACTCTTTTCAAAAAAAAAAATAATAGTAATTAATTTAGGAATTACTTACGTAACTGCAAAACAATTGTTTGGTTTCGGCACCAGTTATAATTAGACTGAATTATCTCTTATTTCAGGTACTTTTGAGTCAGAACTATCTTTAAATAATTATTACAACACACACTTTTATTTATAGAATTACCACTTACTTAACAGATGGGAAAAACATATGATCTTTTAATTTACAAAGTAATGGAGGTTATATAATTTAAACATTGGGAGTCTATACACTGATAACTCATATATATATATTTATATTTAGTAATTGATCAATTTGACGAACTCCTCTTCACAATTATTTATAAATATGGAAATACTTATTTTTTATGAGAATTCTAATCTTCACAGTTATTACATTTGTTTTGTCTTTTAAATCAAACATCAAATTTTCAGAAATACACTTATGAATGGATAAATGGATAAAGAGTAAAATTGGTTTGTATTAGTTATATTGGAGTGGGTTAAGCGCTTAGTCGCCATGCCGAATGTTCCGGTTTCAAATCATGATGTGGCAGATAAATGATAATCTATTAACAGCCGAGGTTGGATCCTCAGGGATCTGACGACCCCCTTGGGGCTCACCCAGCCTCTAAGAAGTTTGGAACAAAACCTGGTATAAATCACCTCCCTGCCCAACCGTTATCCCAGGCATAGTTCAGGCTCCACCAAGTACTCGAGACTGTTAATTGGTTGTAGCGATAAAGGTTTTTTTTGGCTTATATTGTACAATAATGTTTGAATGATCCATGTAATTGAATTATTGATGGAAATATTGATGATTACCCCATAACACGGCTTGAGTAAATGAACTTACTTCTCCGTCTATTGTGCTCATGTCATATGTCGCTTTTCAGTATTGCAGAGTATTTTAGACATTTTTTATAAGTTTATATTAAGATTAACTTCGTGAACTTCTGAAATCAAGCAGATTTTTAGTTGTTTACTCTTCTTCATGTGACTTTTAGGAGAATATTAATGTCGAACTAAAATTTTATTTTGTTGTAATAATCCATACTTAATAATCTGTATCTCTATTCTGCGCATTATTTATTATTTCTAACTATCTATTGGCGCATGTTCCTCGCTGCGAATTATGATGCACTAACTAGTACAAAAAGTATTTTTAAGGATAGTTATAAAACCGAATTTTAGATTGCACAGTACTTGTAAAGGAGTACTGTAAAAGTAAGTTGAATTTATTTTACTATATGCAAGACCAGTTTAGTCTCTAGCTCAGCGGTCAACAAACTGTCAAATAGGGATTGCTCGGTTCAAGGAAAACGGTTTAAAAGAACTGGTTATAACTTTGAAATGTAACGAGATCATAATAACCATATCGAGGAAATAAGGATTCGTTACAAGATTTTTTAAGTTTAGTTTCATTCTGTTTTCGTTCCATGCTATATTTCGTTCTGACGTCCGTTTGTCCCCATTATACTTTGCAATACGATTGTATAACAATTTTTAAATCATAAGAAAATGACAAGATCCTGACCCATAAAAGAATATATAATCGATCAAAACAAAAAAATTTTGTTAAGGATAAAAAAAAATAAAACAGTGGGAAAATTGTTTGAAATAATCCATTTATCCATATATAATATATCTTCTACTTAGATATAGGGGAGGGAATTCGAATGAAAAGTATGAAAATATCGTCACTTCATGACCTTATTTATTTCTTCATGAAAATATTTATTTCATTACACGCTGTATAAATTTTTCTACTTTATGTTATTAGTGCTTTGTGAAATTTATCATAACATACAAAAATGGATGCATAATATTTAAATAGATTCGTAATAACGAATATGTGATAATATAGAATAAACGATCATCATTCGCTTTTGATTCTTAAAAACACACATTATACAATTTCTATATGATATAGGTTTCGTTTATTTCTAGTTTTGTTTGTTGCTAACATATACTCATAAGTTGTCCTTTCATTTCTCATACATTCAAAGATAAATAATATTTTATTTAAAGAAAAAAATATATTTATGGCAATTGACATTTTTCATGGCGGAAATATCATATTGACTTTATCTAACTCAGCATTCTCCAGTAGTTCACACCCTCATAACTAAATGCAACTCGGCACTTAAACATTTGTCGGGAATAAGTTGGCATTTTATTCTGACCCGAGAAATAGGACGCGATATTTCCTTCACTTACTCTCGGCTGAGCCCGTAAGAGGTGATCTTATGTACACGTAATGTACTATGTCACCGCTTTTAGTTTGTTACCGCTGTGCATGAGAGAAGATTTCCGTTATTTTATCTTATTTTTATTTTTTAATTTAATTTTACAGAAAATAAAATAAAATAAAAATATATTCTGTTTTGCTCTGAATGATACACCCCACTCCGTATCTTAAAAACTTTTGCTTTATATATTCGCTAGTCTTTCATGGAAACGATAATGTATTATATCACCAAAAAACTTTATTGTACGAGTATACGAGAAAGATTAAGTACAAAGCTAGTTTCGGCTTGAATAAAATACAAAAGAGAAAATTCCCTCTACTAATTTTTAATGATCAAATCAATATTATTCCAGAAATATAATTATTGTGGTAATAGCATTAATGACCAATTTTTTATGTATATTTTTTATGATTAAAAATACTTACAATGTGCAATAAGTTCTTCTTTGCTAATAATTTACTGATATTAATTTTGCTTTCAGGTAAGTGACGAACTCACATTCTTCCATCTTTATTGGTGTTTTTAAGGTAATGTTCTCGTGTTAACAAATTTTAATTTAATTAGCAGTATAATGTACCTGGAGAAATTAAGAATCATTGGTAGTGTTATATTCAGGTTGGTAGCATAAATATAGAACAAATAATATTACCAAAAAGATGATTTCATTAAGCGATTGGTCCGCTATATCCCTGCACTGCAATTTGTTTGCTGCTTAAATCAAGAAATATTTTTTGTTCCGAAACTTCAGGCACAGGACAGGACTAAAACGATGAGAAACTAGCCAAGTATCGTGTTAGTCGACGTCGACATTTCTTGACTAAACTAGCGAAAAAATGTGAAAAACTCAAGTTTTGGAGTTTTTAGAGTTAACCATTTTTTTTTTATCTTGAACGCATCATTTACACAAATATATAATTTCTATTCCGTAACACAGAGACCTAATTATCAGTAGGTCTTCCAAATTATTACTTGACCGATTAAAATATTGTCTACTTAATTATGTCATGTTCCAGTAAACCACTGCATTCCATTTCGTATTGTTTGGATATGATTTCATAAGCAATATGCGTTACACATGTAATTACTCTTTAGGCTAAGGGGGGTACATACTAAGTACATCTAAATGTAAACATAAATCTCATTTAAACTGACGTCATGAAAGTGTAAATATGAATATCTTAAGAACATTTTTTAAGAGGGGAAATGACTTCAAAAATAAAGATTTCATAGTTCGATATAAGTAGAATTTTGTAAGGTCTGACTTAGCCTATTGTTCACTACGAAACAAAAATACATGTACAAAAAAAAATTATTCATGTTTTTGAGTTGTGTTTAATGTATGTTTTCATCACGCCGCTTAGTATGTCTTTAAGAATCAGCATATTTTGTTGGTTATTATTTTCGTCGTTATTCATAGAATTATTATTAAATCTTTAGATTTGGATTAATTTATTGATATTTACAACTGTAATTATATTACAACAAGTAAATTTGCTAAATTATTAAATCTGATTAAGTTTTATATATTTAATATGTATGCCAATGACGCTAACAGTTAATATTGACATAGTATTGTACGGAATGTAGGGTTGCGGATTCCTTGACATAGGTGATAAGATACATTACAGAGGAAGCTCTATCAGGTTCGGTCAAGGCTAGAGATAGCTCTCTCCCCTTCGACCATGAAGGACTTTACATGTTTGACGAGACCCCTCAATACGGGACGTCCAAAGCCAATCTCGATATTTTATAATTTAGTAAACTAAGGGTATCGTACCTGGACTGTGTTGAACGCGTATGCAAAAAAAAGGGGACAAAAACATCAGGGGTGTTAAAAACCAGGTTAGAACTAGAGAAGAATGATAAATATCTGAACGTTCACCTACGCTGAGAGGCATAAAATGGTATTACTAAAGAAGTTAAACTACTTATATAACTTTTTAAAATATTTTATTTGAAAAGAAAAGATATGACCAGGACCGGGACTCGAACCCGGGTCTCCCACGTATCCGTCGTGGTACTGAGCCACCACAGCCTATTATAACATCTAACAATAAAATAAAATAAATAAATTATAATATGTATAAACTGTTCATTTAATTGTACTACTCGTTTGTCAAATTGTATAACTGTAATTTACTTGTATTCTGTAGTTCAGATTGTATTACTTTTTTAAATAAAGTGTTAGTAGGAAAACAAAAAAGGAATTTGTAGTCACTGTCCTATTATTTTAATTTACACTTTCATTTCCAATGGTAATGAAGCTGAAAGAAAATAATTCAGCGTCTTGTAACATATTTTAATTTACAAACTCTTCTTAATCTTTTAATTTTATTGATGAAGATTATAGATGCAAATTAAACCAAACAATCTAAGAGAGAAATAAATCTGAGAGTAAGTAAAAAGGTGTCTCCGTTACGGTCCGTCCTGCTTTAAATGTAAAATTAAATCTTTACGCCTTCAGCGGACTGATAATTTATATCCCTAACATACCTTCGTGTAATAGAAGGTTGTAGTATTTTGATGTACATTTGCTACTGTTGTAATGTGTTGTAGTTGTGTTATATAAATAATAATAAAGGAGATTTAGGAAAAAAAACTTGTTTGTATATAATTTAATAAATATTATATTACAAATCGTGGATATATCTGAATTGTAGACCCGCCCTTGGCATTGGGAACCTCTGTGTACTGGAGGTGAACACGTCAGCATAATTTGAAAGCTAATTTTACATGGTATTCTCATTATTTACATATGCGAATCCTTGGCTCCTAGTCTTTTCCCTGAGGTCTCTACGATAGGCGATATTGAGAAAGAGCTAAATATAATTTATTTAAGAACAAATTATTGCAACCAGGGCCTGATATTTTTGTGTTGTTATTACGATATTTTAAATTTTATTCATAGGATTTAAACTGACATTTGATGATCCATTTTATGACCTATTCTTTAATTAATATTTTTTTCAAATTCCTAAAATAAGATTTTTGCTGCATAGATTCGAAATTAACTTATTTATTTTATTGGTTCAGTCCGTGTAAACTCTATCCATTGAAATGTCACAATTTTAGGATTATTGAGAGCAGATATGTTCTTATAAATGGACCAAATTCTTCTTAGGAATTGCTGCTGGATATTTCGCAATCTGGCTAGAAACCTGATTGGTTCTATTTTATATATAATACATAATAATCGCCCATTTATTGTAATCGTATTGAAATTGATTGACAATTTAAATCTAGATAAATATTCCATAATTGTAATGTTCTTAGGATTACATATACATACATACATAGGATGATGCCTTTAGAAGGCATTATCATGCGAACAATATAGTCTCTAAACTTCAGGAAAAGGAAGTTAAACAAATAGACTTAAACTGTAGAAAGTAAAGTACAAGAAACAAATTTATTAACGGTCAATAAAAGTAGATATATCTCTACGATATGAATTTAGAATTTTTTAGTAGAACAACGCAGTAATAATAGTTTAATACCCATAACCTATGGTTGAAATTCGTCTTTTTTTTATTACAATTAACAAAAAGTAATTAACATGTATTATATGAAATAATTATGGTTATGTATCTTCAGCCCTGGTAAATAATAGTTAAGTCGAATTTTGTCTAGAGAGATTTAAATGTACTGAGGGACTTACTATTTCAGCTTGAAATGTAACATAACCCATTTTTAAGCCTTTTAACTCCTTAACTATGAAAACAACACGATTCCGCTTCCTTAACTATATGAAAATCATTTCGAAGACAATTGGAATTAATCTCTAATTTACCAGTGCTGTAGATATATCCCATTAATTTTTAATTTAACCTAACCAAGAATAATTGCTTTTGCTAGTTATAGAAGCCGCAAAAGCGTAAGTTGTATCCTTTTTTTTTACGAATGGGAAATTTAAAACAGGAGAAATTTCTCTCTGGAAACAATAACCACATCATAATAATTTGCTAAGTTTTCTAGACACCTTCATATGAAAAACTATACTCCTATAACTACTTGCCCTAAAGTATAGTGAATAAATAAGGCACCTAATTTATTTTTTTAAGGTTCACAAAAACATGTATAGGTTGTTGTTTACTAAGCAGTATAACAATGGAAGAGTAAATGTTTGAAAAGGTATTTAGTGGGCGTTGATAGCAAGCTACAGCAGATACTCGACGTAGATAGCATCAGAAATATTTCTTGTACACACAAACAGTCCTCGTTTTTATTATTTCTCAATTTCCATTTCGGATCAAAATAAAAATTGGTGTTACTTTTTCGATATTAAACATATTATTGTTTATATATTATTATGTTATATTATTAAATTTTGTGAATTAAATCTTATTTTAATACCATCGCTAGAGACGTGGGTCACCCGGGTTCGAGAAGAGAAAAGATAGGCCGGGATTCGAATATTTTCTGTTCAAAACTAATACGCCTCTAAGCAACAACAACTCTTCAAAATAAAAAATTTAAATAATAAAAAAGAATAATATGTGAGTGTGTGTGTGTGTGTGTGTGTGTGTGTGTGTGTGTGTGTGTGTGTGTGTGTGTATGTATGTATGTATATGTAAAGGCAAAACTCTATAGCGAAAGACCTTGCCATGCCCATCATGTGAAGAGGAGGAAGCTATGTGGGAAATTACTCTTTCCCCTTGAAAATGGCATTGGAAATTAATAGTCCTTTTCCTACTTACTACATAGTCTGAAATAGATATTGTTAACATATTCTCAGCTAATCAATATTATTTCCAATTTAAAATCATAATGGATTTAAAGTATTCTTGTCATATTTTTCCTTTCTAGTGTGACTATTGTTTGGTCAGCTTGTTAGAAAGGTTCTAACCTGAGTAATTTATCAATTTAAGTGTCTTTTTTTTATTATTAAATTTATTGATACTTAGCTTAAGAATTGTTTCGAATCTGATGTGTTGGTTGGCCTACTCTGATTTAATTAATAACCTGAATGATCGGAGTGTAACAAACTTTATTTTAAAAATGATGTTTCGGCCCTTATTCAGGCACCATAAACTAGTTACAAAAGTCAATGGTCAAACGTTGCTTTTTGAACAAAAAATATGTTACAGACTGTACGCTGATTTTTGATCTGTTTAAATAAAGTAAGGTTTATTTAATGCTTGATTAATTACTATGCTAAAGAAGTGTTTTTAACATTTCAAAATAACAACGAAGCGGAAACAACCAAAAAATTACTTTTCACACGTTTTGTGCAAACTCGTGTAAATTCAAGTGCCGGCGAAAGATGTTAAGGATTTGAAATAAGTCCATTTTTTCCTCATACCTAATTTTATTATAAAATATGAAAATATTACAAATTTTTGTAGTTAAAATATTAAATGGTTGGGTACATTATTTTTAATAAAATATAGTACTTTATTTCTAACCCTATCGACTATACTCATTGTAGGATATTTGGCGGGTCTGTTTTTATCTGCTAAATGTCTTTTATATTATCGGTTTTAAGAGAACTTGAAGACTTAACATAGGATCACACAGGTTTTACTTTCATTACGTATGCCATTATTTATAATTAATTTTATAGGTATTACTATTTGTTGTAAATACAAGATACATACCACAGTTGGCTGAGTGTTAATAACGTGACACGCGTAGCCTTGACGAAATAGCATTCTCCCAATAGGCTTCACGATTTATATGCATGAATTTATTTGTGTGCATCATGTTTTATACATATAAATATACTTGTATACATTGTTATTTATTATTATTAACATTAACACTTTTTTTAAAGCTTCATTTATACCTTTTGTCCGTTCATTGTTTACCAAAAGCATGTAATTTTCATATGTTACTAAATGGATATGCATGTGGATAATGTATCTGATGCCAGCCCTCACGTGGACGAGCCGGGCTAGAAGCGACGAATTAGCAGCCAATAAAGGTTGAAGAGGAAGAGACCCGACTAACTTCCATGGAGGTCCCTTGTAGAGATCATGTCTTGCCTGACGCTTCAGGCCAGCCGACCGGGTTTACAGTGTATCATCCCAATTACGTTACGTGAATATGTTTCTCGTCTATATAATACGTTGTTATGTATCTTACAATGATACTTATTTTTCATAAAAAACACGAGCACCAAGAAGATAGCTTGTATCAATCAAACAGTTTTCTCGGATCACCCTTCAGGTTTTTGAAACGTGCGATATCTGCCTAATAGAATTGTGATAAAATAATGTTTAATTATAATTACATTATGAACAATTGAAACCTTTTTCGTATGCAGTTGTGTCTTTTCGAGCGAAGTAAAAAGAAAGAAGATATGAAGAATATTTAGTGATGCTTAAACGCCTTCAAAAAGTTCCTACCTAGTTAGTATATTTACAGAGGTATATTTATTAAATTTAAAGAGGTACATTAATTACTATGTACGGAAACTGTTAGCCTTTCCCACCACCTGTATTGTATATAAATATTAAATGATTTAAATAAAAGCGTCAAAAGCTAAGCTTATGTTGGTATTTTCTGTATCAATAATGTAGTGATTAATTTATTTGAAAGATATAAGCTAAATTTTAACAAGGTTTTTATGAATGATTCAGATTTGATGTATAATGAGTATATCTGCAAGTGGGGTCAAGTCGAATTTTGTCCAGAGATAGATAACTCTATTGAGGGAGGCAGAATCGTTTCATTATTTTAGTTTTTGGCTTGTAATTGTTGTGGGTTGTAATATAAGCAATAACTCTTTTTCAAGCCAATGCCAGACTTAGCCCCTCACCCACTTCTAAAATAATACGATCCCGTTTCCCTGAGTATAATAAATTCATTTTTGTGAAAATTAACCTAAACCACTTATTCACCGGGGCTGTAGAGATATATGATATTAATGATCATTACCACCAATGAAGGTTGGAGTCAGAAGCATTATTTATTACACAGTAATAATACAATACATTATTAATTAAAGGCTTGGCTGACTAAATTATTATTTTGGAAGATCACATTTCAATAATAAAATCAAGTTTTCACATTTACTAAAACTTTTTTGTAAGATGTAGTAAATGTTATCTTATAGAGTGGGATATAGATAGTCTGGGGGTGCAGCCAATATAACACAAAATAAGAAAAATATGGGATTGGATCCGGCTTCTATTAGCCCTGAAGATGGCGTACAACGTAGGTCGAAACGTCTGCACTCATAATAAATAAGTTTTTCTTGTTTTGTGTTATATTGACTTCACCCCCAGGCTATCTATATCCCACATTAGATCTTCCAGTCAACTATTTTCCTCTCGTTATCTTATAGATATTATCATTATTGTTCATGTACTCAATAAAATATATTATGCTCGACTACGGTGTGTTATATTTGTTCTCATAAGGTATATTTATATTTTAAAACGCACAAGCAGTATGATAAGTAAACATCTACAAAACGCAATAATAATTTGTTTCTTCACCGTAAAATTTCCTGACTTTGGTACCTCTTTTATCAAAGTCCGTCTTTCTGAGATCTGGAAAACGTATTATAACAATTCTAGCGTTTTACAAAAGAGGATAAATCAACGATTTATTCATAATAATTTCATAAATAATGTCATATTTTATGTTATATAGTAATTACATAATACGTATTAGCAGAATTTATAAAGTAAATATTACTAAGATACATAACAGGGATGGATCATTGCCATGAGGAATAAAAGTTTGGTCGATATGAGAAGTGATTTGTCTATAGCTATCTGTGTATCAGTGCTCCCCCTTAGGTTGAGTCAGCCCGATTGCAATTGCGTAACCTATTTCTCCCCTCCTATTAATTGTCTCTGTTTGCCACCGAGGACGGAATATCTCTGCTTCATTTCACCATTGTACTGTCATGTTTTAATGCGTTTCAATTTTGTAATAAAACTTTTTATGACCAAATTTCTGTTACGAAATGAATCGTCATTGCATTGCGGCGCGTTACGAATTCGATTATTGAAGGAAGAAACGGTGATGAAATGGCTCAATGTATGGGTGCTATTTATGTAGAAAAAAAACTTAAGTACCCTTTGTAAATGTGTATTTAAATATAAAAAAGTTCATTTTAAAAGGATAGTAGTTAAATAAAACCCTCAAGATAAAGAATTATTCTACCATCATTGCTGTAGCGGAGAACTAAAATTTAAAAAACTCGTCATCAGAAGCTATTTCTAAAAAAAATGTTCAACTAATTTTAGCAGGTCCCCAGGGACCATTATCCGCCACTTTTTATAATCTGAACATTGATAATTGTGGTATTAATACTAATTATCATCTAATTATTCATATTAATTGAATATATAATAATGAATTGAATAATAATAATAATAATTGAATAGAAAATCAATAGTAAAATGCTGATTCTAGACCTCTCTGGCCACGCCCCTTATCTTATAGAAATGTTTATCCTTCACTTTTAACCAAAACATTTTCTTTTCGAAATATATTTGACGACCTTTTCCATGTAATTTGATCTTTGTAATTATTCCGAACTTCTGGAAGTATTTTACCTTTTTCTTCCGTTGAACGCTATTCCCAAAGTGTTATCCTATTCATTTTAAATAGGGACCAACAATTTTAACAAGACAAAAATACCAAATTAAATTTATTATTATTTAATTTTCATTTGCACCTGCGCAATTGCGCATCCAGCAAATTTGATTGAAGTGTCTTTCTCTTCGCTTTTCTGCATGATCATCCAGTTATTTTGGAAAAAAAAATATATATATCAATTGTTGAGTAGGTCTCTTGGCCAATATCTTTTTAATCTTTTTTTATCAAGTCCAGGTAACAGGGAGTAGGAAAGCGGAAGAACGAGCGAGTTTGGGTGATATTGTGATAAGAGTGGAATGTTGTGCTTTTGTTATGAATACATGATTTTATAGTGGGAATGTTCATGTCGTTGTGTATAGTGTGATTAAATTGAATTTAATATACAGTAAAGAAATTCAAATATGCCATAAACATTAAAAAACAATCCGGAATCAATTTAATATCTAACACACTAATCACTCATATGACACGATTGATAAGAAGTTACACGTAATAGTATTTCATGGCGACTTGCTAAATCACAAGTACCTGTAATAGTACTCTCTTCGTCTCCCTGTCTATCAATCACCTCATCTCACTCCATCTCTCATGTAAGAAGTTCAATGAGTAGTATTTGTTGATACTAAAGCAACCATTATAATTTTTCAGGTTCATTCCAAGTTGAAGTTGTAAATTTTATCGCTGTGAATTTTATTACTGTTAACTACCTCGTTGAAAGGATCATTTTCATGTTAAATTTCTGCACACTCTAATTACATTACTTAATAGTTCAAAACATTGTTTTTTTTGTTGATGTTAAAGAACTGTATTTAAATCCGTAAAACAAATTAATACAAAATTTATGGCTGTTATAATGATAAGTCAACTGGAGAATTAGGACTTCCGAATCTGTTACTTTTATTAATGAAAATGGATTACTCACAATTAGCATTTTTCAAAGGTTATTTAATTGCTTTATTCCACTCATTTGTTAAAACAATTGTATCTTCTGCTTCTTGTTTGAATTACAAGAAGAGGCAGAACTGGGAGAGATCTTAAACTGGAACTATTGTTGCTTGCTGTATCAAGCACCCCGGAAGACAGAAGATAAGGAAATAGATAAGTGGTTGGAAGTGAGTAACACCGGAGCCCAAGTTAGTAAGCACTGACTAATAGAACTGATAACACAGACTGGTCTGTTTTAAGTGTAGGGGAGATATAGCCTGCTACGTTTACCAAGTTTTTCACCTCACGAGGGCAATGCCGTTACATGAAAACCTTAATATTTCATTAATTAACCTTGCGTTATTATTATTCAAACATTATGGTTTACAGTAAAATTGCTGTAAATTTGACGATATTTCCTAGTTTTAAATAAGTAAAATAGGGGGGGGGGTATATAATTTCTTTTTAAGTCCTAATTTTAACTAAAATTAGAAGTTAAGAAATTATATAAATGAATATTTGTTTTCAATTAATTGTTGATCACAAACTTCTGAACCGATCTCAACAAAATATCAACTATATTCATCTTCATTGGCCTCTGATGAATTGATCTCAATAAACTCCACTTATATGAATACAGGTACTTTTGAATAGCTTTAAAACCAATCTTTACCAAAATCGTAGGGTATTTATGGCTCAGGAGTTGATAGAACTTACCCGAATTCTCCACCATAAATCCCTTCTTCAATCATTCATGTTCCACATCTGCGAGAGAGAAAAACAAAACAGAAGGTTATGATAGAAAGAATATTTAATTTACGGTTATCTCTAAAAAAATATTTTTTTTTCTCAATTGTACGTCTACAAATATAAAATATAACTAAAATCCCCACAAAGAAAAATATTTTCCCATAGAAGCCCGGAAGTAGTCCAAAGACATTAATACCCAGAATGAAAGGGCGATTCTAGGATAATTGCCTGAAGTCTTTCATTCTGGGACTTCAAGCAATCCCAGAATCGCCCGCTCTTGAAGACTATTTTATGTCTAATTCACATCTTCTTTAATTTGTAGATTTTGATTTAGATTAGATTTTTTTGGGCGATCAACTTCTTGGTTAGTACGCCCTTTGCACTTTTATGTATATTATGGTCTTATTTTACTTTTTTAATTTTCTTTGGTTTGCGTACAATTTTTTCTTTTACCTATTTCCTAATTTATACTTTAATTGCGTCTTATATTTTATGATAGAGATCTATTTCTTTAAAAAGGTTTATTGTTTTATCTATTGTATTTTTTGAATCTTCTAGTGCAAGCTCTATAGACCGGGGTATTTTATTATTTTCAAAGGTTTTTTGTAGTAATGTACAATCTTCTATTATATGTTTTATAGTCATTGTTGATTGACATGATTCGCAATGTGGTTGGGGATCTTTGGTAATTAAATATTAGAGTCAGGTTGCAATGACCGATCCTCAGCCTAGTCGCAACCACTTCTTCTCTTCTATTCCCTCTTATTGCACTTGTCGACTGCTTCGTACTTTTTTTTATATTTCTACGTTTGTTAGTCAGTGGTAATTCGGCCCACATGGATTCCCAGTTTTTCCTGATCCTGTTCTTTAAAAATGCCTTTACATCGTTCGGCTCATATATTTGTGGAGGTGGGCTATTCATCATTGCAGCTTCTTTGGCAGCTTTATCCGCAGCTTCATTTCCAGGAATTCCGGAGTGTCCAGGGGTCCAGAGAAATGTTACGTGTTTTTTTAGATTTTTTAACATTTCTAAATAATTGCGGATTTTGTTTATTGTATGACCGGTCTTATTACAGTTTGATATGCTTTGAAGTGCCGACATTGAATCTGTACAGATTAAAATTTTTGGATGTGCACAGCTAATTGATGAGTAAAGAGCTGTGGATATTGCCTGAAGTTCTGCAGTGTATATTGTTGAATATGAAGGTAATTTATATTTTTTGGGTGTCCCATTCATAATTATTGCGAACCCTACATTTTCATTTTTCTTGGATCCATCTGTATATATTATTTCGTAGTCTGAATATTCCAGTATCTTCTTGTGAAATTGCAGGTTATTTGATCCTGTGTTCTTATGTTTTAAGGATAGGTCTATTTTATAATTATGATATTTCCACGGGGGTAATCGGAAGTCAGGGTCGGCTTGGTCTAACGGCATATCATAAATTTCTTTTATGACTTCTCTTTGCCTGATGCCTAAAGGAGCGTTTCTTGTTGTGTTCATTTCGAAATTTCTGATACAGCGGGGATGAAATATATGGTGGTAAGCTAGATTGGTTGGCTGGAGTTTAAGTTTTAGAATATAACTATTTATTAGTTCTTGCCTTCGAAATGTCAGAGGAGCTAAAGAGGCTTCAGCACATAGGCTTTCTATTGGGCTTGTCCTAAAGGCACCTGTGGCTAATCTTATCCCAGTGTGGTGAATGGAGTCTAGAAGTAGGAGACTACTTGTTTTAGCCGAAGAATAAACCACACAACCGTAGTCTATTTTAGATCTTACTATGCTTGTGTATACCATCAGCATCGACTTTCGGTCTGCTCCCCAAGAGGTCCTTGCTAATACTTTCATAAGTCTAAGCCTCTTAAAACATTCTTCTCTTAGGTATTTTATGTGGTCTAACCATGTCAATTTGCTGTCTATGATCAATCCGAGAAATTTTATGTTGTCGCAAAATGTTAAATTATTGCCGTACATAAAAAGTTGAGGTACTGGGCTTGGATTCCTCTTTCTTGAAAATAATACGCCTCTGGTCTTTTCTATGGAGAATCGAAGATTTTTGCTTTCAGCCCAACTCTGTGGTTTATTTAAAACGTTCTGTAGGACTCTTCTCATCCACTCATGATTCCTGAATCGTAAAAACATGGCTAGGTCATCAACGTAAAGAAATGCCTTCATCGATCCAGGAATCACATCCACTATCGAGTTTATTGCAATCGCAAACAATGTACAACTTAATACACTACCCTGTGGAATGCCGTTAGTTATTTTTTTACTTCTAGAGGTCGATTCTCCTACTCTAACGGTAATATGTCTTTCCTTTAAAAAGCTTTGAATAAACTTCGGAAGAGTTCCCCTAAAGCCCCATTCATGAATCGTTTTAGTTATTATTGTATCATACGCCTTTTCGATGTCAAAGAATATTCATTCCTATTGCTTCTTTTTGTTCTACAAACGTGTTGAGAATCTCAGCTTCTATTGTCACTAGATGGTCTATAGTGGATCTACTTTTCCTAAAACCAGATTGTGTAGGCGATAATAGATTAAATTTGTCTATAGCCCACATCAGACGTCTGTTGACCATTTTCTCTAAGAGTTTAGATAAACAGCTGGTGAATGATATTGGTCGATAACTGTTGGGTTGTTGCTTATCTTTCCCCGGTTTCAGTATGGGAATGACTATGGATTCCCTCCATGCTTGGGGGTATGTGGATGTTTCCCATATTTTATTGAATATAAGAAGAAGTTCGCTTTTAACTTCCAGAGGGAAGTGTTTTATCATGTCATTATGCACTTCATCTATTCCAGGGGAGGAGGATTTTGTTTCATCTATTGCCATTTGTAGTTCCCAAATTGTGAAGGGGCGATTGTAATCGTGCTGGAATGAACTATCTTGTCTCGTGGATGGAGTAAAATCAATTTCACTAAGGTATTTTGTTTGGTCAAGATTAATGTTTGGATTAGAGATATCTGAGAAGTGATTTGCAAGATTTTCTGCAATTATTTTGGGATCAGTTATTATTTCATTTTGGATTTTTAATATTGGTGTCTCTATATAGTTATTACCAGCTATTTTGTTGATTTTTTGCCATACCTTTTTTATTGGAGTATTGAAGTTTATGGATTCTATGTATGAAATCCAAGAAGTTTTATTTTTATTTTTCATAAGATTTCTAACTATTGCTTTTTGTTTTTTATATTCTATCAGGTTTTCTTTTGTGGGCTTTCGCTGGAATTCTTTAAGGGCTTTATTCTTTATTTTTACAGTTTTCCGACATTCCTCATCAAACCATGGTGTGTGGTTTGTTTTAGGGTTTCCTTTCGTTTTAGGTATTGTCTGTAGGGCTGATTGTGTGATGTTCTTTGTAAGGCGTCCTACTGTTTCATCTACACTTTCTGATTGGTATTTTGTGAATTTTTTTTTCAAATTCTTCCCAATTAGCTTTTTCTAGGACCCATCTAGGGTGTCTTTTGGTTTTAGGCATTTCGGTGTTGAAATGTATCAGTGTTGGAAAATGGTCACTCCCATATTGGTCGTTACTGACTCTCCAGGTAACATGTGTAAAAATGTTAGATGAGGTAAAAGTTAGGTCTATTGCAGATGTGGATCCTGATCTTGGGCAGATATATGTAGCTTCTCCTGTGTTAAGTATGGTTGAGTCTGTATTATCTATTACTCTTCGGATTATTTTTCCTCTGGTATTTTCTGTCGATGTGCTCCAAGTATGATGAGATCCGTTCATATCTCCTACTACAATATAAGGTGTAGGAAGTCCAGTGATTAGTTTAGTAAATGCTGCTTCATTTATTTTTTCTGTTGGCGGAAGATATATGTTAGCTATTGTTATCATGTAGCGTAATTTAAATCTTATAACTATAGCTTGTAAGGGAGTTTGAACATCTATATTTTCTGAATATAGGTCTTTTTTTACTATTGTTGCTACTCCCCCGTGAGCTCTTCCTACTTCGTCTATCTCTTTGTCTTTCCTATAAATTGAGTAATTGTTTATGTTCAGGTTTCGTATTGGAGCTAGTTTCGTTTCCTGAAGACATAATATATCTGGGTTATTGTCTTCTAAGAGGATCCTCATTTCTACAAATTGAGTCCTTATACCATTACAATTCCAGCTAATGATTGTCATAGAGTTTATAATAATTTGTGAGTATGATAAGAATATGTTCGTAATACGGAGACAATGGTATATTGTAAATATATAGAATATATGTAATGTGGATGAAGGAAAAGTTACTCATGTTATGTACGTACGACAAAGATTTATTAGTGTGTAGAGTATATTTTATGTGGTAGAGGAAATATTCATAGGACGAATGTAGTGTTAAGAGAATAATGCCGTTTAAAAGGACTGGCGCTAAGGATTTATAAATATTTATATTGATAGGTGAAGGCAATGGTAAATAGATATTGAGATATCCGCAAGCAGAGATCTTGTTGTTATTGACTTTAGTGAAGTGATATCTGTTATTAACTGCGAGAAAGTTCGTTATTTTAATGAGAATTAGATGTGAGCTAGGGCACTGATTGTAGATATTAAATTTGTATTTAACCTTTATATAAAAATTATTGTATACGTATTTGAGGATTATCATAAAGATCATATTTTTTTTTGATTTCCGATTGCCCTGTTTCTTATTGTTTACTAGAGTAAACTCTCCTTCCGGGTCGGTTTCTGAGCTGTGGTCAGAACCTAACAACGCTGGAGTGGCATTAGATGGCCCCGCGTTATCAGAGGGGATTAATGAAGTTATGGGATCGGCTCGTTGAGCGGACCGTGAGCGCGACCTTGGCTTCGGGAGAGGGGAGGCAGTTAGGGAAAGGGTTTGGGGTGGGAGGAGGGGAAGGTTGGGGGGTGGGAGAAGGGGAAGGGTGGGGGGAGGAGGGAGGGTTGTAGAGTTTAGGGGAATAGAATTTGATTCGTTTTTATTAGATTTTTTTTGTTTATTATTTAAGTTTTCTCCAAAATTAAATACTGTGTTTGTCTGGGTATTAATATCTTTTTTTTTTCTGTATTTTTTGAATTTTGTTTAATTATTTCGGAAAATGATTTATTGAATAGTGTTGGATTTTGCTCCTTATATATTTTCTTAGCCTCATTAAGGGGGATTTTATTAGTAACCTGAATGGTTTTAATTTCTTTATTGATTTTAAAAATTAGGCACGAACGATCAAGAGCATTGTGTGGGCCCCCACAGTTCGCATATTTTGCCGTTAGATTGCATCTACTGTTGTTTTCATGTTTAGCCTCACCGCATTTTATACATTTGGCTTGCTGTTTACAAAGATGGGTTGGATGGGCAAATCCTAGACAGTTGAAACACCGCATGGGATTTGGTATGTATTGTTGGACTTTGACCGTATAGTAACCTATTTTTATTGATTCCGGGATTTTCGGAGTTGGGAACGTTATAATGTAAGTGTTCGTAAGAACCTCACTGTTATTCCTGTTGATTTTAATTCGAACGATATCCTTTATCACATGTGATAACTCTTTTTTGATTTCTTCTTTGATCTCCAAAAATTGAAGATCGTAGCATCGGATAACCCCCTTACTATAGTTCAGACTACTATGAATAGTTACTTTAACGGGAAACTGGCCGGCAAAATTTTCGCATTTCAATAATTTTTCTGATTGTTTTCCGCCATTAGTTTCAATTAACAGTGTTCCATCTCTCAGTTTTTTTACATTTTTCAGTTCACCCGCATGACCATTAAGGAATTTACTTATTAAAAAAGGTGACACTTTAGTGAAATCTTTTTCATCAGTTCGTTCTATTATTAGAAATGTTGGACTCACAGGTTGTGTTTTCACAGTATCTGGCAACGTTTTCATTTGAACCCCAGGCCGTTTTCTTTTTGCCTTAGGGCTACTAAGGTCTATGGGGTCTCCCATAGATATATAGAAATATAAATTAAAATTACACTATTAGTAAAGGATAATTAAAAACTAAAATAAGAAAAAATAGTAATAATAAATGAATATATATAATATAATGTTTGTCTTAGCTGGTTAGAAGCTATCAGAGCTAGGGACACGTCTTCTCTCTTCTAATTCCAAACCTCAACTCGTCTCTTTAATTTGTATCTCAAGGTACGAGCCTACGATAGTAGCTCGCATGCAAAGACAGATAGTATTAAAGTGCCATGGCTGCATTTCCATTGCACTTATTCCCTAGCTCAGTCAATCTAATGCAATTACCCAATAAAACTAATCCAATGTGAGATGAAATAATATCACCAGTCAGCAAATTAAACCTGAAAATGGTTTAACTCATACAATACAATACGTAGCCAGGCAGATGGCTCTAGGATTTTTAACGGGGTCCCTTCGGAAGGGACGTTAAACGGGGATCCCGAGCCTGTAAGATGTCAGACACTCGTCAAAAATCTCTATCCTAATTAAGCCTGGATTGGAAAAATTTAAAGCTCCCAATGTAGCATCGTCCGATTAGCCATAGCAGCCAAAAATGACGTTAAATGAACAAACAAACAATAGGATACAATAAACGAATAACTTTACTATCGCTAATATCAATTAAGGTCACGTTATGCAAATGTAATTGCAATGATAATAATGATTGGTAAACGGTTTTATTTCTAATATAATTTGCTACAATTCACAAAAGTAATGTGATGTACCAAACAGACCAGTCTCAATCTTCAAAAACTTGGACAAATTTAAATGTATCTATACACAGATTCATGTATACAAAGAAAGAAAAAATATACAAATAACTTTCAACAGAGCAAATATATTTGGTAAATATACTTACTCGCATGGAATTTGGTCTGCTACATAAAGTTTCGTAACAGATCATTTTAAATAAATAATTTAATTTTTTGTAACTATAAGTTACTCGTACATCCGAAATTTCAGATGTCTAACTTCAAAACTGACGGATTCCATACAATCTTTGAACCCCTATTACATTAAGGGGGGAACTTTAGGGGTGGAATTGTCCAAATTCCTTTCTTAGTGCTCATTAAAGCTATACAAAGAACCTATCTGCGAATTTAAGTTGCTAAGTTCAGTGGTTTCTGCTGTGCATTGACCGCTGGGAGTGTTAGTCAATCAGGTTACAGTTTTATATAAACTTCGCCTGTGTAGTGTGTTGATAAAAAGTAGCCTATGTCCTTCCCCATGCTTGAGATTATGAATATCAAATTCCACCAAAAACGGATCAGCACAGCTGTGAAACATACATTGACACTGAATAACAAACGGGACGGACAGAAGTACTTTCGTTTACTGTTGTTCGGGTCAGTAAAGGATTAGTCTGTAATGTTATTGAATTTATTGAAAATTACTTAGTACAACGTTTTCACTTGTCGTACGGCAGCAGTGAGAAATTAAAACTGAAAGGGTTAGAATGTTCATTTGAAGGTAATTTATCGATGTATAACCTATATTACTGTAAAGTTTCATCCAAATCCGTTCAGTAGTTTTTTCGTGAAGGAGTAACAAACATAATCCATCGTCACAAACTTTCGCTATTATAATATTAGTAAGATTTTATGTCATGAGTTATTAAACCGCAAGGTTTATGGACCGTCAAATAAGAATTATTGAATGCCATTAGGCTGAATGCATAAATACTCTTCAAAATTAATTAAAGATTAAAAAAATTAATCATTAATAAATAGAATGTGTTGGCTTTTGAGTGTTTCTACCTGTCCTAATCACATCGGTTGCCGATGTTATTGATCGCATCCAAAAATAGTCTGATGAGTATGCATCGTTGGTATATTTTAATTTTTTTCCAGATTAAGACACTTATAATTTTAAATCACATTTGTTTTTTCCCTTGTTTTAATTTTAAATGACTAAATTGAAATAGATTGTATATTTTTCATCTACGTCATAGTTTGCTGCCTCATTGTTTTTCTCTTTTCATTTCAACACCTTACTCCCGCGAATACCTCTTATGAATTGTTTGTTAGTAAAATTTTGTTTTTAATTGAAATCAATCAATTTCTGCACAGTTTAACATTGTGAAAATAAATTAACAAAACAAAAAATAACATTTAACATAAAGTAAAGGCAGTCTCGCTCGCACTTGTAGTTACTAAGTCCTGATGATCGAAATGTTGGTTTCCAAAAAATATTAGAGTACTTGAGAATTTATTTAGTTCGTTTCTCTCTGAAATGTTTTCGCCCTTCATTATTTTCCCAATTTGCAACTAAATTAAATAATAGTATCGTCCTAATTCCAGATATAGATTCTCCATTAGCCCTGTCTTTGATCCACATTTTGCTTAGTGGCATAGTCAACTTAGCCAGTGCAATGTATCACTTTCAAACCCACTGCCAGAAAGGAATTATAGAAAGCGAAGAAGAGACGCGCTCGGAATGGCTGATAAGGGACGCTTGTGATGCAGAATATATTAGCGGATGTATGTGGGCTGGTGCTCAACAGTTACCAAAATATATGGCAAAAAGTTAGCAGTTGAATTGTGAACACCTATGATGGACTTCCGCATACCCAAGTCCATTATTAACCTAAAACAGTATATGTTCCTAGAAAACCTTGCCTTTAAAAACCCATAATCTTCTCTCCTCCTCTATTCTTCATCAATTTGATTACGGTATTGTTGCATGTATGCACCCGGTTAATATTATTCAAGTGATAGCGTTGCCAAGATTAAGATGGGATTGTAATGTTGTTGGACTGAGTAACGAACGAATTCCTAAAAAGTTAATATTCGCTATACGGACTGGTAAACGTCTGAGGAGTAGAACAAGACGTAGGTGAGAAGATTGCGTTAATAGTGATCTGAAGGATTTGGGTTTGGGTAGTGGTCTGTGGACAGAGGTTTGTAAGCAAAGATTGGTGGTATCGGCATTCGTGTTCGCTAAGACTTTGTATTTATTATTTATTGTTGTAATAAGTAAAATGACTATTTATTTTTAACTCAAAACGGGTCATGAGTTTATATTCGCCAGTCAGCAGGTCAACAATGAAGACATATTGTTTACTTCCTTAATGTTCTTTAAACGGAAAAATGTAACTTAATACTGCAACGGGAGTAAAATAGCATAGTGAAGGTTATAAACAGCCGGGTGACCAATGAGTTTTTTGTGTGAAATGGATTTGCCACTGCCTCAACCATTTAATTTATTTTATTGCATCCAATAGTTATTACTTGACCAACATTAATTAATATTCATTTTTTCGTTCATTATTGCATAGTTTTTATTTATTTGTATTGCAGTGCCGAATCCATGCGTAACCTGCCCCCAGCCGTTGATAACCTAAAATATAGTGTTACGGTCACAAATAGGAAGACGGAAGCAAGGGATTAGCGGCTTAAATCCGTCGGCGGGAGAAGTTAAAATAGGATTAGGACCGTTCTAGATCGTCTCCTTTTGTCGGAAAAGGATTAAGAATATTCCAGAATTTTCTGGCCCCTCCGTGTTCTAGAATGTTCGGCCTTGCCTATTTAAATACTTCCCTCACCTCGAGCCAGTCAGTCTTAGCCTGAGAGTAGACCACGCAAGATCTGTGATAAGTGAGTGTCAGTGTGATAAACTAGTCAGTGTTGAACCGGCCCGTATGCTAAGTGTATCAGGGAACTGTGACAGTCTCGCGAGTGTAATAAACTCTTTCTGTTTGTTACTGTGTGTCAGATTGTCATACTTGGAGAATCTTACGGTCGGTGGACTAGTGAACTGTAAGTGTTAATTATTAGTTATAAACTGTAGTGTAGTTTTATAATATTCATACAAATTTATGTAAATAGTTAAGTCATTTAGAATTAATAATTTCTTATATTATTGAATAGGAGTTAGGCCTAGATAATAAATATTTAGAATATTGGTATTATAAATTTATATTAGTCTAATAATTTAATTGTTAATAGTTTAATTGTATCCTTTTTATCATTTTGTTAATAAATATTAGTATCTTTAATTAAGGAATTGTTTAATTCATTTTAATACCCAGTAGCCCTTAACAATACGATTCTAAAAAATTGTAAAAGTCACACTGCATGATATAAAAATTGAGAATTGTTAATGGCACTGAAATAAAGAGTTATATTTGAAGCATAGCTCTTTAAAATACAATTAGTGTTCACTATAATTATATTCAGATTGTTTATAATATTTTCATAATAAAAAATTGAGAAATAAAAATCAAGCACCAGTTCACCATTTTAGTAAAGAAAAGTTCCTTCAAGTAATTATTAAATTGCATATTTTTTAAATTATATTTAAATTTGTCGGAGGAACAAATTTACTTTTAAAATAAAAAGTTGGTAATTATTTTAAATACAAATGATATACTGGGCATTTTTTTTTTGTTATTTTGACCACTAAGGTTTTTAGTTAAGAAATAACTAATATGAACTGTAACTTGAATTTTTTTTGGACATCCACAATTTATTCAATAGAGAAAGACATCTACGTGTCTGACGAGCTCCGTAATTTAAAATTTTCGCGCAGTTTCTGAAAACAGGACTATTTTTCTTCTCAGAGCTTTGGAAACAAAAAGGGACATCTGACCGAGAAAAGGGCAGTCCCATTCAAAACGACGTGTATGGTCACTTAATATATTCCACGGTGGATGTGATATTCACGCGTATTTATAAGATTTATCTTTAGATTATCCACTTATGGATTAAATTAATTAATAAATCGGCGTTAAATTGTGTCTATTCCTCCGCCCTTCTTAGTTCTCACCTATTCCAATTTCTAACAAAATATAAGTCTTTCTATATCACGGAATACTTTACCGACGTTCCTCTCCACCCACTCATTAACTCAAGTTCAAATCAAATTCATAATTCTTTTTATTGCTACTATAATAGAATAATTCAGTTATTATTATCATGATTTATTGTTACTAAGAGTTATTTAATAAGTTACTCTTAGAGGAGTCGGTCTCAGATAAAAGATTGTTTTCATGCGATCCATTATTTTTTTTGTATATATTTTTCTGGTAGGCGTTAAAAGATCATAAAAATCTTTAGACGTACGTCATTATTTACATTTATCTATCATTTGTGGATTGGAAAACGGCATGGTTTCCATTCGATAGCCTTTATATGTGCTCAGTCCTTAGTAGCCAATTGGGGAGTGCATATTAAATTTAAATCAGTAATGATTAAATTTGAGTTGAATGATCAAATGACGGAGATACGATCCATAAATGATGGCTCGTAATCATTCTCACGATTTCTCATTAGGATGCGCTGAGTATCATCCTCGCCTCAGGTTGTCGGTGTTGCTGCTTCCACGAGAGTCCCACCATAGCCGGTTGTTAGAATGGTGGGGGTAATCACCTGAGGTCCATAGGATACAGGTATCCTTCGGTGAGAGTCGTCCATTCAAATGCTGACCATGCAGTTAGAAGTAGTTATTGTGACTATCCGAAAAAATAGATTCATAAACTGCATTTACGCCCATTTCTATTTACCAGAAGTGAAGATTTTTTTTTTTTAGTATGAACGTTTTAAAACTTACAAGACTTTTTTCAATGACTCTGTGCAACTATTTAAGTACTAATTCTCTGAGGTTTTCTATGTATGAAATTTATCTTATCCTGTTACTTCATATAGTTATACGGTGGTTGTTTATTTATTCATTTAACTTTAATTTATGCTTCTACGGGGAGCGAGTGGCTGAATGGTGGGCTTACTTGCCAGTCGAAGATCCTGGGTTCAAATCCCGCTCGCTGACAGACTTTTATTTAATCTGTTAGCGACCGGAGATGGGTCCTATGGGATCTGTAAAGGCTCTATAAAGTGGGTGCCCAAAATAAGTGGGAAAACCTGGCGGATAAATCACCTCCCTGCACATTCGTTGTCCAAAAAACAGTATAGTCTTCTACCGTGTACTAACCCTTCACCCGTTGTGGTGGTATAGGTTTTCTTTTTTCTTTAATGCTCCTACGGCTAATCTGACAATGCCAAATGGGAATCCTAAATTTTGACTAACTAGGTATAATCAGGGGATCTTTTAATCCGTTAACTGCTGCTAGTGAAGAGCTTTGGGTCTATCATAGCTAAGTGTGCTGGCTACCCGTTTACCGGCCTGTGCTCCATACAGGCAGTTGAACAGAGGTTGTTTCACAAAGAGAGCAGAAAAAAGAATGAGATTGGTTACCTGGCCGGAGCAGGTAGCCACCGATAGCCCATGCAAACGTTACACGAATGATATATGAATAAGAATGAGGCAAGGTCATGTCGTCTATACTCGGCGTTATCTGCCAAGAGGTTCTAGCCCAGTATTGACAGTACAGCATCCCAGTGTTAGAACATCCACCTTATTCACCAGATCTTGCACCATGTGACTTCTATATGTTCCCTAAGGTGAAATCTTAAGTAAAAGGGACGAGATTTGAGTCCGTGGAAGCTTTAAAAGAGAAAACGGCACGCGTCCTGAAGGAGCTGACAGAAGATGACTTCCAGCACTGTTTCCAACAATGGAAAATTCGCACGGAGAGTTGTTGGGATAGAGATGGGGTGTATATTGAAGGTGATAGTAAGTAATTATGTATAAAATAAAAATAAATTTTATTGCAACGTCAGTCTCGTTATTTAATAGCCACACCTCGTATATTGCTCGTAGCAGTTAAAGGGTTAACGAGTACCTGACACCGCCATGCTCGCGACCCCTATTTTACATCTCTTCTGAAGGATGCCATAAACTAGGATTTTTAACACCCATTAAAGGCCATCTACCGGGCTGCGAACCCATAATTTGGGACAGAGAGTATTGCTATAGGTGACCTCGTTAAACGGTAAATTATTTCCTTCAATAAGCCGACTACTTGATCTTTGATATTTGCTTATAAACTACCGTACCTAATAGTATTACAGCATAAATACAATTTATATTTAGTAATATTCGACGTAGATAGCTCATTCATTTAAACAGTACGTTTCTTCTAAATATAAATTACACGTATTTGACTATTTTCGGGGAAAAAGTTAGGTATGATTTAAGTATTTATAGTTTCTTGAAGCGCAGCATCGATTCAAACTCATTTTATAACCGAGACATTATATATGCATATATTAATACATATATAATCATTTATCTAAACAATTCTAGAAACGTGAACCCCAAATCGACTCTCCTGCCTAAACCTCAATATGCCTAAACCAAACGGAATAGAATGCTCGAAAACCATTAGGGGGAGACCGTTTTCTTTTCAATCTCCTGGTCGGATCCCTTGGGAGGAAGGTACAAAGGGGGCCTGACCCGTGATCAATGAGGATATCATGTTTTTTGTTGGCCGTCCTATATTGGATTCTCAGGAATGTTGTTGGGGCCATGGGGAGGAAAGTAGTAGGTAGTGTCGGTATCGCTGTATGCTTTATCTTGGTTGTTTTGTATACGTACTTCCATTAAGCAGCCCTGGTGAGTAAGTGGTGGAGTCGAAATTTGCTCTAAATAGGTTTCTTGTACTTGAAAAAGTGGAGTTTTGTTATTTTTGTTGTGCATAAAAGGATAAGTCAGTGGCTTGAAATGGAGTTATTGCTTTTATTATAGTTCCGTTAGTTTCAAGCCCCTGACTTAACCACTTATGCATTACAGGAATAATACAATTAATGTTGGTAGAATTTCGTTCCTTGTTTCACATCAAAGACCCTTAATTTTATGTGGAAGAAAATGGTATATTACTCTTAAGTAGTGAGAAATGTTTATTGAAGAGCCCTGAATATATTATGTATTATAATATACACATAACATACATATATTCCCTATATACATGTATAATAATTCATATATTTCTCATAAGTTATGAAGTTATTGCTTTTATTGTAGTTCCATTTCAAACCAGTGACCTAATCACTTATGCACTATAAGAATAAAACAATTTCGCTTTTCTAAATAAAATAAAATAAATGGCCTTTAATAAATATTCATATGTTGGGCTCTTCAATAAACATTTCTCCCTACTTAAGAGAAATTTATTGACCTCTACCCGGACCATTTTCTTCCATATACAGGGTGTCCCGAATTTAAATGGCAAAACTTCAGGAACTTAAAGGGTACCGAAAAACTAAGACAAAAAGTCCTTTAGAGATTTGCTCGTTTTTGCTTTGTTTTAGAGAAAATCGCAAAAAAAGAAACAAAACAAGTTTTCATTTTTATACTTATTTCTTTACATTTATATTTATGTTATGTTCTTTTTAATGTAAATATTGCTCAAAATGTTGTCCTCTTGCACCAATGCAAGAATTACATGTAGCACTCACTTGATGAATTGCAGCTAAACATTGTTCTGATGATATTTGGTGCACTGCATCTATGATTCGGTCTCTTAATTGCTCTCTTGATAATTTATATCCAGCCAAGCTCGAGCAATTCTGCTATAATGAGCTGGACATCCATCAGGTTGGAACAACATTTCAGTCCGCTGTTGTAAGGGGATGTCATCTGAATAATTAGAAAAGTCGTTCTCCAAAAAATATGTAAATGTGATACCATTCAATCTTCCAGGTAAATAATATGGTCCCACCAGTAATCCGTTCCAAATTCCAAGCCAAACGTTAATAGCAAATTCCTGCTGAGAACTATTCTCTCTAATAGCTCTGGGATTTTCAAGAGCCCATACATGATAATTTCTTTGATTAACAATTACTCCTCTTGTAAAGGTAGCTTCATCGGTCCATATAATTTTTAATGGAAATAAATTATCATCGCGAATTTTTTTCAAGAAACCAGTTACTAAAATTCAATCTCTTGACATAATCTTGAGGTAATAAATTCTGAACTTTTTGAAGATGGTATGGGTAGCGATTATCACCTTTCAAAGTTCGCCATATTGCTTGCCGCGATATTGATAATGCAGCAGATGCTCTTCGGATGCTAGTCTCAGGATTGTTATCGAAGTGGCGTTGGACACAATTTCTTCTCCGATAATCTGCTCTTACTGCTGCCTGGAATTGGTCTCCTTCATTACGTATTAAGAATGGCCCAGTCTCTCATAGTCTATTAAAAGTTAACGAAAAGACTCGTCGATTAGGCACTCTTCTATTTGGAAATCGGCGCGCATACTCCCGCACCGCTTCTAAAGCATTACTGTTACAGAAACCATACACAAAAATCATATCAGCGTATTCAACATTAGAATATATGTAAGCGGCATTGTGGCTGATGCTATTCACACAAAAATACCTGAGTAACTGACTGAAGACTGATTTAGGAATTATAATCCTAGAAGGAAGCCAAAATGTAAACAAATAAAAGAATGTAAAGGATAACATTAAGTGTTTACATATCTCACTGTCTAGCCTGACGAACTTTGAAAGGTGATAATCGCTACCTGTAACATTTTTGTTTTGTTTCTTTTTTTGCGATTTTCTCTAAAACCAAGCAAAAACGAGCAAATCTCTAAAGGACTTTTTGTCTTAGTTTTTCGGTCCCCTATAAGTTCCTGAAGTTTTGCCATTTAAATTCGGGACACCCTGTATCTAGATAATACTATATGATAATATAAATACCCATATCATCATTAATTAACTATTATCATTCAAGAAAAAAAAAAACCTTTTGTTTTTGCCATTTAAATTCTCAAGAGGTACGAGTCTGAAGGAGTTATGCGCTTAATTAGTGTTCGAACATAAATAAGTAGTAAAAAAAAAAAAATAAAGAAAGAAACATGCTATTTTGTGTGTGTGGTTTTCAATTCCTAGGTGGAGGTATTTCTCAGCCTTTACTTAGGGATGAAATCGAACTGTATGTACTTTTATTTGTAATTTTTGTATTGTATATATATATTTAGGTATATGGGAATCGGTTCTCATTATTCAGTGCGATCTGTGAGACACATAAAAATAATTTTTATAATATTTTAATAAAATTTGCCTCGAGATGTAATATGTTTTATATTGAATGTTTTACTATTGATATAATTGGCAATTTGATAATGCATATTTTCAAGAAGAATGAGACATTATTTCAATCGACACCTGAGCAAAATTTATGTGGCGATTTCCTAGGGGATATGGAGGGAGTGTTGATCGTTTATTTCGGTTTAAATACCAGAAACTAGTGGTATTATTCAGGTACTGAGTACAATGAAATTGAGAGTGTTTATGTTACTTTCAAGAACAAAATAAACCATATGACCAAAATGATAATTTTTTTAATACTGAGCTGTATTTAATTTATTTACACCTTAGTTTTCTAAAGAATAGTACTTCTTCCAAGCAAAGAGGAGAGTCAAATATTGACTGACTTCTTCATTGTTACTTGAGAGTGCTTTGTCCAAGAGCACAACAAACTAACAGTACTCCTTTCTCTTTTGAGATCAAGTTACAAAAAAAAACACGTTTTTTTGTACAGCCTAGTTGCCTTCAGGTTTTAGATAACAATAGTAAATCATCTATCTTGGGCTTAAATATGACCCCTATGATTGGATTAAAGAGGACACTTTGAAGCATGAAAAAATAGCACTATTTTATCCCAACTAGCGTGTATAGGTTGTGCTTAATTTATAAAATATGAATAAGAAAATAAATTGAGAGGAAAATAGTTAACTGGAGGATCTAAGGTGGGATATAGATAGTCTGGGGGTGCAGTAAAAAAACAAAACAAAAAAAAACACTAAGACAAACTTACACTAAATAATATTATAATTTAGTTTATTGTTATATGATATAATTTTTTAAATATTTTATTTGAAAAGAAAAGATATGACCAAATGGTTTTTTTTACTGCATCCCCAGATTATCTATATCCCACTTAAGAAAATAAAGTAATTTTTGTAGAGTAAGATCATACTTTGTGTGCTTTTACAATTCTTTACAATGTAATAATTATTTAGAGAATTGTATTAACATGAAAATACATTGGAACGTAACTAATTAAAGTAATACATAACTATTGATTCCAACGGCCTCAGACTCTCAATTACTTGAGTCAAGTGATAGTGATCAATCGAAATCTCTCAACGTCATTTTTATTTCCAATATTTTATTATTTACTTTTTGTATTGCCATAAAATAATTAGCTTGTTATAACAGTATTGAAATAATTAATGAGTATTTTTAAATATTTTTTATAGAATACATATTCTATATGGGTTATTTGCTTTCTTAACAATTACGTAAAAGCATATTAATTAATTTATATTCATGGATCAGCAAAGCTTAGTTTTCATTTTATAATGTTTTTTTGAAGTCGTCCAATACCTCATTAACTCCATCCTCCATCGTGACGTTAACCTAAACAATAACAACAATAAATATTTGATCAATAGTAGTTATCATTATATAGTAGTGATGAATATTACTAACTATTAGAGACGTAGTGGGAGGTAGTAGATAACGTTTTAAAAATTTTAAAAATGTGGTATAATCTTCAAAACTATTTTTTGAAGTCATCATAATTTGAGAAGGATAATGAATTTTATGCCTGGATTACGGATCAAGCAGTAAAGGACTCTTGGGCAGATAATTGAATTTTATTATTTATAATATTAAATATAATGATTATTTTATAACCAGATTATCTTACATATACATACATTAAATTATCCGATTTCCTTCGATTTCCTTTCTACCTCATGGGCCAATGCTCATTTAGAATCTGTAACTCTTGTGATTTTTCTATTTAATGCTTTTATAATTAATTATAAGAAAATAAGATTTGATATCAGGTAATACATATGAATATATCACAAATTATTTCTCTAAGGATTTTTTTTTTTTTTGAAATGAAGTGTATGTTTAAAATTGTATAAACATTAGTGTTTTTGTTTGTTTTTTTGTCCAAGAAACAAATTAAATAATTCTCCCTTTATTGTGTCTATGGTTTAGAGACCATAATATTTAGATTGTAAGTTAAGGTTTGTGGCCGAGTGCATTAGGATTCCGCACTACGGTTTTACTGACGGGGTACAACGCCCTACGGCGCCGGCTATCCTCGAAAACAAGGGGGCTGGGGTTTTTGGCATATTTTAGTGTTTACTTCGCTGCTATTCAATTTTTAACTATTTGTAAGGAGAAAATGTATATAGATTATAAAATTAAATAAAGTTTAATTGCATTAGATTATCAACGTCATCTTAACTTTGTGTTCCATCTCAAGTGCAATTTTCTAGCCAACAGGTTGGAACATACAATTATAAACTACAATAGGAAAACAAACTTCCGTTGTAATTTATAACTCATCCCTACTAACCAGCTTTGCAAACTTAGTGCACTAAGAATAATAAGATCAGCAAGGAAGTTAGTGATGCCAGGTACACGGAAAGCTGAGATTAGCTTTCAACAAATGTTGATTTAGATTATCCTAATGTTTAGGTTTGGTAATTTGACTGGATTTGAAATTGGATTACTTTAAATAAATACGAGTTTAAGTTTAAGGAGCGGGTTAGCTAAATGTAGGAGCTTAGTTACTTAGCTGTAAGTCCGGGGATCAAAACCGGCTGGGGAAAATAAATTATTTATTCTCTTAACTATCGCGGGATCTGCGAAACTTATTTTAAACTAATTTTGTTAATTATCAAATATGGATATTTAAAAAAAACTTTATTGATAGGATCAATTGAATGAGAATGGAACGCAAAACTATTGCTTTGGTTGTAAATTAATACTGTGCATAACAAAGCCCTAATTTGTTATTTTCATTTTTTTTTATTGTTTTTGTTCTCCCTTCTTCAGCTAGTTGATGGGGACTCGATGAATAGGCTAATTACTCGCCATGACAGCTAAAGCCGTGGATTTCGGGGAACCTTTCGGGGCTCTCGCCGCCTCTTTCTCTTAAATGCTAGGGAAAAAGGTGGATACTCTTTAATTGGTGCAAGAAGGTAGCGGTTAAACGAGAACTCGGTCAAATTATCTTTCTGCTACTGTTGACTTAGAAACATTAATATATTTTTTTTTATCTCTGCTATGTTCTGAAATCTAAATCCTTCCTGGGATTCAATTGGCTCAGATTTACTTTTAATATTAATAATAAATATGAAAATCATAGCTTCTCAAACTCAGACTTTTTATCCAAACTCTGTCTGCCTTTCTTTTAATTTTCATAGTCAAAATTTTTTTTTATCGATACGGATTATACGCTTGGAATAAGTCTTTATTATACGCTTGGAATAAGTCTTTATTTCCTTTAGCAATATAATTAATGTTACTGGATCTTGACCGTGTGCTCTATAGTGTAGTGTGGGCCGTAGCATCCCAAATAACTTTTTTTCAGCTCGGTTATGCTCATTTTATTGATTAAAATTAATGTTAGTCATTGTAATTGTAATTCACTTGCTTGCTATTTGTGCATACATTTTTTAAATTATGTGAATCAGTAATAGTGAAATTAGGTTCCAAATTTACCATTTTTCGTACCCAGCCAAAACCCCTTGATTCGGATATCTTCAAAAATATGCCCAACTTATCGTTTAGAAATGAAGAACTGTTCTTAGTTAATGGCACAGCTATATGTACAAGAAAACGATGGTTCTTGGTTTGAAACTACATTTTAATTACCAATAGTTAACGCTGATGTGTATTTAAATAATAAAGAAACGAAATGGTGACGTGATGGAGTCTAAGTGAATTCGGAGAGAATGTTAACATGAGCCAGGTGAGGTGGGGCTCATCGTAAATATGTACAAGTGAAGGTATGTCGGACGTGCCCGGGGTTACATCAGCGAACAAGTGGGCTCGCCGTACTTCCAATGAGTCATGCGGCACTGACTCATTGCGGACTTTTGCTCTTGTCATGTATGTTCTTGGGTTCTGCTTTTTTGGCGAGTAACTCAATGCATATAAGGAATAGGATCCAAATCGTTGCTACAGTTGTTTTCGAGAAGTCATTATGCACTCTTAGATTATGGCCTCGCTTTTATTAGATGAACATATGCATGAGACCTGTTATGTCATACCCCGTTATTCCATTTTTTAGGTTAAAGTCCTCTCTGATATTCCCCCTGTCTACCACTACATCGATTTGTTTCAAAGCCCGTTAAAACCAGGCTAAATAAAAAAACGAAAAAATTTCACTTTTAAACTGAACTCTGGCAGGTCTCTACCCTAGTTTGATCGTTCGGAACACACAAAGTATATTTTAAGTCGAAAGTTCAATCCCATTGCGTTTGACAAAGAGCAGTGTTAAAAAGAAACTTGGATTAAAAAGGTATTTTTCGAGATATTTCAATGAGTTTGAAGCTTTCATTGTGCTAAAACCCACCAACTCCACCACAAAATGTCAAATTTCTGAAAACCTTATGAAATATTATAGAATTCAGACGACATAACAATAAGACTTCTCATACTTGCTCATACAACCCCTTTATCAATATTATAGTTGCCCTGAAAAATCATTCTAAATATTCAAAATTTCGCGAGACCTTAAAATTGTTTTTCTAACTCTTTTACGATCGCAGTACTTTCCCTTGGTATCAATATCTGTCACAATATATGATAATTTAAAATTAATATTTTTTAGTTACATATCTTTTTTTTGTTGTTAGCAATAGGGTAGGGATACATGAGTAGATAAATATGGCCAATTAAAGTGTTGAAAAAATGTATTTTATAGGACAAGACTCATCTTATCCACTGAGAAAATCGTGCAAATAACCTATAATTTCAGGTTTTTAATGTCTAAAAGGGCAGACAAGCCCGCACATTACTCCTTCAATAACAATACTTAAAAAAATGATAACCGAAAATTATATAGCACCTTATCCAATTATATCTTCAATTACCTTTCTAATGTCTATTGTTGCCTTCTATCGACATCTGTTTACTAACTTAAAGAATCGTATTTTTCAGTACATTCTCGGTTTGTTTTGATTATAAGATGAACGTTCTCCATTGTTCTATGTCTATGTTTGGAAACGAGGTTTCGATCATATGCATACGGTGTTACGCCACAATGTGTAATTCACAAATATATGATTAAAATTGCTCCACCATGTAATAAATAATAACCTTTTGTTTAGAAAGATGTCCTTTATGTAGTCTTACGGTGTTATAGACATGCCCTAATATAAATATACATAGTATATTATATATATCATAATATTGTTTAATACGACACTAAGTTATTGTTATATGGTTAGTATTATTCGGACAGCATGCTTTGTATGTAATGTCTTTTAACTAAAGTAAACAGGAGTGCGTTCAAAGGAAGTTTGAAGAGTTCACCCTTCCGTTGGTTTTTATTTTTTTACCCTTTGTCTAATGGAGGCGTCTTGAAATAAAAATACAGCCTCAACCTTTTAGAGGCCAAGGAGGAATATTGTGACGTGTTAGTGAGTGTTCTATAAATAATTTGTTATTGGGTGCCTTGCTAAACAGCACTGGCTCCACCTGATTGACTGCAGTAAAAAGCCTTGCTTTTCTTTATAAAAGAAACAGTCAGTTGTTCTCTCACTCACTCTCTCTTTCTCTCTCTCTCTCTCTCTCTCTCTCTCTCTCTCTCTCTCTCTCTCTATATATATATATATATATATATATATATATATATATATATATATATATATATATATATATATATATATATATATATATATATATTACACGTTTTATGATTTGTAACATTTCTGTTCATATCTTTTATTCTAGAGGGACTTAGTCCCAGAATAAAGATACTTTTTTATTATATATATATATATATATATATATATATATATATATATATATATATATATATATATATATATATATATATATATATATATATATATATATAAAACACGTTTTATGATTTGTAACATTTTTTTTCATATCTGTTATTCTAAAGGGACTTAGTCCCAGAATAAAGATACTTTTCTATTGTATATATATATATATATATATATATATATATATATATATATATATATATATATATATATATATATATATATACGTATAAAATAAATTAACATAGTCTAGCATTATAATGCTTAAATAAATTATTTATTTACTAATTTTATAGCTCTATATTACTGATTATGCTTTTTTGATTGTGCACCTTGTTCTTGTTTTCCAGTATATTTATAATTATTATTAGAATTCTTTTACCTTACATTTGCACCAGTGTAGTATTGCATCCAAAAATTTTTTCTCCTCAATTTGCAGGAATATGAAATGTTTGAAACGACTAATGCTTTCTGAGCAGGTCTCTAGATAATTGTGTTTTTAATCTTCTCATAAGAAGTCCGATCGAAAGAGAGTAGGAAAGAAAAAAAGAACAAGAGAATAAATTATAATAATTATATAAGTTACAATAAATATAAAATTTATAATGAAAATTATATCTATACATATAAAATGCTTTGTCCTAAATGACTGAGGGATCAACGCACAGCCTAAAGCCGCTGATCATAGAGACCTGAAACTTGGAGGATGTGTTCTTTGTATGATGTAGGCATCCGATTAGAAAGGATTTTCCCAAATTCTTCCCCTAAGGAGGTGAAAAAGGGGGGCAACATTTGTATGCTTGCTGACGCGTTTCTTACTCGCAAAATCTACATATTTTTGCTGAACGAACCAAATCAAGTAACATAGTTCACTTATACCGGCACTTCTTTATGGAGCACCACCATTGGTAGGCAACATCACGCCTGCAACGGCGAAGAAGCTCCAATAACACAGGCCAACGATGAAAAAACTTTTTTAATGAAAATACCTTATTCTTATGTTGTTTAGGTTGCTGAATCCAAATATGATGCTTAAAAAGTTGTATCACCCACCATTTATTCACATTTTATAGTTAAATTCATGAAATAAAGAAATATTTTTAGAATTTAACAGCTTTTTCATAGTTAAGATAACATGAAAAAATAGGTCTAATGAACAAAGATGATGTTGGCAGCACTGCTGAAACACATGCTAAACAGCTGATGTTTTGTTTATTTTCAACATAACCTCACTTTTACGTTTCCTGTACATGTGCTCAGTGCAATGTCTCATCGCGGCTGTAAAAACTCTGCTGACAGTTTTTGTTATATTTGTGGTGAGTTTGTTATTAAAAAGCACCAAAGAAACATTACAGACTTTGTGAAAAAGGTTTATCTAGCATACTTTGGAACCAAACTTGGAGACCAGGATAAACCTTGGGCACCGCATAAGGTATGTTATGTATGTGTTGAAGACCTCAGGAAATGGTCAAAAAAAGAGAAAAAACACTTTAAATTTGCTGTTCCCATGATATGGAGGGAACCAAAAAATCATTCCGATGACTGTTACTTTTGCAGTGTAGATATTACTGGTCATAACTCTAAGAACAAGAAGGTAATAAGCTACCCTAACCTTCCGTCCGCCATCCGACCAGTAGGGCACGGTGTAGATTTGCCAATCCCGGAACCACCAGAGGACTTAAATTCTATTGAAACAGAAGTATTTTCTGATGTACAGTCGGAGTTAGATGAACACGATGAAGAATTCCAATGTGTTACAGAAAATGTAGAGCCTAAATTGTTCACTCAGGTCGAGCTTAATGACTTAGTTAGGGATCTGGGCTTAACAAAAGAAAAAGCTGAACTGCTTGGCTCTAGGCTAAAAGAAAAGAACTTGCTGGCGGCTGGAACGTTACCAGGGCCGCTGGAATACCAACATGATGGGGGATTACTGTTGGTCACTTCACCGGGAAGTTCAGCAAGCTATTCATCGCAGGAAAAGCTACACAAGAAGCTTCAAGGAAAAAAGGGAAAGAAAATATAAACCAATTCCAGTTGACAAGTGAACCTTGTATCATCACATAAAATTACTATTCCAAGTATTTTACTGTAAATACAAACCATTTTTACGATTCTACAGTGTTTCATTGATTTCCCTATATACTGTAAATGGGTATTAGACTATATAATAAAATACATTTTGCTTGGAAACTAAGGGTGATACATAAAAACTACGAGCAGATTTGGATTCAGCACATAAAAATCTATCAAGATCAGCTATTAAAATTAAAAAAGTTTTCAAAAAGGTTTTTTTTGTTGGCCTGTGTAATTCCAGAATGGTGTACTGCAAGGCATAGTAAAACACACGAAATTACATAAAACAAAAACGGACCTCCTACACACTACTCTCGACATACCGGCAGTAACAGACTTCATTAAATGTAGACATATTAAATTTCTTGACAGCCTGAAATACTGTACAGACCCACTCTTCAGGACTCTCACCTCAGCAGGACAACCACAAACATGGCAAGACCATGTAAAAAATCTCAGCCTAGACTGAGAAAAGAAATAAAATAAAAAGACAAATAAAAAAATAAAAATAAAAGGACATGGTAAGCCCCATCACCAGAAAAATATAAAGTTAATGAATATAAATAAATAAATTAGAACTTCTCCTTTTTCTCACCCTCCTCTTAAAATGTACATCGTACGGTACAAGAGATCCTTTCCATCCTATCCTAAATCCTACTTAACATCCTTCAAACCAAAAGGGGCTAAGAAAAAAAAAAAAAAAAAAAGGTTCATTTCTATCAAAGGACACGGTGAGCCCCATCACTGGAAAAATATAAAGTTAATAAATATAAATAAATAAATTAGAACCTCTCCATTTTCTCATCCTCTTAAAATGTAGGTCGTACAGCACCTTTTTCATCCTCTGCTTATTCTACTTAGCAACCTTCAAACCCAAAGGGGCTAAAAAATGTTCTGGGGAAGGACATAGGCTACTTTTTATCAACACATCACACAGGCGAATTTTATATAAAACTATAACCTGATTGACTAACACACCCAGTGGTCAACGCACAGCAGAAACCACTGAATTTAGCATCTTGAAATTCGCAGATAGGTTCTTTGTATAGTTTAAATGAGCCCTAAGAAAGGGATTTGGACAATTCCATCCCCAAGGGTTCTCCCTTAATATAATGAGGGTTCAGAGATTGTATGGGATCCATCAGGTTTGAAGTTATACATCTGAAATTTCGGATGTACGAATAACTTATTTTTTTATTTTATTTTATTTTTTTTATTCCTCCTAGATTTATTTACAATATATACAAACAAAAAAGGGAGAAGTTTAGTAACTTATAGTTAAAAAAAAATTATTTATTTTGTTTAAAATGATCTGTCACAAAACTTTATGTGGCAGACCAAATTCCATTCGAGGGAAGCTTTGGGCAAGAGCTAGTATAATATTAATATACTATATAAAATATACTGTATGAAATAGTATAAATTAAAATAATAACAGTTCCCCCCAAATTTAAGTGTTCAGAAACGGCATTTAGGTTTTTAAAATTTAATTTACTAGACTAAATCCATCTCATCTAATAAGAAATAGTGCGGTTGACCTAGAATCTAAGTTTTCTTATGTTACAAAGCAAAGACTGGCACATAATTATCTGAAATATACAATTATTTATTTATTAGTTGATTTATGTGTGTAATGCCCATAATTAGTGTTTAAAAGAAAATCTTTATATAACACCTATAACTATGTAATATTATTATATCTATGTTTGAAGGAAGTAATTTAATCTATAGTGACTATTAATCTTTAGTTACTGTTGTTTATAACTGTATCTCTCCTGGGTTCAGCAGCTAGCATGCCTAGTCACATTGTGTATCTTTCTAAACGTATTTTTGCTGTTATATATTTCATGATGAGAGGATAAATAAGTTTAGTTGTAGGTATTTTTTCTTAGGTAAAACTATACCATTAGCTTTTAAGTATGATAGAGCTTCAACTATGACTGCTAATTTATCATAATATTATATGTACTAGTGAATATTCTGTAATTGTTGTAAAATCCTTAAATTCAATATAAACTCATGCTTTTTAAAATGCATTTATAATAATGTTACAGTATTTATAAATATTAAGATCCTATATCTTAATATGTAATTTGCACACAAATCCACATAAATGAAAACCTATTAAAACTACCTTTTTGGTAATAATGTCTAAATTTCGAATTCTTTTAACTTAATATGTTGATTTTTTTTTTAATGAAATTAATGTTTATATTGTTATTTTTCTTTCCAGATCTCATTCACTGCACAAATGAGCCTAATGTTTCAATACCACAGTTGGCTAACTTACTCATTGAAAGGACACAAAACACCAACTGGGTTGTTGTATTCAAAGCTCTTATTACAGTACATCACCTCATGTGCTATGGAAATGAGGTATTTATTACTGTAGAGATTTAAGCTTATTTATAAATAAAATATGGCAATTATAAAACTGAATTGTTTACCCCTTTATATAACTTTTTTTCGACAACCTTTAATAAAATGTTTTATGCATTATAATATGGATTCAACTGGACTAATTTATATAATATTTAATTGATGAGGTAAACCATTTTCCAGTCATAATTTTTCTTTTTTACAAAGACTTTTCGACTATATTATGACTATTAGTATGTTATAAAGTTATAAATTATGACTGGAAAATGGTTTACCTCATCAATTAAAATGTTTTATTATCTTAAAAATTAAAAAGCTAAAAGTTTTAAAATTGTTTTTCTTTGAGACTGAAAGAATGGTCTAAGGCAAGGAATCGGTCTCATATTTTCTTGTCCAAGGCATGGAACTTCTTCAGAAATTTTAATGTAAAAGTTAGAATTTGTTTAACAATTGAGTGTTTCTCAATTGTTAGTTGAATTTCAAATAAATTACCAATAGCAATCTCTGAAGAAGTTGTCTGTAACAGGGGACAGAATATTAGATGAGCGCATGAAGATATTTCGGAACTGTGAAGAAATTAATTAAAATCTTTAAATTTCCCTTGTTAAAAATAGAATTGTACTCACTATTTTTTGTGTTATTATATTTGTATTGTATCATCAGGGAGTGATATTAAAATAAAAGTGTATAAAATAAATATTTTGGTAAATTAATAATTATAGCCTCAACAATTTGTACATATTGAGGGCTGGGATATTTTAACCTTGTTAAACCTTAAATACTTAAAATATTGTATTTCTTCAGTACTCATCACCGCTATTGTGCTAAACAGATCTAGAATTTTGTGTGTTTAATAAATTTCATGTAACCTACTATAAAATCAACTAAACTTGCAAAGAAAGGTTACAAACTCCACAATATGCAAAAATCAGGAGTACCACTGGTTGGGCATCCAGAATGGATGTTTTTCTAAGCTTTCGTAAATGCTCCAGGAATTCCCCATGTCCTGTTACAATCTGTAAGTTACTACAATTAACATTGTATTACAATTTAGTTCTTACCTTTTGGTTTTTGACCTGTTGTCTTCTATCGAGAGGAGAGTTTAACCGTTTATCCAGCTTCTCCTTCTTTCGAGGGATCTTATCAAAAACACTTAATCCCATATATATATATATATATATATATATATATATATATATATATATATATATATATATATATATATATATATATATATATATATGTCTACTGCAGGTAGAAAATATACAAGTACTCTCAGCGACCACCCACTGTTACCAAGGACAATGACTTCTCTGTAATACCATTTTCGTCCTAAGACCTTTTGATCTTAATGGCCACATGCCTCACATTTATAAGTTGGTGCGATAGCTTGACTACTGTTTCTTATCGCAGGTTGATGCCTGCGCATTCATGGCAGTAGAGGGATGACAGAACTTGAGATCCTGCTGATAACTGCCCCATCTGTGGGATACAGTACTCGGGGTGAACCCATTCAGTCGCCAATCTAGTGTATATGGGGTGAAAATATTTCCTGAGCTGAACCTTTTTTCCTTTTCATTAGATTTTTAAGTTTGAGGGGTCAAATTATTCTTTTGATCCATTGAATATTTGAAACAGTTTGAGCTCAAAATACTGATGAAGAAATATTTTATTTCATTTTTTAAATCAATTCAGTTGAAAGTATGCAACTGTTCTATGAACAAACTGAATGATCGATTCTGAGTAAATTCCCATGAATGTTTTGAAATAAAGTGAGCTCAAAATACTGAAAATCATTAAAATTTCGACTTTGTCTCTCACTTTATCTTTTGAAGGATGATAATTATTTGATGGTTATATAATTTAATATAAAGTATCAACATATATTCAATTATAATATAAAATATTAATAGTAAATTATAAAGCATAAATAAAAGAATACAGCATAAATAATTATATAGAAAGTAAGTTAATGCATTGATTGAAGAAAAGTCTTGATTTTTATTAGAATATGGATGTGTTATCAATTTTCTACTACATATTACAATTCAGATATTCTGAATCTTGTCAAAACCTACACCATTACTACCCTATAACAAGGGGGTTTCTTAAAGTCCCAGGACCTCAATAAGGTTTGCATATCTCTTGAGCAAGCATAACGGAAAATGACAGTTTTGGTCTAACTAAAACAGTTATAAACTCAACAGAAAAAGAAACTGGACTGGACACCTTTATATTTTTCATATTAAAAACTAATTTTCAGCAATGTGTTTGTTTTTGTGGGTATTCTAGTTATTACAGAGAATGTAGGGTCTAAGTCCATTGAACTAATCCCTTCAGGATTAGTAAACAATTATAGATAAAACTCAGATTTGATTTATTTGTCTTGAAGTTGATTTACGTTTCTAATGACAGGGTTAGAGCCCTCTGCCATAGCAGAGGGTGTAATACCCGCTATTAGAATTACATAAATTGTTAGAAAACCTAATAAAAATGAAGAATAACGTTTTTAAAAAATGTGTTCATTTATCATTTTTTCTTTATTTTGTATTTTTTTTTGTAAATAATCAATAAAGATTATTCACTTTTGGCAGATTTTGTTTAAATAACCTATAAATTAACCAATTCTTACCATAAATTAAATATTTATGATTGATATATTTATGTATTTAACAAAATTATAAGACCAAATCTAAGTGTCCGGTTTTTTTTCTGTTGAGTGTATTATATAACAGTTATAGCTAAAATTATACTATCCTCTGACCTCAACTGAAAATGGTTCATTGGATTTTGTGTATCTCTTAATAAACATAACAAACCCAAATGGACAGCAATAATAATAATAATTATTATAAAAGTATCCAGTTGAAACAGTAGGAAATTTAATAATTCCAATAAATACAAAATTCACTCTTTAATGCAAAGCAGTTGGTTACCACAGCTTTCATTAACAATGTTATTAAGCCAGTATCTGATGATATTAACATATTCTGGAGTAGTTGTACCACAATAAATATATAATGTCCTATAATTATGATCATTAATATTATATCTACTTATACTCACTCATATTTATTATCCATAAATGGTTTTATATTTTGTTTTAGAGGTTTACACAGTACCTCGCTTCAAGTAACAGCACATTTCAACTCAGTAATTTCTTGGACAAGAGCGGAGTTCAAGGTAATTGAATTTTAATTTATTGGTTGGTTGACAACTGTGAATTAGATTTTTATGTTTCTTTTGGAGTAATTAACAATTTATCTGTAATACTTTGATTACCTATTTTGGGTTAATTACCTTTTTTGTTTTTATTGATTCAATTTTTTATGTATGGTTTTCATTAATAAAAGTAATAATGGTGTTTAATTGTAATTAATAATTGATTTTTTTTTTGGTTTTCAATGTATTCCCTGGGACTCGTAGGAGCTAGAGTCGGTAAGTTTAACCTGAGAGAAATATTATAACTGCTTTGGTGAAGTTTTATCATTGCCTTTCTTGTCACACAGAGCTTGATATGTCATGATTTGTCTTTAAATTGTCTGTTTTCTGGCCATTTTTTGAAATTCATCTGGTGTAAAATACATTTAGTTTATATATACCAATTTCATTAATAGCATGCTTTTACATATCATTATTTTGTTTTGGATCCCTGTCTATTATTCGTACAAAGTTTTTTTTTTTTTAATGCTGGATTGGCGTCTTAAAATTTAGTTTTTTTTTTCTGATGGATTGACACCTTAAATAAACTGCGCTGTATAGTTAATTTTTGTTATTATCGTTTCATAGTGGATTTAAGTTATTTGCATATGGCTATACTGTTTAGTTCTGCATATTTGCATTTATTGTTGTTGATTCCAATGCCAGAATTATGAAGCTACTAACTATATTGTAATTTATATGTGTTGATTTTGGCATAGAGACTTTAAAGAATTCTCTGAAGTTCAGATTACATACATTGTTATCTCTATGATAAGAAATCATAAGAATCAATTTTCAAAAACCAAAAAATCAAGAAATGTTTACAAGCAATAAAAGATTCTATTATGGGCATATCATTAATGAAATACGTAGTAAGATCCAAAAGTTTCCGGCCTGGGATAGAAGGAAAGGTGAAAGAAAAAGAAACTGGTCTTTCTGTTTTCAATATATTCTCCTCTAAGTTCAATACACTTAATACAGCGCTTTGGCAGCATTTCTATACAATGAAAAAAACAATTTTCTTCTTTGTTAAAAAAATGTTCTTCCACTGCTGCTTGGAGCTCTTCGTCGGTGTTAAATCGCCTCCCATGAAGGTCAGATTTTAACTTTGAGAAAAGGTAGAAGTCGCTAGGGGCCAAATCTGGGCTGTAGGGTGGATGAGAGATTTCTTGGAATCCACAGTCCTTTGGTAGCGGCCTCGGAAATCAATGCTGTGTGGACAGGGGCATTGTTGTGAAGGATGCGGACACCTCTGCTTAACTTCCCCTGCCTCTTCTCTTTAATGGCGTCTTGTAACTGGTGAAGTAGGGCTGTTTAAGACTCATCATTCATTGTAGTATTCCTTTCTTTAAAATCTATCAGTAGTATTCCTTTACAGTCCCAAAAATTTGTGGCCATTACCTTTTTTGTCAACTGTGTGACTTTAGCCTTTAAAGGGTGTGCTTCTCCTGGTCTTCTCCATTACATGGACTCTCTTTTGCTGAGTGGGTCATAATATAGAACCATTGTCTCATCCCTAGTTACAACTAGTCCGAAAAATTCTTTGGGTCGGCATTACGCTCACGTAAAAATTCATTGCAGCAGTGAACTCGTTCCTGTTTTTGAGCCCCTGAAAGAATTTTTGGAACCCATCTTGCACTAACCTTGTTCATATGCAAATGTTCTTTGATGATCCTCAAAACACTTGTTTTTGAAAGCCCCAACCTCGCTGCTATTTCCTTGGTTTTCAGTCACCAGTCAGACAGCATTTCAGATTCCACAAGTTGGATTGTTTCAGAAGTGACAGCTTCCAATGGGCGACCGGGACGTGGTCATCTTTTAGACGTTCTCTCCCTAACTTAAATAATTTTGCCCATTCTTTCACTGTGGAATACGAAGGGGAGGACTGCCTGTATATACAATCCAAGTGCTCTTTATTTTGCGCAGGAGTAAGACCCTCTTTACAAAAGAATTTAATAACCGCATGGTACTCAAGTTAGAACATATAGGGAAGCAGGACAGGCCTGAAACTTATGGACCTTACTACGTATAATGAGTCAAACTATAATATTTGATCACTGGATGTTGGTATAATAAAGCAACTGTGTTTAATGTTTCTGTATGATAATGGAGTTTTTATTTCCTATGTTAAATATTTGATCATGCCACTGCATATTTAGTACTGATCTATTCATTATCTATTATCTATTACCAATTTATAGCCATAAAAAAAACATGACTACTTAATTGTCATGTGAGAATGCTTTTGTGGTGGTGGCTTAAGCTTTATATAAATATAATTAAAGCATTTCTGGCCATCAAAAACAAATCTTTCAGTATCTATGAAAGGAAACACTTCCAATGCTTCAGCCTAGACATTTTATTTATGCATAGTCTTTATTGTAGAAATATTAATGATAACATTTTTTCCTTCTTTATTGATCATCTGATTTATAATGTATATAAGTACGTTGGTACAACAATCATACAAAAAATTCTTAGTTTTGAGTTTCAAATAGAAACTAGAAGTAATAGCTCTTAAATGATGAATGTGGGGTCCCTAAAAATATCAAAATCATAGCATGAATTTATTACTTCTGTTGGATCACAGTATTTACCTCTTTTATACAACAATTTTTGTTCTCCCTGTTCATACTTCCAGTTAAAGAAACTAGTAAAATTGGTTCTTAGGAATTAGATCAGAGAGCAACCAAATAATCAAAAACAATCAGAAAGGAGGTCCAATTCTTTGCTGTTCAGTTTACCTGTTGTTTTCAAATGTTGCTCCACAAACCTCTTCCAGTCATTCCCTGAAATAATTCATCAAGATATAAGTTGTATGAAAAGTGCTAAATATATTTTTTTATTTTAATTCTGACCAGAGTTAAAATTCTTATTTTGTTTTCATTTTTTAAAATCATAAAAAAAAATTCAATTTTAATAATTAAAAAATTCTATTTTGATTCATTTTGAGCTCTTTGAATATAGACTTTACAAAACGGAATGATTAATTTAGTTGCTTGTAACTTATAGAGCTCATCTAAAAAAAGTAATCATTAGTTGTTTTAATTACTTATCCAACTCAATAAGATGTCATCTCCCATAGAATAAGCATTTTATTAAAAAAAAAAATCACAAATCTTTATTTTTTTTTTATCTCACTATTAACATAATAAGCAATTATTATGTTTTTTATGCCTTTACTAATTGTGACTTTGTGTTATATTTTATTTTATCACTTATAGAATGTAATTCAGAGTATATTCTCTGGAAATATTCTCTTTATTAGATTATTTGTCCTGTTTTTATTTTTTGTAAAATCATTTAATTATTACCTAATGTCCTATGTCCTATAGGATTGGTAGTGCTTTACATGTGTGATGTCATTGTTACCTAAACTATATTCAGTTAAAATTGTATCCATGTGTAAATATACCCGATAGAATTTACTTGTGAAATATTTACATTAATAATTTAGCACTAATGTATTATACACGTTAACAATTGTTGTGTAACACTGAGAAGCAGCTTGCTTTGCTTTTTTTTCCCCTCTTTTTCCTTTTTTTTTTTTTTTTTTTTTTGTGTCAGTAATCATTTCTCTTGAATTCATGTTAGGTATGTCACTTGTCTTGCTTTTCCTTTCTCTATTTCTTCTTTTTGTTGTTAATATGTCTGTGGTAAATATATTTGTTTGCTTTTGAATGCCATAATAGTTTGTCTAACTTTTCTGATGTATCTTTTATTAAAATTGGCTATTTTATTTTCAGGATACGATATGTCTCCATTTATTCGCAGGTATGCCAAATACCTGAATGAGAAAGCTATGTCCTACAGGACTGTTGCATTTGACTTCTGCAAAGTCAAGCGAGGGTAGGTTAATTTAAATGTTTTAATTTCATAATCTTGCATGAAGCAAGAATGATAGCTATGTGTGTCTAGTATATTTATCCATGCTTTCTCAGGAAATGTTCTTTATTTAAAATTAATACTTTTGAAAATTTTAGAACAATAAGTTTAATGGAACATGTACAAATTTATGAAATATAATGGAATGTGTGTCAAGGTTTTTGAACACCAAATAAAAGAAGTTGCGAGATCCTTAAAGATCCATGATGCATTGTTGTTGTGGTTTTGAGTTTCTTCAGGAAAAGAGATTTCTTGGTTTCAATGACAGTGATAATGTGATTAAAATATATGAAGATATTTTGAAATATCAATGATTGTGTAATTATTCTGAGTTCAAATATGGAACAATCAGATATGAAAAAAATGAGCCAGATCTGGTTTTCAGATATCATTAATGGAATATTCTAGTTGAAAAAGACATAGAAACTGGAATATAATATTTCTGTGACATTATAAAGAACTAAAATACTTAATGTAAAGGAGATAGTTGGGGGGTGCAGTCAATAAGAACACAGAATAAGTAATAAACTTATATTATGTGCCGAAGTTTCGACCTACAGTGTAGGTCATCTTCAGGGCTAACAGAGAAACAAACAGAACAAAAAATATAAAAATGTACAGTAACAATAATATGGTGACAAGTAATGTAGAAAATTAAAATAGTGGCAGATATGAAGATAGAAGATAACGAATATTAAAAAAGTGCCAGAATATAATAAAATAAAGATATAGACAGATTTAAAAAAAATTAATGATAATGAAAAGAAATTAAAATAGTGACAGATATAATAAAATTAAGATAAAGACAGATATAACAAAATTATTGGCCGCTAGAGATCGCTCCTATCTCTTCCTCCTCTCTTAACGGTTTTTTGTCAGTGCAAGCCAGCCGTTAAATCTAACGGCATCGCTCTCCAAATCGGTACGTCTTTTCTTTATATTTTATTTATTTTAAACTTTTCTCTTTATCCTTTCTCCAATTTTAATTTTCCTATTATTTCCCCCTTATCATTTTGGCATCCATCATATGTTGGTAATCTAGAGTTCATATTTTTAAGCACTAATTTTAATTTTTCAAATTCATTAATCCTATCTACTATTTTTCAAACAGACATCGTACACTATTGTTACTGTACAAGAGTATTTCACTTATTTTAATTTTTCAAATTCATTAATCCTATCAACTATTTTTCAAAACAGTCATTGTACACTGTTGTTACTGTACAATAGTATTTCTATTATTCACATTTGTTATTGTACATACAGTTCCATACTTTTCTGTAACATGTAACATCTTTAAGTCCATTATCATATATTTTATACCTTTATTTTACTAGTTTTTCTTTATTCTTCATGTTCCAACCTTTCTGTATATGTAAATATCCTCATTTTGGTTTCTTTTGTTTAACTCCTCCTTTTGATTTTCCTTTATATTATTATTTTTACTTTACTATCCATTCTGAACATTTATTTTCTATTTTTTATTTTATATGCGTTATTTATTATTTATCATTTCTGCTCATTTTCTTTAATTTTATTAAATCTGTCATACTTTATTATATCTGTCATTATTTTCATTTTCTTTTCATTATCTATAATTTTGTTATATCTGTCTTTATCTTAATTTTATTATATCTGTCACTATTTTAATTTCTTTTCATTATCATTAATTTTTTTTAAATCTGTCTATTTCTTTATTTTATTATATTCTGGCACTTTTTTAATATTCGTTATCTTCTATCTTCATATCTGCCACTATTTTAATTTTCTACATTACTTGTCACCATATTATTGTTACTGTACATTTTTATATTTTTTGTTCTGTTTGTTTCTCTGTTAGCCCTGAAGATGACCTACACTGTAGGTCGAAACGTCGGCACATAATATAAGTTTATTACTTATTCTGTGTTCTTATTGACTGCACCCCCCCAACTATCTCCTTTACATTAGATCATCCAGTCAACTATTTTCATCTCATAAAATACTTAATGATGGATCGAATTGGTCAGGGGGTGCAGTCAGAGATAAAATACTAGAATACTTAATATTTTCAATGGAACAGAATACCATATGTTCATATTATCTAATAACCATCATCATAGTAATAATGATATGTTCGTAAGATAAATAAAATATCACTACAATAATCACATTACTTTCTCTGATTGATTCCAAATAAAATATTAGGATATTTTAAACACACAGTAAATCCATGTAAAGTAAATTATTTAATTAATACTAGTGTTAGTAGTAGTTCTAAGTCTTAAGTTCGAATGATATTTTACTAGATAATATTTATTGTTTTTTTCCTATTGCTACAGTAAGGAAGATGGTGTGTTGAGGACGATGAACTCAGAAAAACTGTTGAAGACATTGCCAGTTCTTCAATCCCAACTCGACGAGTTGTTAGAATTTGATTGTACCGCTGCAGAGCTTAGCAACGGAGTCATTAACATGGCATTTATGCTCCTATTTAGGGATCTCATTAGACTATTTGCTGGCTACAATGATAGTATTATAAATCTTCTAGGTAGGTCTATTATCGAAATGAATATTTATATAAACTAGTGGGTTCATAAAAATTTCCATATTTAGGATAGCAATTTTAAAGTAAATTGTATTAATAATTTATTCTCTGATATATGTAGAAATTTAGAAATTGAAACATTTCAATCAAGCAACAGTAGGTAATTTTAACGTGAAGCGATTTTGTAGAAGTTTTGAAAATTTAAAAATACTCCCAACACCCAAAAAAAATTTACTGTATTTAGCAAACCATTAAAAAGTGTTGTAGGTAAACCATTCTATTTCCTTCATTTTTGGTAAGTTGGGTGTCACATAGGCTGTGGTCTCTTGAAGACAAGTGTCATTTCTGTAATAAACAATGTCTTCCAACTGTGGTAAAAATTAAAAATTTTAAAATAAAAATCCCAAACATTGGATTTGTTGCATATCTGCTCTTAGCGATTCATATATGTTTGGTTGGCTCGTAGCTAGGTGAGCTACCAATATGTTTAAACCAGAAGAGGGAAGGTCAATATTTTTCCTGTCTGCTAAAAAAAAATCTGTCTTACCTATGTTGAAAAAGTATTTTTTGGACTTTCTTTTGATTTAAATTTAATATTTGCAACTTATAAGATTTGAAAAATTGAAAAATTCATAATTTTTTTTTGGCATATGGATGAAACAAATATTAATAACCATAACATGATTTTGTTTTTCAGAAAAATTTTTTGAAATGAATAAGAAGCAATGTCGACAAGCATTGGACTTATACAAGAAATTCCTCATTAGGATGGACAGGGTTGGGGAATTCTTAAAAGTTGCAGAGAATGTCGGAATTGACAAAGGGGAAATTCCCGATTTAACTAAGGTAAAGTTATCCATCTGAATTAATTAATAGTGTCTAAAAATCGTATTTCTTTTTTTAATAATTTTTCTTCTTTTGAATATTTACTATACCATCAACAGGGAGGCTTCTCTTGAAGCTGGAGTATTAAGTATTTTTTTTTAAGTGTTTACTATTTAAAAATTTTGTAGCAAGTTCCATTATATATTCTCCCTAACTAATTATTGTGTATTCATTTATTTTAATCTTTTTTTTTAATTTAGTAATTTTTTAGATTTTTTATTATACAAAATATCAAAGGAAGAAAATTTCATGGACAAGAAAAACACCCCAATTTTAAATTTTGCAATTCTTACTAAAACTAAAATTGAAGTTATTGAAAATTTTTAAAGGTTTAAGAATTCTGGCAAAGTTAACAGAACTATTCTAATTCTTACCAGAAATAAAAATATTTTCAAGAAGATGCACAATAGGGACTGAATTTTTTATGTGTTATTGTCTTTACAAGCTACATATCTATGAAAGCAATTTGACTTCACAAACTTTTTTAATTATTTTAATTATAGAGTGAAAACACTATTTTAAACTTTTGAAATTTAATTCTAAAGTGATAATGTTTTAGGCTCCTAGTAGCCTTCTTGACGCTCTTGAACAACACCTCGCTGCTTTGGAGGGTAAGAAAGGCTCTGCTGCAAATACTCCAACTCAATCAGCTAGGTGAGTTATTATGACTTAAAAATATTTATTTATAAATCTGAATTTAACCAATGCATGAGAGGTAGCTGTAATAGAGAAAACTTTTTTTTTGTTCACCAAGTACATGAAAATTCAGTTTTACAAGTTAAATTGACAATTATTAATTTAGTAACCAAACTATGTTCTATTACTGTGTTTTTTATTTGATATTGATAAGAACTTGTTCTTTGTGTTTTAATTGCTGACTGGCCAATATCATTTAATTTTCTTGTTTTTTTTTGTTTATGATTTTTCTTTTTTAAAAATTATATGAATATTTATACTTTTGACTGTCCTAAAAAATGTTAATATAATTCTACGCATTTACACTTTATGAATTAATAAAGAAAATGCCACATGCATTTTTAAATAATACTATTCATAAATTATGGAGCTTATGCAAGGCTAGAACTCGAGGATTGTATTTATTAACCTTGAAATTAATTATTAAAAATATATATTAATGGAAATATTCATGAAAGCAAATATTTTCTTTGAAATCTACTATTTAACTTATTTGCATTAACAGTTTATTTTCTAATTTTTTTGGATTAGCCCAGAGCCAGAACAGTCTCCCGCTAATCCTTTCCTCCCCTCAAGTTCTTTTCCTTTTAACAATATTCTCACAGAAAGGTAATATCTTCATTCATTTCTGTTTGCTTCAAACTTTTTTTTCCAGAAATTATTACTTACAACTATTTTTTTCCTGTTTTTACAGCCAGAGAACAGATGTGAAGAGTGGTGTATCAGCGCTGTGCTCTACAAGCAGTGCTTTTGGCACAGCAGCTGCAGCGCATGGAGTGGAAGGAGGAGATGATGCGCTCAGGCAGCAAGCCCTGGCTGAGGAAGAAGCTGTTATTAACCACTATAAAGTAATTGATTTTCTTTTTAAAATTAGATCTTTGGAATTAGTTATTTGCTTTTGCTATTTATTAAAAGTCCTTGACTGTTCTGTACCCTATGATTCTGTTTATTCAAAACCTAGGATAATTAAAAGAAAATTGCTTGGTAAAATATACTCTAAGAACAGATTCAAAACAGGCCAAGTACTGTAAAATTATCACCACTTTAACAGGGCATTACATTGGCTAATTTGGTGCTCAAACAATCTAGTTCGCCCTTACCTTAGTTAAAGGGAACCAATAATTAGATTTTAAACCACTTGTTCTGTTGAAAGTTTTAAGATAGGCTCCTTTTCACTGTTCGGTATTAATGCCTTAACAAAGTTTGTAATTATTAAAAGGAAATAAATAATGAATATTAGCTTAATTATAATATTAAAGACCATAATATGAAAGCAAGCTTATTCTTAAGGGATTGATTTTTCCCTTTATTGATATATCCCCGCTATTTCTCTAAGACTTATACTGAAATAATCATTAATAACATTTTTTAATGAAATTTATTTTTGTATTTAGTCAAAGGTACAATCTCCGACAAACACAGGAGCTGCAACTGCTACCAATCCTTTCTTGGTTGGATCTCCAACCCAGCCGATCGTTGATCTGTTTGGGGCTCCTGTTCCTGCAGCTGAGCCACAGGTATGTATAAATATTATCATAATACATGATTTATCCATCTTTTACATATTCTCTATTTTGATGTTAGCTATTATTTGATTAAAATTGATAATTAATTATTTTAGGCTCAGCAAACAGGTAAAGCCTCTGATGACTTATTGCAACTCGGCAATCCTTTTGCTGATATATTTGGTGCACCAGCACAGCAAGTGCCACTTGGATCTGCACCACCACCAGTTCAACCAGCTGTTCAAAACAATATGTGGATGTCTAATGGTAAGATTAATTTACAAATTTAAAGGTGGAGCTACTCTCCCTTCTTGCCAAAACAAAAAATTTATTTTATTTTCTAAAGATTCATTTTTGTTTCTGCGAATGATCTGAGCCAAATTATTAAATAATTACCGTGGTCCTACGGTCCTTCTTTGGCCCAAATGTAGGAAAAGATAAAACATTCTCTAAATACTTTCAAGTAGTAGTTGTTCAACTAGGTACTGCAGTTTCCGCTTGGCAGCAGCCCCAAGTCGGCACTGATGTACTTGAAATAGTTCGATAATTGTCTGCTATTATCAGGACCTTTGGATTTCTTAACCTTGTGAAAACACGTGTTTTATTTACTCTCTAACTTTCAACTTTCGAAACCGTTCCACGTATGTTACAACTTTGGTAAGTAGCTAATTAACTAATTTGCTTAGTACGGTAGGCAGTGGTACAGTTGTATTTGTCATTACGATTTAGGTTTTTGGTAAAAAAATATAAAATAACAACAGCTCTAGTAACCTCAAAAATACGACCTACTTTGGCCCACCTGTTTTGTGGGCCAAAGTAGGTAGGTAGTGCTTTTGAAAACTTATTTTTGTAGTTATTGCTTTGCATTACAGGGAGGGAGGCGGCATCATGAAAGTAAATTTGTTTTGCTCAAAGAACAATGCTGGTTTGCGAGAAGTAGGTCACGCAGGTAGAAGGGTGTCCTCTATGGTCCCCTTATGGTCAAGGTGACTGAAGAGTTAAGAAAAGGTGGTGGTCGAAGACTCACTAGAAAGTGACTCTCTACACAGATCCCAAGGAGGTAGGAGGAAGCGGAAGACGGAGCCGATGAAATTTTAAGTCTGGATTTAAGAAGGCTGGAATACATCCTATTAATAAAGAAGTAATACGGTTACCTTCTAAGGATATATCTGTTAATTTGGAACTGGTTGGAGAAACTTTAATTCACTATTTGGAACAAAAAAGAAAAGAGGTTATTCAGCCCAGAAGAATAAAAAGACAAAAACTGGAAGTTGCTGCTGGTAAGTGCATTACAGTCCAAAATATTATTCAATATCAAGAAATGCAAAAGTATCAGAAAGAACAACAGAAAAGAGAAAGGGACATGAAAAAAAGCAAAAACAAAAAAAAATGCAACAGAGAGAATTGAAAAAAAAAAGTAAATGGTAAATTCCTGAAGAGGAAGACTACAAAAAACAGAAGAAGATACAGCCTCATTTCTTTAGGCCACAGCGACCTCGTTTTTTCAAGTAATGATGAAAAAGAATTGGTTGACTCAGTTGTACCACCTACTTCCCGAAATGGCAATAATCCTCAAGATAGTAACAAATCTCCAGAAGAAAACACCAATACACTTCCAGAAAGTACTCCTTAAGAAAATCTAAAGGGAAATCTAAAATAAGGGAATTTTGTTGTCGTGCAATGGAACGGGCTAGAGTTCCCTGGGATAACTGTAAATATGACGGATGAAGGTGATGTTGTTGAGTGCATGGAACACACTAACAAATTTCTGAAGTGGCCAGCAGTAAAGGGCACTTTGTTTAAGAATGGGCTGCTATAAAGAAGATAATCGACCTCCAAAACTGGGTGAAAAGAGGACTCTTCCTTGTCAGCAATTATTGAGACATAAGATAAATGTGTATTTTTTAAATTGTTAGTTACCTTGGCCCCGGTGGATACAAGGAACTTCAAGAACTGAGGTTTAAAGACTATTTAAAATTTCTCAGAAGTCTAGACCTATGTTAGGGATTTTTTAGGACTCAAGCACAATGGGCCTTTTTAGGCCGAAGTGCATAGTAATAAGGGTCAAACATAAATAATAATAATAATAAATTGTTAGTTCTTTGTACCATTTTATGAAAACAAACATGTTTAAATGAATTTTAAATGTGTTTTTCTGTCTTATAAATGAATTTTCTTACTAACCCTAGTCTTTCTTTGACCCAACCTAAATCCACAATGCTTTAAAGTAGGTAAAATATCATTGGACCAAAGTAACCCAAACATGGGGGTAACATTGGCCCGAGTAAAAAATAAAAATATAAAAACTTAATTTTGTTTGTTAAACTCATTAGAAATTAAATTTAGGGTAGTCTAGTTGTGTAATAAAGGTTACCAGAGCTTAGATATAGGAAAGTTACAAAAAAATGTTAAGTGTGATTGAAAAATTTCAAAAAAATTGGGCCAAAGTAGCTCTGTTTTATGGTACTATATATTTTTAAAATATTCAAATATATGATACTATAAAAAAAAAATGAAAACCTTGTTAATACTGGCATACGAGTACATTTATTTCTCATATTGCATTCACCACTAGACCACAGGTCGCCCTTTTACCCTTTTACATTTGTTTTTCTCACATGATGGTGCCTCACATTGTTATGGGAATAGGGTGATGTTTAGTTTTGATAAAGTTTTTTTTTTTAAATTAGTAATTGACAACAAATGTTGCAACAAAAAGCTTATGTCTTAGGGATCTGATGGACTTTGCCTTATTTCTTTACTTTATTAAATTAATTTTGAATAACAAAAGAAATTTTGAACAATTGTTTAATTACAATTACTTCTTTTTTATTTTATTTTAGGTTTTGGAGCAATGAACAGTATGAACAACTCAACAGTTCCACCAGCCAATGCTTTTGTAAGTGACAATGCTTTTAATTCAGTCTTCGGCTCTGCTGATCAAACGTCTGCAACAGCACCAGGTGAATTTATATTATTGAAATATTGAATTTGTTGTGCACCATGTTTTTTTCTTGGATGTTTTATTTTTATTTCTTAATGATTGAAATAAGGGGAATACAGTCTATTGCCTGCCTTTTTTTTTTTATGTTATATTTAAAATGGTTATTTTTTAAAGTTCCCTACAATTAGACACTTCTTTCTTTTTTTCTTTTTTTTTAAACTTAGTGTTTTTTTTCTCAAACTATCATTAACTTAATTTTCTTTGTACAATTTAATTTTTAAAGTGCACTTAAGAATTAGTTTGGTGGTTCAGGCATGAAAAACTTGTTTACCTCCACAAACAGGTCTGTAAATTTTGGTTTTTGTTATCTTTTTTTTTTTTTTATAGAAAATTCTCTTTTTTAACAGATTTTTTTCTTTTTCATTTTTTAGTAAACATGAGTCTTTTTATAATATTTTTGCATATAACCTTCTCTCTGCTGTATCACCAGATAGTTTTCTGATTTTCACATCACTCATAGCTTTCATCCCGCTCTTCATAACTAAATGTATTTTTTTCAACTTTTAATAAATTTTTATTGGAGTACATTTTGTTATACATTTGCAAATTCCATTGTCTACATTGGAAGATTTCTTCTTGCTAACCCCTTTAGCTGTTATAATTAGTTTTTCTAAAGATAATCTGTATTCAATGTTTATGATTTGACTGTTTGGTAACTGGTAATTTTTTTTTCTAACAAATAAAAATGAAGAAGCTTTAATGTTATTTATTGTATGTAAGACCCTTTTATCATTGAAAAATAATCTTTACACTAAATTATTTATTTTCTTAAATATTTGCTTATTGGACTTAGACTTAAATATCAGAAATTAGGTTAAATTTTGATTGTGAAACTGATAGATAACGTTTATGTGCAAGCTGCTGCTGGCGAAGTGAACCCCTTTGCTGGGGAGGGTAAAGCACCTCCTCGCCCCCCTCCTCCACGTCCTGCTTCCCCTCCTAAGTCTGCCCTTGATGATCTGAGCAATGGAATCCGGGCCGCGATGGGCCAATCTCAGTCCTTCCCTCAACAGCCTCCTCCACAACAACAACAGCAGTCCTTCCAACAACAGCCTCCACCACAACAACAGTCTTTCCAACAACCGGCTCAGTTCCAGCAACCTCCATCCACCACACAAGTATTTCCACAACCAAATTATCCACAGGCAGGTCCCGGTCAAGTATTTCAACAATCCGCGATACCAGGCCAAGCCTTCCAACCAACTGTTGGTGGAGCCCAATCATTCCCGCAGCCTGTTCCAGGGCAGACTTTCCAACAAACCCAACCTGTCATGTTTGGATCTTCCTCTTCCCCAGCAAAGGTTCCGATGGCTGCCATGCAAGGTAAGATTATTAGAATGTATTTTGTAAAAGAGCTTTTGAGGAATACATAGTAATTTTGTTTAATGTAATTTGTTTTTTGAAATCATAGATTCTATAAAATTGAGTTAATTTGTCAGAAATTCACTTTTCAAGAGCTCTTGATTTGTATTAAAAATTATCAATAGAAAAATAGTAAAAAGCAACGCACTTATACTGATGCATGAATTAAAATGCACTCCTTTAATCATTTTAGCCAATTTATATTTTATTCTGATCAATCGTTTCCAGTTTACGCTGTTCCAACAAATTTCTAAAGGTATTTTAAGAGTTTAATTGATACATAAATTTCGTCACCTCACATTTGAAAAGTTTATCCCTGAAAATTAACTTTTATTTTCTTATTAAACCACTGGTTCCACAATAATCATTAGTTGTTCAATTAATTATTTTATTGATTTTATAGGAGTTTGTCATTATGAAGATATTTTAATTAAAGCACTTGTACTCAGTAATGTCATACATTGATCTTAACACACATACAGTGGAACCCCGTTGTAACGACCTGTTTGGGATTTGGGGTGAGGTCGGTCCCATGAAAAGGTCGGATCAAGCGGAGTCTGTTACGCTGGGAATTAGACTTACGTATGTTCAAGGGTGAATGAAAAATAAAAATTAGAATACAAAACGTCAATTTATTTAGTATAAATGAAACAGAAAATTAAACATTTAAATACATACATAGGTACATATGTAAACAAAATATACAAAATGAAAGAAAACAAAACACATTTACGATGACTAATACATACATAATGCATAGATAGATTTTAAAATTACCAAAAAATATCGATTTTTGTTTGTTTAACACAAGAGCGCCTTTTCATGGAGGCATAATCCCTCCATTTTTTAAAAAAATGATATCAACTGGTTTTGTGACGGTTTGTTGTTCAGCATATCGAAGAGCTGTCACGAAAGCGTCGACTGCCTCTGAATGGTTGATTTTTCGGCTGCAGGCTGGAGTGTCCGCATGTCCTCATCATCGTCGTCTTCTTCATTTTCTACAGCTGAAACCGTTTGGATAAGTTCATCATCAGTCAGAGCCTTGTATGCTGGTTCATCGCTGTTTAGCCATTCCTCAATCTCGTGTTGGTCAGGTGTTTCAATGGAAGAGCTACTGTTTAAATATTCCCAATCGTGCATGAACTGAACCACGGAATGCTCGTTCTCTTGAACCTTCGCGGTTTGATCGTCATTGATGTTCGGGCAAAGTTTTTTCCAAGATTTTTCCAATGTTGATGGCGGAAGCTCTTCCCAAACTGCAGCTAACATATAAATTACATCTTTAATGTTAATGGATTTTACGGCTTCCATGAGACTAAAACCTGTTGCTGTTTTCTCAATCAAGGCGCTCATGAATTTTGATCAATACCGTCTTTTGAGTGATTCGATCACTCCTTGGTCCATTGGTTGGATCAAGGGAGTTACATTTGGAGGTAAAAAAATGGTTCTTACCTCATTTTTCTTGAGGTCTGTGGGATGCGAAGGAGCATTATCCAGAAGTAGAATGGCTTTTTGGGATAAATTTTTATTTTTTAAGTAGTTTGCAACTAATGGCACAAAGACATTATTGAACCATTCGGAAAATAATTCACGATCCATCCATGCCGACTTTTGAGCTCGATAGTGGACAGGTAGAGCAGATAAATTGCTGATATTTTTGAAAGCTCGTGGCTTGGGAGACAGTAAACCAAAAATAAATGTTTCTTACAGAAAAAAGTAAAAGTACTTTAAAAAATAACTTAAAAGTCCCATCAAGACAATATTAATATTTAAAAAAAACACAAATACTTTCATCGTAAGTAAAATAATTTTGCATAAAATATAAAATTATAAAAAAGTATAAAACTAATTATAAAGTATAAAGTTAAAGACAAGCAACGTAATATAATATAATCGTAAGTATAAATTTACAGCAACGTAAATATTTATTTTAATGGTAAAAAATAAATGAAAACATGGAAAAAGCTAAACTTAAAAATTTTACAATATTGTTTAAAAGGTTTCTTGATCATCATAATTTTTCTCATTTGGATTCCACTGAACCCTATCAGGGCCTGTACGAGAATCATCTTTTGAGTCTAAATTATGGTGATAGATCTACTATATCTTTCTTTTTTTCAACTGAAATAGCTAATAACTAATCGATGGATAAATTTTATAATCAAATAGAACTTCGGAATCAAACTTCCACTACTAGAACTTCCACTACCTTTGAAATTAACTGTTTTAAAATTATCTGATTCCTTTAAAGAATAATTGAAAGAACCATGTCCCCCTCCCTATAGCAACCGAGTATCCATTGTTCTTACAAGAATTAGTCTCCTTCCTGTTATGTACATTATGGCCTTTCATTTTTCCTAACAGAAAATAAAAATTTATGGCGATCACATGAAACAGATTTTTCTGCATAACCCTCCTCCCCTACACACTGGGTCGTGAGCGACTCTGTGCTGCCTCGTCAGCGCCTGCGCTCTCCTGAGTGATATTTTTATAATTACAAGTTTTTTACTTTTTATTTTAAGCCCTAAATGATTGATTTTTTAATGGAAATGTGAAGTTCAAGGCCATTGATTTCTTAATGGAAAGATGAAGTTCAAGGCCATGGGTCGCAGACGACCCAGGAGTAGAAAATTTGTCATAGGATAAATGGGGTAGTGGAGGAGGGTTAACTGTTCTAATCCACAGAGTCCAATCATGTACATGGTTAATTTTTATGTTCTTTACTGAAATATATATAACACTCTTAAAAAGAATGACCAGTAGCATAAACCTTTTGAGTAGTTTTTTTACCTGGTTTTTGATCAGTATATTTCAAATTTTTCTAAATTATTTTGGAAAATGTACTTACATTAATTTACAAAAGAACTGCAGAAATTTGAACCTGTTTATATAGAAACTTTTTTAAGACACATACATTAAGTTCCCGATATCTTTGCCAATAATGATGTGCTTTAAAGTGATCTTTTGTTGAAAATATTAATTAGTTTTTAAGTATAGATGGAAATGCCAAGTCAAGTTTTTAAGAAAGGGAGGCTGAAAATGTGTTTTCTAAACTTAGGGAACTCTGAAATACATAAATTCAGCACTTTTCTTACCTACTAGTAATAGAAAAGTAGTGATATGACTGCAATGTCTAATATCCACTTCTTTGGGTCTATTTTATTTTTTTAATCTTGGCAATTCAGCAGCCTATCAACTACCTAAATACAAAAATTCACTAACTTTTAGTTTATACAGAAATCAAATAACCATTTCATCATAACTCTTTTTATATATTTTTTCTCAGTGATGTAATAAATATTGAAAAAATTTCAAGTTGCGGAATTGTGTACAATTAAAATATAAAAGGTTAACTACTGTCCCTACCATGCACCAGGGTTTTAGTGGTATAGGTTTATTATTATTACTTCATTTTTATAGTATTTAACCCTGGTTATTAATTAATTAGTCTTGTAAAGGTAATATTTAAATATTGAAAATAATTACTTTACATAGATATAGTTAAGTGTAATTAGATTGTAATTGTCTATATTTATAGCAGGTAATGAACCTCAACCTGGTAAAGTATTGACTGGTGATCTGGACACAAGCCTTGCACTCTTAGCCGAAAATCTCACTATAAACAAAGGGACTCAGCAGACTGCAAAGTAAGTTGTTATTATTTAAAAATTCATTTTATAAATTATTTACCTATTCAAAACGTGAATACCCCAGGGGTCACCTGTGATGACACCACACAACTTGGTGCTGGTACCACAATATCGCCAGATGGAAGGTGACCAGTCCACTCAGATTGATAGAAATAAACATAATTTTAAATAATTACATGGTTGATGTAGCGGTGTAATGTAGTATAAAAGATCTGAAAATAGTATTATTTATACATGAAACATGGTTGTACTATGCACACACATTACAATATGTGGGTGAAATCGATCATGGTAAACAAAGAGTGGATGAACCAGCACTATATTCACAGTATGTCATAACTTTTTTTACTACAGTTATTTTTCCCATCTTCTTTTAACTTTTTTGTTAGCTCATTTCGCAAAATCGTTGCACTGTTAAAGCTTTTCCCAGTGTTGGTTTTAATTCCTAACGTGGTTTTCTCAGCTAGCTTTCATGTGGAGAAATGCTGACTTGTAACTTCTTAATGATCACATATATATGAGATATTAATAGTGATACCTATTTTTAAAAGTTGTTATTGCATTCCACCATGGAGTTCACGGGTGACCCCATTATATGTTATAACTTATCTATGGCAGATAATATTGTATTTCATATAAAGTAAAACTAGTTTAATGAATGGCATAATAGAAAATTCTTCATGGCGCCATAGACAATCCTTTTAAAATTGGTGTGGAGTTAAACACGTTAATTAGTTTTCTATTTTTAAATTATCTTGTTCTCTCTAATTGAATAGCTTCATGCTGAAAGTCACTATTAGTTAATTATATTTCACATCCCAGTAATTAATACAAATATGCTTGTTCCAATAATAATCCTTCTATTTGTTTACAATGCAGGGAGAAAAGTAAGCCAGCCAGAGAGAATTGTTAATGTGAATTTGAGTTGTCTTAATTTTTTTTATAACCTAGTCCATTGTTTTCATTAAATGTGAAGTTTGTTCATTACCAAAATTCATTTGTCTCATGATAGATAAAGTGATGGAACCAAATGTTAATGAATTTCTATATACCACATTCCATGGAATTTGGTTTGATAAGATTATTGAAGGCACAGAATAAAATTAAGAAGCTTTATTTGGATTCTACAGAGGAATGCAGTGGAATTCGCCCAAGAACGCAGCAAAGCCTGGAACGGGATGGACACCACAGCCAATGGCAGCAACAACAGGTGCTAACTACAGGCCAATGGTGAGTCATTTCTATGTTTTCTTTTCTGCAGTTTGCTGACCTTGGATTGAATATCATATCCTCCTTTTTGGCATGGTATTCTCGCATTGCTTATTTGGTATTGTTTACCAATGAGAAATATTTTTTGGAGTTTGAAATTTGTACTTCAAAAGGAAACAGATTATTTATGTTTATTTTTTTTTCAATCTCTAAAATTTCAGTTTTGTATAAAATTGTAAATAGCACATTTTTTGAAATCAATTAGGTTCCAATTTCTTAAGCATGTTGGTTATTTGGTTACAGATATTACAATATTTGGCAGCTATTTTTAAAGCACATTATGATTAAACTGATTTTTTATTTTATTTTACCTAGACGGATTATGTTATACTTTCTTACTTAAGATGATAAATGCTATCATCTTATTGTTAGAATTGCATTACATTGCTCATCAATTATGTTAATAGAATTTGATAATTAATTTATATGACTTTTTATGAAGTGAAGATATTTGTGGTTTTAATTACTACTAGCTTCTCCTTTTTAGTTTTGTTGTCCATTTGAAAATTATTGATATTACTATTATTACTAAAATTATTATTGATAGAACTACATAAATAAAAGACATGTAGATGACTTATAGTTTTTATCTAAATAGATCTGTGGAACGAGTTATGGTGAAGAAGTTATAAAATATCCATTCAACTCAATTAATGGGGAAAAATGTATTTTTAGATTTTCATAAGTATAGTATAAGTATAATAGGATGGAATTATTTTGTAACAAGAACTTTCTTTTCTTTTTTATTTTTGATAGTATTTTTTCTTAAACAGTTTGTAAAAAAAAATCTATATTTTATTGTGGTGTGTAAACCACAAATATCCTTCCGCAAAATCATCAATTTTTTCATTGCTTTAAAACTGATGAACATTAATTTTTAGTTGATAACCACAACCAATTATGATTTTTAGCTAAAATTGTCAATTCCAGAACTTGTACTTTACTTGAATCTCTTTTGAAAATAGGACAAACGTTTTTTTTATATGCAAACAATTTTTTTTACTATTTTGTCCGTTATTTGGCTCTTCTTTTGCCAAAAATTTCAGACCCTATCTGTATTCAAGAAAGCTGTAAATCGGGTTGTTAGCCGATCATCTATTCGTACTCTAGATAACAAATATGTATTATGCAAATATGTATTTTTAAAAAATGCCACCTTTTTAAACTGATTTGAGATTATAGTTGAATTTGTATTGTTCTGCTCCTTTGAATAGTCTGATACATGCTAACTAATCACATAATGTGATGTGATACATGCAAACAAAATGCTTATTTCTATGTGTGGTATGTGCATATTTGAAATTTAACAAAGCCCTTTTAATAAACATTTTTTTTTGAAAAAGTAATGAAATGATACCCCAAAAAAATTACTGAACTTTATTTCTATATACAATTTATTTTCAACAAATTTATTGCTATTGTATTGGAATACCATTATTAAATATTTCAAAAACAGTTGGTGATTAGAAGGTAGATTATAACCACTTTAATTACTGAAATATCCTTCTGGAGCTCTCCCTATATACATACTTTGTTATTGATATGAAATATTTTATTGTAGTTAATAATTATTTTTTTTTTTATAATATAGAAAGTAAATTTTGGCCATTTTTTTCTAGTTGAAATCACAATTATTATATAATATTAGCTATGAATTATGATTTCATTTTCATGATTATGTTTGTTATATGAAAAAAAAATCAACTACTGTCTTCCCTGCGGCAGGCACTTGTGGTGGATTATATACTACTGTAATTTACAATTGCTTAAAAAAATGACTGATTTTTCCTCCACTCTCCTTATACAAACCATCACAGTGGAATCATACATTTTAGATTGTATACATCATTTTGCTTGCTGTAGTTTTTGGAAACATTCCCTTATATTCATGCTTACACATATTCCTTTAGTAAACATATATTTTTTAGTACCTGTATATTTTCCTAGAGCATTATATTATTTCGATAAACATCATTAAAATGATTTCATCAATTAGCAAAATGAAACAATGCGATTTTGATTAGTTAGTTTGCTTGGCATAGAGTGCACGATTGCAGACATTGTTATATTTGCAGGGACCAGGCATGATGAGCACGCCCACGTTCACGAGCATGCACCACATGGTAAGTAAGACATTATAGCGCTGTTGCTTATCTTTTTAGATTGCTAACTTGCATTTCCTTTAATCTGAATGCGTTTTAAAAAATCATATATCTGTTTTCTATTGTGTGTATATACATGTGTTATCATTTTATGATAAATTTCTAATTGCATTTTCCTTTTCTTTCTTTCTTTTTTTTTGTTTCCTTTTTTCTGTCCTTTTTAAAGTAAATATTTTGATCTTTGTTTTTAAAACATAAGTACAATGTATCATCGTATATTTTATATGATGTATATATTTTTAATGTTTAAAATGTTATGATATATTGTCAATAAATTTGGTTGAAAAAATTCTCAATGAATAAGTAAAAAAAAAAGTGTAATTTTACTCTATTCAGCTTTTTTATTTACTTACTTTATTTTTATTTTACCAAAGAATGTCAACAAATAAATTTAAATACTTTCAATTGGTAAAAAAAAATGCTTTTAAACAATGTACAGTTAGTTATAAATAAACATATTTTAAAATAATTATGACAAATGACAAAACTTGTGATAAAGGATTGCATACATGATTGAGATTGAGATTGTATACATGGATTGTATACATGATTGAGATTTACAGTTTACAGTCAGAGTTTATACTGCATTCAGTTCAGTTTTGATAATGCCTCCTGTAATTAAGTCTTTAAAAAAAAAAAGACGATGAATCTACAGAATTTTAATGTAAATATTTAGTCCAGTAGCATCCACATGAAAATTAAAATGAAGAATTTTAATGTTAATAAAGTTCATTAGAGTAGTGGTTTGAAAGTTCTTAAACCTATAAAAAACGTTAAGGAAAAGTCGGAGTCAGTTGAACTTAGGCCCTATTAACCAATAGCAATAACAATTTGATATTGATCTTGGTAATCAGAATTTCTCAATAATATACTTTTATTTCATGTTTATACAAATAATTAGGATCATCCTCAAAAGGAATGCTGTAACTAGTTTTAAAAACAAGATTTTAATTTACCGATAATGAATTAGAAGTTTTTGCCTGTATGTTTTTGATTGACAATTAACAGGATGTGATTGTCTGTAATTAACATATAAAATCTCAATGTTTATTTTAATGAGGACTATATATTTTTTCTCATTACTGTTATAAATATAATCCTGTATGTTAACCTGTCGTGTTGTACTTCTTATAATATTGAAAAGATGGATCATTTCTCTTTCAAATTCATGATTTAAAATCATTTAAAAGGGAACATAAGGGAAGAGGTTTTAGAAGTATTGATGTTATACTCACTGAGCTGATTAGTTTTGGTAATTTACTACAAGAAAAAATTTAAATAGAATGAAGTATATGTTCCAAAGGACAATGGATTTTTACCAGTTGAGGGTATTAAACAAACAACATACTGTTAGGTACTAATAATCTATAAATAGCATTTAAATATGGAGTGTAAATATATGATCATTAGTTATATATAAATTATAGTTATTTTAGTTCAATTTGTTTCATATAAATTAGATTTTAATATGAAATTGATTCAGTATTTATATTTTGTTTTATCTTTTTACAAATCCAATCAATCAAATGCCAAATAATTGAGGATATGCTGTATAATGATGGCTATTAATACTTAAATTAATCATATTTTGCTTAAATTAAAATTTAATAACACAGATGCCTAAAAAAACTTAACATCTCATGGCTTATTTTCTTCTTTGCACACAACTCTTGTCTGATCATTCCTGGTTGTATTAATGCAATCTTTATTTTTACCACTTCCATTTGGGCAATAAGTTTTGTTTTTTCTTTACAAGTTTATTCACTCCAAATAATCTTTAATATATCAGTTTTTAAAAATATAAAAACTGAAATCTCATTATATTAAATAAGAACTAGTGAAAAGTAGGATCTAATGCTAGTCATAAGATGTACAGGTGCACATTTGTGGAGGCCTGGGCCCAGTAACGGGCTTCATCACTGAAATATCTTGCTTCTTACTAAAGCTAGCTCAAAGAAATTTTTTAAAAGATTTTTTCTCTTCTTATGAAACGGGTGTAGGAAAAGAAAAGGTTTAGTGTAAATATGATAAGGTTTGGTTCATAAATTAAAATTGGGTTGGTGTAGGGCATGATGGGATCTCCGCGGCAAGTACCCCCGCAGGCACAGCAACCTCAGGAGCTGGACCCTTTTGGGGCTCTTTGAACAGGTATAATTGTCATTATTTCTTTCTTTTCCTTGAGTTATGTTTATTATATCAATTGTTGTTTCTAAAGTACAGGTAGTCCTTTGTCTCTCATTTTCACTGTTATTCTTTTGAATATGATTTCAGACAACTTCAGAGGAGAAAAATTATAATCAATATTAAATATGCTCTTATAAAAATGTCAATATTCGAAATAAATGTTTACGTAATCTACATTTTTTTTTTAATATATACAAGAAACGCTAAAAACAATTTGTTGTTTGAATATATTACCAAAATATCAATATTATGTATTAGTTAAGTTTATATTTCTTAGTTAAAATATTAATATGGTCCTTTTTAATTTTTTTTTTTGTAATTTGATACACATTAATGTTATGTACGTTGAGTGAAAAGGCCTGCCTGTATCTGTTTCTTTGGGGTTTGGAAATTTTCAAGCAAGTTTTCATGATTTCTCAAGTGTTATGCTCAGAATCTTTTCAACTCTTTCACAATGTGCATGCTCCATGTTACTAAACATGACTAAGATTTTGTATATAATTTCTTGTGTGGTCACTGATTTCTCTTTACCTACTACTTCTATAACCTATGTAACTATATTTTTTTTAACATTATCGAATTCTTTTTATGTACAGTATTATGCATTTAAGGGTGTACAGTACACACATGTTTATTGCTAACTGATTTAGAAAAAATCATTATTTGTTATTCCAGTATTCATATGAAAATATTCAGTTTTAATACATTTTTGCAATCAATTTTACACAAATTCATTAATTTTTTAATAAGGATAGTTTGGTATAATTATAATTATATTGATAAACCTGTTGGTCGATAAATAGAATGTGAAGAGACATTTTTTCGTTCAGTAAGTCACCAGTTTAATTTAATATTATTAATCCTCAATAAACAATAATACTTGTTGAACTTCTAAAACCGCTTGTATGACAATATGGGATGGTAATTAATTTAAGATGTCTTTAAAGGACCGCTCAGCTGCTTGTAGTTGTATGCGGTTTTTATGGTAATAATTTTACATTATTTAACAAAACAAGTAATGGACAACAAGTAAGTATTTGTGATTTTATTTACAGTTACTTCATGTCAGTTTTGATAATTCACTTCAGCCTTAATAAGAATTAGTTTCCATAATTCTTCTTCTAGTGGCTCGACAGACACCTAATATGGTCCTTGGCCAGCTCCACCATTTTGCCCCAGGATTGTCTATCTGCAGCATGGGCTATCTCCTGAATAGCCCACTATGGGCTATCCACAGACGGAGTTAGTTTTCATAATTAATTAGAATTAAACTTCCCTTCATGTTCAAAATGGGCATCTTAGAATTAAACTTCCCTTCATGTTCAAAATGGGTATCGAGATCGGCTTGGTTCCAGAATGAAAATTACTGGAAACTAATTCTTTTATAAATTTGTTTAGATTACATCAAAGGCTAGCTAAATTTTGTATTTATGTTTAGACAATTTCTTAAGATGAGTTTAAGAAGTTAGATATAAAAATTGATAATTTAAAATTGAAATATTTTTATATATTAAATCGTATTGTATTTTCAGTTTCATCTTTATATTATGTTAAAAACAATTTTATTATATTGTTTCAGGATTTCAAGTGGACTTAAATCATTTTGTAAATATAACAGTGAGCTGCTGAACTTGAAACAGCTATATTGCCTGTTACCAACAGAAGGTTAATCATTAAATGTAAAAATCATAGAACCTAGCCTACCATTTGTTGATAAAAATCCATTGGAAAATATCCTGAGTTATGCGGCGTTGTTACTTCAATAAAGCTTCAAACTTGTTATTTTGAGTAAATAGCGCCTATTTCAATGTCTTCTTTGTTGACATCTGTTATTATATTTCATTTTATTATTTTTTGTTTGCCTAAGAAGACAAATGTTTTAGTTTAGTCGAGATTAAATGGAAAATATAAATGTTAAAATAAACTGGGTAATATAAAAAGAGATCTAGAGGAAAAATATTTAGTGTATAAACTTATATATTTTCTATTAGAGAAAGTTACAAGCGTATTAGTTAACTAAATGCAGGAGACAATTGGTTTAATATTCGTTGCCAACGAAAATACAGACAAAAAGATTAATGAATATATATCGTATTAGTTTGATACCTAATTAGAAAATGTATGTTATCTCCTTGTATATCTTTAAATTGTAATTTTAGTTGTGTCTTTTTATATAATTTGTGTCATTTGTAAATATTCGATTGTTTGGATTTTGATTTAATCCATTTATTATAAATATATATTATGTGTGTATGTGTGAAATCTCGAAAAATTATTTTGAAAGAGGGCATATTGAAAGCTATTAAATGTATTTATTAAAACAAAATAAAACTGTTATGTTAATGATTGTTACGAGATTGTACTATATAATTATGAAACTTAGTCACTAAGTATTATTTAAATGATATAGGTTCTTATAGGGACATAACCTATATATAGCATATATATACAAAACATATAAGATGGTATATAATAAGATAATGGTTTGATTAATCTCCTATCAAGAGAGCAAGACAATATTATTTTTAAGTCTTCTAAGAATTTCACCTCATCAATATCATTATAAAAATTTGAATCTTTTAATCAACATTTTAGTAAATTTCAATGTTTATTTAGATATTATTTTATCGAATATAGAATTATATTATGGACAAAATATATAAGTATTAATAAAAAAAGTGAACATTCTGTTTTGGAGGGGAGACTTAAATGTTCAGCTATTGCTGTATGTAAAATTCTACAATGCTATTTTATCTATTTTATTGCAAGAAATAATTTTGATTTATGAACTCACATTACCTTCCAAGAGATATATCAAAAGCTTCTTAGTCTATAAAATACTTATTGACCAATAGATACAAAGGATGAGTGTGATAGTTGTAAGCTGCTCCATACCTGCTGCCAGCCCCTCATTATATCCAAGGCATGCTAGATAATTAAACAGGAATTTATTTCAGGCAGATCTGTAGTGCGATGAGTTTCCATCCCCTGTGTACAGAGTGTATGTTTTGGGGGGAAGGGATGAGATAGATCTATGTGCATGTCAAGGTATTAAACTCATCACAAATCTCATTAAGCAAGAATAGCTATAGAACAAAAAAAAGTATTCACAAACAAGAAAAAAAAACTAGTTTTTAGTTAGAATTTTAGGAGACTGATGAAGGAGACTGGCCCTTTGAAATTATTTCTGTTCCTAAGATCCGTTGACATGTGCATCTTTCTCTTTGCCCTTCCCACCTTATTAGGTTATAGTTCCAGTCTGTGGTTAGGTATATATATTGTGTATGTAGAACGCTTTCTAATTCATGTTTTAATTTTTAAATTTTGTATCAAAGCACATGCTGTTATTTTGGAGAGCTTGTTATGTTTTTAAAGTTAATCTGTTTTATTTATTACAAATTGTTAATATTATTCATATCACATTCCACTAATTGTTTCCTTTAAAGATATAATGTTTTTTGGAAAATTATTCTTTTGAATATAAATTTTAATGATTGTTTATCACAGATAGTGTTGTGAATGTATGCTTGCTGTTCACTTATCTTGTTTAACAGTTATGTTTGGACACTAGATTATTATATTTGTATTTATTTCGTCAATGAAAGAAAAGTATTATACAATATTCTTTTTATTCCTTTAACCTGATGTTTCTTAAGCCGTCTAATTATATGTATTGCGATTATTCCTCATTTTCAATCAATTTTAACAATAATACACAAACAAATATAAAAAAATGGTATCAGTTTAACAGGTTGGAACTTCTTTAAGTCACAAGTTTTAATGTTTCATTTGTTTCTATTTTGATATTCTCGAAAACTAAAAATAACCTTTAGTTTTAATTTGAAAAAAAATGAGCCTAATTAATGGCTAATGTGTCAATTTCGGTAATCATTTAATCTAGAAATGAATGTTTCAACCAACATATATCATTATTAAACCAGTGGCCATGTGTTTGAAGGTCGTGAAAAATTGAAGAAAGCTGTATTTTTGATATGCTGTAAGGGCATGTCTGAGTAGTGCAAATCCAAGTTTGTAACGGAAAAAACGTATGAGAAAACTTTTGGTGGCCGAAAAACCTCAATATTTTCGGAGTTAATCCAATTTTTTGCCTTGATCTCCTAATCTCGTGTTTTTGATAAAAAAACGTGGATGACCATTTTTAATGTAGATTAAATTGGCTACATTTTGAATCCAATCTAGTAACTCTGTAGCTCAAATAGATTCTGAGTTACACTCCTTTGAAAATTGGTCATTTTTCCAAAAAGTTCAAATCTTATGTTATGGCCGACTTTCATGAGGATCACTGGCCGAAGGAGTTATCCTACGATAAATGTCAAGGTAGTAAATTTAATTAGCTTTAATTTAAGCACAGACCAAGGCCTGTAGGTGTAACAGATTCTGAGTTACGTCTCTTTGAATATAGGCAATTTTTTCCAAAAAGTCCAAATTTTAAGTTTTGGTCAACTTTCCTCAGGAACACTGGCTGAAGGAGTGATCCTACGATGGAAGTAATTTGTAATGAAGTTGCAGTAAATTTAATTAGCCACCCAGTCCCCCGAGGTTTTTCAGCCCCTAAAAGTTTTCCCATCCGTTTTTTCGGTTGCAAACTTGGATTTACACTACTCAGACATGCCCTAACAACATATCAAAAATGTAACTCTTTTCAATTTTTTGCGACCTGGCCGCGGGCCTATGTTTGGACTATTTGGAAAAATGACCAATTCAAAAGGGCGTAACTCAGAATCTACTAGACCTACAGGCCTCGGTCTGTGCCTAAATTAAATTTACTACTGCTTCATTCCCTATGACTTTTCATCTTAGGATTACTCCTTCGGCCGATGTTCCTCACAAAAGTCAGCCAAAACTTAAAACGTGGACTTTTTGGAAAAAATTACCAATTTTCAAAGGGGCATAACTCAGAATCTATTAAAGCAGCAGAGTTGCGGTCGGATTCAAATTGTAGCAAATTTAATCTACATTAACCCTTTGGCGACCGAATACAGCGGGCCGGCTGGACCGACTGGTAGGGATGGCAACTGTGCCAGCTGGACCGACTTCTTTTTGACTCAGTGCTTCAGTGCTTGATCCTGCATAGACAATGAAGTCCAAAATATACCCAATCGCAAAAAGCAATCGCATAAAATGAAAATTTTTATGTATCATAAATTTTTATCAAATCGGCTTTGCTTAGCCGTTATCTGTTGCTTGAATTTTAGCCTGCCTTTGAATAGCATCAGGCTTTCGTCAATAGCAAGATTTTCAAATGGATAGAAACTGTTTTTAAATTGTTCCTAAAGTTCAATTATTCTTCTAAGCTTGACCAAAATATCGCCTCCGTGTGGTAAAGAATTGTCACTAAAGTGGAACATAAGCAAAATAGATACCTATTTCTTGAAAATAATTCAGAAAAAATTGGTGTTACCAATAATTTGTTGTTAGACCAATATTCATGAAGGGATAACTTTTTTATACGCGTCATGAGAAACGTAACACTAACAAATAAGTACATTTCATTATTTGTTATTGGTGTCCAATCGGCCTTTGTAGTATTTGCTTCTTTTTTTTAATTATAATTTAGATTTGTTTGCTCACAGATAAATTGAACAATTTACAAATTTTGAAAAAAATGAAAAAAAACTATTTTCATTTAATTCTGTTTTTGGCCCCTTCGGCCAAAGATTTCGGGTTAAAATCGTGAATTATTGGATTCAACGGTTTTTTGGACCACTTCATACTTTGTTTAGTTTTTTCCTTTTTCCTTCTGGGACTTATCTTCATCAGAGGAATCTTCTAAGGTCTCTGAATTTACCTGTAATTTCATTTTCTGCAAACCCGATGTTCCTGCAGTAGTTCCAACAGAAACATTCATATCTGCATCCGAGAAGTCCTCCCAAGATGAATTAGAAGAACTTTTACTCGCGAGAATCTCCAACAACTCCTCATCCGTATATAATTTTTGAGACATTTTAACCAAAAACACTCTATGAAGCCTGAAAATAGACTGAAGGAACTGGAAGTTAGTGGTGGGGCCGAAATAACGTAACAGTCTAAAATAACGTGTTATTGGAAAATAACGGTTACTGTGATAACGTGTTACCAGAACGAGCTCGTTATTGGAATAACTCCTTCATCGTTTCACTCGCCAATAACCAAATAGCACTTCGACATGATTTCAATAAGAGCTGAAGGCCGAGGCGTTTTCGTTCCCAATTACTGATTGAAAAATTAACAAAAAAAATCCAAGTAAATATGTTTTAAAACAATAAAACTGCCTTAGATCTTATTGAAGCAACGACATCTATTAGACGTTATTGGCTTCGTTGCCTATTTTTTGCGAATATAGAAGTATTTCATTCACAATTACTGATTGAAAAATTAACGAAAAAATCGGACTTGCTAATTCGCACAAAAAAATGGAAAAAATGTCAAGTAAATATGTTTTAAAACAATAAAACTGGCTTAGATGTTATTCATGTGCTGCTATCTAAGTTATCGAATCAGTTATCGGAACTAATAAACAGTTATTGGCTTCGTTGCCTATTTATTGCGAATATAGAAGTATTTCATTCACAATTACAAATTGAAAAATTAACGAAAAAATCGGACTTGCTAATTCGGACAAAAAAATGGAAAAAATTCAAAGTAAATATGTTTTAAAACCATAAAAATGCCTTAGATGCTAGTCATGTGGCGCTGCCAACGTTATCGAATCCGTTATCGGAACTATTAAAGAGTTATTGGCTTCGTTGCCTATTTTTTGCGAATATAGAAGTATTTCATTCACAATTACTGATTGAAAAATTAACGAAAAAATCGAACTTGCTAATTCGGACAAAAAAATGGAAAAAATTCAAAGTAAATATGTTTTAAAACCATAAAAATGCCTTAGATGTTAGTCATGTGGCGCTGCCTACGTTATCGAATCCGTTATCGGAACTATTAAACAGTTATTGGCTTCGTTGCCTATTTTTTGGGAATATAGAAGTATTTCATTCACAATTACTGATTGAAAAATTAACGAAAAAATCAAACTTGCTAATTCGCACAAAAAAATGGAAAAAAATGCCAAGTAAATATGTTTTAAAACCATAAATAAAACTGCCTTAAACGTTATTGAAGCAGCGACATCTATTAGACGTTATCGGAACTATTAAAGAGTTATTGGCTTCGTTGCCTATTTTTTGCGAATATAGAAGTATTTCATTCACAATTACTGATTGAAAAATTAACGAAAAAATCGGACTTGCTAATTCGCACAAAAAAATGGAAAAAATGTCAAGTAAATATGTTTTAAAACAATAAAACTGGCTTAGATGTTAGTCATGTGGCGCTGCCTACGTTATCGAATCGGTTATCGGAACTATTAAACAGTTATTGGCTTCGTTGCCTATTTTTTGGGAATATAGAAGTATTTCATTCACAATTACTGATTGAAAAATTAACGAAAAAATCAGACTTGCTAATTCGGACAAAAAAATGGAAAAAATTCAAAGTAAATATGTTTTAAAACCATAAAAATGCCTTAGATGCTAGTCATGTGGCGCTGCCAACGTTATCGAATCCGTTATCGGAACTATTAAAGAGTTATTGGCTTCATTGTCTATTTTTTGCGAATATAGAAGTATTTCATTCACAATTACTGATTGAAAAATTAACGAAAAAATCGAACTTGCTAATTCGGACAAAAAAATGGAAAAAATTCAAAGTAAATATGTTTTAAAACCATAAAAATGCCTTAGATGTTAGTCATGTGGCGCTGCCTACGTTATCGAATCCGTTATCGGAACTATTAAACAGTTATTGGCTTCGTTGCCTATTTTTTGGGAATATAGAAGTATTTCATTCACAATTACTGATTGAAAAATTAACGAAAAAATCAAACTTGCTAATTCGCACAAAAAAATGGAAAAAAATGCCAAGTAAATATGTTTTAAAACCATAAATAAAACTGCCTTAAACGTTATTGAAGCAGCGACATCTATTAGACGTTATCGGAACTATTAAAGAGTTATTGGCTTCGTTGCCTATTTTTTGCGAATATAGAAGTATTTCATTCACAATTACTGATTGAAAAATTAACGAAAAAATCGGACTTGCTAATTCGCACAAAAAAATGGAAAAAATGTCAAGTAAATATGTTTTAAAACAATAAAACTGGCTTAGATGTTAGTCATGTGGCGCTGCCTACGTTATCGAATCCGTTATCGGAACTATTAAACAGTTATTGGCTTCGTTGCCTATTTTTTGGGAATATAGAAGTATTTCATTCACAATTACTGATTGAAAAATTAACGAAAAAATCGGACTTGCTAATTCGGACAAAAAAATGGAAAAAATTCAAAGTAAATATGCTTTAAAACCATAAAAATGCCTTAGATGTTAGTCATGTGGCGCTGCCTACGTTATCGAATCCGTTATCGGAACTATTAAACAGTTATTGGCTTCGTTGCCTATTTTTTGCGAATATAGAAGTATTTCATTCACAATTACTGATTGAAAAATTAACGAAAAAATCAAACTTGCTAATTCGCACAAAAAAATGGAAAAAAATGCCAAGTAAATATGTTTTAAAACCATAAATAAAACTGTTGAAGAAATTGGTCCGGGTAGAGGTCACTGAATGAAATTCTCAAGTAATTTCAGATGATATTTATTGTTAGCCAACGTTTCGACCTACGTTGTAGGTCTTCTTCAGGGCTATAAGCAAAATACAGACAATTTAAGAAAGCGGTATGAATATAATAAAACATTTTAAATATAGATAAACTAAAAGAAGGTGAATACAGGCAAAATTTGATAATTATGTGTAATAATGATGATAAAAATTGATAAAGGTGTACAGTAAAGTAATTATGAAGGTTAAAATGTAGAAAATAATAATAAAACATGAAGAAAATAATAATAAAACAGAAAGTGTTGACAGTTAAAAAATTAAGGTATTACAGATAAATAAAAACTGAATATACAATAGGAATGTGAAATGATATGGGTAAATTAGAAAGTGATAAGAATTACGCACTAAAATTATAGGTAATAAAAAAGAAGAAATAAAAATTGTAAAATTATAAAAATCTAGAAACGAATTATATAAAATAGAATAAAATTGAAAATAAAAATTATTTTAGAAAATACAGTATTAATATTAATAGGTAGAAAATACTTTATACTAGTGTAAAGAATATTAATTACATAAGAGAATGTAAGAAGACAGTTTATAAAAATGTAAAATATCAATTGTATAAAAGTAGGTATGTTTTAAGTAAGGTACGTGATAATATAATCAGGCTATATTGGACTAATTAACAGGATAATAACAGGCTATATTGGAATTATGATATATATTGATGAATATTTAGGGTGGTATATAGATAACTAAAACAAATAAACGCCTTACAGTAATAGTGAGCTTGGAAGTAGTGATAATAACGGTTCTTGACCTCCTCATTATAAGAAATAATGATAGCTCCTTGTCCTTTAATTGGTACACCAAACCCACATATTCCGGCAGACTCCTCAATTTTTTCTCACAGCATCCTTACCACCAGAAGATCAATACAGCAAAAAACCTTATTCACCGGTGTTTATCCCTATCAGACACCCAATTTCGACCAACCAACATCCTACGAATCCAAAACATACTACTCTCTAACAACTTCCCAGCCCACATTACCAATAAACTACTAGACCCCCTTAAACACCCTAGTAATGTAATTTACCCCTCCCCGTACCCAACAGTACCGAACCCCAGTTCCTTCATATACCGATCTTTTCCTTATATTCCTGGTCTGTCTGACAATATCCAAAAAATCTTAAATCTTACCTTTCCCAGCCTTCGCCTTGGTTTTAAGCCATATCACAAATTATCCCAACTATTCACAAATTTAAAAGACCCGATCCCCATTAAAAATCTCTCCAACATTGTTTACCGCATCTCCTGCTCTGCCCCAAACTGTACCTCCTCCTACATTGGGGAAACAAAAAACCACTTTTACAGACGACTATCACAACATAAGACCTCTATATCTACCCGGAACATATCTGCTTCCAAACTATCAGAACATGCCTTAACCCTTAACCACACCTTTAACTTTGACCAATCCTCTGTTCTCGCCACTGTTCCTAATTATACCAAAAGACTAATTACAGAATCATTATACATTAACCTAGAAAAAAATCCGTTAAACACAAAGACTGACAAAAATAACCTATCAATAATTTACAGACACATACTAGACCTAATACAAAATAACTAACCACCCCCGCTTCCTAATGACTTTCTCTTCCCCCCCCCCCCTCTCATACGTGCCAATATTATATATAAGTATGTATGTTTGTCTGTGTGTGTGTGTGTGTGTGTGTATATATATATATATATATGTATGTATATGTATATATATGTATATATATATATACATATATATACATGTCATTATATAGATATATATATAGTGTGTGTGTGTGTATATATATATATATATATGTATGTATATGTATATATATGTATATATATATATATATATATATATATATATATATATATATATATATATATATATATATATATATACATATATATATATATGTATATATATGTATATATGTATATATATACATATACATACGAATATGTGTATGTGTATGGATTTTCAAGTCTTTATATGAGGCTTCTACACTATTTGCTTCTTCCCCTTTATACGTTACTTATAGCCATTGTAACGGCTTTTATATTCTGAGAAATTTTTTTACACTTAGTAAGGGTAGGGGACCATCCTTCCTTCTCAATTATATCAGTCAGTGTTTCATAGCCAGAGAGGACCCACCCCCTGTCCCACCCCCACAGGTAACTTATGTTTTGCACTATTTACTCACCCTCCCTCCTCCATTTCATTTTAATTTCTTTCCCTCATAACCTAAAACAGTACTATACCCAATTTACCGTTATTATCACTACTTCCAAGCTCACTATTACTGTAAGGCGTTTATTTGTTTTAGTTATCTATATACCACCCTAAATATTCATCAATATATATCATAATTCCAATATAGCCTGTTATTATCCTGTTAATTAGTCCAATATAGCCTGATTATATTATCACGTACCTTACTTAAAACATACCTACTTTTATACAATTGATATTTTACATTTTTATAAACTGTCTTCTTACATTCTCTTATGTAATTAATATTCTTTACACTAGTATAAAGTATTTTCTACCTATTAATATTAATACTGTATTTTCTAAAATAATTTTTATTTTCAATTTTATTCTATTTTATATAATTCGTTTCTAGATTTTTATAATTTTACAATTTTTATTTCTTCTTTTTTATTACCTATAATTTTAGTGCGTAATTCTTATCACTTTCTAATTTACCCATATCATTTCACATTCCTATTGTATATTCAGTTTTTATTTATCTGTAATACCTTAATTTTTTAACTGTCAACACTTTCTGTTTTATTATTATTTTCTTCATGTTTTATTATTATTTTCTACATTTTAACCTTCATAATTACTTTACTGTACACCTTTATCAATTTTTATCATCATTATTACACATAATTATCAAATTTTGCCTGTATTCACCTTCTTTTAGTTTATCTATATTTAAAATGTTTTATTATATTCATACCGCTTTCTTAAATTGTCTGTATTTTGCTTATAGCCCTGAAGAAGACCTACAACGTAGGTCGAAACGTTGGCTAACAATAAATATCATCTGAAATTACTTGAGAATTTCATTCAGTGACCTCTACCCGGACCAATTTCTTCAACATAAATTATCATAGGTCAACAATTATTATCAACATAAATAAAACTGCCTTAGTCGTTATTGAAGCAGCGACATCTATTAGACGTTATCGGAACTATTAAAGAGTTATTGGCTTTGTTGCCTCTTGTTTTTGCGAATATAGAAGGATTTCATTCACAATTACTGATTGAAAAATTAACAAAAAAATCAAACTTGCTACTTCGCACAAAAAATGGAAAAAATATCAAGTAAATATTTTTTAAAACCATAAAACTGCCTTAGATGTTAGTCATGAGGTTATCGGAACTATTATGCCAATATGAAATATAAAATATATATGGAACTATTCCTGCATTTCCTATATATGGAAAAGCATTGACAATGCTAATAGGCACCATAGATTTGTTTAAGAGGGTGACTAGTTATTATAGTATGAACACAAAGTAGCAAAATACTGTAATAGAGATTACTGTACAACAATAAATTATAAAATGCAATTGATGATGAAAGGATATAATGAATTTAAAATACTAATATAATCATAAGCTTTTATTAGATAATGAAGTACAAAAAGGAAGAACTACAGATAATTAATTAATATCATAGCCTAAATAATTTTACTATAAAAAAAATAAATAGTTTCTCCAAATCAAAAACAATAAATATGTGTATTATGAAGTTCGTTATGAACATCCACAAATTTAATAAACTCAATAAACAACAGAAACACAAAATATAAAATTGTTAATATTAATCAATAATGCATAAATTTGTTTTATGTTAACAGGGATATATACTGATTTAATGTAGAACATTTATATATACGACTATACCAGTACATTACAGAAGGTAAAACAGGTATTTGATCCTATTAAAGATCAAATAGAAAAATCTGCCAGCAGTATAACATAAACTCAAAATTAGGCATTTTTTAGTTAAGCTTTCAGAAGCAATTGTATTGATTGATTCAGAATTCAGAAAGAGCATTGTATCTGATATTCCGTTTCCAACATTTTTAATAAAGTCATATTTTGAGTTGTATTATGTTTGAATTGAAGTTTTATGGGAATAATGGCATTGAAAGAAAAAGTTTCAAGCTTTTAAAAATTTTCTAGTCGTTAGTAAAAGACTTATAGTAAGTTAGTAAAAGATTATTATAACTATATAAAGCTAAAATGAATAAATACTTAAATAACTATCTAGTAGACAGAATAAAAAAGGAAGCATAAGCTCATCTTAATGATTCATTTAATACATGACTATTGCTGCAGACATTACTTGCGATTACGTCATGTAAACTGTAGTAGGAGCACTTGAAGAGTTACGGCAGAAGTTCAGTGCACTCTGATCTAATTTTAACAATGTCACAGAATAAATTAAAACCTTATTAATACATTTTATTTTAACTACCTTTTTATATACAGAATAAACTATCTTTAAAAACCTGTTTAATAGTATTAGTTGATTTTGTTTATGTATTAAGGATATGGTCTGGGTGGAAGTCAGAAAATATTCTTTTTAACTTCAAAGACTTGTTTTTAAATTTCAGAAAAATAGTTAATAGCTATCAATATAATTAATATTTAATTTTTACTAAAATAAACATAACAACAAATTTAATAATTAAGTTTTAAAAGAAAAACAATTGTATACCTTACTTTCTGTAAACATCCAATTTTAGGAATCCAATGTAAGAAGGAAAATGAGGGGAAAAAAAGTAATTTTTTGCTCATTTGTTTTCTTTAGTGTAATTTTGAGCTAATGGAAAGGCTTGTAATTCGTTTCTCTAATTTTTTTTATTTTTTTTTCAATTTCAACTGCTGCGAGTTGCATCATGAAGAAAGTCTAAAAAGATATCAAGCAGTACTATATTATGGTCTTCACATGATTAACACATTTGGAGATTTAAAATAATAAATACAATGACTCAAGCAAAACCAGAATTAACACAAAGAAAGGATTCAAGAAAGATTGGAATTCAGGACTCAAAGACAGATTGAAGAAATATTAAAATGAGGAGAGACAGTTGTACCAAAAATATTTTTTTCCTTAAAATAAGGTACACCTACTTACAAAAATTTATGAAACTATTTTAATATATAATATTATGTGATATATTTATATTCACTTTCAATTTTAAATCGAGATTGTAATGCTTAAACAACACTTGTATTACTGCACATTAAAAAAGAAATGAAAGCCAAGTTTTTCCATTCTAAAATTATAATACTTTTAAAGTCTTTTTTCCCTCACCTTTTCCTTTTTTCTTTCTTTCCTTAAACAATCAAGAGAAGAACTTGACATTATAAGAATAATTTAAATGAAGAGAGACAGTTGTGCAACAAATATTATTTTCAATAAAAAAAAGTAAGTATAACATTTACAATTATGTAATACCTATATATAATAAACTGGATAATTCAAATGATGTATTGAATTGGTGAGGGGGGTGCAATCAATACATTTTATAAATGCTTTAGATTGACCTCATTTTAATTTATTAATAAATGGAATTATAATCAAGAAATTTTTAGGCAGTCTACAGAGAAGTTTTGATTCCTAAAATTGGATGTTTACAGAAAGTAAGGTATACAATTGTTTTTCTTTTAAAACTTAATTATTAAATTTGTTGTTATGTTTATTTTAGTAAAAATTAAATATTAATTATATTGATAGCTATTAACTATTTTTCTGAAATTTAAAAACAAGTCTTTGAAGTTAAAAAGAATATTTTCTGACTTCCACCCAGACCATATCCTTAATACATAAACAAAATCAACTAATACTATTAAACAGATTTTTAAAGATAGTTTATTCTGTATATAAAAATGTAGTTAAAATAAAAAGTATTAATAAGGTTTTAATTTATTCTGTGACATTGTTAAAATTAGATCAGAGTGCACTGAACTTCTGCCGTAACTCTTCAAGTGCTCCTACTACAGTTTACATGACGTAATCGCAAGTAATGTCTGCAGCAATAGTCATGTATTAAATGAATCATTAAGATGAGCTTATGCTTCCTTTTTATTCTGTCTACTGGATAGTTATTTAAGTATTTATTCATTTTAGCTTTATATAGTTATAATAATCTGGTAAAGAGAAAGTGAGAAGCACTTAAAGATAAACTTTGTATGTACTTAAAAATAAATTAGGTTTTTGAGAGTAGAGTGGCTAAAATGGTAATATCATTGAGTTTAGAGTTCCCAGTAATGGCTTCAACCATACTTTTGTGGTCGGTTCTTTCGAAGTGAATATATTTAGATTACAGTGCCTCTTATGCTGTCTTCTACGACTTATGACTATTTAAGTGTAACCAATTAAAGCTATAGGTGTTAAATTATTGTTTATTTTAATTCATTTACTTATTTCATTATAACCAAGAGCTAATAATGATAAACCTTGTGAAACAGAAAAAAGGTTTCTGTCAAATCGAGACAATTGTTGTTTTATTATTTAGAATATTTCAAAATATAATGAGTAATTATTTTTACGAAGAGTCGTATGTACAAGTTAGATGCCTGTAATTTTTCCACTTTTTTTTTTATGAATACATTTTTAAATGTATTCCTCACATATCATTCCTTCAAAAGAACGGTGTTATTACTCAAAAAACCTAATATTGCAATGGAGATATTTGAAAGTTACATGTGAGTTAAAAAAATAAAAAATTTGGTTATTGATACAAAATTCTTTTACTAACGACTAGAAAATTTTTAAAAGCTTGAAACTTTTTCTTTCAATGCCATTATTCCCATAAAACTTCAATTCAAACATAATACAACTCAAAATATGACTTTATTAAAAATGTTGGAAACGGAATATCAGATACAATGCTCTTTCTGAATTCTGAATCAATCAATACAATTGCTTCTGAAAGCTTAACTAAAAAATGCCTAATTTTGAGTTTATGTTATATGTAGTACTTTTGAAGGAGCGAATATAGTTCTATACTGCTGGCAGATTTTTCTGTTTGATCGTTAATAGGATCAAATACCTGTTTTACCTTCTGTAATGTACTGGTATAGTCGTATATATAAATGTTCTACATTAAATCAGTATATATCCCTGTTAACATAAAACAAATTTATGCATTATTGATTAATATTAACAATTTTATATTTTGTGTTTCTGTTGTTTATTGAGTTTATTAAATTTGTGGATGTTCATAACGAACTTCATAATACACATATTTATTGTTTTTGATTTGGAGAAACTATTTATTTTTTTTATAGTAAAATTATTTAGGCTATGATATTAATTAATTATCTGTAGTTCTTCCTTTTTGTACTTCATTATCTAATAAAAGCTTATGATTATATTAGTATTTTAAATTCATTATATCCTTTCATCATCAATTGCATTTTATAATTTATTGTTGTACAGTAATCTCTATTACAGTATTTTGCTACTTTGTGTTCATACTATAATAACTAGTCACCCTCTTAAACAAATCTATGGTGCCTATTAGCATTGTCAATGCTTTTCCATATATAGGAAATGCAGGAATAGTTCCATATATATTTTATATTTCATATTGGCATAATAGTTCCGATAACCTCATGACTAACATCTAAGGCAGTTTTATGGTTTTAAAAAATATTTACTTGATATTTTTTCCATTTTTTGTGCGAAGTAGCAAGTTTGATTTTTTTGTTAATTTTTCAATCAGTAATTGTGAATGAAATCCTTCTATATTCGCAAAAACACCAGGCAACAAAGCCAATAACTCTTTAATAGTTCCGATAACGTCTAATAGATGTCGCTGCTTCAATAACGACTAAGGCAGTTTTATTTATGGTTTTAAAACATATTTACTTGGCATTTTTTTCCATTTTTTTGTGCGAATTAGCAAGTTTAATTTTTTCGTTAATTTTTCAATCAGTAATTGTGAATGAAATACTTCTATATTCCCAAAAAATAGGCAACGAAGCCAATAACTGTTTAATAGTTCCGATAACGGATTCGATAACGTAGGCAGCGCCACATGACTAACATCTAAGGCATTTTTATGGTTTTAAAGCATATTTACTTTGAATTTTTTCCATTTTTTTGTCCGAATTAGCAAGTCCGATTTTTTCGTTAATTTTTCAATCAGTAATTGTGAATGAAATACTTCTATATTCGCAAAAAATAGACAATGAAGCCAATAACTCTTTAATAGTTCCGATAACGGATTCGATAACGTTGGCAGCGCCACATGACTAGCATCTAAGGCATTTTTATGGTTTTAAAACATATTTACTTTGAATTTTTTTCCATTTTTTTGTCCGAATTAGCAAGTCTGATTTTTTCGTTAATTTTTCAATCAGTAATTGTGAATGAAATACTTCTATATTCCCAAAAAATAGGCAATGAAGCCAATAACTGTTTAATAGTTCCGATAACGGATTCGATAACGTAGGCAGCGCCACATGACTAACATCTAAGCCAGTTTTATTGTTTTAAAACATATTTACTTGACATTTTTTCCATTTTATTGTGCGAATTAGCAAGTCCGATTTTTTCGTTAATTTTTCAATCAGTAATTGTGAATGAAATACTTCTATATTCGCAAAAAATAGGCAACGAAGCCAATAACTCTTTAATAGTTCCGATAACGTCTAATAGATGTCGCTGCTTCAATAACGTTTAAGGCAGTTTTATTTATGGTTATAAAACATATTTACTTGGCATTTTTTTCCATTTTTTTGTGCGAATTAGCAAGTTTGATTTTTTTCGTTAATTTTTCAATCAGTAATTGTGAATGAAATACTTCTATATTCCCAAAAAATAGGCAACGAAGCCAATAACTGTTTAATAGTTCCGATAACGGATTCGATAACGTAGGCAGCGCCACATGACTAACATCTAAGGCATTTTTATGGTTTTAAAACATATTTACTTTGAATTTTTTCCATTTTTTTGTCCGAATTAGCAAGTCCGATTTTTTCGTTAATTTTTCAATCAGTCATTGTGAATGAAATACTTCTATATTCGCAAAAAATAGGCAATGAAGCCAATAACTCTTTAATAGTTCCGATAACCGATTCGATAACGTTGGCAGCGCCACATGACTAGCATCTAAGCCAGTTTTATTGTTTTAAAACATATTTACTTGACATTTTTTCCATTTTTTTGTGCGAATTAGCAAGTCTGATTTTTTCGTTAATTTTTCAATCAGTAATTGTGAATGAAATACTTCTATATTCCCAAAAAATAGGCAACGAAGCCAATAACTGTTTAATAGTTCCGATAACCGATTCGATAACGTAGGCAGCGCCACATGACTAACATCTAAGCCAGTTTTATTGTTTTAAAACATATTTACTTGACATTTTTTCCATTTTTTTGTGCGAATTAGCAAGTCCGATTTTTTCGTTAATTTTTCAATCAGTAATTGTGAATGAAATACTTCTATATTTGCAAAAAATAGGGAAGGAAGCCAATAACTCTTTAATAGTTCCGATAACGTCTAATAGATGTCGCTGCTTCAATAACGTTTAAGGCAGTTTGATTTATGGTTTTAAAACATATTTACTTGGCATTTTTTGCCATTTTTTTGTGCGAATTAGCAAGTTTGATTTTTTTCGTTAATTTTTCAATCAGTAATTGTGAATGAAATACTTCTATATTCCCAAAAAATAGGCAACGAAGCCAATAACTGTTTAATAGTTCCGATAACTGATTCGATAACTTAGATAACAGCACATGAATAACGTCTAAGACAGTTGTTGTTTTTTTTTTTTTTTTTTTTTTTTTTTTCTTTTTTTTTCTTTAGCAATTAGCCATTATTGGCTACGTCTGTTTCTATTCTCATGTAAATTTATATATGATTTTCTTTAATGAAATAAAACGTTACTCAAATAACGTGTTATTGGAACACGTTATTACATGGTAGCAGTTATGCCATAACGTGTTATTAAGATTTCACTGTTTAGCCCACCCCTACTGGAAGTAGGCCTGAGTCGATCGTGATTGATCGAATCTTTTTGATTCGATCGTAACCCATACACGAGTGATCGAATCACTGGTTTTAAAAAGATTCGATCATGACTCACTCGGACTCGTTTCGATCATGATTCAATCGGACTCGTTTCGATCATGACTCAATCGGACTCGTTTCGATCATGATTCAATCGGACTCGTTTCGATCATGACTCAATAGGACTCGTTTCGATCTTGATTCAATTGGACCTGTTTCGATCATGATTGATCGAATCCTTTGACTGATTCTATCCTTTCGTTCAAAGTCTGGACGCTGGCGCGCTCGTCGCACTCTCTCTAAAGCGGGTAATTTCGAATTGTCAACAAACGATTGAAACTTTCAATTTTGAAATAATCGGTGCGGAAGAAAATGGTCCGGGTAGAGGCCAATAAATTTCTCTTAGATATGGAGAAATGTTTATTTATTATTTAGTAGAAACGTTTGGACCTACTTTGCATATCTTCATCAGGGCTAAATATGCAAAATACAGACAATTGAAAATTGAAAAATTGTAAAACTTGCTAAGTATGGTGAATATAAAGGTTAAAATGTATGATTGTATAGCATTAACCCATTTACGGCCACTGATGCGTATACGCAACACTAATTTAACAAATTTTTTTAGTGTTATAAATTCAAATATTTTGTTACATCAGATTATTATTTAAGGTTTGTAATTATTAAAAGTACGCCGACGCAATCACTGTTGGTAGCATTTCGACAGAATCACGAATCGCAGTCAGTAGCAGTTAAGAAATCACAAGTAACAAAAATCACAGTAAAGGTTAGAGCTGGTACTGAAAAGTAGCAGTTCAGCCGATCGAAATCCTTTCGAATGATCGAAAGGATCGAAATGACCGAAACGATCGAAATGACCGAAACGATCGAAAGGATCGAAATGATCTAAATGACCGAAACGATCGAAAGGATCGAAACGATTGAAATGATCCAAACGATCGAAATGGTCGAAACGATTGAAACACAAAATTTATTAAAAAATTATTTTTAATAATTACAAACCTTAAATAATAAGCTGATGCAACAAAATAGAAAAATATTTGAATTTATAATACTAAAAAAAATTTGTTAAATTAGTATTGCGTATACGCATCAGTGGCCGTAAATGGGTTAATGCTATACATTCATACATTTTAACCTTTATATTCACCATGCTTAGCAAGTTTTACAATTTTTTCATTTTCAATTGTTTGTATTTTGCGAATTTAGCCCTGATGAAGATATGCAGAGTAGGTCCATACGTTTCTACTAAATAATAAATAAACATTTCTCCATATCTAAGAGAAATTTATTGGCCTCTATCCGGACCATTTTCTTCCACACCGATTCTTTCAAATTGAGTTCAAATTCAAGTTCAGCCCATCGGGTCTGAATCTGAGACCTTCTTTAAGGTTTGTTATTATTTTTAATAATACTGAAAAGTAGCAGTTCAGCCCATCGGGTTCAGTCTGAGACCCGAATGATCGAAATGACCGAAACGATCGAAATGATCGAAAGGTTCGAAATGAACGAAAGGATTGAAATGATCGAAACGATCGAAATGACCGATATGATCGAAAGGATCGAAATGACCGAAACGATCGAAATGATCGAAACGATCGAAATGATCGAAACGATCGAAATGACCGAAATGATCGAAAGGATCGAAACGATTGAAATGATCCGAATGATCGAAATGATCGAATCATTTTGACTCGATCACCAATAGGAATGGGTCATGATCGATTCGATCACCACGAATGATCGATCGACCCAGGTCTAACTGGAAGCCTTTGGAAAATTAAATTCTAAAACAATTTTATATAATTACAATACTGAACCTCAGTAATGCTATAATCACAAAAGCTGTTGTAATTCAGTTACTTTGACCAGCATAAAATTTTCTCCATGAACCTTTTATAAAAAAAAATCCAGAATAAATGTAGTTAATTAAAATTAGCTATACGTTATATAAAGTTAACTCATTGTACAGGGTCTTATGAGAACATATCATGCAAGGTGAGGAAAACAAAATTATTCCCTAGAAGAAACTTTTTTTTTTTTAAGGTAAAGAAAATTTTTCCCATTTGACACATTTTTTCACTTATTTTCTATTTGAATAAAGTATTCTTTTGTTGAAGCAAGTTTGACAGCCACTTCAATAAAGAGCATTGAGATAATCAACTGGTTATACTACCCCGTAAAACACAAAAAGCAATGCACCATGTAATCTGTGTTTTATCAACTTTGCTATTTCATAACCATGTTTTCAAATTTATGATTGTAGATAAACTCTAAAAAACTTGACCAGATAAAAAATATAGGGGGGGGGGGGGTCATTCTATTTGAAATCACCCAGATCATGTCACTCACGATCTCTGGTTTGTATGTAATTTTGCACAATTGCTTATACTTATGCCCTAAGAAGACCTGTGAAGTTTTTTTGTTCTAGGATGTATACTTGTTTTTCAATAGAATTTTAAAAATATGAGTATTTGCGATAATTTGGTTCCGCGGAATCACTTGCAGTAAATGAGTAATATTTATAAAAACTATAACATTTCAGGTATTAATAAAGATTTTGATCTGGGAATTTTTCCACAGTTTAATAGAAGTACACAGTTTACAAAAATGCATTCATTTAAGTAGCCTCAGTATTAAAAAAAAATTATAAAATTCATATTGCATGACATTATTGTGGTTTCCGAAACTAAAACAAGGGTTTACAGAAACGCTTGTAACTTTTTTCTCCAAACAGCTGAGAAGCTGGAAAAGGTTGCAAATAAAACCTAATATTATGAGTTTTTTATTAATATAAAACGCCAATTGGCTTTTTTGTGGGTACATTTTTAAATAATGCCATTTTCAATAAAATTGTGCAAATTTTGGTGCCAATTGCTCAAAGTGTACGGTTTTTGCATTTCAATGCCCTCTGGTAGCGTAGAGATATAGAAACATAGCGTATGTCAGTTCAGGTGTGATAAAGAAATTATGTTTAAAATTTCATAAGAATCAGTTCAGTAGTTCTTTGTTTAGTAAGTGTTGAAGAATGCATAATTGTTGATTAAAAAATTGCAGGCGCTTATTCCGCACTCATTTTTATCTAGATGTCAAGCTAAATCCCTTATAAACATGAAAGAAAATCTGACATCCGATAAAGCAACCTTGCTTATGGATTTTGCTGAAAACTACACTTTTGTATTATAAAATGAAATTCAGAGTTACCATTGGTCAAGGAGCGGCTATACTCTTCATCCAGTTTGTATAGTATATAATTAATGAGGAAAATGAATTCAAAGTATTGAACCACGGCTTCATAACTGATGATATGGAACATGATTTAGGTGTTGTGTATGCAGTTCAGAAATATATTATGGCATGGTTCAATGGCTCAACACTATCCACAAGTAAAGAAAGTGCATTATTTAACAGACGGATGTGCCGCACAATACAAGAACATAAAAAGCTTTAAAAACTTGTGCGAACAAAAAAACAATTTTTGTATTGATGCTGAAAATTCCTTTTTTGTTTTTGGCACTAGCCACGGGAAACCTGTTTGTGATGGATTGGGAGGAACGGTTAAGCGTATATTAAGAAAAGCTAGTCTTCAACTATCTGATGATCAACAAATAAAAACTGCTTCGGGTGTTTACAGTTTTTGCTAGGTAAAAATTGACAACATTAATTTTCATTTCTTAGATAAAACTGGTGTTGACTTGCTAAGAAATAAACTTGAGGACAGGTTTAGTACAACATGCGCGATACCTGGCACCAGGAGGTTTCTTAATTACAAGCCTCTTTCATCTGATTTATTAGAAATTAGAAGAGTAACTGTATCTTAAAAACCTTCCTTGGTTTTTTCATATAGTGAAGGAGGCCCAAAATGGACAAGCGTTTGTCCTCAACCAAACTGTTTTGTATTGAAAAAGAAACAAGGCAACAAACAATAAGAAACAACGACTAGTCAACAAAATCAATAATTCAATACTGATTCATTTAAGCAAATGATTAGCCTGCTTAGAGAGCATCTTTTTGGGAAGCCAGAAGATGTTGGAAAAGCAAGAATTTAAATGAGATAGTGAAGAAGCATGCCGGATGATAGGTGGGATTGAGTTCCACACTGCGGTGGAGCGGTTAACAAAGGAACGCTCGAATGTTTTGGTTCAGTAGAAATGAGTATAGAGACCGGAAAGGCAAGACCTTGTTTCTGGTGCTAGATTAAGGATTTTAATTGGAGGAGACTGTAGATATATGAAGGGTGGTGAGATTTAATGGATTGGTATAAGAATGAACCGAGGAAATAGCATAGGATGAATTGACGTTAAACGGAACAAAAAACCAAAAAAAAAACCTGCACCACTACAACCGGTGAACGGGTCTGGGGTTCAGTAAATGGTAGAGGTGATTTGCCCAAAATCAATTAATCAACCGAAACTGAACATACAAACATCAAAATAGAAAATTTCCCCGGTACTCCTCAACTGAAGGTCAGAATAGCCCAGCCAATTCCTCTCACGGTCGACTTTTGTCTGAGGACTTGCTCAACTCATTAATCAACCAGCAATTATTTCCCGAAGTGCCTGCTGTCCTTGCAGGTCGCTGTTCGCTAAGGTAAATTTTATCTGCACAACGTATGAGAACGCCATTCAGCGGTCCCCAGATGCTATCGCCACGCCTTTTGCAACGCCTATCGTATAATAGGGAAAGCTCGAGCATTATTAAATATTAAGCACAAAAACAATAGGTTAAGGCCTGGGATTGTGGCACAACGCTTATAACAAATAAAAAAATTAAGCTTTCCCAACTGCTCTCTCTGGAACAAGCCATTAAGTGACGCTTGTTATCTCAGATTGGGAGATGGATGAAGTTGTATTTTCGTAGGGAAATATTATTATATTATAGGGATATAAATATTATTATGTTACAGGGAAGGTCTGTACAAGTAACAGGTAGGACCATATGATACAAACATTCAAGTGTTCTCAATATTTTAGTAATATAATGAGAATTCAAAAAAGTAGTGAAAAGATGCATTTGGAGTTTTTCATTCCATGATTTTCATCACCATCATCTTAATTGTTACAACCCTTGAGTAAAAATATTTTTGTTTTTTATTAATTTAGATATTACCCTGGACGCAAAACAAAAACAACGTCACAGGTAAATATTAAATAAATATATATATTAGTATAGAAATAAATAAGAAGTATCATAAATAAATAACATATAATAAATGAAGTTTCAATAAAATGATAAAATAATTAAGTAAACAAAATAATATAAATAAATATTAAATATCTGCTAATAATATATACATATAACTTGGGATCAGCTGAGGTGAAGCAGTTAGTATGACAAACATCTAGGCCCAAGATCGCGAGTTCGCAGTCCTGCAGTTTTAAAGGTGAGTTTAAAATCCTTAGTTATTTGTGCCGTCCTCAGACGGGGACGTAAAATGTCGGTCACGAGCCTATGTGAAGTCAGGTACTAGATAAAGATCCCTTTCCTAATTATACATGGATAAGCAAAATTTAGAACTTTCGCCCTAGTGGCGTTAAATGAATAAACAATAAAATGTGTATATTTACACACTTTAGCGCACTTTTATATCGTTTATTGTAATAAGCACATTTTAATCGATTCATTAAATTAACATTAAAAGGGCGATAATGGAAACAGTACTAGAAGAATCTGTTTAAATAAATAAAACCTTCATTCAGGTGGTGATTTACCAACTTTAAAGACTTGCAGCCTGTACGGGACCTGTTCTACCAAATCCCTCCGGAATGCTAAATTCGCTGAATACATGAATTTAAAACGTGGCATAACGTATGCACATCATAAAAGGTCCTCAATAAAATTTAAGCGGTGAGCAGGGCTATTACCAAACTCCAAACAGTTTACAGTTTATTGATGACAGTTTATTGATTTGCTGACGAACGGCTGTAATAATGAATTCAAGTACTCAGCCTGGCCTGTTTATATTGTATTTGAAATAGTAAGTTATTTATAAATTGCGTAACCAAAAAAAAAAAAAAGAAAAATTTTTTGGTAGTCCTTTATATGAAATAATCATTCTTTCAAACTTTTCTTATTATGTAATGTTATTTTTTTTAATCTTTATTTCAATGCATAAACTATCTCTAATGCACTTTATTTTATGAGAGTTTTCTCTGATAGCTATATTAATCTCTGGACGAATTAAAAATCCATCAATATCAATTGAATTTTTTGTGAACCTACAAGTACAGTTAAAGAGAATAGGTAAATCAATGGCAACCGTTAAATGCATGAATTTAAACGCCTCTTCGTAAACATAAATGGTGTTAATACGGATATTTTCTTTAAAAAATTGCTATTTATCTATATTAAAAATTTGTTTCTGGTAACTTAATTTATATAGAACTGCTCTGTTGATTCATGCTGGTGTAAACCTACCAATAACATGATGTGGTGACATGACATGTTCGGTTTATTAACTAGTGGTTTGCGGCAACTACCCTAATTGCACAATTGGACTAACTATTTAGTTTTTTTTAAGACAATAAACTTATACTGAATGGGAAAATACATAATAATGTGCAAATTTGTTATCAATATCAACTTGGGATATAGAGTCTGGGGATGCAGTAAATAAAAAACACTAAATAAGACAAACTTATTTATGTTAATTACTATAATACTTAAATATGCAAGTGCCGACGTTTCGACCTACGTTGTAGGCCATCTTCAGGCTGATAGAAGGCAGGGCCACTGAGTTGGCACTTACAACAAAGAAGTTTGTCTTATTTAGTGTTTTTTTTTTTACTGCAACCCTAGACTATCTAAATCCCACATTAGATATTCCAGTCAATTATTTTCGTCTCTATATATAAAATAAGATTCATTCCTTACTAAACCTAATAACTTTACCCATCTTTATCTTTGATACAATCACTATAAATCAAGTGCATACTTTACAATTTTGTGTATGTATTCTGCTAAATTCTTTTCCGGACCCAATTTTTTATGCAACACCTCATTTCTGGAGACGATAACAATTCTGAAGACAATATTTAATAGAAAATGTATATAACATGGGAATTAATTAGTCAATAAAACTGATAAACGAGCATTTATATTTACAAGTGTATGATAAATAATTTAACATTAAACTTTATTTTATAAGAACGCAAATTGCTGGAACCAAGGGCGGATTCAGGATTTTTTTCTTGGGAGGGGGAGCACAACGGGCAGACGGGCGAAAAATCAACAATAACTTAGCAATAAACTTGTGGTATTTATAGAAAGGTTTCAAAGGTATATAAAATATCTAAACAATAGTTTCACTCATGTTATTTCTGTTATAACATCACATGATTTGCCTATAAGTATGGACTGTAATGGATTCTCCTCAGTACACAGAAAACCGTCTGGGGGGGGGACGTGCCCCCGTGCCCTCCCTGGATCCGCCTATGGCTGGAAATATTCATTAGTTTAATGAATAAAATAATTAGGTAAAATGTGTTAGTATCCTAAAGAAATGTGAAGAAAAAAAAGTTTATTCTCTTATTTACACCTGTAAAGTCAATTGACTTAAATTTTATTCCTTGAACACAACCGTAATTGTTAACTTTTTAAAAGTGTGTATGTTTAAAATATCATATAATGCCTATTCAATATTTACAATATATGTATGAAGGAATTTATATGAAATGTCAATAAATCTCAGAGCATGAAAAGAGCATAATATTATTTTAAAAAAGCAGGAGTAGCTGAATACAGTTAGCATTATTAGGAAAGTACGTAAACTAAATATTAGCAAACAATGACAACCGCTGTAGTTAACTTATACAAGTTTTTAATTGAGGCGTTAATGATCTTAGTAATTGAAACTCAGAGGGATAGAATCTTTATTGTGGGCTGATACAATCCACAATATTTAAGATCGATATGCAATTGTAATATATATAACTATTCATATCACCTCCCTGCACAACTGTTGTCCATGAAACAGTACAGTCTCTACCATGTACTGAACTCCAGTGCATTCTTAAACAATATATAAATTAATTAAAATTTAAACGAAATAGCTTAAAACATCAATAATGCTGAATAGCGATTCAACGTTTTAGTAATGACAGTCATAGGTAACAGATCAGAAATTTTCAGTATCTCTGTACAACGATGGTAGTTACGTTACTGTCATGGAAGTTGAGCTAATGTGTTTGTTTGTTTATTTAAGGTCACTGTATGCTGCTTTAGCTAATCGGACGATGTTACAGCGGGAGTCCTAATTTTTGCCTATACAGGTGTAATTAGGATAGGGATCTTTGAAGAGTACCAGACATTGTAAAGGCTCAGGCCCTCGTTTAACGTCCCTTCCGAAGGACGGCATAACCAACGAATTTTACTCCCTTAAAAAAATTATGCTTTTAGTTCAAAAACGCGATCTTGAGCGTTATCTAGTAGGTTGTTATGGTAACCACTAGACCACAGGTCGCCCCTTGAACTAATGTGTCAACACGAATATTGCAACCAATTATGGAGGACAGGCCAGTATTACACCGTTCTATCAAATTCAATCTGATAGTTGCTAATAATTTATGGGATATTATCGGGTTAACTGTGACATGTTGATAATATTCTACATTATCAACATAATATTCCCTATTCAGTTCACACACGTGCTGGAGTGAGCAATATCGTCTCTGTGATACTTCTTTTTATATCCATTAACTTTTATTGTACATTTATGGCTTTTTAGATAGTCATAGTTTGTGTACCAGTGAAGTAAAATGTGAAGTTTCGTAGCTAATTACGGACTTATACCGTGACTATATTAATTATAAAATTAAGTGATTTAAGAGACAGGAGTTACTTATCTTTGTGCTAATCACGGTAGGTTCATCCCCACCCACAGTATAAGGTAAGACTGACCCTATCAGCTATCAGTGCGGCCTCTGGTACCAAATAAGGCTGATCTGTTTCGAATTCAGATCAGATTTCATACGAACTCTTTATTTTGATTTAGTTGTCTTTCCACTAGGTCCTACCTTTTTTTTTCTTTACTCCTATCTCCTCCAGTAATATAATATTCCAAAATGAAATTTTACCATCAAGTATTATCGAGCAAATCAGATAAAAAAAAGAAATACAAAGAGAAGTCGATCCCTAGAATCAACTATGAGAATTAGCCCAAGTAAACCTAAAGCTAATAGTAGGCGTAAAGTCGACACACCTCCATCTACTCCAAATGATAATAAGGAACCCAAGGCAAGACCGTCGAATGAAAATACCCAACCAGGGTCATCTACTGATTTCACTGAAGATTCTCCCTTCTACTCACCCAACAGATTTCAGCCCCTGACAAATCTACCTAGTGAAGCAACGGAGACCACATCGGCTCCAAAAGTGCACAAGCCACCACTACTATTGCGCTTGTAGGACCAACGATACAAAGATCCAGTCAGACACGCCCGAGACATACCGAAGTATAGTCAAGTATACTAACGGAGACCAAGGCAGATTACTACACGTACCAACTAAAGGAGGAGAGATCCATCAGAGTGGTAGTCAGAAAATTGCACCCAACCACCCCTGCTGACGTCATAGAGGAAGAGCTCACCGCCATGGGCTTCAAAGCTAGACAAATTAAAAATGTCTACAAGAAGAATCCTGTACACCCCGGGACAGGCAACAAAATTCCATTGCCTCTCTTCTTCATAGTTTTAGAACCAACATTCAGAGTAGAAAAAATCTATGATGTAAGTATACTATACCAAGGTTCAAATTGTGCAATGTCATAACTGCCAGGCATACGGGCACACTAGACACTACTGCCATCATACTCCAAGATGCGTCAAATGCAGAGAACCGCATAAAACTGAAGAGGGTTTCAAGCCGAGAGAAACACCAGCTGTCTGCGCACTATGTCTTCAAGGGCATCCAGCCAATCATAAAGGTTGCCAAACCTATCAAAATATAAAATCTAATGTTCTGGCAGCCCGTTGGCCCAGTAACGAAGTGAGGACAAATCAATCCTTTACAACCAATAAACCAGCCCAACAACCAATATATTATATGAATTAAAATCCAATAACGCCGCATCAAATCCCTCATATCCCCCCTCCTTCAAATGCTACAGATCTCACATCACTCCTCTCTGAGTTCAAATCCATGGTCACTCCACTAATATCTCTCCTAAAAAATCTTGTTTCCCATCTCTTTCCTGTCCAACAAAATCCTTAAATGACATCATCCTTATCCATTCTCCTTTGGATTGCGAATGGTATTCGAAACCATACTGACGAACTAACATCTTTATTGTATGATAAAAAAATTGATGTAGCCTTAATTACAGAAACTCGACTGACCAGTAAACGGAAGCTCAACATAACACAGTACCAAACCTACCGGACCGATCATTCTGATGGAAAAGCTCATGGTGGTACTGCTATCATAGTCCAGCAATCCCTCTCCCAACACTCATTTCCACTTCAATCAAACGATATCCTTCAGGCTACAGCTGTTACAATCAAAATCTTTTCCTTTCCCCTCACATTAGCATCGGTGTACTGCTCTCCTAATAAATCCATTTCCCATTCCAAATTCAGCTCTCACCTAAACTCCTTAGGGATTCATTTCCTTTTAGGTGCAGACTTTAATGCGAAACACCAACAATGGGGCTCAAGAACTACTAATACCCGAGGTCGCATCCTCCTCTCTGCACTTAACTCCCATAATTCCAGTTTTATTTCTCCAGGCACCCCTACATATTGGCCCACTGACCCAAACCGAAATCTTGATCTCCTTGAATTTTTCATCCATGCTGCCTTAAGTCCCCTAAACTACTCCATAGAACGCCTTGATGAACTGTCCTCAGACCACAGTCCTTTGATCCTTACCCTTTCTATAGTCCCAATATCCAAACTTTCTCCGCCATCATTTATTAGTGGACCAGTTGACTGGAACCTATTTCACCAGCTTGTATCCGACACCATTGACCTCAGAATTTCCCTAAAATTACCACAGGAATTAGATGATGCCGTCAATTCCTCAAGCAGTTTGGACTTCCTTACCTTCACCCCTTCCTTCCTTCAAAATCCGCAAGAAAAATCCATTACCGCAAGATCTTAGGGATCTTATCCTTATCAAACGCCTCCCTTTTTTGCATTAACTTCTTTTTATTACCACATGTATAAATTTTTCCGCCTGTGTATATTTATTTATTTTATTTTGGTCATATCATTGTTTTGTTATGGAATGATTGTAAGCTACATAGATTGCACCATTACTTATTGCTCACCAGTGGCAGATTGTTATGTTTCAATAAAGTGTTTAAAAAAAAATCCCTATTCATCAAGTTGAACTAGACACAAATCGTGTGCAGTTTATTGATGTTTATTTCTTGGAGGAGGAATAACAACTAAAAAATAAAAAAAAAAAAAAAAAAAAAAAAAAAATTAAAATAAAAAAAATTAAAAAGAAAATTAAAATAAAAGAAAAATTAAAAAAAAAAAAATAATAATAAAAAAAAAATATATTAAATTTAAAAAAAATATCCCGTCCGTTTTTTCGGTTGAGAATTTGGATTTACACTACTCATACATGCCCTTACAACATATCAAAAATGCAGCGTCATCAAGCGTCAATGCAACGATCGACGCTTAATCGATAATAATGGCCGACACGTATATCTTAGGGGTATGAAAAATAGTTTACATCCGATTCTCAGACCTACTGAATATAGACACAAAATTTCATAAGAATCGGTCAAGTCATTTCGGAGGAGTTCTGTTACAAACACTGTTACACGACAATTTTATATATTAGATAGGGCTAAGATTCCGATGAATTATTATATGATTTCTAGTTTACTCACGACAGATCGTTTCTTCTTATTCTTTTTTTTTATTTATATAATCAACATTTTACCAAATTACATTGTCTTTGTATTTAGAGCACATTGTTGTAACGAGCGATGTTTTCCTCTCCTTTGACTTTAGAACGGACCTCTACGTATTTCCATGTTCCGGAGAAACGACAGGCCTGGGAACCTGTCGGCGTTCCCTCAGGATCCGGAGCTGTTACGAAAGAGGATGCAGAGCCGTTTGAGAATATTCCAAATGGTGCAAAAGCTACAAAGGGGATGCTCTCACTGCGACGTCCTTCTTGGAAAAATATACAACAGTGAAATAGGTGGTATTAATCATAAATTATAAAAGTAGCAATGTGATTTCAAGTGGCATGGTTGCAGATATCCCGGAGGGGCTTAGAATTGATGAATGCAACCCTAATAAAAAAGAAAGTTATAATATTCTTATCAATTCAAAATTATTGAGCCATAATATGGTACAATGTGATAAAAGAGCAAATGATGAAACACTAAACACTTCATTAAATAGTTTCATAAATTAAGAATTAGGAAAGTTTATATCTCATTGTTAAAACTGTTACATTTTAATAAAATACGTGTTTAATTATTATCTATAATAACTCAAATTTAAAAATCTAATAAAAAATCTTTAAAAACTAAAAATAACATGAGAAAAAAAAAACATGCCAATATTTCACCAGCTCATCATCATCAAGGCAGGAGGAGGATAAATAAATATGAAAAAACGAAGTGCAGTATTTTTTTGTTGAGTTTTTGTTATTCCTGTTTTACACCTTTTTTTTGTAAAACATAAGAATAGAATGGTGAACAATTAACTAATTTTATCGTGAGGGGGGTGCTTGAAATTATTTAATTATATTAAATACTTTATTGACTGATATTTTTAAAAGCAGAGTCATTATGAAAATATCTTAAAAAGCACCCCACGCTTTAAAAAAAAAATGATTTTTTTTTATTTATCATTCTATTCTTAATTTTAACTTATTGAACATTATTTCATTCAACTATTACTTTTTCTGCCAACTATCATGCCACATGTGGCTTAATACATGCCTTGGCACAAAATACATCTCTGTCTTCATTAATCCAGAAGAACCTCGCTTTGATAATGAGACGAACATATTAAATTATTGTATTGTCATTGGTCCTTGAGATGTGTGGAAATTTCTAATTTAATTTGATGTTTTAAAGTGGTCAAAAATCAATATGTACATACGTCCATGCGAATACGCGAAGCTAATAAAAGCGTATTAAAAAGACATCTCCATGAAAATCTTATAAATCACTTGTGAAATTTGCAAACAAAGTATTTTTATGAATAAATTATTATTTGTATGCAGGAAAAATTATTAACCTTTTTTTTTTAAATTATTGTTAAAGCGACTCTATCTATTATTAGAAGTAAATAATTTAATTCCTAACCACCTATTTGGGTTTAGGCATGCACATTCTACAACACAACAATGCCATAGAGTGGTTGATAGCATTACTGTGGCACTAGAAAAGAAGGAATGTTGCACAGCAGCTTTCTTGGACATTTCACAAGCATTCAATAAAGTTTGGAACGATGGTCTCCAGTGCAAAATAAAATTAGTTCTACCTACCGCAGGCATATTATTTATTCTTGAAATCTTATCTTGAGGACAGGTTTTTTTATTGTTAATCAGGTTGGTAAACATTCTGACTATAGCCGAATTAACGCAGGAGTACGGCAGGGCATTATTCTAAGTCCAGTTTTGTACTGTATATACACCTACGACATCCCATAGACGCCAGAAACACTACTTCCACATATGTTGTCATACTTTCGACCAGTATTAATCCGAACATAGCTTCTCAGAACCTTCAGGCACACTTAAATTCATTACAAAATATGCTCGATAAATGGCTTATAAAAATTAACATAGAAAATCTAACCAAGTAACATTTACATTTAGACATTCAGACTGCCTCTACTCTAACACTTTACAATACACCATTGCTCAGACAAACAGGCAAAATACTTGGGCCTGACCGTGGACAGAAGACTAATATGGAAATCTCACGTGGCTATCTTGAAGAAAAGGTTAAATCACCGACTCTCACTCCTAAGACGACCACTTTACCACAAAAAATAAATATCACTGACAACATGGTACTTAAACCAATATGGAACTATGGGTGTGGGGCTCAAGCAAAAAGTCCCACTTACAGACCATTTAAATCCTTCAATCAAAATTTCTTCGTTATATCACGCATTGTCCCTTTTACATAACTAATATCATTACACAAAAATCTCAAAATTCCATTCGTGACTGACACAATCAAGAGAATCGACAAAAAATTTCATGACTCACTTGTTGGACACTGGTACAATCATTACTGACAGACACATTGCTACATAATCCGACAAGGTGACTGAAACGTCTCTGGAGTAGGGATCTTCTACGAAGACATTAACCACGCTAGGAGTTCCTTCAATGGAAGGCTTCTCCATACAAGCTTCCACGAGAATCCCTTAGGGGAGGTTTTCAAAAGAAGATCGAAAATACAATATGTGCCAAATGGCATTTGTATGATTTCGTAAATAAATATTGTTATTATGTTAAAATGTTGTCCTCTAAGCATAGGTGGGCACGTTTAGTGATTTCCTCTAATACTTTAATAACATTTTTTTTTTAACTGCTCAAAATTACTTAAAACACTTGGACAGCTTATCTATAATTTTTTTACACTTTAAAAACCACTAGATACTTCATTTATTTCGCTCGCTAGTTGTTCCTGTATCCTACAGCGTTAACCTTTCGTGCGGCCGTTAATTACTAAGACGAGTCAAACACAGCTGTGACCTCTGAGGGATGACGCAAAGAGCAATAGAACACATTTTGAAGAAAAACCTTGGAATAATAGACTAATAGTGACCAGCACTAACGGTCAGTAGCAGCCTCTCACCTCTACTGCTGTCCTATCCTTCACCTTTCTTAACCTCCTGTCATCTTCGCTGCATTAATCTCCGGATGATCTTGAAGGACTCTTCAGGCGCTTGTGGTTGTGGGATATTTCAAGGGAGACCTTGTTGTGATCGATAAGGATATTTCCGAAATATTGGTTTGTTTAAATTCCGATCATAAATATAAAATACAGAGTGAGTCATAGAGAACTTACACATCCTCAGGGATGTAAACCAACAAAAACAAACTTATGTCTAAAAAGATAAAATAAAATAAACTGTTTTCATTTTCCAAAATAAAATAAAAAATAATTTAATTTCAGTGCGTTTAAAAAATTTAGATCCCGTTTCTGTTTTTATTTTATATTTTAATTAATAAAATAAAATAATTTGCAATGTACGCTTTGAATAATAATTGTTTTGTTCACAGCATCAACTCTTTCAAGCATTTTCATATTGCATTCAAAGAATTAATAATGGATTACAGGGAATGCCCTTAATTTCAGCTGCTCTTGACCCATTTTTATTTTTAATACTAATACATTATTCTCTGCTCATAATTATCCAAATGCTTGGTGATTAAAGATTTTAGTTTTTAGTGATTAAAAATTATTTTGTTTATTTACAAATTAAATAATTACCAACAGTTTTTTCTGTAAAACTTATTTTAATTTTTTTTTCTTAAGCACTTTTTTACTTTAGTATTACATATCAATTTAAACTCCCCAAGTATTTTTTAAACCAAAACTAAGAATGTATAGACATAAACAAATAAATTTAGGTCTGTATGCCACACAATCTTAATTAAAAAAAAAAGTTGATATGTTTGGTATCAAGTTTGTTGAGGTTTAAGTTTTAATAATTATTATAATACGACGAGGATAATTTATTTAAAATAAACGTGTGCATGATTTTCGAATCTTATAAGTTATATAGACTGCTATATTGGCTTTACTGCCTAAGCTATGATCTCAGAGAAAAGTCAGATCCTTTGATCTGAATATATTTAAATACTAAATTGGGATGCCACCTTGAGATCTTTATACTTCTTATGTAGTAATTTTATGTTATTAATAAATAAGAGACATACATACTCTTCTCCAAAGGTTAATGTGGTTGAATGACCAGGAGTTGTTTATTAAATATGAATAATTATTGAATAAAATTATATTTATTTATGCTGATCATGGTTACAAAGATAGCTTATAAAACTACTTACAACAAAAGGGGGACGCTATATGTGACTTAGGTGATACATATGACTTCATTCTTCGTCCTGTTCCTTACTTCTTGAGTTGACTGCGTCTTTCGAACAACTGCCCTATCATGAAAGTAAAGATAATAAACCCTAAGGGTCACTTTACTCTACCTGGCCTAGGCCCCATATTTACTTAGGTATGTCTAATGCTTCAGATAGTCACATATAGCAAGACATTGAACTTAGTAGCCAAACATGCCTATAACGAGATTTCTAAAGTATTTTAAGAAACATAGTTCATTATTGTTATTGCTAGTTGAGAGAATTAAATAGTTAAAATATTCTTTAGTCTACTTTTTATATCTACAACCCCGGTAAATTACTGGTTGAGTCGAATTATCTTCAAAACGAATTTCTAGTACTCGGGGAAGCGGAATCGTGTTCTGTTTCCTAGTGAATGAGGAGCTAAGTCAGGGCTTGGCTTTTTTTTTCTTCATTTACCCCTTGGCTTTTATTGATTTTTGAACATAACATATTAATATTAATAATAATAATAATAATAATGATAAATGGTATCTCTTTTACTGCACCAGGTGCATTTTAAGAGAGGATTGTACATTGAATTTTCTTCAAGATTAATTAGATGGTAGGAGTGGGGGATCTATAGTCGGGACGACAAGAGAAGGTGCACGGGGAGTTGGGAGGCCTGAAGCTGTTCCTTCCCCCCTCCCCTAACCTGACTCCGCCTGGAGCCGACAATTGTACCAGCAGCCAGGGCCCAAAGTAATGTATCATTTTAAGACAATTTGTATTACGAAACATTGAAAATATCCACAATAGTCACTGGATAGCTGGCCCGAGAGGGGTGGAGGGGAAGTGGGACTAGGGTGGGGGAAAGAGGGCGGAGCTCGTGGAGAGGCGTGGAGGGGAATGCTCCGTGCACCTTCTCTTATCGTCCCGACTATAGTGATAGGGCTCACTATTTCTTTCTGATTGGAGAAAAGCTTCGTAGGGCTTGGCTTGAAATGGAGTTGCTTATATTAAAACTTTATAACCTAAAAACTACAAGAAGAGCATGATTTCTTTTCTCTCAAACGGACTAAATTCGCCGGTATGATTCTAAGTTTATCCCTATAATATATACTTAATTAAAGATAGCCATAATTATATCTTCTTCCAAAAACGAAAACAAAAACACGGTTACTTTTTCAATTACCTGGCTACGAAAATAAGATATTTCCTATGACTGAATTACATTTGTTAAGTGAAAACTTCTTTACTCACGTTTGGTGACTTTTAGTACAGGGGAAATTTGTGGGTTCGCATGAGTTATACAATTTCTTTTAATCAACTTAAGTTTAAATGTTAGAATGCTATTGATATTAGCATAATATTTTACTAAAATTTCGTTTCGAAATTCCTACCAATAATGACTTAAACATTAATAACTTGTTGAACTTTTTTGTTCTTCTAAAAGATTTTATTTTTCATAGTTAAATGTCTTGTTTTAAATTGCTAATGGATTCAAATACATAAGAATTTGGTTGGCAACTGTATAGTTATATATATCTTATATAAAAGTTGTATTGATATTTTACATTGAGCTTTTGCAGCCAATCATGTTTTTTTGGTTGATAAACTACTTGAAATATTGCTCGGAGTGCCAATACATGTGATAACCAGACACTAATGGTAATAAAACAGATTTACCAATTATAAAATTTAAATGATTTTGACTATAATTAATTAAGAATTTCAAATAAGAGCACGTTGATTCCTAAGTTTTGAATTTTAATTTTTGTAGGCAGTCCTCACGACTGCCTATTTTAATTATTTTCATCGGGGTTGAACTTTCTTCCCTACTTCTGCTAAGGTACACAGGAAGGATTTATACTACATGTTACTAACCTATCTAACCAGATTGGGAAGGTCGAGATTCATCACACTTGTCCGCCACGAAATAAATCCTAACCCCCTTAAGGGGGAATCTACTATACCTGGTACCGGAGCAGTTACGAGATTGCTAAAATCGCCGTCTCTTTCTTGTAAACTGCATAGAAGGCTCGACTTACATATAACAGTTTCAGAACAATAGCTCACCCACATCCTCTACTAGTGACATGATCCTCTCCTCCGCGGTACTCCATCTTGCCTTTTGACATCCTGATCCTGTGAGGCAGCGGTTTGGCGATGACTGATGGCGACTCCTCACTCAGACTGTTAGCGATGACATTTGCCAATGCCACAAGATATCACACACCCCCGGAAGAGGCGCGGATGACTTCGCGGAACTGGAGTACGAGTGGTTGTTGTGCAACCTGAAGATATTTCGGCCAACTCCATGTCACTGTTCGGGGAATTTGGGACACCGAAGGCATCATGAAATGTCACCCCGATTTCGTGGATATTTACCTGCACTTTAAGGTTCATTTGAAGAAATCTTTAATACATGGCGTTGCAACATAATTCTATCGGGTCAAGGTACAACGTTCGTTGGATTGGCTATTTTAACATTTAGAAATAAGCTTTTTTCTTTCCTTTGTAATTTAATGATTAATATGAAAAATAAATCTTCTTTTAATTTTAAGAACAATTATTTTAAATATTTTAAATAATATAGACCTAATTATTAAATAATATATTTAATTATTAATTAATATTAAATTATATATTTAATAATATTATTAAATATTTTAAATAATATAGACCTAATTATTAATTATTCGGTAATAACTCCACCGAATAGAATATTTAGTATTGTTTGGTTCTGTTTAAAAACCATTATGATGAAAAAGTTTAGAAGATTTTATATATTTTTAATTCTTATAAATCATTTTGAGTGCAAACATAACCAAACTTCTAAACCATGTTATTTTGGGAGAACATTTATTAACCAATAAACCTGGAAATGTCATTATTATTATTGATCTTGGTTTTGGTTTTTATTCATTTTAGTTCTTAAAAGCCTTTTAAGTGCATTTAATATGAAAATTCCCTGTGTTATATTTCTATGTTTATTGGAAAATTGATAATAGTCATCCTCATGGAAGTGTACTGTTCAATCTAAACAGTTTCTAAACTATTAAAATTAAATATGATGTTATTATACATCAAGATATATTAAAAATGATGATAGGTGTTGTGGATTTTTTTTTTGTACATTCTCCTTAGTTTTTTCTTACTAATGTTATAGCATATTTACTCTCCGTATCTTAGCAGCTCCACATGTTTTATAATGGAATATCACATCCAGAGTGGCCTACCAAACCACCACATTCAGGTAAATGAAACTAAACAACCAGTTTCTATTAAATAGTTTTTAAAAAATAATTTCACCTCATAACTGCTGAGTTGAAATTGTGGAATAGTGTTGTACCAGTTTGTTTTTTTAAAATAGGAATATGTGATTATAACATAAAGTAAATTAGCTATTATGCACAAGTAATGATAATGAAAAATATTGTTCATTCTAATTTGTATTGTAAATTGTAAAATTGTAGATTCTAAAATGAATTAGATTATTAATTGTTTTTTCTAGTTGATGACGTTCTTATTTTTATTTTTTTTAATTAGGACAATTATTTAATGTTAATGTAGTTTTAATAAATGTATGTTTATAAGTATTCCTAATATTAATCGTTTCGGGTACTGGACTTAAATTATAAATCTTCCTGTAAATAATAAGTGTTATTAAGTAGAATTATTATTTACAGTGGCTGACTAAGGGTGGACCCCACCCAGCCTTCTTCTTCTTTTTTTATTTAAATGTTGGTCTCCAAGAAAAAAAAAGATGTCTTTTGCGGATTGAAATGTGCTGACTGAATGACGATTGGAAACATGTATAGAGAATGACCACATGGGTCGAAACGTTTACATGTAAAGAAAAAATAAATAAATGACTGCTTGGACTAAAAGGGTATTTGTATTTATAAAACAAAAGGAAAGTATTCCTAATATATTTTTCAGTATACACTGCATAAACTGAGAGAATAATGGAGGTTCGGTAATGTGGTTTCTCACCAAGTTTTAAATGTCACAGGTAGATTGGTTGAAACCTTAGGCGACAAGGAAGAAGGAGAGGGTTATTACCCTCAGACATCATTCTCTTATCTATTATTATTATCTAATAACATTATGGTATTTTTATATTTATGACAATATCGAGTATTGTCTTCAAGAGGATAATTCTGTCTAGATGTGCATCCTATCAGAATGGGCTATAAGGAACCTTCCAGAACTGATTAAGATTATGTTATTATGTCACATCTCAAATAATACTTAGTCCTTTGGAAGATACGTAACATGGGGATGACAGGTACTCAGCAGCATGCATCAAGCATCAATGCACTTTTAATGAATAAACAACAACTTGCCATCGCATTATATGTTGTTAGTATATATACTTATTGTACTATAAACACAGACCCGGTTATATCCATTGCTCATTTCCAGGTATTATTATCTAGTTCACAGCTGACGGGTAATTCAGCTCATTGTGCTCCTTGGGTCAGTTCTCAGCCGAGGCGATTCATTAAACCCGAACTAATTACGAAATAGCTGCGATGTCGAAATTAATTCATAATTCTCAAGTAGAGCAGGCGAAATCAACACGATAATATGTGAAGTAGGTAGGAAAGGGGAAGAGAGGTGATATGTAACTACATTACTTTTCGCCTACTAGCTTCATAACCTTTGTTAAAAACCTCTTCGAATTATGAATTTATATTTATATAAATCGAATTATATATATAAAATTATGTTAGAACTATAATTAAGCATATTTTATATTATACTAAATAAATATGGCTATTAACAATTATGAGAGGAGAGAACATGTCAGACAAGTACGCAATTTTTTGGTGAACCCAGACTATTTAAATTAATGTATGTATTACTATGAAAAATAGTAAGCCCGAATGATTTATACGTATTGATACGTAATACTCGAAGATTGAGATGTAATGAAACAAGCTGTTTGTTTATTCATTTAACGTACTTTATGCTGCTATGGCTAATCGGATGATACTACAGTGGGAACTCTAAAATTTGCCTATCCAAGTATAATTGGGATAGGGATTTTGAACGAATACCTGTTAGCCCACAAGCTCGGTACCACCATTTTCCGTCCTCTCCGAAGGATGACATAATTAAGGATTTTTCACTCTCTTTTAAAAATCCTTAGGCTGCGATCTTGGGCATCGAAAATTGTTGGTCAAACCACTACACCACAGGTGACCCCTTTCATGATAAAGTTCCTTTAATCTCTTAGTAAAAAACTATTTTTTTCTTCTAGTATTTCGTGATCGAACAAAATTAACGTGGAAAATACTAAGGACTCTGCGGATGGTTACATATTGTTACGGTCGCCGGCAGGAGGACGGAAGCAAGGGGATTAGCGGCTTAAATCCGTCGGCGGGAGAAGTTAAAATAGGATTAGGACCGTTCTAGATCGTCTCCTTTTGTCGGAAAAGAATTAAGAAGATTCCAGAATTGTCTGGCCCCTCCGTGTTCTAGAATGTTCGGCCTTGCCTATTTAAATACTTCCCTCACCGCGAGCCAGTCAGTCTTGGTCTGAGAGCAGACCAGGCACTGTGATGATTTCGTAATAAGTGCGTGTCAGTGTGATAAGTGAGTGTCAGTGTGATAAACTAGTCAGTGTTGAACCGGCCAGTGTAATAAGTGTATCAGTGAACTGTGACAGTCTCGCGAGTGTAATAAACTGTTTCTGTTTGTTACTGTGTGTCAGTTTGTCATACTTGGAGAATCTTACGGTCGGTGGACTAGTGAACTTTGTAATTGTAGTGTTATTTTATAATATTCATAGAAACTATTGTAACTAGTTAAGCTATCTAGAATTAGTAATATCTTGTACTATTGTAATAATTAAATAGGAGTTAGGCCTAGATTAAAATATTTAGAATATTGTCATTATAAATTTATATTAGTTTAATAATTTAATTGTTACTAGTTTAATTGTATCCTTTTTATCATTTTGTTAATAAATATTAGTATCTTTAATTAAGGAATTGTTTAATTCATTTTAATACCCAGTAGCCCGTAACAAATTGGTGTCAGGTGTGGGGTTATTGTGTAATTGCTATTATTTTGCATTTTGTAATTATTGGGCTACTATATGTATAATGGCTTCTAAAAATGTTAAATTAATTGATTTAAAAGTTGCGGATTTGAAACGGGAATTGGAGGAACGTGATCTGGATTCATCTGGAACTAAAAGTGTGCTGCAACAGCGCATGCGTCAATTTTTTGTAGATTTGGGGGAAAATCCAGATGACGTTCTGTTTGAAACTGATTTAAGCAGGTTGTCTGCAACTTTTAAAAATGAGTTAAGCAATGTAGATAATAAGCTAGGTAATGTACAGGATGAATTAGGTACTGTTAAAAATGAGTTAAGCAATGTAGAAAATAGGCTAGGTAATGAATTAGGTACTGTAAAAAGTGGTTTATTGGATACATTAGAGTCTAAGTTAGGCACCTTAGAGACTAAGTTAATGGAAAATGTAGATAATAAAGTAGCTGATGTAGAATCTAGGTTAGGAGAAGAACTGAATTCAATTAAAAACGAACTTAGGCTAACAGTAGAAGCTCTCGAGGGACGTATGAGTAACCCATCGATGAACGGCACCGACCGTTCCTCCGCGGGCAGCCTTCATAACAAAATTATACCCGCCAATGCTGGGACGCCACCGACTCACAACACCATTCCAGTATTCAACGGAAAGACGCCGTGGGAGGACTACATGACTCTCTTCGAGACAGTGGCTTCGATCCACGGGTGGTCAAAAGAGACCCAAGCTTCAGCGCTGTGCCTGGCCTTGCGTGGAGACGACTTGGGAGTACTGCAGGGATGCCCATGACAGAGCGATCTAACTTCGGGGAACTGGTTAGAAGACTGGAAATTCGTTTCGGCCACCGACACATGGACCAGCTTTATTGCTCCCAGCTGAGAAACAGGATCCAGAAGACCAACGAGACGCTGCAGGAATTTGAAGCGGACATTGCCCGGCTGGTGAGGAATGCCTACCCATCGGTCACCGATGATGTCTACGAGAGCCTGGCTGTCGACAAATTCCTGGACGGACTTCGGGACCCCGAGACGCAACAAGCAGTGAAGCTCGCCCGGCCAAAAACGCTAGGAGACGCATTATCTCAGGCCATGGAGTTCGAGGCTGTCAGGCAGTCAGTACGGGGCCATGCACGAGTTCGAGCAGCAGAAGCGGAGCCTAATAAGGTCCCTAGCGTCGAAGATATTCTGACAAAGGTTCTAAGGACCCGTAAGAAGGAGATACGCTGTTGGAGCTGCGGCCAACTTGGACACCCTAGAAGCAAGTGTCCATCCAAGAAGCAAGAAAAGCCACAGGAACGAGGTAGGGTTGATGGGAAGGAACAACTATCAGCCCGTTACGTCAGAGGCCCCAGGAAGACCAGTAGAGTTGCGTCATTAGGGAGCAGAACGAACAGCTTCTATGTTGATGGGAAGGTGAACGAGCAGCTGCGAAGTCTGCTACTGGATACCGGCGCAACCAAGACAATCTTGAGCTCAAAGACAGTTCCTGCTGAGAAGATCTTGCCAAGGTCTACGGGGAGACAGTTGCCTACTTCTTCATCGGGGATCAACATCTGAAGCACCGCGCTCTCGTGGCAGATATTGATGAAGATGTCATATTGGGCACGGCCTTGATGATTGCATACGGGATCAAGCTGGATATGGTGAGAGGTGTGATGACGATGGGAGACGAAGAAGTCATCCTTCGGCAGGGAAAGGACATCTAAGCACGAGTGCGCTTACTAGAGGACACCACCTTACCTGCACGGAGCCAAATCATAACGCATGGGACGATCGAAGGACATCTATCTGAGGGTCAATGTGTGCTACTTGAACCTGGAAGGCAAGAAGAACAGGAGATCGGACGCGGCGTAATGGTCGCAAGGTCTCTCATCAAGGTCGGACGTACCACTCCGATTCGGCTAATGAACCTGAACAGCTTCCCAGTAACGCTGAACAAAGGAACACCGGTAGGGGAATGTACAACCGCTACCTCAGTGGTTCGTCAGCTGCAACATCATCCCACCGAGCTGCGAGGACTGCCGGAAGAACTAACAGGATTTGTGGACGAATCATGTCGAGAACTCTCCCCTGAACAGAGCGAGGAAGTATAGTTAAAGGTTAGAGAAGGGGCTGTGTAAACATTTTCGAACTATAAGCATAGTTTTTTAAAGGGAGTAAGAAATCCATGGCAAAGCCGCCTTTCTGATGCGACATATTATGAGAGCCTCGAGTCTGCGCGGTGTTAGGTACTCGTTAAAGATTCCTAATTATACCTGGAGAGACAAAATTTATGACTTCCACTGTAGCAGCTTTCGATTAGCTATAGCTTTATGCGCCACTTTATGCTGTTATGGCTAATCGGACGATGCTACTGTGAGACCTCTAAATTTTGCCTATCCAGATTTAATTTGGATAGTGTTTTTTAACGAGTAATGAAATCGTACAGACTCGGAACCCCCATTTAACGAAGGACGGCATAACCAAAGATTTTTTACTCCCTTTGAAATTGATTGTGTAATAATTAATATTGTAATAACCCGTATTGCCATAAAGCAAGGAAAGGTGTTTTAATGATTAAAAAAAATACTTCCTTTAAAATATCCTAGAGCCACTTGCCAGGCCTAGGAACCCGCCATCCTGTTCTTAATCAAGGCCCTATGTTCTGAGATCTAACTCCACTTAAAATATTCCACTGTTTAGTTACTATGCAAGAGCATTCTTTTAATTCCCAGTACTAATTGGGTTTGGGGGGTTGGGGTAACTCAGTGGTAGAGCGATGAGTTACTATGCCGAGGATCTTGGGTTCTAATCCGGTTGTGGCAGCTATATTATTTTATCTGTTAACAGTCATATACTTATCCTGCCAGAAAAGCTCCTGGGGTTCACCCTTAATTAGAGAAAAAACGTGGCGATTGAGAGTGTTCTCGGGCAAGCCTCCTCCCTGCACAAATGTTGTCTTAAAAAACTGCACAGTCTCTATCTTGTACTGCATCCAAAAACCTTCATGGGTTGATGAGGTAGGAGTTTTTTTTTTTTTTTAGAAATTCTTGAACCTATATGACTACTTTTCTATATGGTAATTTTTTGTTGCAGTTAGTTATAACGAAAATAGTATAAAATAAGTTTTAGAAAGTACTTTACATACTTTTTGAGGAAAGCCTAAAAAATCCTGGAATCCTCCGCTCGACTGGGGAGTATAAATGGATTCCGCTGGAGTGTAATTCGTTCACCCTGATATAAATGATGCTGCTCACGCTTATGCTTGTCGTTGAAAAAGTAGGGGAATATAGCCTGTTATTTGTATGAACGACTGCCTCGGGTTATAGCATCATTTTTTGTCAAGTTATCGTATGTTGCTCGTACAAGTAACTATGAAGCCTTAAGTTCCTGTATTTATCAGAAAGTTGATAAATGATATTAATCTCTTCTTTAAAATACTTTATTAATAAATTGTCTGTTTTCTATTATTTATTGGCATATGAGTTGTAGAGTTTCGCTAAAATAAATAATTGCCAGCACACCACTAGCTCTCCATTTTGCGGAATTACAGCACCAGTAATTGCTCTTCAACTCTGCAAGATACCTTTCCCTTGTTGCGGTGACTAATCTCCAAATTAGCCTCAGCTTTGGGAATATTCCGGATATCGGATAGTACCTAACGGTACTACATTGCCATGGGATATTAATTGGTAGATAAGCTTTAAAAAATAATTAGTTAATTAGAATGATTTATATAAAATGATAATTTTTCTTGGAGATAATAATCTAATATCATAATATTAACATCACTGATTTCTCCCCTAATTTCCATCGATGTATTAACATAATACAGAACGTGTTAAATTATAATTTTAAATTGAACTAAAATATTTAGCTTCATAAAGGGCGTCAGTTGTTGATGATGAAGTAAACACATCTGATTAGCTTTGTATAAAATTATTTGAAAAAAAAATCAGCTGAACAGTAGCTATTCGCCCTATTTCTTATCTGTTCAGAAAACAAAAAGCTGAGAATGAAAAAGTTGTGCTACTAGGGGTAATTAAAACAAAAAATTAATAGCTCATTATGGACATATTTTCTTGATTTTTGAAATGTTTAAAAAAAAATTATTAAAATCAATTTAAAAGTTAATCTCAAGTAAATAAATAATTATTAAGAAACAACAAGGCAGATGATAAAATAAAATTGTACTCATATAGATTACTCTATAAAAATATCCAAAAGTATGTCAGAAACTTATTTTAAATTGAATCGTATTTTCATTCCATAGTAAATAGGTTAGTTTTTATACGATCTGGGGAGCGGGGTAGTAGACTGTAGGGGTGAAGGTTCTGGGTTCAAACCCGGCTGCGACAGGCAAATTATTTAATCCGTCAAGAAAAATGGATGGACCGTGCGCGTTCTACATACCATCTTGGGGCTCACCCAGCCTCTAGAAAGTGGATTCCCTTATTTGTGGGAAAACTTGAAAACTATGAATGATCTCGGAATCATCACAACCATTGTCGAAGAAACTTATCAGTTGTTACCCTTCATGGTATGTAGTTGAACAGGTTATTATTTTTTATTTAATGAGGGTGAAACTATGATTATTCTACATTCACTAAAATAATTCAGACCATACTGCTGGATATCTGATTTAACCTAATAAAAATATTTTACGTTTATGGAATTTACTACAGTCTCTCTATATACAAATTTGTCAAGAACATCTTTCGTTCTGTGTTTTAAGAGCTTCCTGTACTATCCAATATCACCATTGACCTTCTCCTGTAATTGGTCTATAATTGCATAACTCTTATTTAAAGACAACTTTTTTTCTGACGTTTTAATAATATTTATAAAAAAGTATAAATTTGCATGTTTAGTCAAAATCATTAACTACGAGGTTGTTTCAATAATAGAGTTCAGAATATGCCGTGATTATTTAAATTCAATTGACAACTTTAACCAATTTTGTGAAATTGTCTTCACTCAGAGTTACCTATTCCAGCTGATTTAAAATCAACCTATTTTTGTTGATAAAATATTTTATATTTTTTCAGATTGTTGCCAGACATCTTCGATCGTTGATCAACTTCGTATTGGGGTAAAATAGTTTTAAACATGGCCTTGGAGTTAAAAATAGTATAGGATGGAGTTATATATTAAAAGAAATGCCTCTTTAAATTCAATAGTGATCATACGATATAATAATTAAATACTTAAATATTTAAATTTTGTTTTTCATTAATGTTCAGAATCTTTGTATTATAGCGTTATTAAGGCAAATATTGTAATAATAGTGTATCATTAGAATCAACCATGTTCAACAAATACTGATAAAGAAAAATCTTCAAGCTTTCAATCCACGCATACATATGCTATATATCTAAGATAGTGTATGAATATCTAGTGTCTAACCTAGAGTAATGATAGACTTTTAAATATTGTCGCGATATTTCTATCATGTTCCAACAAAGAATTTGGAAAGTTCGAATTGAATTTAATGAATTTTTAGGGAAAAAGTTAAAAGTTCATAGAATTAACATGTTTTTGTGAATTTCAAGCTATCTTAGAATCGAAATTGAGGAGATTTTTCATATGCAAAAATTTAAAGTTATTTTGAAACTAAAATATATTCAAAGAAGATTTCTGTTCGTAAATTCAAAAGAACATATTTTAATATTTATATATCCTGGGATATATATGTGTACTGTATTCTGGGCATCTTAAACAAAATATAAATCCAGAAAGCTTTTGTGTAACTGATACCAAGTTTTCATATTCTTATTCCATGAAAATCCAAAGTTCAAATACGCGTGTTGATGTTAGGCAACAACAGAAAGATGTCAGTTGACAGCCGAAACGTAACAGCACACCTTCTCGACGTAGACTTTACTTACCGAAGCTCTCGGAAGACTTAGCGTGCGGCCTAGAAAAGCAGATAGCTCGTGTTGGCTCTTCTCCGCGGCCGCAGTTGGGAAAAGTTTGCTTACCGAATAATGCTAAACATTCACGTCCGCTTCCCACAACTTGCGCAAGCTGTTCATCCTCGTCTTCCCTGGCTAGTGTGCTTGTAGTAACCAGTAATCATCCCGTATTATCTTTGTCGTACAAAATGAACAACAATTGTGAAAATTATTATGGGAATTTAATCAAAATATTCACAGTGTTATTTCTGTTTAATTTCCTTCATCTATACATAAGGCTGGTTTAGTCAAACGGCGATTGGTGCTTCCGAAATTTCAGGTTCAGAACCGGAATTAAACAATGAAATTATAAGCGGAAAAATGTCGTGTTAGACAAAACTGCTTCACTAAACTAGCGAAAAATGTGAAAAAGGCAATTATTGAACCTGAACGCCTCTTTTGAAGGGGGAGTATTGGAATCGTGAACGATATAGAGATTGAGGACGAACAATTCTTTAATAAGAATTGTTATAAAATTTAAGGTTTTTAATTTTTTTGAGTTTTCCATAGGAAATCAACCTTATAAGGTGTCTTGAGTCCAAATAGTCAATTATCATAAATTATGATACGAGTTTTAATGAGCAAAAAAAGCTAAAAAATGAAAAGTTGTACATAAGTAAAATTAAATGAGTAGTTTTGTGAAAGTCATATCAGGGAAATCAAAGAAACTCTTCACTGAAAATGATATGCTTAAACCACCGATTTTACATTTTTAAAAAATAAACAATTTTTTACGATTTTAATGAAAATAGTTCAAATTATTTTATTTAAACCCCTCAGCTATACATGTTTCTATTTATTAAAATACTCCTGAATAATTATTGTATGCTAAAATGTTTTAAACCAATAAAAAGTAAAATTTAAATATGGTTCATAAACAGGAAATGAAATGCAATTAAAAATAATCTTTTACCACTACTTAATGGTATGGGGGATTAGGAAATAAAGATCTCTCCAAGCTTTCAGTTCTTTTAACGAAGTAAAGAAAATATTGTAGTATTGTTGTAATCGATCTTTACAAATCAACGCTGTTCTGAAATATTCATTGAACACCCTGAATCCATTTATTTATAAATATATGCCATACGTAAAATAAGCAGACACGCAAATTTTAATTTGAATGAGGAATACTACCCTGAATTACTGATATAAATATAGTTTCAAAGGAGTATGAGATTTTTCATTTCTTTGTTTATTCACTAACGTCATTTTGTGCCAATATGGCTGATTGGACAATGCTGCAGTGTAAATTCTAAATTTTGTCAATCCAGGTTTAATTACAGTTTAACGAGTTCCTGACAACGTGCAGGCTCCTATTTTACGTTCCTTCCATAGAACGGCATAAGCAAGCTTATTAATACCCTTTAAAGGCCAACTGCCGGGCTGCAAATCATGTGAAGCATGATGTACACTTCAGATACTGTAACGCTCTTTCTTTTACCTAGGTTTATGATATTTTTTAAATAATGAAGATCACCTACGAACATCAGCTATTGTTTAGAGTTAACGATCGTTCTCTCATCTAGTGAGTGACATTTCAATTTTACGTTGAGGAAGCAACACACATATTTGTCCCACAATGCCATGACAGTTATCCAATTTGACATATCGACTTATCGCTTTAGATTTTATCTTCTGGAGGAAATAGATTATAGAATACTTCTTAGGTATGTAACATGCCACGTACTCGTTTCCAGTACGACTTCCTTCATAACAGTCTCCTTTAAAGTCTTTCTTACATGTCGTTAATAATAAAAACGGATAATAATTGAGGAGGCCTGGACGCGCCCACGTGTTGTTGCGCCGAATTAATAATAAAAATAAAATAAGGTCAGTAAAAAATCGTTGAATAAATTATAAAAGTATACCTGAGAAGTTGTGATGGAGAGATGAGGACGAAACAGGAAGTCGGAATTAGGTCAAGACTACAATGATAGTTTTCCACGCTTCAGACGGCTACTTATGTTATGAATAATTGTTACGACGATGGTATAAAAAATATTTTAATGGAATACTAGATGGGAACCCCCTGTCTGCCGAGCGGCGGACCAACCACTAGTTTGCAAACTATAAAAATGTTTATTTAATTGTATTGCTGTAGGTACTAACCGTGAAAGGCCCAGAAGAGTAATAGAAGAAAAGATTCAGGGCACAAGAAGAGTAGGGCGATCCAAGTTGCGATGGCTGGAGTCAGGAGTCCTTTTTAAGATTAAATGTCCGGAACTGGAAGGCCGCCGAACTGGACAGGGAGGACTAGCGGAAACGCATCGAGGAGGCCAAGGCTCATTGATGGGCTGTAGAGCCATGCAAGAAGAAGAAGGTACTTAACGGTTTTGTAGAACTATCCCGTTATTATTCTAACAATAAAACTTCGGTTAAAGTCTTATTTTGTACACACCAATTGATGCTATGAATCCATTTTTTTTTTTAATTGTTTTGAGATATTGAATATCTTTCATTGAATAAAATAACGAAATGATTTTTTAATTTAATTCTAGATTTGTTTTATAGATAAAAACCAAATTATAATTAATCTCGATCATATTTCACTGTATTGTCTGTATTGAAATAACAGTTCCGAAATCAAAATAATGGAATAAGATGTAGCTTGCTTCTTTGTTTTTATTCTATTATTCTGTGCATTTCATTTTCTCAAAATTAGATTAAACAGTCAAAAATATTTTATATGGCTTAAAGAAATCAGAACAGTGGTTATGTGATTTTCCAATTTTTAAAAATATTTGTTAATTGATCAAGGGACAATATGAGGCTAAGTAAAAAGTATTTCGTCGATCTGTTGCTTGGCAACGACGATGGAATATTTTACATTTATAAAAACTTGTTTATATAGTAGAAATATTACTCTGGACATTTATAATCTATATTTCATAATCTTATTATTTATTCATTTATTACACCACTGGTGCAGTTAACAATGACCCTAAATTTACAATCAGTTATTAGCTGCTGTCTACTTAAACGATCATTCTCAACCTTCTCATGATATGTTTGTTATAAGAACTTCTTTAACATTTTCTTTGAGATAAAAAGGAAAATTTATTTCTAAATTATTATTAAAATATTGTAAGGCTGAAGGAGTTCGAAATTAGCATATATATATGCTAATTTACATTATATATAAAAATATATATATATATATATATATATATATATGTATATATATATATATATATATATTTTTTTTTTCTGTTATGTCAGTTCAGAGGACCAGGTAGTTGTTCTCACTGGTGGCATAATTGGAAAGGTCGTTGTGGTGTGATTCCATTGAAGTGGGCGGAAAGAAGAAAGAAAACTCCATCGCTTCCTCCCGGCGAGTCCTTCGAGGAAACCTGATGTTGAGGAAACGTCCATGTTTCTTCTTATGGTCTCCTACAAAAAAAAAAAAAGGATATAAATATAAAATTGATGAAGCTCGTTGGTAGATTTTCCTGTGATCGCTGCAAGTGAAAGGGCATTGTAGACTTCCTGCTGCAGCGGTACCTCAATCACTGGAAGAGCGTGGACAAATATAATAATAATGTTTTACGGTTTACCGATTTACTGTTCAATATTACTTTGGATATTCGTGAGCAGCTTGGGTTAAAAGACAAGTATATACATAAAAACACCTTATTCCAAGTATCTATAATAATTAAATTCCCTGCAAATAACAAGGGGTCTGTAGCAATCTGCCGCACTTCTTCTAACAATAGTTTTTATGAAAATTCCCTATAAACAAGGTAATCTTGGGACAAGAAAGAGATAAGAAATTTCAGTTTTTAAATATGTAAATATGTAAATCAGTGTAATTGATCTGAGTCCATTGGGTCGTTTCATATAAAATGCCTGATTTAAAAGAAATGCTTTCTTTAAAAACAGAAACTTCAAAAGAAACGTCATTTGATTTCATCAGGTGAGTAAAACAACTTTATGAAATCAAAATATTTTTCTTCAAAATTTTTACCCTCATTACTTTCTGTACAGTTTTCCAAAAGGATAATCCCTTTTGGAAAACTGTATCAAATTTTTAATCCCTGAACTGAAATAATTCTGAAAATGAGGATTCTTCAGAAACCTCTAATGCGATGAGGATGTGATGTTTTCACCTCTGCGTAGAAAGAAAAAATGAATTTTTCCTTAAATTGACTGACACAAAGATATCAATTATATTTCTGGATGCGAATTTGGTTTCAGCTTAGGTGAATGGTCCGTTTGTTATAACACCCTTTCCCGAACGCGGTAGTAATATTTTTTTGTATCATGCGCTGCCCAGTGTCCAAGTTTTAACTTTTAAATAAAAATTAAATCACAAAAATCAAGTGTTTCAATTAATAGCGTGTTCGTTCAATTGTAGTGATAGTAAATATTATCTAAAAAGAGTGGACTAAAATAGCTCATGGAACTTTGTGAACAAGAGAAGTTCACTAATTCCACTAATAATATTTATATATTTTGTAAAAATTACGAGTACGGATGCACGTAACAATTGATTTTCGAAACCTACCCAAAGCTTTCTCCAAGTAAAATCAAACGTGATGTTACTTAATAACAAAATATGACTAAATAACAAAATATATAAACATATTTAACTTTTATTTTGGATTTTTATATTGTCAGTTTCTTAAAAAAGTATTATTCCAGTATTTAAACAACAGTTATAAATTTAATTTGAGATAATAATAAAATCCTTTAATAAAATTTGCTATTCATGCGAAAGTAAAAAATATTATTAATTTCTCTTTTCTTTAGTAATTTCACTAGCTACTTCAGTGTAATTTAAAGCAGCTTTATTCCCGAATTATTATTAGAAAAATACCAAAGTCCATTTTAAAAAATATTTAAAACCTCATGGATTACAGCCGACAGTTTTATTTTTAACTTCAAAATTTGGAGATGTTCTTACCAGGGCCAAAATAAAGGAAGTCATCTATACTTGCAACATCATGTAGAAATAATACGAGAGAAAAAGTTATTGTTTTTTTAATTTAAACTTCTAAACATTTCGCACTTCACAAACATTAACGATTTCACAATTAAAAAAATTAACAAAGCAATAGCACGACTGATTGTGTTATAATTGTTACATTCTGAGATGCAATTTAGCTGAGATTCCGCAATAGAGATATGATGGAAGGAGCTTGTACAAACCGGCTAATCATCCACCTTCCTCTTTTGGTTCCTCCATCGTCATCGTTTCGTTCTATTTTTTATTTTAAAGTCCATTAACATTTATAGAAATGGTTTCCTAACAATGTGTACAATAAGGTAATGAATGGAAGCTGCTACTATCACCTGGCGAAAATGGAGTCCATTTCGACATTGGGTTCCTTCGTTAGTTGCGAATGAGGAATGGAGAGCTCATCAAAGCTATTGTGCCCGAGTCTCTGGTCTCTTTTGGCATAGGTAAGTGCAAGAGTCCGTCCAAGTGGGAAATGGGAGGCATTTCGACTGTGGAAGTGTCTCAAGAGGAGTGATAAACATTTATATTGGCAACATGTTCTTGTGTAACATTGGAATTTTTTTAATGTTGAAATGAATGTAGAAGATACAGTCCATACATGTTTTCGAATTTGAGAGCCAAAGTTTCTGAACCAAATTGTGAGCTTCACAAGGCTAAGTTGTGTCAAGATGATAGAAATGAGCAAGAGATGTTAAGAACCAATCATACAAATAACAGTCAACCAATAACACCTCATTTTTGTTATGAATGTTAAAAATTAAAAAAAAATATTGAGCTCTATAACAATTTAAAGTCTTCAAGCCCAAATTATTAAAGGTAACCTATATTTCAAATGACCAAGCGTCACAAAACCAAGTGAGTGTATGTGATTCGCTCAAAAACTGTAAGTATAGAAAACTGGGTATTTAACCCAAAATCCCAAGACTTGAACTATAAAAAAGAAATAGACAATCAAAATTTTATGGAAAATTAATAAACTGATGAAGACATTAGGAACAAAGTGGACAGAGACATATATGGAGAAAAGATTCAGAAAGTATGGAAAAAACTTGTACTTTGCGTGATCTTCCTGGGTCCATTCGCAATAAATATATATTTATACTAATAAAGATTGGCCAATGGAAATGTAAAGATGATATTGTACCCACTTCTAAGGAAAAATGAAACTACAGTTCTTGTCCTCATTTTAAAAATTATTGTTCTTCATCCCTAATCTTCATATTCCGATCCACAAGAGGAATATTAGCTCTCCATTACCAAATTTTAATCAATACAGGATAAGATTCAGCAATGAGGAAGTAAATAATTATGAGTGGAAAGAAAAAATGTAGTTTTATTAACAATCTAGTCGGTGATATAAAAACAGTGACCTTCATCATTTATTCTGTTTTATTTTTTTTTGTGCGGCAAAAATTGAAAGGAATTGATAGCATAATAATTGAAAGTCATCCTATATAAGTTTAATAAACTAATACATAAATATACTTTCCTAGGTAGTATTTTATTAATCGATATTGTGCTAGAAATGGCTATCACTAATTGTCGTAGATATTTTTTTTAATTTTAACGTTCGCCGGGTAATTACGATTTAATTAAGTGTATATTACCCAAGTACTATTACCAATACCGTCTTCAACCAGATGCTGAAGTTTAAAAAAAAACATTCTTTAGTTGCCATTACTAGGTAGACACTATGTGCAAGTAATTAGGTTTTAAGTCACCTATGATGCTGAACTATCCTTATCGGCGAGCTTTTTCCTGTCGGTTCAGCCTGGTATAAAGGCTACTAAATGATTAAATGATTTTTTCTTGTCCCGTCAACTTAAAAACCTAAGCACATATTTCTTTGTTAACGTTGGTCCTATCTTGCACGACATCAACTTTCGTCATATTCATGTCCTCCTATCGGTTGTTGATCTCGGAAACTAAAATAATCAACAATGGACAGTTAAGTGACGGAGGGAACAAAGTGATAATTGCCAGTCAAAGGAACGTCGCGTGTGTTTGGTTAGGATTATTTCCCAAGAGCTCTTTTACGCCTTCAAGACTCATGTATGAAAGCCTGAACATTTTTATTATACGAATTGATCTTTTAATATATGCTAGAAATAAAATTTAATTATAATAGTGTCAACAAATTAAATCTAATTTTGCGTTTGTAGCTATCGGTGTTCGATATTACCATTGAATTGGATAATATCGAACCGGAAATTCAATATTATAACTATACAATTCTACAGGAACTCCGAATCCCACCGAAGTTCATAGGCCTGGTGAGGCTGACGATGATTGGGATGATGTGCTCGGTGTGCGTTGGTGGAAGTCTGTCTGGAGAATTGCTTGCGATTAAGGGGCTACGGCAAGGAGATGCTTTCGCTTGCCTTCTTTTCAATATTGCCCTGCAGAAGGGTGTGAGGGATGGTGCTGGTGGGTCCTGCAAAGAGACTTGGGCTCGACGTGAACCAGGCAAAGTCCAAGTACTTGGTGACAGAAGAGACACCCAGGCGGGGTGAGATGGTGGCGTTTGGGGAATGCATGTTTGAACAGGTCTCCAATTTTGTATATTTAGGCTCAACGGTGACCTAGAGTAACCAAGTAGATGTTGAAATAAGAAGAAGAATTGTCTCCACCAACCGGTGCTACTTTGGTCTGAGGTAACTGCTTGGTGGCCGCATACTCTGTCGGCAAATAAATTTGGACCTATACAAAACCATCATTCGTCCTGTCCTAATGTACGGCTCGGAAACTTGGACAACCAAGGCCTGTGAACAAGACCTCCTCCTATTAGAGCGGAAAATCCTTCGCAGGATATTTGGAGGAGTGCTGGTGGATTGAAAATGGAGGAGACGCAAGAACTAGGAGCTCCTAGTTCTTATACATATAGCCATATGACGTATTCAAAGAACTGAATATTGCCCAGGTCATAAAATCGAGCCGATTGTGGTGTGACATGTCACGGTGAGACAAAGGTTCCGGGTTCAAATCCCGGCCGAGGGCCTATCTTTTCTCTTTAAAAATATAATAAAAATTATTTATTAAAACGTTTTCAATGATGTTTTTAAAAACAATAACTTTCAATTCTTTCATAATATTGTAAGTTCATACACATAATATTTTTTTTTTTTTTAGTGGCTTTAAGACTTTATTGTCAAAGTCCTATTTTGCCAGTTATGTTATTATGTATTTACTTAGTGCACTGTTAAGTTAGTTGCCAACAGCACGCGGTTTTTCCCAGATGGTTACCGCCTATTTTTCCCAGGCGGTCACCCATCCAAGTGCTAACCACGCCCGACGTTGCTTAACTTCGGTGATCTGACGGGAACCGGTGTGTTCAACACGGTATGGCCGTTGGCCACATAATATTTACTCATTAAATTTCTTGAAAGTTTTCCCTTCCTTTTTTATCTCTAATCGATTTTGGTATAATATTGCTTTTATTATATTAAACTTCTCATATCTTTCTCTATGAGATTTCTCGTATTGTTAAGCTATCTTTCTCTCAGCGAAACATTTACTAGTTCAGCTCTAATATGACGAGATCGAGCCATAAAATTTTTAGTAGTGTTTCTACACTTTTTGAGTAACGAGTCCAGGTCTTTGTGTGATTCGTTGGTTAAATTGAAAGGACAATGAGAGATATAACCAAATAATTTCGATTGAAAATTGTGAATAGTATGCAATAAGAATTTTTCGCATGACACTTCAGATTACAACATAAAAAAAATGTGGTGAAAAAAGTATTGCCGATTTTAACCGCATTCATTCCATCTAATCAATTGCTTAATAAATATAGTGAACTGATTAATTTTATTAGTAAAGTTGGTTCGATATAATAGAGCTTATTATATGTATTGGTATCTACTTTTCTTTAGTGTCAATAAAATAATTTTTACTTTCAGTTCTTGAGATTCTGTCATATACTAGTTGAACTATTTTTTGAGGCCGTTCCGAGACTATATTGTTTTCATAATCTTAGTGAAATAGCCCTAAAAGTGAAATAGGCTTTTAGTGAATTTAAAAAAAAAAATATTTATGGAAATTTATAACAATACAATTTTTACAATACAAGTTTATATAAATGGAAATATATAAACTTGTATTATGACAATACAAAAAGTAAATATAATAGCAGTGATCCATGATAATGTAGATAACGGCAAGTATGGAAACTACCCTGTGGTAGTACTCAATTTTACTGAATTGAATTCATATAATTATATCATTATACGACTGAATCTCAAAAACTGAAAGTAAAACTAGTGTTCCATATCTTGTGTGAAGTTATACAATATTTATTTTGCTAGAACTAAAATGCTAAAAAAGTGCTACGACACTAACTCTATAGTCCAAATTCAAATTGATTTTATTTTTAAGTTTAAAGTAAAAAGAAAAATAATAGTAGAAAAAAATGGAAATTATTAATAGATTGTTTTCTATCTCTTGATCTAATCCCTTACTAAACAAGATTAGCAATAAATGACTTAATTTAAAAAAAAAATAATTTATTTATATTTACAACTGTAATTATATTACATCAAGTAAATCTGCTGTATGAACAAAGGACATGGAAAAAAAACTTGTGGAGAAACTACCCATTGAAAGCACTCCAATAAAGTTCTATAGTAGGATGTCTCGAGGCCATCTTCTTTTCAGACGCCTCGGAGGGTTGTCAGGAATATTATGGGAAGCAAGTTGAGAGACTCATGGAATGATAGGTATCTAGTTTGGGCCAAATCAGCAACATATGGGATATTAAGATCATAATGGATAAGTTTGTAATTAATTGGTAGCTTTGAACGTTTGTTCAGTAAATGTTCAAGTAGGCGAAAACGTCGAGCAGTTTCTTGTCTTTTCAGTCTTGTATGAGGATTCCAAGTGAGACGTTTGTCCAGATGAAGTCCTACGTAACTTACCTGTTCGACAGAGATAAGTGGAATGTTGTTAAAGGATACAGTAGGGCAGGAATTCGTAGGTTTACGGCGAAGAGTGAAGGTAATTTGGTGGGATTTGTTAGGATTTATTTTAATTCTCCAATTTTGACACCATTTTTGAAGGTTTGAGATATGGGATTGAAGAGATTGGGATGCAACAAATGGATCCTTATTTACTGATAACATACATGTGTCATCAGCGTACGTAGTGAGGACTGCTGTATATATCGTGTAAAGGATGGGACCCAGGATACTACCTTGAGGAACACCAGCAGTCTTGGTAAAGAGGGAAGAGTAGGAAAAATTATGGTTTACATTAAAGGGTCCTATCACTGAGGTAGGAACTGATAATAAGGAAGTATGTAGAAGGTAAGAATTTACGGAGTTTGTACAGCAGACCGGGATGCCATACTCGATCAAAAGCCTGCTCCACATCGAGAAAAGCTTCCGTGCAGTGCATTCCGCGCTCTTATGCGGATGAGACAACGTCCACCACACGATGACATTGCTGGATTATGGAGTGCGATGTTCTGAAACAAAATTGGTGATATGGGATTATTTGATTGGATTCTATGATAGGATGAAGACGTTTCAGAATGAGTTTTTCAAGTATTTTGCCTATTATCGGCAGTGACTTAAATTTAAAAAAAAAATGTAACATATAGTAATGTTCACCATCCAAGTTCAAATCCTAGATTATCTAAACATTTTGTAGAGGATTTGTGTGGACCATTATAACAATCGGGTTGGAACTCCGTTACTTGGTTTTCAGAATCAATAACTTATAGAAATATAACTGACATTAATCCGGAAATAGTTGAGCACCTTAACCCGTTAGCAAGAATCAAATAAAAGAATAGATATGTTCAAAAATGTTGATTCTAATATCTACGTCTATTTGAAAAATATAATATTAACTCATTACTTGTTTACTAATTATTAAATTGGTGCTACCGTTGGTTATGCGTTATCTGTTTTATTTTTTTTTAAATTCACCTTCTTTAAGCAAAACCATCTTAACCCCTTTAACGATTTTTGAATAAAATCCATAAAAAGAAAAAAGCAGAGAAATATAGAGATAGAGATACAATGTTTTTATTCCTCCATTCCCATACTTTTTTAATCAAACTGTTATCTGATTTTCTTTGAGCATATAGAGGTCGGAATTTTAAAAGTTTTCATAGAAGTATTTTTGTTCAAGCATATTTCATTTATTTCAGAGGTTATTACGTAAAAAAATAACATGTAATCCTATTCATGTTATCTCGAAGCCGGAGGTAAAACATCGTAATATTTTCGAATAAAAGAGAAAAAAAAAACAGCTCCTGGTAGTTCTGTAGTGGTTTTTTAATTTCGGATCTAAGTTGTTCTCACAATCTAGCCCTATAAGTGAAAATAGGTTTTTAGTAAATTGCTTTTTTTTTTTTTAATTTGTTTATCGAAATTTACAATTGTATTATAACAATACAAATATAATGGCAGTAATGATACATGATGGTGTGGATAAAGGCGAGTACTCTTCTGAGTTCCACTGAGTTCCACTCAGTGGGAGTACTCAGTTTTATTGAATTGAATTTATATAATTATATTATTATACGGGGAAGCGGAGTGGCTCAGTTGTAGAGCACTGAGTAGCAATGCCGGAAATCCTGGTTCAAATCCCGCTGCAGGCGATTACTTTTATTTAGTCCGCTTGTGGAGGGAGATGGATCATATGGGATCTAGGACCCTCCTGGGGATCACCAAGCCTCTATAAAATATTATAAAAAATAGGGTACCCAAAATAAGGGGGAACCTGGCGGTTGAGCGTGACCTAGGACAAGTCACCTCCTTGCAGAACCGTTGTCCATGAAACAGTAAAGTCTCTACCATGTACTAAACCCCAGACTCGTTCGCGGGTCATAGTGGTTACAGGTTTTATATTATCATACGTCTGAATCTCAAGAACTGAAAGTAAAACGTCAAGTGATAGTGGTAAATATTTATGCATCAAGCCTCATACTGTTTGTTAACCTTCAGCTTATTTATGATACACAATAAAAGTTAAAAATATAGCAGGTGTTATTCAACAAGTATGATAATAGAATCTAGATTAGCAAAATTGTACTGCAGTTTAGTAATGAAGTAAAGGTCAAAACTTTGTTTGTTTGTTTTCTTGAGTTTAGGGGCGTAAAACATGTAGGTCATCAACGCCCGTTGGTTATTAAGTTATGGTAACCCACCTATCCGGGCCCGAGAAAGAACGAAGCGAGAGGCGCGCCCAGACCCGAGGGGGTAGGCCGAAGTCCAGAAGGCGCCCAAGTTCAACAAGTCAAGTGGTGGTTATATTGTTATTTATGACACGAAGATTGGTCAGAGGATGTGGATAAAAACCACGTTAACCACCCAGCCACACTAAGGACATTAGTACAATCCACTAATGTTTACAATGGACCATTCATAGAAAAGTCCAAATCCTCTCAGATCTTCGGAGCTAACATGCTCTGCGCGACAAGTGGCGCCCCCATAGCCCCCAGCACCAGCCCTCCGGAGCCCAGGCCACCCCCCCCCCCCCCAGCCCACGCAGGCCCGCACCAGTGAGCTTCGTTTTAGTTTATGTATAGGTTATATATCTGCTTTGCTGTAATAGATAATGGATGCTAATAACAACACTTGGTTATTTATCGAAAAATTACCTTGGAACAAGGTGTGTAATACATATGCACACCCACACATTCATATACATATAAACATAAACACTTATATATGCACATACATACACATATATATTTCACATCAAATGGTGGTCATCAGTTTACACTTGGTAATGAATTTAATGACCGCATCTATTGTGGATTCGTCATCTCTCAGAGCCATTGAGATATTAAAAGGTAACCCGAGTTGGTTTAGCACAGATCGATAGTAATGGCATTCTTCGAATATGTGTCTGATGGTCAAGATGCCATTGCATTTTGGACATTTCGGAGGTGCTTCTCTTGTCATTAGGTAAACATGGGTTAGTCGACTATGGCCTATTCTGAGGCGGGTGATTACCACTTCTTCACGGCGGTTGCTACGGTTGGAGGTAGTCCATGGATTTACGCATTTCTTAATACGTTTTAATTTATTGGATGGGCTTTCGTCCCACATTGATTGCCATCTATTTTTTACACACTCCTTTAGAGGGCGTGCAAGCTCTGGGCCAGTTAAGATAGCTGTGCCTCTACCCGGGATGGATAGTGCTTCCTTGCAGCTTTGTCCGCCATCTCATTTCCTATGATGCCTACATGGCCTGGAGCCCAGACGAAGTGCAGTGACTTGCCTATACCTTCTAGCATTATTAAGTATTCGTGAATGCGGTGAATGATCGGGTGGTCTGAGTACATATCATTCAATCCTTGGAGTGCGCTAATTGAGTCGGATACTATAGTTATATTATCTATTGGTATTTCTGTCATGCAAAAGTAGAGAGCGGATGCGATGGCATTTAATTCGGCTGAATAGACATTACAAAGATAGTGTAGTTTTTGCTTGTGTGTTGAGTTTGGTGTAACAAAAGCAGATTCTGTTGAGCTATCAGACTTCGATCCATCAGTATATATAGTTTTGTGTTTTGGTAGGGTATGGATGAGCTGCTGGTATCTTTCCTTATATTGTAAAGGTGTTGTGTTTTGTTTGCGGAATTTGGAGAGCTGGAGGTATATTTTTGGAGGTTGGTAAGTCCACGGGGGTGTGTTCATATCTAGAATTTTAACGTTTATTGATTTTAATTCATTGATGGCGAAAGAAAATCTTTCTGCGATTGGCAGCGTTGCATTTCTTGTCTGTAGGAACTGTCTGGAGAATTTAGGTTGAAATATATACTTATAGGCTGTATGTGAGGGTTGCAAGTATAGTCGGGACAGATAGTTCATTGCTAGTTTTTGACGCCTGAATAATAGTGGTGGGACCCCAGACTCAGCACATATACTTAAAATGGGGCTTGTCCTAAATGCACCAGTGGCAATGCGGATTCCGGTATTGTGGATGGTATCGAGTTTGGCTAAGCTTTGGAAGCGAGCTGAGCCGTATACAAAGCTCCCATAGTCTATTTTGGAACAGATCAAAGCCTTATATATTCTTAACATCGTTGATCTGTCTGCTCCCCATGATGTTCTACAGAGGACTTTTAAGATTTTAATTTTAGAAATACATTTTTCTTTAAGATTAATGATATGAGTATTCCACGATAATCGCCTGTCGAATAGCAGCCCTAAAAATTTACATTGTTCGACATATGGCAAAGGTGTCGCTCCTAGAGTAAGTTATGGGGACGGTGGTGTTCGTCTTTTGCGGCTAAAGTGGACACACTTTTTTCTGTGGAGAATTCAAGTCCTGTGGATTGTGACCAGGCATTAAGTCGATTTAGGGCTTCCTGGAGTTTTCCTTTTATTGAATCTACATCGTTTGAGCGACACATAATAACGAGGTCGTCTACATAAAGCAGCGCCTTTACTCCTCTTGGCAAGTTTCTTCCCAGGTCATTAATTGCCAGCGCAAAGAGAGTTGTGCTTAGAACACATCCTTGTGGTACTCCTATTTTTTGATTGACGTCTCGGGACATCACGTTTCCTATTCGAATTTTACATTGTCGCTGTGTTAAAAACTGTTGAATAAATTTTAGGAGATTGTCTGAAAGATCTAAAGATGTCAGCTTTTTCATAATAATATCTATGCTTGTGCGGTCAAATGCTTTAATCATGTCGAAGAAGATTACAACTGCTTGCTGCTTTTCGATAAATGCGTATTGTAGTTCGGCTTCGAGTTGGACTAAGTGATCGATAGTTGTTCTTCCTCTGCGAAAGCCGCATTGGAAGTTCTGGAGAACATTGTTTTTTTCGAAGATCCACACAAGGCGTTTATTAACCATGCGTTCCATAATCTTACATAGGCAGCTAGTGAGAAATATAGGGCGATAGCTGCTTACTTGGCGCTTGTCTTTGCCAGTTTTCAGAATTGGCACTATTTCTGATTGTCGCCAGACGCTGGGAAATTCGCCTCTTTCCCACACATGGTTATAGAAATTCAGTAGCCAGCTTAGACAGTTTTGTGGCAGCTGATAGATCATTGCATAGTGAATATCATCTGGGCCGGGTGATGATCCTTTGAGGTTTCTTAGGGTTGATCTAAGCTCCCACATAGAAAACGATCGGTTATATATTATATCGGAGGCTTCAGAGTGATGGCATGTGATTTCATTTTCCGGATTTGTTTCTTTTGTTACACATGGATGAGTGGGAGGTAGGTTGAAGGTTTCTGAATAATATCCAGCGAACATTTCAGCAATTATCTCAGGGTTGTCCGTAAGTTTACCATCATAGAGTAAGGTGTATCGAGTGGCTGAGTAATTTTTGTGAATTTTTCTTATTTTATTCCATACGAGGCTAGAGGGGGTGGATGAGTTTATGGTTTCGACGAATTGTTTCCATGATTCGGATTTGCTATTGTTTATTGTTCTTCTGCATATGGCTCTTTGTTTTTTATACTCTGTTAGATTTGTTACGGTGGCATTTTTCTGAAACTTCCTGTATGCTCTTCTACGGTTTCTTATAGCAGTTTTGCATTGTTCGTTGAACCAGGGAACAGAGGGTCTTTTAGTGTTGTTTTTAGTTTTAGGGATCGCAAGTTTTGCTGCTTGTAGTACGGTATCTGTAAAAAGTTGACATCCTATTTCGATACTTATTTCAGATGGATGTTTTTCAGGTGGTTTAACGATTGATGTGAAAAGCGTCCAATCTGCTTTTTCGACTATCCACCGAGGTTTACCGTTTCTGTTCTGGTTGCGATTTTCGAATTTTATGCGGAGAGGGAAGTGATCGCTACCGTATAGGTCAGGTAATACTGTCCATTCAATGATATTGTATAGTGAGGAGCTGCACATGGAAAGGTCGAGAGATGAGTAGGTGCCGTAAGTGGAGCTTAAGTATGTGGGTTCACCTGTGTTGAGGAGTAGAACGTTTGATAGGTCTATGAATGTTTCTATCATTCTTCCTCTCGCATTTAGGTATATGGAACCCCACATTGGGCTGTGGCCATTAAAGTCTCCGACAAGAAGAACAGGTTGGGGTAGCTTATTGTAGATATTTAAAATTTCTTCTGTTTGTATGAGTCGGTCCTGGGGTAGGTAGATGTTGCAGATTGAGAAAGTAAAGCCAAAGTGAATAGTCACGGCTATAATTTGGAGGTTTGATTCAATTTCTATTTGTTTGGAATATACGGAATTATTTACGGCAATTAGGACTCCTCTACATGCATGATCATCGTTCGGACTGTCAGTACGATAAATGGCAAAGTCTTTTAACGAGATTTTGTCTCTTTTTTTAAGGTGCGTTTCTTGTATGCATATACAGAATGGATTTTCATCTTTTATGAGTATTTTTAGGTCATTAAAGTGCCTTTTTAATCCATTACAATTCCACTGTAGAAGGGTCATTTTTAGTTTTTAAGGAACGTGAGAAATAATAAATAAATAAATAAATAAAAAATTTGGAGGTCCAATCCGTTTTAAATTTCAAATAAAATAAGGTAAAGGAGTGGTAATATATTATATTGATAGTAAATGAGTGAATAAACCCAGAATAAGTCGTACCCACATATGTATTCACACACGTACATATAGACAGGTATATATGAATATTTACATACAAAAAAATAAAATTTAGTAAATAGATTAGAAATAGAGAGAGAATTAAAATTAATGAAGAATACACAGAAAAAGTGTAACAAATGAAGATGAAAAAGAAGGTGAAGTAAATATACCTGCATACCCACATGCAGATATAAATACAAACCCAACAATATCCATACACATACACATATAAACATCCATACGCGCACGTACTCGTATGTGTGTATACACACACGCCCATATACAGAGATATACCAGAGATGTAGATATATTCTCTCATTTTCGGACGTATTAAATAGTAAATAAATGTATGTACAGATATAAGGGTGCATCCACATGAAATATGTGAAATTATATTTATATAATGTTGGTTAATCTACATAAGTACGTAGTATATAGTATCGTATGTGGCTATTTTCATAAATAGAGATGGATATATACTCGCTAAGAGAACGAGTAATAATAATAGGTATGAGCTATTGTTTTCAGAGCTGATATTAAGTAGTTTATTGGTGTTCAGCATTATAAACAGAGCAGAGATAAAAGTGAATGGGATAAACAGGGCTTGTAGTCTATATGGTGTAGCTTTGTCAGTCGGATTAGTATTATTGTTGCTACTAAATTTATTATGGCTGTGTACGCTGTTATATAGACGATAATTATTGTTTAAGTGCAAATTTACAGGTGAATTAGGGTACAGGGTGTAGTTGTTGATGTTTATTCCATTATACATAATGTTATAAATAAGTTTCGTACGTATCATTATTATTTTTTTCTAGCTTTGCGGCTGACCTGTTTTTTGTTATTTACTGTAGTAAATTCTCCTTCTGGATCAACTTCTGAGCATTGGGCATCCATTAGCTCAGACTCGATTGATAAGGAGGACGGGTCATCTCCAGGCCGAGAAGCGGCGGGTGTCGAAGTGGGGATATCGCAGCGCTTACTAGATCGCGATCGCGATCTTGAAGCTCTCGGTGGCGCAGGAGTATTTTCCTGCGTATTAGTTGAGGTTAAAGGGTTTAGGGAGAGGGGGATTGAAGGTTCTGAGGGAGGAGGGGGTGTGGATGTAGGGACTGGTAGGGGTAGGGAGATAGGGACTGGGGGGGGTAGGGAGATAGGGACTGGGAGGGGGAGGGGGATAGTTACTGAAGAGTGAGTTGGTTCGTAATTATTAGTAGTATTATTTTTATGATTAATCTTGTTTTCTCCAAAGTTAAAAATCCTGTCTGTTTGAATAGCTATGTCTTTTTTTTCAATATTATTAAATTTTTGTTTTGTTATTTCAGAATAACTTTTGTTGAATGGTACAGGATTTCGTTCTTTGTAGACTTTTTTTGCTTCATTTAAAGAGACTTTATTTGTTACTTGGATGGCTTTTATTTCCTTTTGAATTTTGAAGATTTGACATGTGCTATCTAGTGCGTTGTGAGGGCCATCGCAATTCGCACATTTAGCCGGCAGGATGCATTTAATATTTTCTCCGTGTTTTGCCTGTCCGCAATTTATACATTTGGCCTCTTGTTTACATTGGTTAGTAGGATGGGAAAATCCGAGACAGTTAAAGGGGACGTATTGTTGAACTTTAACTTTCAGAAATCCTATGTTTATATAATCCGGATTAGTAGGAGTCGGAAATGTAACCACGTAGGTGTTCGTTAGAATTTCATTACCATTTTTTTTAATTTTTATTCTCATTATATCTTTAATTTTAGTTGATAGTTCTTTTTTAATTTCATCAATCTCCAGAAATTGGAGATCATAACAGCGAATAACTCCCTTGCTGTAGTTCAGGGTGTTGTGGGGTGTTACTCTAATGGGGAATTGACCACCAAAAGTTTCACATTTTAGTAATGTTTCTGACTGCTTACCATTAGTAGTTTCTATGAGTAAGGAGCCATCTCTCAACTTTTTTACATTTTTTAATTCACCTACATGTCCTGATAGAAATTTACTAATTAGAAATGGTGAAACCATTTTGAAGTCTTTATTATCGGTTCTTTGAACGATTAAAAAAGAAGGGCTAATTTGGATCGGTGTTGCTTCATTTTTTTCGGTTAATGGTTTAAGACGGGTACGAAGCCGTTTTCTTTTAGCTTTGGGGCTACTGAGATCTATCGGATCTCCCATTGAAGTCTAATTAACACCCAAGTATAAACCAGAAAAATAAAAATAAGAAATAAAAAAAAATGAAAAAAAAAAAATTAAAGAAGAAGACAAATGAAAAGATTATCTGTTATAATAATAAAAATAAAAATAAAAATAATAATATATATACAGCTATGTTAAAAATTAATTTAAAATAAAAGAAATTGTAAGTTCTTATCTGGCGGAGCTAGCCGGTGGTCCTCTCTCTTCTAATACCAAACACAGGAGGTCAAAACTTTGATATATATCGTAATTTTTGGAATATCGATCATGAATACATTTTGAATATAATGGGACAACAAACTTTGAATGAAAATAAAAATTTCTTGTTAAGAAATGAATGGAAAAAAAAAAGCCTTAAGTCTCTAAACTTGGGCACACCAAACTTACAAAAAACACATAGGCAAAATATTAACAGGTATTTTTGTTTCCTGTTTTTAGTGCAGAGACATAAAACTAATTGTCTGTAATTTTTCCATTCATATCTTAACATGTACCTTATGCATCTTTTGTGCTTTTGCTGTTCTACACTACTATATTTTTTGGAATACTATAATTATGTAAAATACTAGTATGGTGTCTTTATATTCCGTTTTGAAGAGGTTTATTTTATTCTGTGTTGTTTATTTTCCTTTGTGCCTTTTGGAAGTTTGGTGTGTGTATTTTATATTTTTTATTCATTTTTATTTACCAAATGTTTTATTTAATCTTTATTCCAAGTCCTTTATCCATCTTTATCATTCTGTAGATTTATTTGGGCCTGGATGGTGGTAGGATGTTTTCTCTGATTGGTGTTTTGCTGCACTTTGAGGTTGGGATGTACTTTATTTGCTTATTTCTTTAGCTATGATCCTCTTTCTGTCCTGAAGATTCTTGAAGAGGCGAAATGTTGAGTGGTATTTAATGGTTTAATTTATAGACTTAAGGATTTTTGTTGGAAGTTTTTCCATTTATGTCTTTACAAGTATTTTGTGTCTCTTTTGAGCTTTTACTCTTTAAAATTACTTGAAAGAAAAACCCATAAAATTCTTGGTTTATATTTTATAATTTAAAAAAGGCTACAATGGCTGTCCAAGTGATATCTCGATAGTACAATAAGTAAACCATACCAACTTTACTCATCAAATAAAGCAGTTTACACTATTTACCGAACTACTAATAACATTGTTTCCTTTTAAAACGAAATATATTTTTTTACCACTTTTTTTCACTATGAATGCCTTTGTCATATTGTGTTTACACAGCTAATAAATCCTTATACATACCATATACCTGGACATACCGGTCATACCTGACACGATACAGAAACACTAAAAAAAATATCATTACACATGCTGGACATCCAAATTTACGGACAAAAGTATTACAGACTGCCACATTACAACAGAATCCGAAACGTCTTTGGAACATAGATTTATTATGAAGGATCAAGAACGCTAGGTGTACAATGGGATGTTTCTCCATCCACGCTTCCACGCGAACCTCTTAAATGAAATTTATTAAGGAAGAGTAAACACATTTTATTAAGGGACAGTACATAAAATATATGCCAAATACCATTGGGAGATTTCCCCAATAAATATTTATTATTATTTTTTTATATCATTGATTGCACCCCCTGACCAATTCAATCCATTATTAGAAAAATCTAGTCAACTATTTTCCACTCAAACTTAAATATTTATTGATGGCAGTCACTGCTAATATTTATTAATGAGAATAAACTATTTTGTGTTAGTGTGACAGCACCGCAGACTCGGCACTATTTGGTTGCCTTGAAGATGGCGTACATTGCAGGCCGAAATGTTGGAACAATTAAAAAATAATGTAAAGATAGAGATAGTTGGGGATGCAGTCAATTAAAACATTTATTTAGGTGTTTTCATTGACTGCACCCCCAACTATCTCTATCATTACATTAGAAGTTCCAGTCAACTAATTTCTTCTCTAAAATTAAAAAATAAGTTCTGCTTCTTTTGAGTTATCTAAGACTCCACCCCCTGACCAATTCAATCCACCATTAGAATTATCCAGTCAACTATTTTCCACTTAAACATGAATATTCATTAATACTTTTAAAAAATCTGTAGACAACAAATTTTGTTGTTATTACAAAGTTTGTTTGTTCATTCATTTAATGTAATTTTATGATGCTATATCTAATCAGAGGATGCTACAGGGGGGTCCTTAAATTTTCCCAGTCCAGGTTTAATTTGGATAGGGGTCTTTAAAGAGTACCTGACACCGCACAGGCATGGGGCCACCATTTTACCTCCCCTCCGAAAGATGGCATGAATCATCAAATCACTCTATCCCATATTAATTTTTGTTTATTTGTTTTTCCCACAGCTGTATCAAAGAGTAATAAAACAATTAATTAAACTAAAAATAGGAAAAGATTTTGTGTATTTTCAGACAAGAATTTAAGTTTTAGGAAAACATGGATTGTACTGTAATTGACAAAATGGTACTCCGTACTGAACTATCAGACTGCGTTCGGCGTAATACAGTTTAGAGAGAAGTGTTCTTGAAGGACACTTAAATAAGGTACGAAATGGCTACTACATTATTTCCCAAACAAAAGGTTCGCGGTCAGTTTCCCAATTGTTATCCTCCTGGGATCAGAACTGTTCACCCCAGAGGCTCTGAGGTGCCATAGGTGGCAGGTCAAGTACTGGCATGAAAAGGGTACCCCTGTGATACCCTGGTTCCTGCACGGAGGTTCCTCAGGGGTGAGGGGCGGTCGAAGAGTCGAAGTTCTTGCATCACGGAGGTCGCTTCAAGGCCTTCGATGGACATGCTAAGAGGTCGAGGACGCCTCCACTGCTTCTGCAACAGTTCTTACGTCGAAATAGCTTAAGAGTGAGGAACGTAAAGTGAATAGTTGAATAATTATATAATTATTCTACTACGATTGTATAGATATTGTACTTTCCAGTGATTCCAAAATTCAGGTATAAGTGAATGATATCTGTTGTATTGTAAAAGTAAAAAAAATAAAAGAATAAAAAAAATTCCCAGTTTTTATCATCATTAATCCAAAAATAATGCATCGATTTCAAATTACCAAAAATCTATTAAATGATAATTTTGATAGATTGATAACATTTTTTTTTAACGAAACAATTATAAAAATCAACAATTACAGCTTCTTTTTAAAACAATTTTAAGTGTTTGGAATTAAATCATAAGCTGTTAATACTTTTAAGTTAAAAATTATGACCTTCTATGTTGAGTTCATTATTTGAGTACTATCAGTAGGTAGGTCTCTACTTGCCTTTATGTCATGCCTTTAAGATTATTCATTCTATTTGCTTGTTGTATTATAATACATTTGTAAATAAATACATTCATTTCAATCAATAATTTTTTTTTAAATGTTAAAATATATAATTTAAAAGCTTTATATTTAAAAACCTTCTTTAAAATCGAATCATGGCATACAAAATTGATTATAAAGTCAATCATTAAAATAGAAAAGCAAAAGCTTACAAGTAATCCAGAAATGCATTTTATAAAAGAAAGCTAAACTATCTGCCAATATTTAACCCATTCAAGACTCGTCATGTCAGAAGGTGGTTACTAAAATTAAATCAAAACTCGGAATCCATGTCGTATACCAATAATATCTCAAAATTGTATATTGCATTGTGACAATAGTTATAAAAGATTAGTTGATTTATTTTATGAATACCAATTTAATTTAATGATGTTAAATTATTCATAATATGTTGAATATTTACAAAACATCCACTACTCCCCTCATCAAAATTAGATGAAAGTGACTTACCAAGCTGTTAGGATTTACTTTTACTACATTAAAATTTAATGCAAAGAGTATGGGGTTTAAATTATCTTAAACTATGCGATTTGTTCAACATATAGTTCATTGCTTTATTTATAAATTAGTGCACTTTAACTATATTTAAAGTTTACAATAATGATGACTATTTATGCATAATGTGTCAAAATTATATGGTTAATAGACTATGATTATAGAAATATATCTGAAATGGTAACGAATCCAATTATTATATTTTCGATAATATCTATTATCTAATATCAAAAGGAATAATTGTTTTTATTTTGTAGGATTAGAAATTTCTATTTTTGTTCAATATGATTGAGTTGCCTATGTTTCTGAATTAATTTCAAATATTAGTTTAGATTTGTATCTACATATAATAATTAATCTTGAATGATAATGGTTGACCTTGATATATATGTAGAAGAAAACGATCCGGGTGGAGTTCAAACAATATCTTTTAGAATTGGAGAAATGTTTATTAAGTAGCCAATGTTTCTTATAGTATTTCTAATTTCTTATTTTTTCTTCTTATTTCTTACTGCATTTTTTATTATTTTCTATTTTTTTGTATTACTTACTGTAGTTTTTATTTATTTTTTATTGTTATGGTTAACAATGCTCCATATGATCATCCTAGCTCTTTATTGATACATATCTCATGTTCTCTCCCCTCTCCCATCTTTATTGTCCACCACTAAGATACCTGATAATTAAGTAATTTAGGTTTAATATTTACCCATTTCAATATTTAATTTTCATCTTTATTATTATTTTTTAAATTTTCAATTGTCTGTATTTACCATGCTGTTATTATTTATATTTACCATGCTAAGCAATTTTTTAATTTTCTATTTTCTGTATGTATTTTGCATATTTAGCCCTGTAGAAGACGTTCGAAACGTTGGCAACCTAATAAACATTTCTCCATATCTAAGAGAAATTTATTGACTTCTATCCGGATCATTTTCTTCCACATAAACTATTTAATGTTTATTAGGTATAATGAAGGGGAGCTGATAGTGCTGATTGGCTATGCCGAGAATTCCAGGTTCAAATACGGCTGCGGTAGATTTTAACAGCCGTGGTTAAACACTTTCGAATCTGATGACCCTCGTGGGACTCACTCAACCTCTATAAAGGGGGTCCCATAAATTTGAGGAAAATTCTCCGTTGAGCTGATCTCGAACAAATTACATAAAACGAATATGATAAAAATTGATTTACTAGTTTCATAAGTAAATAATCATTGTTTAGGTAGATTCCTCTTCATCAATAGAAATGTATATTTTAAATATTCGAGTCATATTTTAAATAAAATCTTTATGAAGTTTAGTTGTAAATTATAACAATTCAGAAAATAAGAAATAAAAATAGTAAAACAATGGCCAACGCACGTTACAATAGATTAAATAGCAGTTGAGATAATGCTAGTTAGTGAGAGGACAAGATTGATCGCTGTAGGACTTTACGACCCATGCTAGATATATTCCATATCCGCAACCATTAATAAACCAGACCACCATTACCAGCACTGGGGTCACTGTGCTGGTCAGCGCACATTAGCAGTACTGTATTATCTGTTATTGTACTGCCTAGGGGTGGCTATTGTATGTAATACTATATAATACGACCTTTCTATAACGCCCGAAGTTGCGTATAAATATATAAACAATCCTTTAATAAATATAAACATTATTATTATACTCAATATGAACTTCTAAAACAAATTTATGCAGTTCCAAATATGCAGCAGTATGTTTTTTATATTTAAATTAAAAAATTTGAAAATCGTTCATAGTCATAAATAAAAAAAGCATTTCCATAACATGTAAATTCATAACTTGTGTAGAACAAACCTTCCATAATAACCATAATTCACATTTAATAATGCCACACATCATCAATGTAAAGCTGGATTTACATTTACTTGCTTTAAATGAATGTAAAGCTTGACTTACAATATCAGGTTTTACTTTCGAAATGATGATTTTAGAAAATTGTTCTCTGGTAGCTAAACAAATAAAGCATTTGGGAACACAGTGGATAACACGACACTTTGCCACCTTAGTTCTTATAGTTTTAGTCAAATTCTATAAATGCAATTGAGAAGAGGATTAAACATTATTTAGTGTTGGATAAATTGGATTTAGCCAACACTAAAAATAGGAATGACAAAAGTAAATTTTTGTAATTTCGCAGTTATTCCCTTATGATCCCAAACTCCTCAAATCTATCTATATGATATACCTACAATTTTTTTTAAAATAAAGTTTTTATAACCTATAATAATATTCTAGCTTTACAAAAAAAAGACAGTTGAAATACCGTGGTCTTTATTGGGCCAATACCAATAAAACATATTTATCTACATATATATTTATACTTATAAATAATCTTTGCTTAGACATGATTATGAGATAAACATAGTCTCGATACGTCGTCAAAAGGAAGTTGAAAGAGTCTTGAGAATCATAAGTCATTATATATCTATTTGTTAGAGAAGAAATTAGAAAATAGTTGACTGGAACTTCTAATGTAAGGATAGAGATAGTTGGGGGTGCAGTCAAATGAAACACCAAATAAGTGAACACTTATTTATTGTTTGCCGGCAACTCAAGTGGCCAATTACCTTTCCTTGTAGCCGCTCCTTATATTTGCCCTGAAGATGACCTACAAAACTAGGTCGAAACATTGGCACACAATAAATAAGTCAAATTCACGTTTCATTTGACTGCACCCCCAACTACTTACACACACACACACACACAAACACAGACAGATATATATATATATATATATATATATATATATATATATATATATATATATATATATTTATATTATATTTTTTATTTTGAAGAGAAAATAAAATAAAAACATTTAAAATTAATCACCATTAAATGAATGATAAATTATATATATTTTCTGATTCTTGAGTTCCAGCTAGTTCTTAAATTTTTAATCTAATATGTATATATAAGCTTTTATATATTATTTTTATTTATATTCCTACTGGTATATACATTGATTTTGTTTATGTCATATCTCTATTCTTTTAAATTGGGTTCCGTGTATTCCTTGTCAGTTTATTCTATTTTGGCGATATGACAATGGCGATTTCAATGAGCTACCACTATTTTGGGATTTATTTCTTATGACCTATTTTTAAGTGTTTTTAAATTTTATCCTGTTTATTATAAATTTTATAAAATGTTTTTCTGTAACTTTTTTCGTTTTGAAGTACAATTTTTGGAAGCAAAAAAAGTTTAGTATCTAATGCCTATTTTAATAAAAGCATTGATTAAATTAAATGTACTTAATTAGTATTATTGTAAATTAAACTTGATTAATTAGACAAATTAAATCACAGTTAACAAGATCATTTATTGTTACTCGAAAGAAGGGATTAAAGAAATTATAAAAATGTGGTTAATAAATGTTGGAAACGTTTATCAGTATCAGGAGCCGTAGTTGACACCTATGTGCCTCTCAATGGGCCACTCTACATTAGCAGAGTTCTTAGATTCGTATGGCAGCGGTTCGATCGAAAGAGCAACGTTGAACAATTGACATTCGATGAAAAGGAAATAGATGCATTGAAATATTTAAAAGCTATTCATAAAATGATGTTATGCCGTTAAAGAAGACGCAGAAAGGTTCATTGCCTGGCTCGCTACAACCGTAACCTCGCGATTTCCCGGGAAAGGGAACAGCCTTGCAATTTAGACGACTTTCTATTTCATGTTATGTATTTTTTTTCGCTCATATGAAATATAATAACCATTGTTGTTGAGCAATATTTATTTCATTATAATATGATCTTGATCTAAATATGTTGCTGAATATTGATTAGTATTTATCTTTTTTGAAGGATGGATCACGTTCATTATGTGCTTGATCATTATTAATTAAGGAAGACAATTTTTTTTTATATATACACTTTATTGAGATATTACAATCTGCCAATTTTAGGCTATAAGTGTTAGCGCTAAATAGCTATACAATCATTCAATAAAAAAATAAATAAATAAAATAAAAATATATACATGCTGATATTAAAAACAAAATAAATACTTGCGAAAATGATAATAAAAATAAAATAATTTTTCACATTCATACCGTTATTATAATATTTACAATTTGCTCGGGGCCCCCGAACTAAGCTTCTTCCCCAGGAAAGGGGGGAAAGCAAGAGTCCGGGGGGCTCCTACGCCGCTTCCCAGCCGCGTCACTGGGTTAAACGCCAATGGAAGCTGGTTTAGGGCGATTCCCACACACAGGTCGTGAGCGGAGAATCTGGCCAGTGCCAGTACTCCAAATAACATTATTATATCAGGTCTCGGAGCCATTGATGGTTTAGACAGCGGGGTAGGTTATATGGATGAGTGGAACTGGATAATGAGGCAGGGGATTGGGATGGTAGGCAAGGTTTTGATAATAGTTTGAAAATTTAGTAGGGATGAGGTCGAGGACGGAAGGAATGTTGAGATCATTATGGAGGGTTTTGTTGGAGACATAATAGGGAGCATTGACAATAGTTCTCAGGACTTTGGATTGAAAGGATTGGATAAGTTTGATATTCGATTTTTTTGCGGTCCCCCACAGTTCCAGTCCAAATAGGTTTGATGATGGTCTTGTATATTAGAAGTTTATTGTCTATTGTACGATGAGAGGTCCTACATAGTAATCTCAATAGTTGGCTGAATCGTCTGTTATGTTCTTGTCTTTTGAGTCCGGTATGAGTTCCATGCAAGTCTTTTGTCTGAGAGGAAGTCAAGCTATCGTACTGTGTCGGAAGACGGTATCATTGAATTTGAAAGAAGGACATGTTCCCCGGGGAAGTGCAAAAGTCACGTGTTAAGGAAGAAAATAACTAAATAATCTGTTTTTTCTCCTTTTTGTTTCCTCTACTGGTTTAAATTTAAAAGTATAAATAGGCTATTTACATTGTCGTTAATACAGGGGAAATAAATTAAATACATTTCGATAACTCGAAACCACCAACAAATTATATACTGCTAGCCAGGCAAGTATCATAGCTCGAACAGATTTGTTTGATGTCTACTTCCAATTCTATAATATCCCATAAGCGATTTGATTACTCTATTAAAATATTATTATTTTATCTGTTAAAAACGCTTAAATTAATAAAAAAGAACATACAAAACTTAGGTTTGCTCTCTTAAAAACGTAAATAAATAATAATAATAAACAGGATAAAAAAAAATTTCAAATGGAATTCCATACTCATTGCGTGTTCCCAACGACTTTTATTATTGATTTTTTCCTGTAAACCCTGCGACTTTTAAATGGAACAGTAAATACAATGTGAGGACATTTTTGCATCTTATTACTAAATAAAGATTTTATGTTTATTGAAAACTGCATTTTTTTCAAATATATTTATTTTTTGTAATTACGATTACATGTGATTGATTAATTATCAATATTCAAAGATTATCATTTCATGTCGATATCGTATTAAATAATACATTAAATAATGATATATTTCATTTATTTAAATTGTTCTAAATTAATTCAAAGCTTATTATTTGGTTTAATTCTATTTGTAGTTTCATTTTTTTTCTTCGATATTTATGAATCCTTGTAGGTTATTAAATTGAATCTTTTTTGTTTTTTTTGCCACGAATCGGCCAGCAAGGACCACGCGAATATCACTTAAATCTTCTTCACACGACTGTTCCTCTCGCTCTTCCTTAGTCCATGGTTTTTTATTATATAAAAAATGTGTATTGAAACTTAAAACTGTATTATAATAATATAAAAAGTAAATATAATAAATAATACTTAAAAACATGAGATGGGAGTGGAGTGGTTCAGTGGTAGATCACTGAGTTGCCATGCCAGAAATCCTGGTTCAAATCCCGCTGCAGGCCATGATTTTTATTTAGTCTGTTTGCAGCGGGAGATGGATCGTAGGGATCTAGGACCCTCCTGGGGCCCACCCAGCCTCTATAAAATATTATATAAATAGGGTACCCAAAATAAGCGAGAAAATCTGGCGGTTGAACCTAGGACAAGTCACCTCATTGCAGAACCGTTGTCCATGAAACAGTGCAGTCTCTTGGACTGTATATCATAATATAAAGTAAGGGGATTGAGGATTTTGCGAGAGTTTTGGATTGTAAGGATTGAATACGAGAATAATTCGTTTGTTCAGTGAAGCTCCAAAGCTCTACTTCGTAAATCCAAGTAGGTCTTTTGTCATGATTATGACTCTTTGTTATAAATTGGGAGCTTAGAGTGATTTCTAGTAAGTGTTGAAGTAGCCTGCAAAGGCGAGGAGTTTCTTCATGTTTCGATCTTCTATGCGGATTCCAAATTAAAGGTTTATCGAGATGTAATCCTAAATATCCTGAGAAATAAGAAATAATTAATATAAAAATGTCAATGAAGATTCACATGTCGCTAGGTTTGGATGAGATCACCCCAGAGATGTTAAAACCTGGTGGCACTAAGCTATGGAAAGAAATTTACCTGCTTATTTGGGACATATATCCTTTCCATGGGATGGAAGAAAGAATGCCTGAAGATTGGAAAAAGCAGCGATATGTTCAAGATACAAGAAAGGAGACAAGCTCGAATGTAATAATTACAGAGGCATTTCCCTATTAAGTATGACCTATAAGATACTGGCAGTGCTTCTATATAAAAGGTTGACTGAATTCTCCGAAAATATTATATGAGAATACCAAGTAGGCTTCAGACTAGGAAGGTCTATAATACACCAAATATTTTCTCTTAGGCAAGCAATGGAAAAGTGCCATGAATACATCATAGTCATGAATCTCATCTTTGTCGATTTAAAACAAGCATATGGCAGTGTAGATAGAGAAAGACTTTTGAAAGTCATGATAATGTGGACATTCCCAAGAAATTAGTCAGGCTAACAAGAATGACTCTATTTAAGACTGTTAGTCGAGTTAAAAAGAGAATGCAATACCAGAAGAGTTCGAAGTAAACATTGGCTTGAGACAGGGTGATCCTCTATTCCCTCACCTTTTTAATTTAACCCTTGAAGCAGCCATCCGAACAGTAAAAAGAAATCCTGGAGGAACCATATACAACCGCGTCACAACATCTAGCATGTGCAGATGACGTCTTCATTACAACTAGAACCCAAATAGCTTTATCAGGAACATTCCAAGAATTTAAAGAGGTAGCATTCAACTGGAATGATGAAGTTAGAAGAGTGAAGCTCAAGAAGGAGGCCAGGAAAACATATAACAGAACAAAATTACACATTCCCTGGGAAGAGTATGTTAGGAACAGTAACGAGGCTAAAAGAGTAGTCAAAAGAAAAAATGAAGACCTGGGAGGAGTTTGGCCGAGAGCTAAAGCAAAACTATAGGGAAAACATGGGATCGTGGCGAGGCAGTGTATCTAGCATTTCTGGATCTGAGAGCGGCCTTGGATTCGGTTCTGAGGCTAGAGATTCGGGACGCGCTGATTAGAAGAAGGGTGCTATCAAATCTAGTGTGCCATAAAAATCGGTGTATCAGGACCCAAAGGGTATAGTAAGGTTCAATGGTAAGACATCCCAACCTTTTCACTATTTATTTTCACTTCTATAAAGGAGTAAAGCAGGGGGACAGTCTTAGTCCTTTGCTTTTTGTCCTTCTCATGGATGAGGTATGGGAGGTGTGTAATAGGAGAACTCCAAGAGCTTTGGTGGAATACTTGAATCTAACACCAGTGCTTGCTCAGGCTATGATATATGCAGACAACATAGCACTGAATCTCCAGACATCACTAAATGGCATGAGGAACTCCAGCTAAGAGGAATGCACATAAATCCAGCTAAAAGCAAAATTATGTTTGTAGGAAGGGAAAACGTGGAGCAAAGGATATTATGTAATGGCGAAACGCTATAAATAGCGGACACCTGCACATTATAGAAACAGTTATGAACAAAGATGGTAAAATAGACAAGGAGGTTCTAAATCGGGTATTCAGATATCCAAAACTATCATCGGAAAACATGAAGTAAGCAGAGATGCAAAAATTAGGATATTTAGATCGGTTTTCCTTCCTGTGTTTTTGTATGGATCTGAAAGTTGGACAACCCTTGATAAACACGGAAGCAGGATGGCAGCGGCTGAAATGAGATTCCTCCGAAGGATAGTTTGCATCCGACTACATTGGGAACCTGGGTGCAGCAAGAGGACACACCACTCCGGAGATGAGAAGAGTTGCAACGGACAGATACCAATGGGCCCGGTAGACCGAGACGGCAACTCCACGCTTAGCGGCACAAAGGAATTAGAGGAAGAAGAGAAGAAGCATTCAACTGGGTCTTAAGATGAATGAATATAGAACTGTATAAATGAAAAACTATGAATATGAAATAAGAAAAAAAAATAAAAAAAAATTGGAAAATTTGGTAAATGGAAAAGTGAGTGTATGAGAGCACAGTTTTAGAGCAGTAACCCAATTAAAGTACCTGGGAAGTGTGATCACAGTTGATAACAAAATAGAGAATGAAGATTAGCAGCAGGAAATAGATGCTATTCCTCACTACAAAGAGTGTTTCAGTTAAAATCACTCTCTAAAAGAATACAAATTCAACTGTACAAAACCATAGTGAGACCAGTAGTCATATATGAGTGAGAGACATGGCCTCTGATCAGAACTTATGGTCAACTTATGGTGGGACATAAAAATATTAAGAAAAATCTGGGGCGGAGTGACCTAAAATGGTATAAGGAGAAGAAGATGGAATGAGAAGCTGATGGAGCTATATGGGGAGCGGACATGCTGGCGTTAATAAAGAAAGCCAGGCTGAGATGGATGGGACATGTGCAAAGAATGCCGTACCACAGAATAGCAAGGAGAAAGGTATATGAGAAACCGGAGGGTAACGAAGCAGAGGAAAACCTCGGATCAGATGGCTAGATGATGTCGAAGAGGACCTGAAACTGGTGGGTGTTCAAAACTGGAGGAGGATAGCACTGGATCGCAGAGATTGGTCGGCCGTGGTGCTGGAGGCCACTGTTTTTGCAGGAATGAAAGCCAGAATAATAATAATAATAAAATAATAAATAATCTAAGTGTCGGACCTGTTTTATAAGAATCAGGCCATTTGAAGGGTATAGGTCATCTGATGGGATTTGTGGAAATATATTTTAACCCTCTAATTTTTAGGCCATTCGTTAAGATCGCTAATACGGGTTTTAAGAGAAATGTATATATATTTTTTTTATATTTAAGACTTATATTATTATTTTATATATACATATATATATATATATATATATATATATATATATATATATATATATATATATATATATATATTGGTATATATACACACACACACACACACACATACACACACACATATATATATATATATATATATATATATATATATATATATATATATATATATATCTTTTTGTAGCCCATCATTGTCATTAACTTTTGCCAATCCTCTACTTTTCAACTTTTGTTCAATATTTTTATAGCAAAACCAATAATAAATGTTCCCTTTTCCTTAATCATTATGTTAATATTCTATTTCAAGCCTTTCCACGATCATATTTGGAGATTAATTATTTCAAATTAAAAGGAATTAAATAAACTATTTACGAAATAGGGAACTGATCAAAGATTAACTAGAAAACGGGCAATGCAAGACCAAATCGTCGAGGAAATTGCAGCTCCCGGACCTGACTAATTGGAAAGTTGGCTTCTTCTGGGCTCGTCCCAACGACCTTTTGCTTCATCGTCCTTGGCTTTTATACTACTCTTTATAATTGTCATAATTATCTTTATATTTCGCTATTAAACTTATTCGATAAAATGACCGGAATCATTTATTGTTTATATCGTATTACCGATGACTTCAGGATTGCAAAACATCGAGATCACCCTGACATTACTCGTGACCCTTCCTGTATACTTCATTCCAGTTATTGCAGTAATCCCAGTTATTTTAAATTAGAAAAAATATATATTTTTTACATACCAAGAAGTTTTTTATAGTTACCATAGACAGGCGGTTAAGCGTCAGTTGAGTCACATGTATAAACTTGGAAATATATAGCCATAAAAAGAAATAATAGTAAATACAAACATAGAACTACTACGACAAATATTTTACTACCCAACTGTATACTGTATTATATTTGCCGAAAACATTTTCAGCATTGGATTAGCTGATTTAGACTCCTCGAGTATATATATCGATCGTAATAGATGAAAGTATATAAGTAAAGTCGCTAAGATGTCGATGTTGATAGTTAACTATCCTCTAAGACGTCGAGAAGTTACATTATTGCTATCGTGGATTTTTTAACTGTTATCCAATGCTATGTGTGAACTGTTACGATGGGAAAGAAGATTCGGTTAATTTGTGGTGATTACGGCAAAATTATCAGAGAGTTGAGAGAAAGCAATCTGAAATGAGGTTCGGGCAATGTCTGTTGCAGAAAGAATTCACCACATTCGTGTTAAAACTTACTCTCGGTTGTATAAGGTACGTTTGATGCTCAAACTGGGCATTACTACAATCATGCTGTAAAAGCGTGTGTTATTACACGAGCACACGAGTTTTTAAAATATAGAATTACTAGCTTTTGCCCGCGACTTCGTCCGCGTTTATTTTAAATAGAAATCTATGTTGAGTTTAAACGGAGTGTGAATTTTGAATTCCATAAATGAACTCCATATTGTAAACAATGACTTAGAGTCATTTGAAAGCATCCGTTCTATTTCTGAATGTTCGATAAAAAATGACATGATTCTGGTGTTTCAAGAACCAAAGAAAGCAATGGCTCTGGTGGCAAGGGCAATTGTGGTAATTTAACCTTGCCACTGAGACAACACAATCCAGCCGTTTCTCCAGCGAACTTCAATGCCCCACAATGGTTGCACACAACCTCCATTGGGCCAATTTGAACGGAAGGATGCGTGCTGTAGTCAATTGTGCAATTCGTAATGAAATGCTACTCGATTCAAATCAGCACTTGAAGAACTTCTTGCGGTAACGTTTATTTCGATTTTCACGTTTTCGAGTTGCTTGATTAGCTCGACCATTTTCTCATTGTTAACTGAGTCGTTTCATTTGCCATCTGTCTTTCTTCATGTGTTTGGGATACAAGTCGGGCCATACTAACACGGCGCTGTTATCGTGCGATTTCTTGTTCAACCATATGCAATTGATTGGCCATATTCCGAACTGTACTTCCATGACGGTTTTGATGCGAAAGATTAGATATTCTGGCTAGCGGCATTGTGAATAACACTAAGAAATTATGTCATAACCTCACAAATAAACATCGATGAAAACATGTGTTCAAATGTCATAACCTAACAAAATAAACATAGTCGCTAGCTACTTACCGTTTGAAAATAGAATTCCACATCAAAATGATAAATCAGAATGTAATGAATAGCGAATTCGAATTGCTTTTCAAAGTAACCCACGTCAAAATTAATTGCACAATCTGAAATTAACGTTTGGATTGATTTTCGATATGTACTACTCTTCTAAAAGCGAGTTCAATATTTGCTTTATAATGTATAGCTAGGAACTAATCTATAGGCTAATTAGAATTATTGAACATATACCTATTAAGGATCCAAAATTTCATCTTAATGAAATTTAAGATGGAGATGGTAAATCAATTAAAGATCTATTAATAGTTTTAAATAGAGGATGCGTTTTTCGCATAGGTTTATTCATATTTTAATTTTTTATTCGTAATGGTCCTTCATTAGTTTTTGCAATATTTGAAACTACAATTATTGTAAATGATAAATAAATAACTATTATTACTGTTAACCGGGCAATTATATTGAAAATTTTAATTAATCTTATGCAATAACAAAGAACATAACCATTCACAATGTGCACTTCATCAAACTGATAAAGTTTCAAAACAATGTATTCAATGCAATATTTGAAACAACAATTATTGTAAATAATAAATAAATAATTATTACTGTTAACCGGGCAATTATATAGAAAATTTTAATAATCTTATGCAATCGCAAAGAACATAACCATTCACAATGTGCACTTCATCAAACTTATAAATTGTTTCAAAACAATGTATTAAATGCAATATATGAAACTACAATTATTGTAAATAATAAATAAAAAATTATTATTACTATTAACTGGGCAGTTATAGTGAAAAGCTTAATTAATCTTATGCAATAACAAAGAACATAACCATTCACAATGTGTACTTCATCAAACTGATAAATAGTTTCAAAACAATGTATTAAATGCAATATTTGAAACTACAATTATTGTAAATAATAAATAAATTATTACCACACACAATTATCAAACAGAATAGTATGCGATGAAAAGACTGCAAATGAATCAGCTGTCAAAAGTTGATGCCTAAGTTCACAAATGTGTTGAGTGCAAAATTTTCAAAAATGGGTTTTGTTATATAAATAATATTGTAAAGTTGTGATCAGGAAGTCATAGATCATATGTTGATATAAAATTAATAGAGAAGCTGTGAAGGTTACAAAAATATATTATGCATATATAAATATAACTCAAGAACGCCTGGACCGATTTCGATTTTTCTTGATTATTCTTCTTTTTTGGCCGAAGACCAGTCCTAAATGGTTCGAATCATCGAAATCGGTCCAGGCGTTCTCGAGTTATTAGGTCAGTAACTAACGCCACTCTCTTTTATATATATATATATATATATATAGATTAAGAAAACTAGAAATCGTTTAAAGGCCACTTTTTTATTTAAACCTTATCATATACAATTTTTATTCTTTAAAAACATAATACAATTTATCTTTAATGGTGAAAGAGAAGAGAAGACTCTTAGTCGGCCTGGACATAAGTCTACAGGTATCTCAAATAGGTTGAAAATTATCTAAGTGGGTAAAGAACTGAACCAATTACTTACCTATATGTATTTTATAAGAACATGCATTGATGCCAAAGAGTGCTGGTTCGCATCTCGGAGGGTGGCCCTAGGACTTAAAAAACCCTTAGTCGTCCCTTCTCAGCCCTTCCCTAGTTATCTCTTCTCAGTAAAATGCCGGTCCCGAGCCCGTGTTGGGTCAAGTGCTCGATAAACATCCCTATCCTAATAGAAACTGGATAGGCGAAGTTAAGGTAGCATCGTCATATTAGCCATAGCAAAATAAAGTGAGGTTAGATAAAAAAAAAAATACAAAAATAGTATTTAAAATTTGTTAACAGTTCCACGAATTTCTTGAAATATAAACGATATGTTCATGAAGGATATTGCTTCAGCATAATTATTCCCTTGAAAATAACTTAAAAAGGGAGGATTTCTTTTTTCTACAAGAATAAAGTTTCTGTGTATGTCTGTTCCTCTTTATTTACTCTCCACATTTAATTTTGTATTTCTGTATATGGCTATTTCTATATCTAATATATAAAATTATCGTGTCACAGTGTTTGTAATTGATCGCCAATTAATAAACTCTATTATTAATTCTGTCTAGCGATCCCGGAGTTACTCAGATGTTAGAAATTGCTAATTACTTCATTACTTGTTCCAAGACCTGGTTACCAGGAATCGTTCGGGAAATTGGAGAGGAAACGTTAAAATATCCCGATTAACCTGGCCATAACTGCTCACGAACGTGCATTACTGTTAAGAAATGGCAAGCACGTTTTGATTAAATAACCCGTAACTCTTTCGTAATGAACTTAGAACCACACATCTTCTTATATGAAAGTATATATTGCACTTTCGTTAGGAGAAGTTGAAAATAACTAATTTCTCTTACAGAATAAAAAGGCAAATCTTATATTTTTATCTTTTCATCTACTTTTTGGATCCAATATTTCTTTACGTTGTATCATTTAATAAATAAAAAAAAATCTACAGAAGTAGTTATGGAGAAAATTTAACCGCCCTAATCGTATTAATTATCCTCATCAACGTTTCGAAGCTCTGCCCAACACTCTAAATATCCACACTAAGATGAATTAGATTAATTTAATTCCATCAATAAAACAATTATTAGAAAAACATTAAATCACATATTAAGTTATATAGCTAATTGCCTAGTCATTGATACTGGAACAAACCTTCTGTTGTATCTGATACAGAAACATACTATTGAATATTAGTGAATAATATTACAACTAGTTATGTAACTTAACGTGTAATGTGTAGATCATATTAAAAATTAAAGCAAAACTTGAGTATAGTGCAAGTTGATAGAAATATATCAGCATAAAATACAAAATTTGAGAAGTAATATTAGCTGTGCTCTTCTTTGTCAACAAACAAACAATAAACCGTCATTCTTATTCTCGTGAAATCTTTGTTCGAAAAGACGAAAATCTTCAGGGCTAATGGAATTAAGGATACGGTTAATCTGAAAATCTGCTTTGTAGAGCAGTTGAACCATTATCTTAAGATTCACAGCGAGGAGTATCGTCTCCTTCCTACGCCTCTTCTTCCTCCGAATTTTTCCTTGTATTATTAGCTGCTATATGCTATGTTTATCCCCACTCATTGTGTGCCCAGGCATTGCAGTTTACGTTTCTTTATAGTAATCACCACGTCTTTATTCTTCCTCTTTATCTTCTGCATCACGGTATCGTTTGTAACTCAGTCCACCTAACTTATTTTGTCAAATCTTCGGTACAACCCAAGCAAAGTGGTATATGACTTACGTCTATAAGTGTCTAATAGTTAGTCCTAAGTGAAGTAAGTCTTCAAGGGTCTAACATCAGTTATGGCACAGCTACTGCCATGCGTCATACTAGTTTTTTTAAACCTCAGATATTACATTTCCCCGGTACAAACCATTTCTGGGTCAGCATCAGAGTCGCCCGATGGACAGTCGTCCATAAAACTAGTCAACAACTCCACACGGGAAGACCAATATATCGTTAATTTGTTGATAGCCAAGAAATCGTAGTTGGTTATAAACCTATGAAGGTCAGATGATGTAAGGTAAAAAGGTTGAACATTGAAGAGAGTACAGTGAAAAGAACTATTTTTCGAAATGTATGTCTTATAACTTCTATAAAACTGTGTCTATATAACTTTTATTAACCCTAAGCTCAGTAAGCCAGCTTGCTTTAAAGAATTTCTTAATTTTAAAATGAAAACTAACAACCAAAAACATTGAAGCAAAGCTATCAATGTATTTCTATTTAATAGTGTATTTTGCTTTTTTGACTTCTTGGATCGTGTCTTAATAGAAATTTGTAGATAGTCGTTTTTTCCAACTTTTCAGATTTTGCCTAATACTCGACAAAATCGAGAAAAAAAATTATTTATAAAAATCTAGTACTATCTGTAAGTAAAGTGTAACGTTTTCAGGGACTAGAAAAGAGCTGCTCAACTAAGTATTATACTAAGCCTCAAGACAACATTTTATTTTTTTGTGGATGAGTGTTTTTAAGTCTTGTAATAAATACACGAACATATGAATGTGCCTACATACTTCGACGGTACTGGTCAAGATGGATTCAAGGCTTAATGAGGATATTTTCGTAGAAATCCGTACCCCATAGAATTCAAGATACTGTGTATAAACAAGAAAAATAGGATTTAGGGAGTTCTGCAGTTAGGCAGTAATGTACAACCTTTATACCAATTTAGAATTTAGAAATCATCCCTCTTTCTTCAATCTGCTGGTGTTCGTCAAGGCAGTATCCTCGGCCCAATTCTCTACACAGTTTATACAGCTGACATCCCAACTCATCCTAATACTAATCTTACCACGTATGCAGATGACATATGTCTATTACCTATTACCTTGAATTTACAAATGATTTCGGAATTTCAAAAAGTCTTCCTGTCTTTTAAATCTGGATGTAGGCTGGTAAAAAAAATTAGGGAAGAAGGAATACTATTTAATAGAAATTGCGTTTCGACCCAGATTGCAGTTCTTTTTCAGGGCTTATTATGTAGGTCACAAGATCACAAGAAAAAAACACAAGATGATTAAATAAAATCATAATATTTATTAAAATCATAATAGTTTTTCATTGTTATTTCAAATTAATTCGATGAACGAGATACGAATGGATTAACTGTGTTTTTTCTAATTAATAAATACAGTTTGAACGGTTTCAACCCTCATAGTTCAACCTTGAACTGTGTTCTCAACAGTGAAAGACTTGCGAAATTCGGGAACTGAATGTGGAATCTTGCATTCCTGTGAACTTTGGTCCACCTTGGACCCGAAAAACGTTGCATCCCAATGGCTTTGGCCTTTATTGAGCTCTTTTGATTGCATATCCTGCCCGAAATAGGATCCAGGATTGTCCTTATCACGATGTACAGCGACCCAACCCCTGCGATTAGCCTCACAGTGCTGCGGGTTCGACAGATGTGATATAATATTAGGGACTGATTCATAGAGTTAGATAACTGGTCGCTTCATGCACTCTCTTACTTTCTTTGGATCAGGAAATAGCTTTCTCTTGATTGTCTAAACAGGCAGTAAATGCAGTAAATGTCTAGTGGCTTCCAGAAAATGAATGGTAATAATACTTTATGAAAGAGAAGAACTTTTTTTTAGGTAATAATCATACAGTATTTCTGACTCAATCGTCATAAAAAATGGCGTTTTTTTTAAAGACAAGGAAATATATATATTGTTACGGGCTACTGGCTATTAAAATTATTTTTTTTGTTTCGAATCTCCATTTATTTATATTAAAAAAAAATATTTACCATATATATATATATATACAATACATAAATATATATATATATATATATATATATATATATATATATATATATATATATATATACGGAAATAATTATAGTACTTTTTCTACCCGGAGGTATTTTAAGCAATACATAGAATGAGTCCGCTGAAGGCGGGTTCTCTAAACCGGCCAAGGCCGCTGATTCTATACATTCAAAGCCGGGAGAGACCGCTTTAAGGGATTAGTATTAAAATTAATTATACCACTGCTAAATTAAAGATACTAATATTTATTAACAAAACGAGTAAAAGAATACAATTAAACTATTAACAATTAAATTATTAGACTAATATAAATTTACAATAACAATATTCTAAATATTTATTATCACCTAGGCCTATTTAATTATTACAATAATATAAGATATTACTAATTCTAAATGACTTAACTATTTACATAGGTTTGTACAAATACCATATAATTACACTACAATTTATAACTACTAATTAACACTTACAGTTCACTAGTCCACCGACCGTAAGATTATCCAAGTATGACAAACTGACACACAGTAACAAACAGAAACAGTTTATTACACTCGCGAGACTGTCACAGTTCACTGATACACTTATTACACTGGCCGGTTCAACACTGACTAGTTTATCACACTGACACTCACTTATTACAGATCATCACCGTGCCTGGTCTACTCTCAGACTGACTTGCTCGAGGCGAGGGAGGTATTTAAATAGGCAAGCCCGAACATTCTAGAACACGGAAGTAGGTGGGGAATTCTGGGAGTGTCTAGAACCTTCTTAATAACTTCCGACAAAAGGAGGCGATCGAGAAGGTCCTAATCGTATTTTAACTTCTCCCGCTCAAGCTGCTAATCCCTTGTTTCCGTCCTTCTCTCTGTGGCCGTAACAAAATATATATATATATATATATATATATATTAACATCTTACACCTGTCAATTTATATGTATTTTATTTTAGTGTACTACTTCTTAATTAATGTAATCACTAAAAGCTCATTTTTTCACTGTTAGTGCATGAATATGAAACCAACCTGTTCTCGAAACGTCGCCAAAAGTAGTTTAATAACTGACTGGAACTCGAGAATCACGAATATATATTTTCTATTACAGTCAAGAGACGTAGAAACCGATACATACATAAATATATTATTCCATTCCTAGCAGTGATAAAAATTTTCTTTTATATTGATGCTAATTACATTCGCTTGTATAGGGTATTTACGGGTTTAAATAGGCAGATTTTAATTATCTATATTCACTGATAAGACCTGGAATAAATTATTTAATTTAAGTTGAAAATCTTACCTTGATTGGGTTAATTACTTTTATTAACTAATAATAAACCTTTTATCATTTATTTGAATTAAAATATGGATCAACATCAGGAAATCAATAAATAAGGCAAAATACATTTTGCTAACATTGATTTTTTATTAACCCCAATTGACAGCAATAAAATAAACAATTTGATTTCAGTTTGAATACAATATAATGAACAAATAAAAGAAATTGATCTAGAAATTCAAATGTATCAAATATTAAATATATTTTCCAATTTATTACTATTAAATCTCCTTATAATTAAAATATAACCAACTAACATATTATATCTGTATAGTGCTTTTGAATTTATTTAATTTAATTTAATGAGCTCTAAGAAACAATTGTATTTATCGACGCTATTCTGCAGAATATTGAAATCTAGTGCTTGCATTTAATAGAAGAGGCGATCCCTTCGCTATGATGTTCCTATATGAAGGTCTGAGATAGAGAGCGATGATTATTCTTGATCGAACGTTTGAAATGGAGATTTCTCCTTAAAGAATCCAGTCAACATGGCTGCTTCAATAACATTTCAGGTGATCTTTTTGATGACTAAACATGTACCATTCCATAATTTAGGTGGTTTCAAATTACGCAGAAGAATAATAGGTGAACCGATCTTCCTTCATTCCTGGTACATCGCGAGAATTTAAAACTTCAGTTGGATAATTTACTGCTTGGTTTTAATCAATAATTGTATCGATTCATTTAAAGGACATTAGATCACCAGGCAACAACGGTTGTATTTGAAAGTGAATTTCGTCAACATCAGCATTTTTCGCTGCCAAAATAGCATGATTACAGAGCTAATTATGGTCCAAGTAATTATTTATCCGGGAAGACACTACTAATTAATTAATTTTTTGTCTGAACAACTGGGCTGAAATTTTCTGGCGATTTGATGGAGTGTATTTGGATGTAGTTGTATTTCACCGATTCCACTATGCCGCAATCGTTTTGAAAATATTTGTGCTGATGGATCATTTTGTAATTGTACTCGCATGTTTATGGTCAATCAAAGTGTTTCGACATTTCGCAATGGAAACGATTGTTTTAAACATGCGTTAATCTTATCGGCAAAAGTAGAGCGAGGAATGACTGAGGAATGAGAACAGCACCGCCGAATAGCTTGTCGTTGTTCAAATTTTTCATAGTTCTGTATTAATTAATTAATTACAATATAAAAACATATAATATTGCAACAAAAATATCGCGGTCATTAATCGAAATAAAATATAGCCTATATTTTAAGTTGGACAATTTTACATATCTGTGCGAAATTTCATTAAAATCGGTCCAGTATTTACGGAGATTAGCCCGGACAAACTTCGTGACATGAGATAGTAAGATAAGATTTAAGTAATTTATTATATGATGATTATTATATGAACTGAACTCAGAATCTATTAGACCGATTATCTATTAGAAATTAGATTGAAAAATAATAAATCTTTGAATCTCTACTCTCCAGTACTATTATTTATGTTGCAAATTTGATATGATATGAATAAACTACAACCCAATACCAGAAACTATTGTTATATTATAACGACAGTAATAACAACAAATGTAATAAGAATAATTATATGTAAAAGGAATTTTGAAAAATAAAAAAATGTAAGGTTCTAGTTGCATAATTTATTCTTGGTATTTTCTCAATTTCAATAACCAAGGACACACAGTCTCGAACCCGATCAATTTTATAGTGAGAATGAACAACCCAAGTCAACGGCAAATCCATATCCTAGAGGCGGTTGGCATTTTTTCAGAGCGTCGTTTCCTGGGCTTTAGTCTGATTACAAAAGAATGAATGTGGGGATAGACCTAGTGATGCATCGCAGCGCATAAAAACGCAAAAAAAAGAAAGAAAAGAAACCATCCTGTACCACTAAAACTCTTGGAAGGCCTTAGGTTAAGGACTGTACTATTTCTTGGACAACGGTTGTGCAGAGAAGTGATTTGTGCTTAACCTCCAGATTTTCAACCATGTTTTGGGTACCCAATTTATAGACACTAGACGTGCCCCAGGAAAGTCTGTAGATCTTACAGTTTTGTATGCATATTAAGTTGTAAATACATATTAAATAGTAAATTTTAGTACTAAGGGCTTGCCAAAGTCTGCCAGTGGGCGGGATTTGAACTCAGGACCTTCGGCATGGAATCTCAGTGCTCTACCACTCAGCCACTCCGCTCATTACAACAGCGCTACTAGAGGAAAGAAATATTGTCACTCTTTCCACAGTGCCTGCCAGATTCTCAACCGGTTCGAGATGTTTTAGGTTGGTCTTGCAGATTACGCCACTTTCAGGCAACACGTAGCACCCGCTTGCCACCAGCGGTTCAGAAGAATGTGGTGCAGCGAGCGTCTAGAAGAGGACACCAACAAACAGCGCTACGAATAGTACACACTCCCTGCTCTCTCCTGCAGCGCCTCTCTGTCCAATTTTTGAAATTATTACCTAATGGATATTCGATGGATGTCCTAAATTTGCCTCTCAATATCATATAAACAATAAACATCATATAAACATCGATTATTTATAATTAATATCACTGTTATTACTTAAAGAATTACTTACAAAAAATGAAATGTCATTGAGCGAGAATGTTTTAATTCGACCTTTTATTTATTAATGATTTAATTTTTTGTAGTATATATAATTTAATTTTATTATACTTTGAATTTTCTGATTTTCCTTTCACTCCTTGAGGCCGGTGATTCCGCATTGCCAATGAGCCACTAATTATATAAGCATCTGCTAATAAGCGGTAATAATGCTATATAAGCGGTTTTCTCATATTCGTATACCGTGCGTGTTGATCCTTCCGAAAGATACCGTCTTATTTCTCAACAGAAACTTTCTGGTCTCGCCTGTCGAACAGTGACCATTTTAATAATATTGAACTTTATAATACTGGTACTTTATAATATTGGTAAAAAGTTATAAATAATACGATTTAAATTTACTGACATATACGCTGTTGTAAATTGAATAGTAAAGTACTAAACATATTTTGGTTTTAAAATCATGCATACTATAGTTCCATAAGAATATGAATCACTAGAACAGAAAGAAAATCGTAACGAACATTTTAAAATTAAAAAAATATTAGTAAAGTATCTGTCTTCTTATTTCAATATTAATTATAAGACAAGAAAGGTTTTTAGATAGCAAAAACTGTTTAAGTGTTATGTGATAGTAAATATGTGTAAATATCAACAACCCCGGTGAAGCCCGGTAAGTGGTTAAGTCTAATATTCTCCAAAATGAGTTTGTCGTACTTAAGTAAGCAGGATCGAGTTATTTTCGTAGTGAATCAGGGGGTAACTAAGGAATTGGCTTGAAAAGGAGTTGTTGCTTATATTACAACTCCATTTAAAGCCAAAAACTACGAGAATGATACGATTCCGGTCACTGGCGTAACTAGAATTGACTCATGGGGAGGGGGGGTTAACCCCCACCAGTCAACCACTCCAACATATTACTCCCTTAAAAAAAGATGTCTCGTAGTATAGGTATAATATATATTATAGGTACTATAATCATGTAGCTTCAAATTAAATAAATATATTATAATTTTTTATAAATGTTATTTTGGAAGTTATAAATGTTATTTTCCTTACAAATGCTATTTTTGGAAGGGCAATCAATAAATAGCTTTTAAATACAAGTAACTCTATTTATTGGTTACAATAACTTACTATACTGAATTGCGTATGAAACTTTCTAAACCCATCCAGACTTTACTTCTAGATTCTAAGCATTGTTTAAATCAGCGGTTCCCAAACTTTTTCTGTCCTCAACCCATTTTAGCCCATACGTTTTAGCCGCGACCCCCTAAAAATAACGTGCATAATGGGGAGTTTATCACATCCCTTGATCAAAGCGATGAATATTATTCCGACATTGACAACCTTCCCAAATTGGTTTCTACTCACTTGCAAGTTCTACAAGAGCAGATCCTTACATTCCCGAGGATCAACACTCCGGTTGGAACTGGGAGCTTAACCCCTTCATCGAGCAGGCTGTGAACGAGGCAGATTTAAACCCACTGATTCATGACAAACTCATCGAACTATCCTGTGACAAGACTTTGCAACTGTCCTTCAGCACCCAAGATGTTGACAAGTTCTGGCTAGAAAGAAGAGCTGAGTATCCAAGCTTAACATCAGTGGATCTGAGAATCATCTTCTGTAGTGAGAAACATTGCCTTATAAAGAAGTATTTTTTACTTAAAAATGTATTAACAATTACATATCAAAATTATTAAATGATTCTGTTTTGTTTTGACAAAATCTAATATAAAATAATGTATATTGTAAATGTATATAAGTTTGCATAATAGTCAAGTTAAGTGAGAGCATTAGTGAACATTAGAAACACCAATAGCGAGTGCAAAAATATTATGCATTTGATTATCATTCAAATCATATTGCATTTGAAAAGAAAGATGATATAACATATTTCCCTCTATTATATAAAAAGTTTATTTATGTAATTTATTATCGGCGTTGCATCGGAACGAGGGACTGTTTTTTGTATAGTAATTTATAGTTAAGTTAAATCACTTAAATATAGATCAGTTAAGTTTAAATATTTTTTAAAATTGGTTAAGAACATAGTCACTGTCCTTGACTTATTACAGTCGTTATACAAAATCTAGCAGTTTTTGAATTTAAATGGACAATATGGAATTTATCGATTCATTTATACAAATCAAACTATAGTGGAGCGTCGATTATCCGAACTAATGTTGTCAGGGTTGGTTCGGATAATCAAATATTCGGATAATCGAAATTCACTAATAAATAAATAAATAAATAAATAAAAATATATATATATATATATATATATATATATATATATATATATGTGTGTATAGTGATGTGAGTTTTTGTATGTAGAAATAATTATTTCTTCGTCATTTGTACCCCCTAAAAGCAGACGATACACTAGCTGTTCTTGGTACGGTTTGTTTAATGTTTCGATGACACGTTGGTCCATTGGTTGAACTAGAGAAGTTACATTAGGGGGGAGGAAACTTCACCTCAAACATATCACTAACCTTATTCAAAGTTTCATTATGTGACGGAGCATTGTCCAAAAGGAGATGAACCCTGTCTTCTTTTCCACTATGCTGCTAAACTTTTTTACTTCGGGAAAGAAATTGTTTTCAATCCATTTTATGAACAAATCGCTGTTCACCCACGCGTTTCCTTGGCTTGCATACACTAACGGGACTTTCATTTTTGAAACACCTTGGGTTTTTGGATTTACCTGCCATTAGCAACGGAACTCTGTGTTCCAGTTGCATTAGCTTACACCATAACTGTAACGCGATCTTTGCTCATTTTGTAACCATGAGCTGCAGCTTCTTTTCGAGATACCAACGACTTGATGGTAAAGCTTTCCAACAGAGGCCCGTTTCGTCCCCAATGTAAACAAAATCCAAACCATATTCATTGTCTTCGAGATGTTTCTTCAAATTTTGGGAAAAAGAAACTGCTGCTGGTGCGTCGGCACTTAATTTTTCACAGTGAATTTCAATTTGCCGAATCCCGTGTCCTAATTTAAAATTTTTCAGCCAACCACAACATGTGACAAATGTCGGGTCACCTCAAAGCTTCATGTTTAATTCCGACGCTTTTTCACACAAAATGGGCCCTGATATAGAAGACCAGAAGACCGTTGTTGCAAAAACCAAGTGTAAACAGCATCTTGCAACAATTCACTATCATCCACTCATTTTCTTTTTGTTGAAGTACTGCAAAAAGTGATCACAAATGCGACGTACGTCTCACAAAGAATTGAGTCATTCTTTGTGAGGTCTAAATGAGCTGAAGATAAGCAACCTTTTACCAATCAAATGAATAGGAAGGGATTCAGAAAAAGAAATGAAGTTACATAATTAGATTTACAGTTTTTAGTAAACAAATACATATTGAAGTCTAAGTTCATTTTTTTGCAGTTTTCGAGAAATGATTAGGGCCCCCTTATTGACATTCATGGAAAAATCATTTTATTTTTCGCCAAATTTTACTTAAAATAACAATAATTTTAACAATACCAATAAGTAGCTGGATAATCTGATCAAATTAAACAAAATTACATTTGAAAAAAAAAGTTCCGTTAATTGAACGTTCGGATAACTTCGGATAACTGGCGTTCGGATAATCGATGCTCCTCTGCACATCTTATTACAATCTTTCGATTTTAGGACTGTTACTTCAATACAGAGACTACAATGGAATACGATTTAGATAGTTTTTCTTTTTAGCTAGCTGTTACTTATTATTTTTATCTATAAAATCTAAATTAAAAAAAGAAGTTTAAATTTAATGTGAAATACCCATTATATATGTAATAAGTTCTAAACTGAAGATCGATCTCTGTTGTGTAATTTATTAAGTGGACGGGGGTACATCCTAGTTTCTGATAAAACTATTACTGACGAAGGTATATAGAAATATGATTGAGTAAGAAGAATATGAATGTTGCTATACATTTAGATTTAAGAAAAAAAAAAAGAATATGATTTGCTGTAAGAATCGAATTCGACTGCTGATTGATTGAAAACTTTTGTTTCTGGTGGGACTCCGCATACTCTACGTCAGTTTTCTTTCTACTTTACAAATTCATTTACTGCTAATTGTATTAAGATATACGAAGTAATGATATTTAGTAACTTTTTTGGTATATTTTTAATGACTAATCATAATAATTATTTTTGTTTTTATATTTTTTTTTCATCGTAAAAATTTTGAGAAATAAAAAAAAAGTGTGAGAAATCTACTGGGACCATAGTTATTAATGATTATTTAATAATTTTGCAAAAAAAAAAAAATATTGTTAAAGACATTTTCTTAAAACATAAAATGATAATTTAGCTTTTGGAAATCAATTGTATCAAATTAATTTCCATAGCGACTCATAAATAAATAGGGTTCATTGGTTTCTAACTCCATTACATGTTGCGTTATACGCTTGTTTTATGGTGTACCGAATGGAATTCATCGCTATCAACTGTCATGAGTCTGTGTATTTATGGAATGAAGTAAGGTAAATAATTTTAATTTATTAAAGATTATGGTTATAAATAAGATTTAAACGCCTATAAAATAAGAAGAGGCATTTAATACCGTACTCTTCTTGGAGATATTTGTGACAGACGTCACCAAGTGAAGGTTCATCGAAATGGATATAACGACCATTACGAACACACTTGGGCTTTCCGATACTCATTGTGTAAGGCTGATGTTTATTAAAGATAGTAAAATGTCGAAGCGACGGCAACAGTTTAAGAGCTTCATTTGGTTAGCAAAGCCTCCTACAGCCTACACCTTTACTGCCTGAGAATCGCCTTTCGCAAGGGAACAAGGGAATCACCTGATGATGGTAAAACAGTTTAGAGCTGCCTGGGTCAATGCCGCTCTTGTTCGACCTCACCGGTACCTGTACCAGTGGTCGTATTGTCTAGAGTGGCTCTATTCAATCCCTGCTCTAAATACCTTAGCGATCGATTAGGCACTGAGGACAAAGAAGGAGAGTAATTGCCGCACAAGCACAAAGGATTGAGATGCGAAGGAGTCGTAAAATTGGCTTTCAACACGTTCCTTGATAAATTGAGACATCGAGTTCAAATGAATGAAGATTGCCAGCTAATTCTAAGGTCAATTAGATGTTAATTTTTCATTAATTTATTTGTTATTTATGAATATTTGATCGCTGGTATACTAGTACAAAGGTATTACAACTCTTGTTTATATTATCATATTCTTCAATCGGCATGAAATATACCTCCTTATCTCCTTTTTGCGCTTCCTATCACTCGTATCAATTGAGCTATTTTTGTGTGAGTTATTATATTGTTCTCTGTTGTTTTTTAGTTATATTTTTAATTGTATATTTAAAATGAGTGGAATGACATTTGGGAATTGTAATCTTCGGAAGAAGAAGGTGCAAAATATTTTCAAAAGTTCGGAATAATCCCAAAGGTCAAAATAAGTGCAAAAGGTTATCAAATGGACTTTGACAAGAAGATGATATGGAGATGATTTCCTCGAAAGCCTATTAATCATTTTCTTCTATACGAAAAGGATCGTGGTTAGCGGGATTTAGGATCAGCATTTTACTATTATATTTTGTACATTTCAATTAACAATTATATATAGAACTAGCTTTTGTCCGCGGCTTCGCTCGCATAGAATTTGGACTACCGCATAAAGTTTCTTGACAGTGCTTTTTAACAATAATTTAAAATAATAAATAATTTAATTATTTAAATAATTTAATTATTTAAATAATTTAATTATTTAAATAATTTAATTATTTAAATAATTTAGTTTTTTCAATATAGGTTACTCGTACAAAATTTCAGATATCTAACTACTGAACTGACGGATTCCATACAACCTTTGAACCCTTATTATAATAAATAAGGACCAAATATAATATATTCAATCATACAAAGGACCAATCTGCAAATTTCAAGATGCTAAATTCCTAATTTGCCTTTAATTATGTACTATAATGGATTCCCCACAGTACCTCTAAAACTGTCGGGGGTGGGGAGGGGAACGTGCCCCCGTGCGCCCCACTAAATCCGCGCTTGCTATGGCCTATGTGTTATTCTGATGTATAACCTATATTACTGTAAAGTTTCATCCAAATCCGTTCAGTAGTTTTTGCGTGAAAGAGAGACAAACATACAAACTTTCACATTTATAATATTAGTAAGATTAGGTAGGTAGATATTATTAGTATCAGAATTACAGACAATGTCGAATAACAGTTCATGGCGTCGGCTTCAGTTCAAATGATATACTCTCTTATTATTCTCCAATCAAAGAAATAAATATTACCATCCCTTAAATGCAAATAATTAAAAATGATCGTCTGATGGACGAACTACCTGTTTTTATAAGGATATAACTGGGATCCAAACTTTTTAAGATTGCTAAAATGTGTTGAATGTTGTTAGCCACCAGAAAATGTTTTAGATGGTCAGGAGTCCTTCTTTTCAGACTCCTTGGAGGAAGCAGAATTTGAAACTGGTGGGATTAAATGGAAATGAAGCTTGTTATGAAAGGATTAATGTTGAGTTCGGACTAAATCAACAACATAAACTGGACATTAATGTGGGAACGCGGATGCCTTTATTCGTACCAAAGTAAGGAGTATTAAGGATTTTACACAGAATTTTGAATTGGATACGGGAGGAATTCGATTGCTTAGTTGGGCTCTAAAGCTCTACTCCGTATATTCAAATAGGAATACTTTGAGTATTTTGATTCTCAAATATGAGTATTTTGAGTAATTGGGAGCTTAAAGCGTTTGTCTAGTAAGTGTTAAATTAGCCTGAAACATCGAGAAGTTTCTTTTCTTTACAGTCTAATATTAGATTTTAGTATTATAAAACTAATGCTTCATATTTAAAATTTAGCGTTTATTGTAAGTGGGTCATTTCGTTTAAACAAAAAATCAGAGAAAATTCAGTGTATTAGGGTTTAACTAGAGGTACGATTTTCTATCTAATGTCAAGGGTTTTCAAAATGTGGGTTCAAAAACAAAGATTTTATGTTTATTTGTCTCATTGGTTAATACGAATCAGTTTATTTCGATAACAATAAGTTAGGTAATCCTAACTTATTTGATATAGAAATCAAATGAAATAGTATATTCCCGTTGTGCAGTATAGATTTTAATCTAACGATGCTACATTACTCAACCAATCCGTGATGAGCTTGGAAAGTGAGTGCTAATTGGTAACCCCACTTGGTGTTCCCTGTTACATGGCAATATCTGTAGCAGATGAGAAGGGCTTTTCCACGACTCCATTATTCCATTACGCCACAGTGGTTGTCCTGGCAACGTGTGGCCTCTGAGTGATGGCTGCGAACTGGGATGCGGAACTGCGATACCATCGCGCCCGTAATGTAAAGTTCATCTGGGGCCATCAGGTGGTGGGTGTTGGTTTTCGCCTGCCTGACAAATGGATCTCGACGACTGTTGCTCAGAGATAGCATTGTCTGGAGTTCACTATCTCTTAGCCACTGGCTTCTAATAACGGACCTTCTCTCAGGAAAAGTATAGAAATCATACTTACGTTAAAAGGAGATTAACTAGAACTTCTTGTGGTAGAAGAGGTATTTAAGGCGTCTATCTTTGCAATCTGGTAACTAATTAAAATATTAAAGTTAAAATGTTCATGTTGGTCATACGGAATGGATGGCGACCTCCCCATTCCGGTTTGGAAAGGTTGGTAACCTGAAGGAACAACCCTTCATGTGAGTCTTGGAATTGAAAACCAGACCTGGTATCATGATAGAGAGAAAATAGTTAACTGGAAGATCTAATGGGTGATTTAGATAGTCAGGGGATGCAGTCAATGTAATACTAAATAAGAAAACTTATAGCTCGAAACGTCGGCACCCATAATAAATAAGTTTTTCTTATTTTGTGCTATATTGACTGCACACCCAGACTATCTACATCCCACATCAAACCTGGTATCGTTTATGAGTGAATCCCACCTCAGATGGAACGGATGCGCCAAACAAGGAAATTAAAATCTAAGAAAAAACAATTAATTTTTCATAATTTTTAAAACAACTATATCCGAATATCGTTAATTTCTTGATTTACATTAACGTATATGGCATTTGTACTACTACTTGCAAAAACAAAGTTGCGTACGCAGGTATACAAATACCATGATAAATGATGTAGGAAAAATCCAGACACTGAGAATTATGGAATTTGATATTAAACATAGTTAACGTTAGAACCTAGTTTTAAGAAAGTAATTAATAAAATCAATTTTCGAAATAGTCCTCAATTTCACAATACACCGAAAAAATAACTTTTTTTAAATCTATTAACTTACTGCTTGAGACATCTGATGTATGACTGTACCTAAAAATATCTGTATCTATTTAGACAGTAAATTCTTACTTTTACATACCACAGCATCCTATCCACGCTGAGACAGAAGATGCAGAGGACACTGCGATAAGAGACTTCGTGATTCGTGTCCGGTAGAGCTTGCTAATAGAGCACGAAGATCCTCACAGCTATCTTCCGCTTCGATAATGAATTGCACTGATCGATCAACAATTCATTCTTCATTACTTCCTTCCTAGGCTTCCTCATAGCGATCGGGAAATCGATTGTTTATTGGCCATTAGGAAACGGTCGCAGGGTCGATTACCTCCACTTAACTATTTGGTTCACACAATTAATACAATGAAAGGATATTCATGACGAGCAATCATGTATCACAATATATTCAGGATTTTTATAGAGTTCTGTTGAAGGAGGCACATAGTATTACGGCATCGACCCCCTGGATATATAGTAAATATTACGATACATATCTATCTAAATTATCTAAACTATCTAGTGGTGAAAAATGTTGTGGCATATAAAGGACATACGGAATAATTTGCCCTAAAGTTTTGAAAACATTTGGATTTGTATCGTATGTAAATACCTAACTAATTTACTATATGTAGTCATTCTAAAATTTTATTGAATCATGTATATATATTCTTTTGAATAAATAAAAAAACAATGGTTCTATTAAAGTTAAATTTATTTACATTTATGAATATAAGTACAGAAATGAATATTTTTTTATAAATGAATATATATTTAAAAAAGAGTTTTTTCCTTTTTATGTTTTACTTTTTTCTTCGATTCTCATCATAGTTTCATTCTCCAGTGTTGAAATCGTAATCATTGGTGTTTTCAAAAGAGATATTTTCTTGTCTATGATCAATTTTTTTTCTCTTAGTACAATTGACTAAGAAAAACAAATTAAAACAACTACGCCCATCTGTGATTTAGTGGTTAGCATTTATTAATATTATATTTATTTATTCATTACCACAACACACTATGGTCAAGATCGCGGTGTTACAGCCCCGAAAAGCCTTTGGTTTCAAGTAGGTGTTTGACAATTTCTTATGAATTCAAAAATATACTATTTCTCTTGACTGACCTCTTAATACCTGCTAAATCTTGCCACTTTTCACAGCTTGATGTATATGCAATAATTCGGGGTTAAGTTTTAATCCACGCCTTCTGGTCGATATTATTGGTTCAGCAGTAGTCACCACCGAATGCTATATAGTGAGCATTGGAATCATAATCGAAGAACAGTCTTCAACGAACAATGACTGGTCTTATCCCTCTACATATAGCTAGAGAGCCTTCTCAAACCTATGAGCTGGAATGTTCTCTTATAGGCCTAAATATCCAATGAAATCAATAGTTTTCAGTATCATAATAAATTATAATTTTTTATAATGTTTGGTCAACTGTTTTGATTTTTAAATAGTTTTATTTTAAAGAGAAAAGATATGCCCCCGGCCGGGATTCGAGATTAACGGAGAGACAGAGGATCCGGGTTTGAATCCCGGCCGGGGGCATATCTTTCTCTTTAAAATAAAAATACATAATACATTTTATTGATTTAAGATAGCGCAGCGTAATAAATTATCGATTAACTGTTATATTTATTATGCCAAGCCCTAATATCTTTATAATAAACTTCACCTTAGCCAATGGCATATCTTAAGAAATGTGTTTTGAAGTATATGATCAATTTTATTACAGGAAGAATAAATACCATGACTTTTTTTTAGTTCATAATATAGGTATACTCAACGAAGACCGGCAACCTAACTAAGAAAGTAGAAAATATAAATAAGTAATAGCTATTGAAACGAAATAGATATAAATTTAGAACATGTGTATCGAATTTGTGAAACGGAACTTTAGCAGAGTGCAACCGTTACCTACACATGCAGAATAATGATTCGAAAATTGAAAGACGTGCTTAGACCAAGAGAGATGTGAAGGAGATTACACACGCACGATAAACCACTGCAATGCGAGGGCAGTGGAGCGATATTGCAATGGATCGATTCCACACTTGAGGCTATGGGAAAGTGTGCAACAAGGATCCTCTGGTTCAACGGTTCAGCTTCTACAGCGAGCAACTGAGAATTCTGCAATAAGTTACTTCTCTGCAACAAGCAAGGAATAAATCATTTCTTGGTATAACTCCTAGGTATTGTGGGGCCAGTGTACTCCAGGAACTAGCATCAGCAATAATAGAAGGAGCTTTTAGTTTATTACAAATTTATTTATTGCCTGTAATTTTTTTTAGATTTTACATATCTAGGTTTTTCGCGTTAAGATACCCAATAAAATATTTCGAGAAATAGTGGATGATCAAAATACTATCCTCGAAAACATTACCATCGACGTTTTTGGTTGGTTTGGACACCTGAAGAGAATTGAAGGCATACAAATTCAAACAATGACCCTATACTGGTGCCCTGAAGGAAGACGAAGAAGGCTGCCCGAGAATATCATGGACTAACCAAGTTCAGAAAGACATGGCAAAATACTGCTGCGTTGTCTAAATGAAGAAGTTGCGCCAGACAGGAAGGTCTGGAGGAGAAATACTGTTATAAAATTTAAAACTTAAAATGAAAATTCCAACATTGGGGAAACTTAATAAATAAATAAAAACGTAAATATGGAATATATTGTAGTCTAATATATTAAAATTACTAATCGCAGTTTTTAACTTTAATAGTAGGTTTTTGTTGTTTTTGAGACCAATCCTCTGATCTGCAATAATAAATTTTAATTATTTAATTAACTTGCACAAATAATTTTAATATTAAACCTTTATTTTAGAGAAAAATATTTGTTTTACATTTATTTATAATAATAAAGGAATCGTCATGTAAATATGTCAAATGTTAATTAATTAAAATAAGAGGTTAATAACTACAAACTATGTGCAGTATTCGCAGTATCTGATCTTTCATGCAAACACACCCATACATATTCCTTTTACAGTAGTTTTTATATTTTAATGTTTCTAGAGTTGACACTCCAATTCAATTGTATAAAGCAACATTCTACTCATCGCTGTTTAAGTGTTTATGAATGTAATGCTTACAGTAGCATAAACGCATATCTGTCACTTGAGGTAAAGGACGCCTTATCCACAAAATAGGTAAATTGTCATTAATAAATACTATGATCAATACTTCCGATTACTTATCAATAAAACTGTGAACAATGTTCTAAACATAAGTATGTTTGTTACTTGCTACAAAAATTTCACATAGTGTCCTTTACCTCCGGGAGACAGATATAGCTTACAATAAGTATATCAATACTATACCAGATCTATATTTCAGTTACGAATAATGTAACGAGTTTATTTTATTATCACTTACCGTAAACCGGGGTGAATAAACAGTGGGGTGAATAGAAACGAAACTTCATTTTTTTATGTATTATTTATTTTCTACATAACTAAGGGTAAATTGTGGCAACTATTATTTTTTTTTTAAGTTGCTATACTTTAGGCTGAAAGCAAAATAATGGTTTGTTTGGTTAGCAGCACAGGTTCCTGTTTGTATGCCTTGTTGAATTTTAACACACGATTTTTGTGTTTTTTTATCCCCTTTGATTTTTCCAGGTAAGTCATAATACGTAGTGTTCTTCAAAGTAAATAGCTGTACAAAGCATAGTTTAATTATTCATATAAAAGATTAAGGCTTGCTTTAAGCTTTAACTTTAACAATATTATTTCAAAAATTATTAATGTTTTTTAAGTTAGGTTTTCAGAATTTATGGGGTGAATAGAAGAAACACATAATTTTTAATGTTTCTATTCACCCCACAAGGAATATTTAATACTAAATCACATTTATACTATATAAAATACATATTGTGTGTTTTATATTTATGTTAGACTCTTATTTGACACAGCAGGACCCTGTAAAATGCCAAGAAAATACAAACAGGTGGTTGGAGGTGGCTACAAAAATGCACTTTCTGACATACAGAAGGGATTAAGCCTTCGGAAGTAATTATATATGGACACTTGAAAAGAGGTCTCAATATGAATGGAGAACCATGGTGGTCAGACAGCTTTATCTCTCAATTCAAAGGCATGATATTTTTCAAAGATGACCTGTCCTATTTCACAATTTATTAATCATAATTTAATCTTCTTAAATACGGTAATTGTCTACCTGTTCAATTTCTTTACTTACAGTTATGTAACTTCTTTTGGTTATGTACTGAAATAAATCATTACGTTGAGAAATAAATTTGTATTTATCCATTTACAAATTAAAAATACCATATTTAACTGTTTCCATTCACCCTCGATTCGTTTCAATAGAAAAATATATGAAATCGAAGTATACTGTTTCTATTCACCCCAATTTGCGGGGTGTAAAGAAACACCATGTTTTAATTTTTTTTTCTTTAAAATGAAATAAAATTTAAAAAAATAAATACTATAAACAAATAGGTCTAACAGAGACCTGTGTTTGGTCAAAAAATTGTGTATCTAGAACAACTACAAATATGGAAAATTTCAAACCAAAGTTGAAAATTGTTTCTATTCACCCCGTTTTACGGTATCTATTCCGTCCGGTGCTGCTATCTATGGGCGCAGACCGAAGGGATTTGAAGTCCACCATCTGTAATTCATTATGGTTAACTATCGTCAAATGTGGATGTATACCTTGCCTAAATTCACTTTATTAAGTGGGCAAGACGTAAATAAACTTTTCTAATATTAACATATTTATTTTTGGGGCTCAGTGGTGGTAAGCCTTCGACGGTAATTTGTATATAGTGTAGCATATAATTCTCACTTTTCCTTAAAATTAGTTATTTCTTAATTATTTTTAGTTAATTTTTGCTTGGTTATGTTATGAAGAATTGGTATTGAAGTAATAATACTTAGTTATTACGGACGGTTTTTTATTTTTGTATTTCTTTTGAACCTTGGACCTAAACCTACAAACCTGGTCACAAAGCATATAATATTAACTTCTTTCATTTTAGGATTTTAGAACTTTTCTTTTGCTTTAAAGTTGGCATTTTAAAGAACAAAAAACCATAACAGAGTTGGCAAACGTGCTGCCTGTAGTTTGTTCAGGTGTTATAAACGACTTTGTTATAAACCTCTGGTCGGTTTTCCGGTCTAAAGTTGATCCGTTGGAAAGGATAGGGACGGGGACAAAAGCTTTGCAGTTTAGAGCACAAAGGTCAGTCAGTTCCCTGAGTTTGTTCCAACTTCCCAATCCACAAAGTTCTTTACTAAGTCTTAAAGCGCCCTCAGCAGGAATACCAACTTGTCCCGCAAGCTTACAGGCCTCCATTAAAATTTATTTTTTAAACAAGAAGTGTGGCAGTTAATTTTATATATAACAACATTTAAATTTACATGAAACTCAATTTAATTACACGTAATAATGCCGTCAAATACCTTTGCTATATTTTTAGAAAGACATATCTTTGAGAACTGCCGATAGAAGTGAAAACTCAAAACTTTGGCAAATATATAACTGTGTCCTTCATTGAATTTCTAGATCAATTATACCCTGAATTATTTAAATTTCAAATTTGTAAATTTAAATTATTAACATTACTATTTTTTTCACTTATTGGCGCTCCGAACAATAATTATATAGATTTTCAAGTATAATAAAAATATATGATGGGCTGCACACACTCAATACAAAATATCAATAATTTTATTGAAATAATAATTAGTATATAAATAGTTACGTTATTTATACCTTATATTTGTATTTACATAGATGTTAATGAACTTTATTATCATATTAGCATTATTATAATAAAGTTTTTGATGTCATAGTTTTAACCCTCAATTACTGACATAGTTTTTCCTTACGCTAGTACTAACACCTGACCACACCGCAGACCACCTGATTTAATTATTCATTAATATTAAAAAATATTTAAACATTTTAATGCTTGTTATTGCTTATATTAACCTTCTTGCATTTTCCACAATCAACGAATATATGACATCTTTTCAAATTTCAGTTAAAAAATAACAAAGAAAATCAATTAAGGATGTAGCGAACATCAAAAACTACGTATTTAAAAACTCGTGTATTTACAACAAATCAATTACAATATATTTAATTTTGAGTTTTATTAATGAAAATAAAATACTTTTCAAAATTAAAATGATTGATATTCCAAGAAATTGACGTTGTTTCGTGATCACTTTCAACGTAGGCTCCGCCATCAAAATCTGATTCGAAAATATCAGCTTCTTCTTTCCCTAAATCATCTAACAAGAGGCATATTTACGTCACAACACTTTGGGTCGTTAGTCCTAATAATTTTTAATTAATAATTTTTAATTTGAAAGATTGGGGTCTCATAATTGTAATAGAATAAAAAAAGAAAATAATCTATAAGTTGAAAAATAATAATAAAAACATTCAATATTTTTAAAACATTTATAAATTTAAAAGTAACACTGATTAATATTAACTAATAAATATAAAACGTTAAATGAAAGCATAGATTGAAAAACTCAAAGAAGTCATTGCTTATATTTTGTGAACCAACTTCCACTTTCACATTCAATAAGGTTACCTGAGTCATACGGAAATCCGATAGTTGGAAGGGTGGGAAATTCCATAAAATGTCCCAAGGACCATGCATCAGTGTACTTGAGGGTTAAAGGATTTTCCTAAGGGTAAGGTTTTACGTTATTAATAATAATAATACTTTTATGGATATACCTATGTTTTTATAAAATGAGAATCCCTCTCTATTCTCAATATTTAAATTTTGCAATTCAACAGTTACATTATTTCTTCTTCGAACTTCTTCAAAACCTAAATTATTGCTGTCAGTATGAATCATGGGTGAACAAGCTATTTTTTTTTTTTTAAATCCTCATAGAATATTTAGATTGAGAATTATTTAAATTAATAACTACAAATAATAACACACACATTTTTTTCAATGAGGATCATGTAAACTCTCCGCTTTCCATAGTAGAGGCAAACTTTACAACTTCTGGCCGAACCGTAGTGTAACCGATGTTGAAAGAATCTTCTATTGACATGGCAATACATTCTATTGGCAATTAGATAGTAATTAAAAATTGTGATGTGCACTCCATAAATTCGTCTTAGAATTGAGGAAGTAAGTAAAATATTTATGAATTTCTATGGAATTTAAACCGCACTTGGTTTCATGGGATCAGTGTGGTCTCCAGTTAAGATCTATTTAATAAATAATAAACCAAAAATACAAACACTTCAATTATCACATGAGTTAATATTTAATGGTTTAACATCAATACGATAATTTTTCTGATAGTTGTTGAAGCTTGAAAAATATTTCATTAAAACTTCAACATTTTTAAATTCTTTTTATTGTTATTGTTATTCTTCATATTATCCCTTCATAATTGCTCCTCTACTCTACTCTGAACACTAATTATATACCAGTCAGAATATAATTGCAAGGAATACATAATAAGGAAAATTATTGTAAGAAGCATTTGAAAGATCTTAAGGTGCTAGCAAGCAGATGGTATTTGCAGTTTTAATGAAGGAAAAAAAGTAAGGAATGACCTTCAACTTTAAACACCCGGATTATCAGCCGGACTTATCACTTACTTAACTATTGATAATTAAAGTTCAAAGTTCGCAGTAATCAGCTCATTATAAAGCATATTTAAATAGTTATCGTGTGTTTCGTGACATGGAAACGTTTTGCATCTGTGAATGCTTTCTTTTCTCCCATAAAATGTTAACATGCAAATGGTACATAAACCGGTAATTTTATCTGCTTTTGAATCCAATTCCGTTTTAATAATATTATAAGTTGATGTTGATGCCATATAAGTTGATGTGAAATCAAATGACACAAAACTCAAGACGAGTTATATGGTTGACCGATAACCTCACAAGTCGGTGAATATTGAGCTATATTCCTCAACCTTTTTTATATAGAAAACAAAACTCATAAATAAATTTTAACCCGAAAAAAGTATAATTAGGTTCACAGGAGCAGGCAGAAAGATATTGGTCGAAAGTATCAAATCCGGATAGGTATATATCTTGATTTTTAATAAGTTAATCCAAGACTTTTAAATTTGCACATACAGTGTAATTTCATTGGGCTCAGCTTGTCATTAGTAAGATGAATAATTCGAATAAATAACTTAATACTGAATGATAATAAATTATGAGTAGGGTGTTGGAAATTAATAAATATTTAAGAACAGGAATACATAGTTTTTTATATGTTTTGCATTCCCCACTTCCAAATATTTTGCAATATTCAGAAGCTAAATTTATAAAAATATTTAATGGTTGGGCATGGTACTGCCATAAATAATCGATTTATTAAAAGAATATAAAAAAACTGTACCACTACAAAATCCATGAAGGGTCTTGTGTCTAGTACATGGTAGAAACTGTATTTTTTCTGAAACAAATGCTATTTCTATGACTTGTCCGAGATCACGTTCAACCACCAGGATTTTATCTGTATATAGTATATCCACTTTATATAGACTGTTTGACCCACAGGGTCCATTTATGGCTGTTGACAGATTAAATAAATTATCTCTCACAGCCGAATTTGATCATGTGATCTTCAGCATAGCAACTCAGCACTCACTACTCAGATACCCTGATGAAAAGAAAAGATAAAAATGTTTGTCCTATTGATGAAGTAATTTAACTTGATTTCTATGGATTTTGTTATTTCTTCAATAGACCTTTTGTTCTGTTTCACACAGTAAAGTATTACATTTATTTATTTATTTATTTTTAATTATATAATTAATCCGCAGTTGAAGAAATATATTAGTACTTATAAATCCATTCTGGAAGGACTTTACAGTGGTGATTTCAATTATCCGTCTCTGCCAGAACTAATGATTTGACGGTTAAGCGAACAGGCGAGTGAATGGAATAACGTTTAAAAAATAGTTAACCTGTCAATAGTAATCAATTAACATTAATATTATTACATGTAAAAAAAAATTAAGCAATTTTCATCATTAAAAATATTTTTATATAATAACCACGGGTGATTTATTATAGAAAGTATTTAACAATTATAAATTAGATGTTGAGATAAGAACTATTCGGTAATTTTATTACAAATTTATTACTTTTTAAAACGCAAATCAATAGAAATCCTTATCACAGTACACGGTTATTTTTGGTATTCTTGTTTTCTTGGTATTCATGTGGTATCATTATGGTTTTCTTCATCTGGTACCCTGAAGGAAGAACAAGAGGCAGACCTCTGAATCTCATGAATTTAGCAAGACCATTAATTATCCTTGGTCATGGAATGAAGTCTTCTCAATGAAGAAGTCTTCAAGTTCTTGATTAGAAGATCTGGAAAATAAAAGTCGTAAAATTTGGTTGGAGAAAACCTCAACTTTTTGGGCAAAATCTCATCGAACTCAATTTACCAAATCTAGTTTGCTTGAAAGAATCTACACTATCAAATTTAAAAAAACGAACGAAAACAGTGGATATTTCTACAATAAATAATTCAAATAATTATATTAAATAATCCTCTCTCTTTACTACTGTTTGTTCCTGGATTTCCTATGCAATGATTAAAAATACGATGGTTTCCTGCTCAGAAACCATTAATAATTTATTAAATATTTCATATTTCAATCAAGGAGAAAATATAATTTAGATTTGCTGGATGCAATACTACTCAGTTGCAAATATAATATAAAAGAATAATAGTAATAAATAAATCCGAAAAGATAGGATTCAGTTCTTGAGTATGAGGAATTCGAATTCGAGCTTTGTTCAACTGACATTAAGAAAATCACATTTTTGTAAATTCGATAGTTTTCTTGTACATTTTTCCAGATCTATGATTAAGAACCGATTAAGATTGAAAAACTTCAAATGATTCTACTCTCGGAAATTAATTTTGTAAAAAGAATGCCAATAAACGATAATTCGGAGACAAGAATTTACATACAGTAAAATACATATTTAAAACATACGGGCATGGAGATGCTAGTTATCCAATAACGATCTCAAGATGATTCCGGAACCTCACGATGCTACAATTGGCCGAAGTGTAGAAGGGATCCCTTGCAATAACAGCAATCATATTGAGATAAAATTACACGATACGATGCGTACAAGGGTAGGTCAATTCAAGTTAGAGCTTCCGATAGATTTCCTGTGGCCAATTATAACTTATACCAAGTCGGATGCTGGAAGGTCAGTTTTTATTGGTTCCTTCATACTTGATATATTGCGAATTGTGATTGGTGCAAAATTATATTTTATTATAAATAGTCCTAGGAATATCGCAAACTATAAATTAATTAATAGTCAATATCTACAGCCCTGGTGAATAAGTTGTTAAGTCTAATTTTCTCCAAAATGAGTTTCTCGTACTTGATCAAGCGGAAATCAAGTTATTTTCGTAGTGAATAAGGGGTTAAGTAAGGCATTTGCTTGAAAAGGAGTTACTGTTGATATTACAACTCCATTTCTAGCCAAAAACTACGAGAATGATAACATTGCGCTTCCCTCAATACATTTAACCCTCTTTGGACAAAATTCGACTTAACCACTTATTCACCGGGGCTGTAGATATATCATTAATAGTTGAATCGCCTTCGATATGGTCATCAGAAATTTGAAATAAGGTAAAATACCTTAAACGGCAACCTAAAACGAGATTTTACTGTTTCTTGGACAACGTATGTGTAGGGAGGTGATTTGCCATAGATGATGCTCTTTTTTTTGTCCTCTATTTAGGGTACCCACTTTATAAAGGCTAGATGAGCCCCAGGAGGGTCCTAGATCCCATAGGATCCACCCTCGGCTTCTAACAGATTAAATAAAAGTCTACTAAGCAGCGGGAAATAAGCTGAGGCCCTTCGGCACGGCAACTCAGAGCTCTACCACTGGCAACAGAAAGTATGAAAATTTGAATTTTGGAAGAATATTAAACCACTTTAATCGTCAATCTTTTTTTTTGTTTGAGCTTTCTTTTTTTGTTAACAGTTCATTAGCCAAGTCATTACAACAAAAAACAATTTCTTTTTTTACATTATGATATTATTTCAACGGCCAATTCCGAGTAGGAATCGGTCTCCAGGTAAGTTCGACCATCACTCCCTAAGGGAGTTAATACTCCCTTAATTAATAGAATTAATACTCCTATAGTATTAATTAAAGGCCTACATAAATTAACAAGAAAAAAAAAGTTCATAATCCTACTAATGTTATAAATGCGAAAGTTTGTATGTTTGTCTCTCTTTCACGCAAAAACTACTAAACGGATTTGGATGAAACTTTACAGTAATATAGGTTATACATCAGAATAACACATAGATTATAGCAAGAGCGGCTTTTTTGGGAGGCACGGGGACACGTGCCCTCTCCCCAACAGTTTATGTGTACAGTGGAGAATCCATTACAGTACATAATTAAAGGCAAATCACATGATAATAGTGGTTAAAATAATAGAAAGAACAGAGTGACAGAGTGAAACTATTGTTTTGATATCCTACTATTATTATAAATGCGAATTTTGTTACTCATTCCCGCAAAAACTACTGAACGGATTTGGATGATATGAGTAATATAGGTTATATATCAGTCAAGTGATAAGTAAAATTTTTTGCATAGGTGTCTTTATTAAAAACACCTATCCTACCATTCACTTTGTTGTGTATTGTGCTCTGTTCATCTTGCTTAGCTTGCGCCTTAAGCTGACGAGGTCCACACATATCTAGTGGAATATACCTCAACAGCCAAACGGGCAGCCTTGCGCTGGCAAGAGCCCCTCACTGCTCGTCCCGACGTCACGGCCCGTCCGGTTCGGCGTATCTAGTTCCGTCACGTCGTTCCCAGCCATGGCTACCGGATCATTGCCTGTTGAAGAACCTAGTACCTCGATGGAAGTAGCTGACGACAACAGAGGATAGAAGAGGTCATGAGGACCCACCGAAGAGGAAGTTTTCCAGCCGGTACCTAGGAAATTCAGTTCCAGACCCCCAGTCTACAAGGGAACTGCACTCAATAAAGTTGCGAACAAATTTGGTACCTTAACTAATATCAGCGAACCAAGCACATCGGCGACCACCACGGCTACTAAGACGAGGCTCCCTCCTCCGATTGTGATCAGGCCTCCGATCTCGCAGCGAGAGCTCACGGAAAGGATGGACAAACTAAATATCACGAATTATGCCACCAATTCATCTGAAGCAGAACTGAGGGTATATTTATTTAACTACCAAGATCATAATGCCACCAGAGCCCTACTAAATACGGATGGCGCGACGCAGTACCACACCTATGCCCCAAGAGGTACCAAGAGGTCGAAAAAGTTTGTCCTCTACGGTTACGATATCGATGCAGACATGGAAACCATCACTCAGGACCTCATGATAGGCTTAACCGGGTTCAAATCTGCTAAGAAGTTGATGCGAAAGGACCCCACGGGCACACTACGACCCACCGAGGGCATTTTGGTAATAACTGACCACACAGTCAAAATCGAAGACTTGAAGAAGCTAAGGTATGCAGGTCGTGTTAAATTTACCGCATCTGCCTTTAAAGAAGAACGTGGCCCTGTACAATGCTACCAGTGCCAGGAATACGGCCACACCAAGCAATACTGCGGTCAAATATGCCACTGTGCATGGTGCGGCGAGCACCATCTGCTGAACCAGTGTAAAAATCGCGGAGAAACTGCCACATGCCAGAACTGCAAGGGCCCCCACCCAGCCTTCTCGAAGGAATGCCCAAAGAGACAAGAACTCCTGCGGTCGAAAGCGAAGAAGAAGGAAGCCGCCGTAGCAGCCACACCAGCATCAGGAAGGAAGCCTAGCCGCCTAGCCACCAAGGACACCAGCTATTCTCAACTCATTGGAGGAACACCTGCACAGCAGCCAATCAGGTAAGGGACCGCTTCCCCACTCCTCTCTTACTCCCACCACCTTGCTTACCTCCACCCCACACCTGAACCACCTCTAGTGACACAGCTCCCCTCGGTACCATCAGCTTACCAGCTGGCACCAGGACAAGACCTCACCCTCTCCTGCCTCTTCGAGAAGTTCAACTTGATGATGCAGATGATGACACAGATGATGTCTTTGGTGATGGATACCAGGCGACATGACTGAACATCTAATCATCAATTATAACATCAGAGGCCTTCTCTCGAAGTTGGCCGAAGTTGAAATCCTCCTACAGCAGCACCGTCCATCGGTGGTGGCGCTGACGGACACCATGCTACCCTCCTCTGCTCGAATAAATTTCCATGGTTACACAGTGTACAGGGAGACCTGTGCAGTGGGGACCAAGGCAGGCGTCGCCATCCTCGTCCGAAATGATGTACCGTCTAGGAGGGTTCCTAGTCCAGTGTGTTCAACTGCCGGCACTCATATAGTCACTGTTGACGTGCGGCTCAAGACCCGCTTCACGTTCAGCTGCGTCTATAGGAGGCCGAGAGCTGTTCATAAAGCTGTGAGATCGTTGTTACAACACGCCCAGTCAGTCAGTCGCTATATAGTCCTTGGTGACTTCAATGCCAAACACCCTGCCTGGCTATGTATCAACCATGACCCACTAGGGACGTACATTACCAAGACTGGACTAGTCGCCTACCACCCCGGGGTTCATACCTTCCGGCATGATTCCCTACCCGGATATACCTCAACTCTAGACCTCCTCCTAACCAGGGATCTGCACACCATAACGGGCTGGATAGCGCTCCCATTCGGTCCGTCAGATCATCGGCCGATTGCATATATTTTCGGAGGTACCCCCGCAGCCCCGACTGCTAGCAAGTACCTCTTAAACAAGGCCGACTGGAAAGGATTCAGGGCTAGCATTGAGGAAAATCTCCCCGTGATCGATCGCCTGAGTACAGAGGCAGAGGTGGATAGGGCGGTGCAAGTCATCACCACTACCATACTGGACTCAGCAAACCAGCATATCCCGAAGTTTAGTCCGCAACCCAACGCCATCAGGAAACCTCCAAAGCACATTCTTGCCCTCATTGGCCAACGTAATCATCTGAGGAACATTTTCCAGCGCTCTCATGACTATGAGTTAAAACCGGCCATCAATGCGATGACCGGCAGATAGCCAGCCTCATGCGAGTCTGGAAAACTTCCCTCTGGCACGAACAGTTACTTAGGACTCATGATGACCACCGCCAGTTCTGGCGACTCGTCAAAACCTACGTAACTAAAAAAAGGACAGTGCACCTGACTTGCGGAGACGCACTTCCCTGCCCCAATGAGAAACCCATTTTTTCCACCTTCAAAGGTCTTGAATCGGTACTACGGCGCACTAAAGGTAAAAAATCCTCTGGGCTAGACAACATCCCTTATGTCATGTTGAAGATGCTCCCTAGAAAAGGTAAAGCCTTCCTATTGAACATCTTCAACACCTGTATGAGAATCTCATACTTTCCTGAAGCATGGAAAAAAGCCGTTGTAGTACCACTACTTAAGCCGGGGAAGTCTGGTAAACTACCTGATCACTACCGGCCGATCAGCTTGCTCTCTCATATGAGTAAAATTTTCGAGAGACTTGTCCACCACCATTTGCTGACCCACTGTAGAGAGGAAAACATTATCCCCCCAGAACAGACTGGTTTCCTTAGAGGTGTTTCCTGTGACCATCACCTGGCAAAGCTCCAAGCGCACACCATAGAGCAGATGAACATGAACAAAGCCACGGCCTTTATATCCCTTGATTGCACTCAGGCCTTTGACAGTGTGTCTCACACACTGTTACTCCGACGCTTGGAAGAGTTTAACTTCCCAGACTCGTTATGCCGTCTAATCCGAAGCTATCTTAGCCGAAGATCCTTCGTCGTGCGAGTCGGGAAAAGTTACTCGACTTCTAGCAACACCACCTGTGGAGTACCACAAGGGTCTGTACTGGGGCCACAGTTGTTTGTGATATTCACAGCACCCGTGGTCTCGGTTAAGCATGAAGGAGTGGTAGTAGCGGCCTATGCGGACGACATAGGGATTTATGCTTCAAGTGCCAACGCCCGTCATGCCCTTAAAAAGGCACAAAAGGCGTCGGTGTCAATTATTGATGATTTAAAGCTGAATGGCATCAGGGTGAATCCGTCTAAGACGGATGCCATCGTGATGTCATTTCAGGAAGGTAAAAAGCGCCTCCCGACGACCTTCACAATTGAAGATGAAGATCGTCGTGTGTTTAACTCTATCCTCTACCTTGGCGTCACTCTTGATAGGCATTTTACCATCTCGAGTCACGTCAGGGGGAGGCTGAAACTGGCCCGACAAAAGTCAAATAGGCTCTACCACCTCCTCACTTCGCCCCAACTGTCGTTATGGCTTAAATGCCAAATTTAGAAGTCGATTATTAGACCAACGCTGCTCCATGGTGCACCGCTCCTTAAACATATTTACAAAACCACACTAAAAAGTCTACAGCAGTTCCAGAACTCCATCCTTAGGCGTATAGTTAAAGGCACGTCGCTCCAAAGGGCACGTAATACCAAAATCTATGAGGAGCTGAAACTCCCGTCTATACCGAACTATAGGGTTGGCAACTAAGTCATTGCCGTTTTTGTCGATAGATTCACTCTACACTTTCTTTTGTTTTGTTAACGTGGCCAGAGCATCTAACCTATATTTTTTTCTTACTGTATGGACTTCTACGTTTAATTAGTAAAAAAATTTTTTTTATTAGTTCTTTAGTTTTGTTTTTATCCCAATTTAAAAATGGAAGAACAGGACGTGCATTTCCGACACATTTTATTGTATTACTTCCGAAAAGGCAAGAACGCATCGCAAGCACAAAAGAAGTTATGCGCCGTATATGGAGATAAAGCCTTAAAAGAAAGGCAGTGTCGAAATTGGTTTGAAAGATTTCGTTCCGGTGATTTTTCACTGAAAAATGCACAACGATCTGACCGCCCAGTCGAAGTGGATGAAACCCATATCAAGGCCATTATTGATTCAGATCGTCACAGCACAACACGAGACATTGCAGAGAAGCTCAATGTGTCGCATACATGCATTGAAAAAAAATTAAAAACCCTTGGTTATGTCAAGAAACTTGATTTATGGATCCCTCACCAGCTAAAGGAAATTCATTTGACGCAACGGATTAGCATCTGTGATTCGCTACTGAAACGCAATGAAAATGATCCATTTCTGAAGAACCTAGTTATTGGTGACGAAAAGTGGATAGTTTATAACAATGTTACTCGCAAGAGATCGTGGGTGAAGCAAGATCAACCAGCCCAAACAGCATCAAAAGCAGATATTCACCAAAAAAAGATTATGCTGTCAGTCTGGTGGGATCACAAAGGAATTTTGTATTTTGAACTCATGCCGCAGAACCAAACGATAAATTCAAATGTGTATGTTGAACAACTCGACAAACTGAAGGATGCAATTGAAGAAAAGCGGCCGGTATTATCAAATCGGAAGGGTGTTGTTTTCCATCATGATAACGCAAGGCCCCACACATCTTTGGTTACTCGGCAAAAATTATTGGAACTGGGTTGGGATGTTTTGTTACACCCACCATATAGCCCTGACCTTGCGCCTTCGGATTACCATTTGTTTCGTTCCATGCAAAACTCTTTAAATGGTAAACTTTTTAACAACGCGGATGATGTCAGATCACACCTAATTCAGTTTTTTAATAGCAAAGACCAGACATTTTACGAACGGGGAATTTTTACGCTGCCAGAACGATGGAAAAAGGTCATCGACAAGAACGGGCAATATCTAATTGAATAAAGTTATATTTTTAAACAAAAATTCTGAATTTGCCGTCTTATTTGAAATCGGCAATGACTTAGTTGCCAACCCTATACATTAGCCGGAGGCACATCAAATTTTTTGATGGGCTGAAGGCGTGTAGCAACCCACTCTTTAGAGACATAGTTCCCCCTACCAGACCTGGGAGGTGGCAAGGCAATGTCCCCTTGGTCGACGTGCTCTCATTGGCCTAGGGATGGGGTGAGGACTCCCTTGTCCAAGCCTTTCTTCCGTTCTTCCTTCCTCTCCCCCCTTTCTTCTTCTTCCTATCACCTAATCCCTTAAAGTGGTCTCTCCCTGCTTTGAATGTATAGAATCAGCGGCCTTGGCCGGTTTAGAGAACCCACCTTCAGCGGACTCATTGCTTAAAATACCTCCGGGTAGAAAAAATACTATAATTATTTCCGTATATATATATATATATATATATATATATATATATATATTTATGTATTGTATATATATATATATATATATATATATATATATATTGTAAATATTTTTTTATATAAATAAATGGAGATTCGAAACAAAAAAAAAAAAAAAAAAGGTTATATATCGAAGAGATTATTATTAGAGATAGCTTCTTGAAAAAAGGTTGAAATTTTTTTTTGCATAGGTGTCTCTAAAAAGATACCTATCCATCCATTTCACTTTTTTTTCAGGAGTGACTGTTGTTCTTGTCTTAGCTTTGCGCCTTAAGCTGCTGGACTCCACATTTATCCTGTGGGCTAAAGACAGCGGCTAATCGGGCAGCGTTGCGCTGACAAGCATACCATTGCGTACGTTATCTTGCTACTTCAGTTTCCAGTGTTATTGCAAAGATTAGCGCCTTAAGTCGACAAGGTCCACACGTCTCCTGTGGACAAAAACCTTGCGACCAATCGGGCAGCGTTGCTCTTGCAAAACCACACTCCACCCCTGAAACGGTGCGTTCATTACGGTACGTCCCGTCTAATACAATGGCCGACAAAATGGAAGCCGAAGTCACACTTGCATGAGGATCTCATACTTTCCTGATGTGTCGAAACAAGCTGTCATAGTGCCGCTACTCAAGCCAGGGAAGAGTGGGGCTCTACCGGAGCACTATCGGCCGATAAGCCTACTCTCTCACATGAGTAAGATCTTCGAGAGACTGGTCCACCATCACATGTCGAAGCACTGCAGAGAACACGAAATCATCCCGCCGGAGCAGACTGGGTTTCAGAGAGGAGTCGCCTGTGATCATCATCTGGCCAAACTGCAAGCGCACGCCATAGAGCATATGCATATGAACAGAGCTACGGCCTTCATCTCACTGGACTGCACCCAAGCCCTTGACTGTGTGTCTCATGAGCTGTTACTCCGACGCTTGGAAGAGTTTAGTTTCCCCGCCTCGCTGTGCCGTTTGATCCGAAGCTATCTTAGCGGAAGGTCATACGTCGTACGAGTCGGCAATGACTATTCGACTTCTAGCACCACCACCTGTGGAGTACCTCAAGGCTCTGTATTGGGACCGCTGATGTTTGTGATTTTCACAGTCGCGTGGTTGCAATACAGCATCCAGGAGCAGTGGAAGCAGCCTATGCCGATGATATAGGGATTTATGCCTCCAGCGTCAACGCCCCATATGCCCTTAAAAAGGCACAGATTGCGACACAGACTATAGTCAAGGAACTGAAACTGAACGGCATCAGGGTGAATCCGTCTAAGACGGACGCCATCGTGATGTCATTCCAGACAAACCACAAGAAGGCTTTGCCTAAACTTTTTAACATAGATGGCGAAGACAGAAGTCTCTCTACTTCAATCCTCTACCTCGGTGTACACTTTGATAGGCATTTAACCTTCTCAAAGCACGCCCTGGAGAGACTGAAGTTAGCCCGACTAAAATCGTATAGGCTCTACCATTTGCTAGTATCGCCGCAGCTCTCTCTCCGGTTAAAACTGCAGATATATAAATCTATAATTAGACCGACGATGCTCTATGGTACTCCGCTTATGAGGCACCTCTTCAAAACCACGCTGACCAAGCTCCAAGCATGGCAGAACTCCATCCTTAGGAAAATAGTACGAGGCACATCGCTCGAGAGAGCACGTAACACCACGATCCGGGAGGAGCTTCGGCTCCCCTCGGTGCCTGAGTACATAGGTCGGCGGCACATCAAATTCTTTGATGGGCTGAAGGCCTGTGCGAACCCCCTCTTTAGGGATATTAAACCACCTCCCATACCCGGGAAATGGCAGAGCAGTGTCCCCTTGGTCGATGTGCTCTCAATGATCTAGGGATGGGGTGAGGACTCCCTTGTCCTTATCCTTATTTCCTTTTCCTTCTTCCTTCTTCCTCTTTTCTCTTTCCTACTTACTCTCCTAATCCCGTTAAACGGTTCCTCCCCGTTTTGTATTATATAACGCCAGCGGCCACGTGCCGGTTAGAGTATAAACCGCCATCAGCGGGCTCAGTCCATCTGCAATGCCTTAAAATACCGGAAGGTAAGAAAAGTTATTAAGTAATAATTGTAATTGTAAATAATTTGTAAATAAAATTCTAGGAGGGATAGAAAAAAAAAGAAAAAAAGAAAAAAAAAAAAAAAAAAAAAAAAGCCGAAATCATTCAGGCAGCAACAGCCGAGAAGAGAAAACCTGCTTCTACCACCACCATTGCCTCCGCCGCTAAGAAGACCAAGGCGAAGACTTCAACCGATGGCTGGAAGACAGTAACTGGAAAAAAGTTCTGCAAAACCGCCAATACCACAACCAAATTCAGTGCGAGCACGTCAAACGCGTTCTCGTTTTTGGGTGAAAAAGATATATCGGGCAGCGATAGTGCGATCAGTGCAGGTACCACGACTGTCGCGATTCGGAAGAAGCCTCCTCCGATCGTAGTTCCAGGTGTAGTGAGCACACAGAAGGCCGTACAGGAGCTGAACACGGCCGGATTTTCGAATTTTGAAATTCAGAAGACCAGAGATGGAGTAAGGGTATTTCCGGGCACCATCGAAATTCATGAAAAAATGACCGGGTTCTTTCAGCAGTCAAAGAGTCCCTACCACACCTATTCAACCAGTAAAGGACAGAAGACTAGAAAATTCGTAATCTATGGGCTGGACATAGATCACAACATAGAAGACATCAAGTCTTGCCTCGGTGAACGCTTAAAAGGAATCCTCGACGTCCGTCGAATGAATAAGAGCGACAAGGACGGCAAGAAGACAGACTTGCCCCTCATTCTCATTACAACCGCCCTCGAAACCAAGTTAGATGACATCAAGCAGCTCGCACACATAAACAGGATACGTTTCAGCGTCAAGCTGTATCGCGGAAGGAGCGGCATCGTTCAATGCCATAGGTGTCAGGAGTTCGGGCAAACAAAAAACCATTGCGGGAAAAAGGTGACTTGCGTCCGATGTGCCGGCCCTCATCTCATCTCAGATTGCCAACGCACAACCACACCTGTCAAGTGTGCAAACTGCGGTGAACCACACGTAGCATCCTTCACTGGATGCCAAATCAGGAAGACCTTACAGGAAAAACTTGAGGCACTGCGTCAGAAGATTGGTCTACGGAAGAACACCACAGTGCTCAACCAACAGAAGAAGACCGGGCAGCAGGCTCCACCACCACCTGAAGAACCTGGACCAACCAGCGCACGAACACAACCCCCAACTAGACAGACCCCACCTACGACTACTGACAAAGCTCAACCTCAACCTCAACCGACTTACGCCAATATGGCTCAGCATAACGAACCCCCACCATGGGTGGAACTCATTATGCAGAGTATCGCAACTTTAACACACACCACTAACAAACTCATAACACTTATTACTGACTCTCTGACAAAATGAACAGGACAGTAAAACTTTTAAATTTCAACACTGACGGGCTTATGCCCAAAATTACGGAAATCTATGCGTTGATAGCACAGACCCAACCCACCATAGTGATCCTTACAGACACAAGAATTATCTTCCGGCACATTCGCATCCCAGGATACGACCTCACAGGAGACGACGAAGGTGGGGTCATCATAGCCATACGCCACGGATTTCGGTGGAGAGGACTCCCCTCACCAGTGGCAACTTGTGACCCGAGAATTCACCACAAAACTGTACAGGTGCAACTCGACAAACCCACTATCATCACTGGTTTATATAGAAGACCCAGGTCTTCTATCGACATCTTCTCGATGATATTAGCCGAGTGCGCCAAACAGACCAACCATTGGGTAGTGGGTGACCTAAATGCTCGGCACCCAATCTGGAACAACATCAGGAGCAACAAAGCCGGTAGTAAACTCATCAAGACTCCTTTCACTGTAGTACATCCGAACACCCACACTTTCAGACATCGAGCGAAGCCATCGTTCACATCTACCATCGATCTTCTACTCACGAGGCAGCCGCATCGATTGGTGGATTGTTCAACGATGGACTTTATCACCTCCGACCACAGACCTGTGCTCTATATCATAGACCAGGAAATACCAGTTCCAGCGGCGACGAAGCATAAATATGTGGAAGCAGACTGGGGCACATACAGGGCACAGGTTCCTAACGTACTGTCAACAGTTCCCACACTCCGGACGAGAAGTGACGTGGACGCCTACGTGGACTTCTTCACTGAAACAATCAAAAGAGCCGCAGACGTAACCATTCCAAAATTCAGGCCACTTCTACCTGCTCTACGTCCTATGCTAGATCACATCCTGAACCTTATCGCCACTCGTAATAAGTGGAAGAATAAATGGTATAGGACTAGGGATTATGAGGCAAAATCGGTGGTAAATTCCCTTACCGCGCAGATTCGCAGTCTGATAAAACAATGGAGGACTGCACAGTGGCACGAAAAACTGAGGTCCACGCACGGTGACTACAGAAAATTCTGGAAGCTGTTAAAAACAAGCACGAAGAAGAGAAGTTCCACACTACTCCACGACGGGGACAATCTGTTGACAGTAGAAGAACAGGTTACCAAGTTTTCAGATCAATATGGTGGAATCATCGCAAGAAGAACTAATCCTGCACAAACTGCTTTACCTACTGAAGAGAAAGGAAACAACTATATGTTTGTATCTCCGAAGCAGCTGAAGGCGATTCTCCGTCGTACGAAGGGGAATAAAGCACCAGGCAACGACGGGATACAAACCATATTGCTGAAACAACTGCCTAGAAGAGGAATAGCTCACTTGACCAATTTACATAACAGTTGCCTCAGGTTAAGATATTTTCCTGACATTTGGAAGAGAGCTATTCTTTTTTCTCTACTCAAACCCATGAAGTCGGGATTGCAGCCAGCAGACTACAGGCCCATCAGCTTGCTTCCGCATCTGGGCAAAGTCTTTGAGAAAATTGTCCTCAATTATCTCAAGACATATTGCTCAGAGATAGCTCTCATCCCACCGGAGCAAACCGCCTATCAGGCAGGCCTCTGCACGGATCATCACCTGGCGAAGATACATGCGGAAGTGAGCCAGTGCACAGCCAAGAACGAAGCGACCGCTATGATCTCCATAGACTGCACGGAAGCGTTCGACTCAGTGTCCCGTAGCCTACTATGCAAGACACTACAGGACAACGAATTTCCGGAACAGCTCTACTCGGTCCTACGATCGTTTCTTCAACAGCGAACGTCAGCAGTCCGCATCAGTGAAACATCATTGGAAGCCATCGCATTCACCTGCGGAGTACCTCAGGGGTCTGTGCTACCTCCAGTACTTTTCTCGATATACACAGCAGAAACTGTTGGAGCCAACTACAAAAAAGCTGCTGTAGCAGCCTATGCCGATGACATAGCGATCTACAGCAGCTCGATCAGCGCAGGGAGAGCTCTACGGCAGGCGGAGGAGGTCTGTGCGAGCATCACACAGAAGCTAGAAGGACTCAACATAACAGCGAATCCTAAAAAGACGGACTGCATAATTTTCTTATTTCAGGGGAAAAAGCGCCGCCCTCTCCCTAAGGTCTGTAGGGTAGCGGGACGCGAGAACAAACCAGTGAGCAGCATAGTCTACTTAGGTGTCACACTTGACCGACACCTGAAACTAGCCTACCACTGCAGGAAGAAGCTCAGGTCGGTTAGGACCAAGTCTTACAGACTTAACCACCTGCTTACATCTCCTAACTTATCCCTCCGCCTTAAGCTGACCATCTACAAGAGCATCTTAAGACCGGCGCTCCTCCACGGAGCACCACTATTAAGTACCATCACACCGGCAACTGCAAAAAAGCTCCAACAGTTTCAAAATGGCGTACTGCAGCGCATAGTGAGACACACAACATTAAACAAAACAAAAATGGACCTCCTACACACTACTCTCAACTTACCGACAGTTACAGACTTCATAAAACGCAGATACATTAAATTTTTTGACAGTCTGAAATACAGTACTAGCCCTCTTTTCAGGACACTCACCCCAGCAGGACGGCCACAAACGTGGCAAGATCACGTACAAAGTCTCAGCCTGAACTGAGAAATAAATAAAATAAACAAATAAAAGGAAAAGGACACGGTGTGCCCCATCACCGGAAAAATCCATAGTTAATAAATAAAGAAAGAAATTAGAGCCTTCCATTTTCTCATCCTCCTCTTAAAATGTGCACAGTACAGTAAAAGAGATTCCTCTCCAACCTAATCGTAATCCAGATTAGAAATCTTCAAACTTATAGGGGTTAAGAAAAAAAAAAAAAAAAAAAAAAAAAAGTTATATATCATAGGCTACAGCAAGGGCAGATTTATGTGGGGGCACGTTGAAATTTGTAGATAGGTTCTTTGTATAGTTTAAGAAAGAAATTTAGATAATTCCACCCCAAGGGTTTCCCCTTTAATATAATAGGGGTTCAAAGGTTGTATAGAATTCGTCAGTTTTGAAGTTAGACATCTGAAATTTTGGATGTACGAGTAACTTATATTTAAAAAAAATAATTATATTATTTATTTAAAATGCTCTTTCACGAAACTTTATGTGGCAGACCAAATTCCACGCGAGCGAAGCCACGGACATAATCTAGTATTATATAAAGTTATAAATATTGTATATAGTATCTGTAGTAAAATTATTTTAATTTTTTATTATTTTAATAATTCCCGTTAATTTTTTTGTAATAAAAGGCTTTATTCATTCATTCATTATTTTAACGGAAGGCTTAAACACAAAAACATAAAACATAATTTTAACATACAGTAACACAATAATAATAAACAAACTCATTTGGTTTTTGTATTTGTAAACATGTGTTCGCTACTTTATCACTCATTGACATTTGTTTGTCATTGTCATAAAATATAAGAGTGTAAAAAAGGACTGTTAAACAATTACTAATATATTCTCTAAGTAAAAAACTTCATCGATTGCTATTGAAAATATTAATTAAAAAACATTAAATTAAAAAAAAATTAAACTCCAGTTTAAAGCTCGATGTCCACTTTATAAAAAATAAATACTATCGATGCTATATTGTAAATTTGATAAAAATCGTTTCAATATCGCGATACCTACTGTTTAATTTATGTTCATATGGCATAATATAAGAGTAACTAATAATGGTTTTTAATGTCAATTTTTTCAATCGGAGTTTTACGGTTCATCTTTTGGATAAAAATGTCTAATACAGGAGAAACATATTAAATTAACAAGTTTGCATTTTTTTAAACTTTTATCATAGCCAAATTGAAAGAACTTGCTGGAATTGCAATTCACAAAAAGGAGCCGCAGATGGATTGCGATAAAAATCGCGGAATTTCACTCTTTACGAAATATATTACATAATTTTCTCGTCAGTCCTAATTAGCCGAATCCCGGAATATGCCGAGGAAATCGGCGGAAAACGGAATCATCTAACCATCAATCTAATTGTCTTCCTTTCGGCAAATTTTAGAGGCAAAATTATAATATAATGGTTTAATTCATTATCCTAATACCGGTTTAAAAAAAAGATTAGTGTTCCATGTCAGCCAAAGGTTATAAAATAAAATAAACATAAACCCATATAGGGTATTGGGTTCAGTAAATGGTATAAATTGTGCTGTATCTAGGACAACTGTTGTGCAGGGAGGTTATTTGTCCGAGATCATGTTCAAACGCTAGGTTTCCCCCACTTAAAGATATCCTCTTTCTCCTCTCTTTAGTGAGCCAGGTTCATCCGTGGCTCTTAGCGAATTAAATAAATCTGCCACAAACCGATTTAAATTTGAGACCCTCAGCACAGCATTATCTGAGAAATCTGGAACATTTAGCATAGCAACTGAGCAATCTACACACTGAGCTACCCCACTCCATAAAATAGTATGATCAAATATTTGAGTTTCACTCGGGTCGTACCAATGTGATTATCTGTTAAGTTAATATGATCTTGTATAGTCATAGGGCAAAGGTAATGATGAACGGAGGCTAGTACGAGTAAACTTTGGCGGCATGTATGAAAACAGTTCACTTCTGTTCACTAAGCCTTTTGTTATTTGTATTGCTAACTTAAACTTTCATGCATAAATAAATCTCAATCACTAAAGAATACTCATTTTTTAAAATATTATATGAAGTGAGAATAAATAGCATAATATAATTAGCAGTTGAAAAAACAAAATTAAAGGTTCATGCATAAGATAGTACATCATTCCCGCATGGAAATAATGAATATGATTGGCCTAGAATTCTTATACAACTCCTTTCAGGAGTCATATGTGTGTTAACAAGTGGGAACAACTGTAATAGGGATGGCTCACATTGTACTCACCTCGAGCGATTTACAACCCTTACTCCAATAATTAGTTAATTTAAATTAAATATCTGAAAATAATATGTGAGATAATGATGCCATAGTCGTGAAGATACCATCTACTACACTTATAGTTGACGATGTTTATTATTAAATGTGTTTAACTTTAATTGGGAGCAGAGTGGCTTAGTGGTAGAGCACTGAGTGGTAGTGCTAGTGGTAGAGCACTGAGTGGTTGTGGTAGTGGTAGAGCACTGAGTGGTAGTGGTAGTGGAGAGCACTGAGTGTTAGTGGTAGTGGAGAGCACTAAGTTGCCATGCCAAAGGTTCTGGGTTCAAATTCCGCTCGCTGGCAGACTTTTATTTAATCTGTTACTTTTATTTATATCTTTTGTTTTATTTAATACCTGCTTGCACATTAGGGCTCTTCTACGTACTGAAATCAAGAACCTTCAAGGGTAGTTAGTAGTGGTTCAGGTTTCTGATTTTTTTTTTTTTAATTTAATCAATTCAAATTTGAGAAAGTTTTCCAAGTATAGTTTTGGAGTGGTTCTTAACACATATTTATAAACCTGATTCGGTTGAAATATACGGATTATATCATAACCCATCATTAAATTCAGTATTACAAATTTCGATTTTTGAACAGGTCCAAAATTAAGAATTGTGCTCAAAACTGCCTTAACTCGTATTGATAAGTAAGCTTAGATCACTCATGAAGAATCTATATCACTTTTCTGGGAGCCTATTTTTGAGCTTTATACTGGAATCAACCATACACATCTGTAGTGCTTGGTACGATTCGTAAATTCCATGGTTTCTTGAAAAATGTATTTAGATAAGAACAACAGGATGGCAATGAACTATATTTTTCTGAGGCTATTCAGAATTTAATTACTGACATTTATATACTGAAAATAGTGTTCTTGCTTAGGAATCCTAAGGTATGGGCTCGCATCCCAGTCTCAGGGTTTCTCAAGCAACCTTCTCATCTTACATGCCTGCAGGCATGTGATGATCGTGATGATAGGCTACTCAAAACAAAGATTAGATTACTGTACCCCAAGTACTTCTATCGGGAAATACTTGGTCGTGACTTTATAGGATATCAAATAGCCACCAGAAGTTAGGTCTTATGAAGATCTGCAATTAAAATTGGATCTAACCAACTTTTTTCCTGTCTTTGAACCCTTCCTTGGAAGAACATTGCATACTATAGAAAATGGACCTATTATGGAGTTACTTCACTAACTGCACCATGAGAGAGACATGATTTATTAATCCCCTCCTGTGTATAACCCCGCATGTAATGGATGTTCGCAAGATGACTAAATCGGGCTGCCAAAGATCTTCATGGTCTATGAACAAAATGGACGTTAAATAGATTTAAAGAAATCAACCTTTCTTAAAATTTCTATCTATTAGACATATTTTAACTATTTTCTTAATTGTAACAATTGTATTTGTGTATAGACAGTATAAGAGAGAGGAGTTAGTAGTATAATTCACCAAGATGAGCTGGTCTCACTCGTGACACTGTTAAATTTATTTATTACTAGCATTTGCCCGCGGCTTCGCTAGCGTGGAATTTGGTCTGTCACATGAAGTTTCGTGACCGATCATTTTAAATAAATAATTTAATTTTTTGTGACTATAGGTTACTCGTAAATCCAAAATTTCAGATGTCTAACTTCGGAGCTGACGAATTCCATGCAATCTTTGAACCCCCATTATAGTAAGGGGGAAACCCTTGGAGATGGAATTATCCATATTCCTTTCTTAATGCTCATTTAAGCTATACAAAGAACCTATCTGCGAATATTAACATGCTAAGTTCAGTGGTTTCTGCTGTTCGTTGACCGCTGGGTGTGTTGGCCAATCAGGTTACAATTGTATATAAACTTCACCTGTGTGGTGTGTTGATAAAAAAAAAGCCTATGTCCTTCCCCAGGCTCGAGATTATCCATATCAAATTTCATCACAGACGGATCAGCACAGCCGTGAAACATACCAAAAATCAACAATAATTTACAAATAAACTTGTAGTATCTATAGAAAGGTTTCAAAGGTTATTAAAATATCAAAACAATAGTTTCACTCATGTTCTTTCTGTTATTTTAACAACTATGACCATGTGACTTGCCTATAATTATGTACTATAATGGATTCTCCTTGGCAAACAAAAAACTGTCGGGTGGGGCATGTGCCCCCTTGCTCTCCCTCTAAATCCCCTCTTGTATGTGATATTCTGATGTATAACCTATATTACTGTAAAGTTTCATCCAAATCCGTTCAGTAGTTATTGGGTGAAAGAGAGACAAACATACAAACTTTCGAAAATATAATATTAGTAGGATGATACATGGTTAATCCAACATCTATTAGTAATACAACATATTTAGTGACGTTTATTTGATTTTTCCACTGTGTTATTATGAAATCTGATTCATAGTGAATGACATTGGTAATTCTTATGAACAGATTGGAAGACCAACAACGTTTCATTTGATTGACAATTTAATTGTTCATTTCATACCCAATGGAGATTCGGTTTCGATTATATCGAAACCTTTACAGTATTAGGGTGTCCAACTTTTCTCATTGTCATTCTCTCTCCCCTCTTAAAAAAAACTCATTTACCTTTCATTTTTCGATATTGTCATCTTCTCTCCTCCTTCTGAATTCTAGATTGTAGACTTCACATTATTCAAAATTCCATCGTATTAGTTTTCTTTCTTATCGCATATTCATAAAATATCTATATCTCTAATTTTATTTCCCTAAACTTGTTTTCACTTTCAAATAATAAGATTTCATCTTTTTTTTCTCTGTTATTAATTTATTAAATTATTTGATATTTTTTATTTCTATTTTTGAATTTCTAATAGTTAATAAGTAATAGTTAACAAACCCATAAAGGATGTAGGGTTCAGTACATGCCAGAGGTTGCACTGTTTCTGTTGTAGAACAATGGTTGTGAAGGGAACTGATTACGACCGAGACCACGCTCAACTGCAAGGATGTTCCCTCAATTACGGTTACTTACTTTATAGAGGCTGGATGTGCCCCAGGAGGGTCTGCAGATCTTACAGCCTTGTATGCATTTAAAAAAAATGTAAATTCACTATTCACTATCGTATACTTAAACAAATATTCAGTTAAACAGCGATTAGGATATACTAAAATGTAATTCTGAATGATCTGTGCCTTAAATTAAATAAATAGATTCTACAGTAAAGTAAAAAAAGTATTAATTGTTTAAACTTGATATAAATATTGTTGAAAAGAAAATACTGTGTTTTTTCTCATGGAAATTCCCTTGAACATCCAATTAGTGCCTTTGTTTTGTTATTTTCTCAGAATTCTTGAGTTGCTTCTATAACAAAACGAGATTTACTTTAGGATAGGAAGGATAGAGGTACATACTTTTCTTCCATCTCTAAGGTTATTCTGCTTTTGTTTTATTTTAAAAAAACATCTCAGAGCAGTTATCAAATGTCTGTAGAAGTTTCATATTTTAGAAGGTTCATAATGCTACTTAACTCTATTTTATTAACAGATGTGTAACCAATAAAGGTAATAAATATATTAATATTGAAAAGTAAAAAGAGACTTTACATAAATGTTAGGTTCGTGGAAAAATTCCAACGAAAAGCCCTGGAGTCTCCAAACTAAAACCGAAATTGAAATTACATGTCCAATATTTCGCCCATTCAGGCATCATCGGGGTAGAAAGAGAACAACAGGAAAAAAAAACATGAATAATGCACCCAATAAATATCCCACCACCTCCAAGGCTCAAATGTAACTAACTCTTCTGTTTTAGTTTGGAGACTTAAGGGCTTTTCGTTGGAATTTTTCCACGGTCTTAACAAGTAATAAATATAGTTAAAGGGAAAATTTAATTTTCCTTTAAATTGCGAAAACAGCAATCACAACTTAAACAAGTCAAATGCTATACATAGAGGATTTAATCGAGCCATAAAATCATTATTTAAAACTCTATTGAGAGTTTCATTTTTTCCCCAATATCTCTTTTTTTAAGTATTTGCATTGGGACATATTAAGTAACAATTTTTTTTAATGTATAATTTTATTCTGAGACCTGGTTCTAAATATATATATATATATATATATATATATATATATATATATATATACATACATAATTTGGAAAACATGACGTTTCACATCTCCTCGAGTTGTGATAAGCTTTAAAAATTGGTCATAAGCTTTAAAGAACAAGGAGGGATATCTGACTGAACGAGTGATTAAGATGTGCAAGATTTTTTATAGTATTTATTATTTAGTTCAATATACAACAAATATTTTATTCAGTTTTTAATAATATTATATATTAAATATTAAGATATTATCTTCTACTATTTTAAATATTTGCCCATCGTTGGAGAATGTTTCCTGTTACATCTGTTCTTTTTACTCCAAAAGGGTGATTCCATTGAAAGAATCTTAAACATTTTTTTATATCGCGTTGGCATTCAAATTTAAAATAAAAAATTCTCAAGTATTTGAATAATCAGTGATAAAACTAAATTAATATACATTGGAGAGAATTTTATGTAGTAATTTATTTTAGCTTGGACTTAAAGTAGAAAGATAGACTGAATAATTTGAGTAAAAAAAAGTTAATGTACAGTCTATCATTTCTAAAATATCTTGTACCAAAAAAAAAAAAAATCTCTGTGATTTACTTTAGTATAGATTTGCCTAATATCCAGTACCTTCACGTAATATCTCCGATATAAATGAAAACAAATGAAAGATTTTAAACTCAATAAAATACCTTCCTGCCTGCATCTCACCACTGGACACCAAGTATTAATAATAATAAATAATAAATTCTTTATTTATTCTGGGATAAGTCCCTTTAGAATAACAATACAGGTCTCTCTCTATACAGGGTATTATTAAGTCTTAGAGTATATTAATACAGGGTATTATTATGTCTTATTGATTGAGAAAGAATTAATGAAAAATGAATGAATATTATGTACATTCAAAGGAATAACTGTGCCAAAATGCAGAATTATAGGATATTTTTGTTAAATGGTTCGCTTAAAAGAAAGTTATGTGCATCACGATTTGAAGTGCTATTTCTGTCAGAGTGGTTGGAAAAGAAACAGAGAAAGTACTTGGAGTGCTTTTTATTTGAGGCTGTCTCCTTTATTCCTCAGTCGATGTCTTCTACCGAGGCTCTGAACGATTCAAGCAAAAAAATGTTTATTGTACAATATCATTTTTATTATTGTATATTCCGGATTTATACAGTAAAATTCAAGTAAATAACATTGTAGTTTTCTGTCTTTAGAAACTCAATAATTAGATTTTTCTCTAAACACTAGGGATAATATTTCCAGCTGTGTCCGTAAAAAGATTTACAATAAAATGGTGATTGGAGCACAATGTTTGAAAAACTGTCCCTTAAGAATACAAAACAATAATCAGATGCTTTGTATAACAAAAGGCTCCACTGACAGTGTATTTGTTGATGCCTAATTTTGTCTGGTGTTTCGGTGTTTGTGGAATTTTTTTATCTACAGCATGATTATACACAGAAGTGCGGCCAATGGAAAGTGACCACCCAGTGCCATAGATCTTTATAAATTTGAATAAATAATTGTAGCAACAGAACTTATAAAAATGATACAACCAGCGAGGATCCAAATATGTAGGTATAGAATTATTAAATAACAGAGACATTTTTAAGGTAGATCTTAAAAGTTAATTGATTTCGGGACCCTGCACACAACAAAAACAAACAATTAAATAGGCAATCATGAGGACAGCCGATAGAAGTAAAAACTTAAGACTTTGGAATAAACATAAAATGGTTCTTTCTTAAATTTCTAAATCAATTATAGTCTAAATTATTCAAATTTAAATTTTGTAAATTCATGTAATTAACAATAGGCTGGTTTTCACATAAATTGAATCTTCGAACAATAATTATATAAATTTTCATGTAATTTATTTACCAATCAGAATATATGATGGTCTGCACAAGCTAAATAGAAGATATTAATAATTTTATTGAAGCAATAATTTGTATGTAGATACATTGTTTATACCTTCTATTTTTATTTTTTATTTTCGTTTTTAGCATTCTTATCATCGTTAAGTTCAATAATTAGACCATTTGTACTTTCAGTCATTTCATAAAACAAGATATTTAACTATGACAAATAAAAACTTTTAGGGGAACGAAAACTTCAACTAGTTATTGAAGTTTTAAGTTATTATTAGTATCCGTTGCACAACAATTAAACGACTTTTTAGATTAATATAATTATTCTGTCATGAATGGAATCCAAACCTTTAAAGTATAGTTGACTTAGGAAATTGTATAAATCATAAACAGGGCGAGCATGTTGCTGACGCGAGCCAGTCTCGAGCATGTTGCTGACGCGAGCCAACAAAATTGCCCCTTCCAAACTTTCCTAAATGCGGCTAAAGAGGTTTTCACATAAAAAATGAAAAAAAAAAATGTTTGAACAATACAAAACCTCTAACTTTTGAACTTAATTCATGCGTTTTTAAATCAAATTTAATGCCCTTAAATTCATAAAAAAACAGCCATTTCTCTTAAAAACTTCAACATTATTCGGACCATAGTTCTAAAGTTGGCTTTCCCAACATTACCGATGTTGTTGGCACTCTCCACAATCCAAAATTTTTTAATGTTTTGAAATTTTTTAACACCTAAAGCCACACGATGAATTCATGAGGCACTGGATGCGCTTCCTATGTTGGATCGGTTTCTTGAAATGAGATGAGCAATTTTCACGGGATTTGTCTCTTGAATTCAAAAAGCTGAATTGTGCGATTCATTAGAGATTCACATTAAAAAAAATACGTCATTTTACGAAATTATTAAATATATATTAGTTTAGTATTCACTTTTGAAATGGCAAAGTAATGATCAAATACAGCGGATCAAGGACTATAACTTTGGTCATTTATGTCTGCATGGTGATGTTGGAGCGACTATTACGTAGAGACCAGGAATCACAACATTCATCCCGCATAACTGTCCGCCTAATTACCATCAGTTAGGTCAAGTTATAAGTTTTATGCAAGTATAGAAATTTTATTAAAACAAACAACTATAAATTATCAAAATGTATCCATCGTTCTACATAAAATTTTTCATTATCATTTACACGAATCTATCCAAATAACTGCATTATAAAAAAATGATTGTATATTATGCAGATTTAGTTTGGTTAACCTAAGTTAATGCAGATTAGTTTGCCTTGGAGACAGAGACGACCCGGGTTCGAATCCCGACAGGGGCAAATATTTTCTCTTCAAAACTAAATTTCCTTTTGTTTATGAAACTAAAGTAGAAATATCTTTTCCACTATTGAGATTATGAAAAAACAAACTTTCTTTTCTTTTAAGTTCGATAAAAGAATAGAAGACAGATTTGACAGAATAGCTGAACTAGTATTAAGTCAAGTTTGAGGATTTCTTCTTTATCGATCATAACGAAATCCGTTTCGGTAAAAAGTGGAGCTGTCCGTTTCTGATAGAAATCTCCTCTCATTGAGGTATTATTTTAAGTATTGTGTGTTATTATCAAAAGAAGTAAAAAAATAAGATAGTAAAATAAATAAATAAAATACACGAAAGGTGGGAAAAAATTATACGTTTTTACAAATCTACATCAGTTCCATTCGACGCAAGCTATTGTCTTGTTATATAAGAGAAACGGAAATATGAATGTACTTTTACAACTTGCAATGATGGACTTAATAATGAGGATAGTCATTCTATCAATAATACCAATGCGTATAATATATCGTCTATTTTGAAATTATCTTATTATTTTATATAGGCAAATTTATTTTCTCAATAGTATAAGAAAACGCTAAGCTCAGATTAATGTTTGTCTCAGATCGATATATTTCAGAAATGTATATGAAAATTACTGTCGATGTTAATTTCAATTTTAAATTAGGCTTAGTTTACTTTTAATGGAAGGTACTAAACATATTAATACATTTTTACCCCGATGCTGTTTATTTATATCCTATAATCTTATAATAATATAATATTTTTTTACAAAGCGCAAACTGTTTTTAATTTATATTTTATGGTATTAGTGTTTACGAAAAGTCAAAAAAATTCAAAACCTCGGTCCACTCCCGTAACACCCGTTCTCGGCTCTCAGACTATATACAGCATCCCACCGAACAACTGCTTTTGATAGGTTTTTCCTTATCCGATCCTCCTCCCTTTGGAACTCTATACCCTCTTCCATTCGTCGTTCCAATAATCTTTCAACTTTCAAATCCCATATATTCAATCTCCTTATATCCTTACAATTCCCAAAAAATAGGAAATAACATACTCAGTTTTCTGATTAATATTTTCTAACTGATAAATGAATGATGTTTTTTTATTTATATATATAAGTATATTAATATCATTATTTATATGTATTTATATTATTTACGCTTTACTCTTCCAGTTATATATTTTTATAAACAAGTTATATTAGTTGATATTGTTCATATTTTTGTTTCATTTTCTGCTTTCTTAGTTTCTACTTGACTTTGTAATTTGCCTACATATGTAATTATCTATTGTTTATCTTTATATAATTATTGTAATCTTATTTCTGTTTTTTTATTTCTTTTTCTTTTTAAATGTTATCACTGTAGGTTATTCGCAACTTTTTTTTTCTCATTAATTCTTTCTCACTTAATAAGACATCATAATACACTGTATTAATTTACTCTAAGACGTAATAATACCCTATATACCTGTATTGTTATTCTAAAGGGACTTGTCCCAGAATAAATAAATAATTTATTATTAAAAAAAAAAAATATTTTCAAAAATAATTAGTAAATTTAAACTCAAAACAGCATGAAAAGTATTATTATGTTACTACTTAATGTTTTAATATTAGATAAATAAATCATATCAATTTGTCAATGATATAAATTTTTAATAAATTGTATAAACGAAATATGAAATTCAAGAAATTCGATGCCTTAGTGGATCCCTAAGATCTTCTCCTGAAGTCCGAATGGCTCTATTTGTAGTCATTAAATGAGTTTGTAATTAATTGGGAGCTTAGAATGTTTGTCAAGTAAATGCTGAAGTATCCTGGCGTTTGTAATATTAAATATTAAAGGAAATAATATTATTGGTTATACCACTTAAAAAAAATTGTATCAGTTCCGCAGGTTGTCGTTTCGAATTGAGTTGAAAGTTTTAACTGGTTATTCGTTTCCATTTTAGTATTCCTCAAAAATACAAATTATTGTGTGCTATAGTATGGATAAACAATTTAGCTGTGGAAAATGTGTGGATGTCGGTAATCATTCCTTCAATAAATGAACGTTTGAAATATATCATCTTTACTTCACAATGTCAGTTAGAACTATGACCTGTTAAAACTTGTGTTCAAAACCAACTCGATACGACAATCTGCGGAACTGATACAAAGATTATTAAATGTGTCAATTATCCATTTGGGTCTTAAAAAATCGTTTATTATTTTAAATGATTATAGAGATTATTATTTTATAACGATATTGTAACCAATAATGTAAAATGTAACCAATAATGGGTTTAAAACATCGCTCTTTGCTATGTGATTAAAAAAATTGGCGTTAGCCCATATTTCTAAAGAAATTCAAATGGAAATCTTTAGGTATCGCAAATATGAAAAAATGGACTTCATACCACTTCGAAATACTCGTATGACTTAGCTTGAAAATAAAATTTATAAATATTTTCGTTCAATACAAAAAGCTTATTATAGTTTAACGATCACTTATTCCGATAATTTGAAATAATGAATATCCTAGTACACCAAGTGATAACTGCTGCATCTATCCATAAAAGCATCCATACAAAGAATATGTCTATAGTATTAACGGTTGCCGAAGACACCCGGATTCATGAGGGTAACGAAGCTAATAACAGAGGAACCGTGAGCTATCCTTGCAGCATCCCGCAAGGCCGCGAGCACCCCCACCGGAGGGACGAGAAGGGGGAAGAGGGCCCCAGCCTCCAGGACTCCAGTCACTAACGTGCCGGCAGTTGAGGCGCACCGCTCCAGCCACTTCTCTTGTGTATCTTCCTCGTCAGCACGCCAGGTAGGATGTGTTAGCAGCTCTTGTGATGTGATAGAGTGATCGCTCTAGTGTCATATTAGCCTAAGTTTTTCTTCTTCTATATATTATTTTAAATACATAAATATTTCTTTATTTAATTTAACCCTAAACTTGGTAGAAAATTGTTTCTTAAATTTTTTTTATAACTTCCTTGGATATTTGAAAAAATAATTGTGTGCCGAGTTTAGAGTTAAAATTTAAAAACTATCGCTTCTTCAAAAGTACGAGTACAATGACATAACTAAAAAAATGACATTTTCGAGTTAAGCCTCTATTTAGAAATTGTATTGATTGAAGCTTTTTAATTCAGGAAGGATATTCTATTTCCAACATTTTGTCAGTTTCAGTCATATTTTGAGTTGCATAGTGTTTGAACTTGACGTCTTATGGGGAATAATGACATCAGTTAAAATAAAAACAGGTTTTAAAAATTTTCTAATGGTTATTAAAAAAAATTCAATACCATCATTACACTAGGAATGATTTACTTTACCTATAGCCAATTTTTCTTTAAACTCACATGGGACTTTCAAATATCTGTTTTGCAAAATTAGATTTTTTTTGTTTGCTCACTAAAAGTTACTGTAGTTCATTTTGAATTTTACGAATAAAAATCATAATAGTCCATCCTATAAAACCATTTCATAATCATTTAGAAACTAATTTTTAATGTTTTTTATCAGTGTACCCTTCTGACACAAAAAAAAAATTTAAAAAAAATGGTCCAGACTGAGAGAAAAATAAAATTTTAAATATTAAACATTCATTTAATAGGCACAAAGTTATTAAGATTACTACTTGTCATTCTATCTTTGATCTCCGCCCGAACCATTTCCTTCTACATCATATTTATGCAAATAATAACAACAACAAAATTGAGCCATTAAAAAAATGGCCAGTGTGGTATCCAACTAAAAAACACTGCGTTGTTATTTTGGCAATGTTTTAAAATAAAAATAAAAATAATATTTAAAAAAAATACAAGAGTATTTAAAAACATTATTCTCAATAATATAAAAATAAATAAACACATAAAATTGAAATTATATGAAAACAATTATTTTATCTTTTATAGAATTGACCACATTAATTAGTTATATATACAATGCTGTTTTCTTTTTTTTTTTGTCAATTATGATTTTTTTATAATTAAAATTTGAAGTTTTAATACTTTTTTTAAAGATAATTTTTGTAAACACGAACATAAAATGAATTCCATGTACACAAGAAATAGTTTTACTATTTATAAACGCTTTGTAATAAATAATACGGAGGTAGACTATGTATTCACAACATCGCGGTAAAATTAAATTGACATTATCTGTAATTCAGCAACTTACAGAAAATTTAAAGTCAATATACGTTGGTTATAATTCTGAAATATATCGACCATTAATAAAACATAGTTTTCATAATATTACAATTTTTTCATTCCCATTAGATTGTGAAAATTGAACAATAATCTTGATAATAAAATAATAATCTGTTAGATATACTTAATAAATAATAAGAGAATTTAATTTACTGACATGGTTATTAATTTCTGTTTTAATTTGCCTCTTTACGTATAAATAATTACTTATATTTCACTGAAATTTTTATTTAATAAATAAAAGCAAAAAAAAGGATTAGTGATCATATTAATAATAATAGTGGATCAATATTATAGTAATATCAATTAATAAATACGTAAATACGATCGTAAAATGTACTAATCCTACATCACTAATTTTTATTAAAATGGCCGACGTTTTTATCGGTACGATGTCTATAGAAGAAATTTTATTTATTATTAGCTTTCAACGTTTGCATTCGACTCTAATACCAACTTATTAAAATTAACACTTGAAATAACTTTTTTTTTTGTTACCATTAATGAAAAATTATTTATACAAATTAATAAGTAGGATTAGTTGTAATAAGTTAGGATGGATTGAAAAACATTTTTTAAAGTACCATTGTCCATAATAAATTATTTTATTTTACATTTAGATTTCCTATCATTTAAAAACTGTAAAAGTAATCTAGAATTAACTTAATTCACATTTATGACTGCCATTATCTATTTCGTTTGTAAATTGATAATAAATTTTAAAATTTTATTTATATATATTTATAACATTATATAATAATTTAAATTAGTATATATAGATAGAACGCCACTACCTTCCCAATGGCGCCTTCAATGGGCAGCTATACCTATCCGGCAAGACCCGCCCGCGTACTAGCACTTTCGTTGGTCGGTTTCACTTTCGACCCATCCTCTATCTGATGATCTCATGGTTTAAAATAACTATGGTTTTGGGGTTTTGATTAAGTGTGTAAAAACACAACAAAAACTAGAAAACTATATTTTAAAGTACGAAAACTTCCAAAAATATATTGATTTGTTCTATATATCTGATATGCATATTTAGATATAAAAACAAATGACATGTGTTTAAAGTTTCCTAATAATCAAATTCTAAGCGGAATTATATAATTTAATATAAATATAAGACAATATTAAAATCAATTTAATAAATTTAACATTAACGGTTTGCCAAATTAAAAAAATAGTATATGTATTAATACATTCCGAAGTTCAACTTTTATATATTTGTTTCGATATACAGAAGGATAAGTCGGTAAATATAAATATCGTACATGAATGTCCATGAAATTACTACTTTATGTGTGTGTCTATCTCAAGATTAATAATTACCATTAACTATCAATTTAAATTAAACATTTTTGAAAATCAATATGTGTTATTAAAAAATTAAGAAAAAGAGACCTATTTTTAATTATAAATAATAGCTGAATAAATCCAAATAAAATACAATAGTTAAGAAATTAGGCCTTTAATATTTAAATTTAAAATATGAGATGATATGATAATCTTAAAAATATGCCATTGTGATCTATAAATTATTCCATTAAATTGTAAACATATTGTTCTAAACTTTTTTGTACATACGTATTACTGTAATAAATGTATTACTGAAATCAGTAATTTTTGCTGCAATCATTGTTGGGGTATATATTGTTATTATCTTTTGATATTTAGCTTTATGAAAACTAGGATTCGAGAGTCCCATCAATTATAATCTCCTATGAATCTTCTTTATACAATATTAAGTTTTATAAATGTTGTAAATTATTTTTTTCAGTCGATAGTTACAGTTTGCGATGATATTTTTATATTCGTATGGGTAGAAAAAATTTAATCATAAATACAGTATCATTATTAGCATATTAATAAAACATCCTGCAAACGACGCCTCAGAATACAAGAGCTAAATTGGTTAGTCGAGATACCTATAATTCTAAAGGTAACTGAAATCTTAGTTAAGTAGGTCATATTTTGTATCCTTAATTAGCGACGTAACTTGCCATTTGTTCACACCCATCTTGGATTAATACTCGCATAATCATAGCTATATATGTTTTCCCCAACACTGAACTCTAGCGAACATAATGAGATATTCGTTTTATATAAACGACACCTAACCCTTAACTTCACGATCTGCTGTAGAATAAAACACTTTTACAACACGGAGACAAGAATAGATTTATTTATGACCATTTTGACCTTTGGAGTCACGCTTGGACAAATACAACCCCGTCAATTTACTATTACGTATTCCATCTATCTAAGTAACATTAATTCGGACATGATCTTGAGTAAAAGTATAGAAAGTAGTCTCCTCCATGGACTGAGAGGACGTCTTCTGCGGTCGTGACGAAGAACTGGAGAGCTCGAGGCACTCTAGAAAGCGCTTCATCGCTGGTCGTCCTCCGAAGAGATGACTGATGATGGGTGTGCCTGCTCTATTGTGCTCCAACAGTTATGCAATTCGCTTTACCGTTTAAGGAAACACGAGTCGTGTGCTGTCCTGTTCAGCCGATGGCAATACGGTATCCTCCCTCGCAGCTTGCGGTTTCTTTCTTCTCGGAATAGAATATTGGATATTATGCACTCCGGTTATGCATTTCATCCTTCTTCTTCTTCCAGGTTGTTACCTAGCCACTATTGACATTAGGCGAAGGCAGATACGGAGTGAATGAGAAAAATGTTTTCTTATTTCCCTAAAACATATTTAATCTCTCAAAAGTATTGCTTTGTTCTAGTAAATATTGATTTGATTCCAAAAAACAATATTTTTCTCTGTATTATACAAAAACATTTTTAGTGACTGTATAATATTTTATATTGAATATGTGTTATAAATAAAATGTTAATAATAATACCGGGAATACATATAATAAAGGAATATATTAATAAACTTGAATAAATTTTTTCCTCCTTACACTATTTATTAATTTATCTATTAATTTAGAGCACAGAGTACCTTTTAATTACAGTTATAAAATGCCAACGAGTAATGCAATTAAACAAACAATTGCATAATTTGTAAAGCGGAGGTTGTAGGAAAGGGTTATCGGTTACTCCCCCATAAATATTTTTCAAACAAAATTTTTAATTTTTAAATTTTAATATTTGATTTAAATTTATAAAGTTGTAAATATCAATAAATAAATAAATTTAAAAAAAATAAATTTAATTCTTCCTGCGATATCTAAAAAAAATCCTGTTTAAATGAGTTGTGGTTGATTTTTAATCACAGAAAAATTAATAAAAAAAAACATTGAAATTTGTTCTTTTAGAAAATAGTATAATAGATTGAAGTAGTTCATATTTTTCTTTTTAAAAAAGACCAGTCGTGTTAGAGTAATGAGGATTATAAACAATTATCTCTCTATTGTGTAAAAAAGTTTTTAGTGATCACCGTTTAAGATTACGTAGAAAATTAGGATGAAATAATAAACATAGGTCGCAAGCAATTGAGCTTAATTGATGAAGTACGCATAAAAAATAAAATTAATAAAGTTATAACAAAGTGTTTAGTGATCACACTGTAATATTTTATTTTTCATATATAGTGGAGTAATACTAATGGGGCGTAAAGTGGTGGGTGGTTCTCTGTCATGCATTTAATAATAATCCTTGGTTTAATAAAAATATTGGGGTAAAAACCCAACGTCTATATAAAAGAACATTCTCTATGCCTATATCGTAAAAATTCCGATATTTCCCTTGGACATTGTCGATAACACCTTTGTAGGTTTCCGACGAAGTAGAAATTATAAATGTATTCGAGGTTCCTCAACTTCTTCCGCGCCCGAACGTAAAGGTGTGCGGGTCTTATATTTCCTCCTTAGAGATGACTCGACCTCACTCCACGTTATTGAGGTAACTGTCCATTATAATATCGTTTACTATCGAAAGGTTATTGGAGATTACACTGCGTCGTTAAATAACGATTTACTTGGAGTGGCTTCGAAAGGTGCTATCTTTCCAATCTAGCCATGTTAACATCACTGTCTGAATTTTAATACATCTATCATAATTATATCACTATCAACAGTTTATATCACATACCAGATTTTCATAATTGGGAAAGGGGTATTTTTAGAATTTTTTCAAATATTCTTTCAGGTACACTTCACAAACCAATGTTTCTATTTAATTTACAAAATATTCGTTGAACCTGGTGTCAATACAACTAAAATTGGATGGATTTTTTTCCTAATGTTTAATAAAATACGGAAAATCTTGTTGGATTGTTTTTTGCTATTCCATATGCAATGTGAATGATTTGTGCTCTATAAAAAAGGTATGCACTGTAGAAAAGGTTATGTTACATCAAAATATGAATGTCGTCTGGTAAAAAAACAATATAAAAAGGTATGATTCATAAGACTTGTTACAGCCTTACTATATTTATGTTCGTCAGGTCGAGTTATTTTGTTTAATAATTGAAGTATTAGACTGTAAATGTGAAATGTGATTTTTTTTTTTCAATTTTATCGACTCAGTGACTTTATTTTGAACGATGTAGTGGTCTAAGGCCGTGCTTTGTAGTGCTCCTACTGTAGCAGTAAGTATGCTGAAGGTGCTTCACTTCAAAATCATACAACCCACGCAGCTCACCCACGAAAATGGGCGCAACCTCTTGAAAAATTCCATCAATTGTCTTGTATTGATTAAACATTTTAATTTATAATCGATTAATATAATTTGCATTCGTATTACGTTCGAATCGCTGTTCAATTGATTACTTTAATCCAGTTGGATGATCGAGGAAGCTTGTTGAAGAATGGACCCATCTCCTTCCGACAAATTGCTTCTCACTTGTTTCGGCTAACATCTCAATGATTCGATATCGTCCATCAAATCATTTCCGTATTCTGCTACTTCCGGAGCAAAGTGGCCACTTTGAAACATACAATATCAGGGAATATAATCCTGTTTCAGTTTTCGTAAAATGTCTATGATTGATACCCATAGGTACAAATAGGTATGTCATAATTTCACTTAAAGCATACGTAGAGTCATTTGTATGTATGTGTGTACGTAATTATTTTTAAGCTCAAAAGCTTTATTTTCCAAATATTAAGGTGCGTAGCATTACAGAAAGTAAAAATATGAAAATAAAATTTTGTCAAGCGTACTTTTAAATTTTAACGCTAAAAATTAAACAAATATAAAAATTAGAATATATTTTTCTATAAGCTTAAAATGAAAATAGAGTGATGAACAAAAAATTCCTTTTATCGTAAAAAAAGCATGAGATGCTTGATGCTACTTGTAAAGATTTTAATGACTAATATTGATAAATGTAGAGTACGCAACAGTGCATAGTACAAGACACCACTCTGTCTTTGGATATGAAAAATCACTAATCCTGCAGATCCTGGTCAGTTTAATGAAACAAAATTATTAAAGTATTTTGATGTGATCGGTTTTTGAGATGTGTGCAAAGTTTCAATTTAATTTGAAGCCATATTACTGCTGAATACTCTACTTGTCTTTATTCGCGTTATTACGTATCATTCCTGCCAGTTACTTATTGTATTGTTATAATGCAGTTGTAAATTTCAATTAAGAAATTAGTAAAAAAAGGAATTTGATGTTCCAAAGTGGCCAACAATTGAGTTCAATGTTTCCGTTACATACGGTTGATAATATAAGCTAATATATGTGTTTTGAAAATCGTTGTCAGTACAAATAATCTCGGGAAATTTTTCTGATAACAGATATAGCAAAGAGAGAGCACACCTCACATGTAAACTGAGAAATATTAACAACAGTATATTGTTACAAACAGTGACTCAAAGACATGAAACCAGACAGTCACTCTACTCTATAGCCAGGCTTTCTTCTCCGATGAACTAGGGTAGTTTCCCGGCCTACTTGCAGAATTCACTTTTGTTGAAGTAAAGATGCTATTATGGTACACACACACACACTGTATATACAACACATTCAAAATATTAGAATTACGGTAATTTTGAGAAGTAAATGAGTTTAAAACGTTTTTATTTACTTTGCCTTTTTTCCCACCCAATTATTTTTTAATTAATTGTATTGATTTAGTTTAACTTTAGAATTATGTTTATAATCGATGAGGTTGCACATCTATTTAATTCTGATAATTTTATTCGCTGATATCCTCTATTTTTCTAATTTTCTTTTGGCCAGGAAAATAATGTTGTTGTTTAAAGGCGTCATCGACAACTGTTACGCTTTGTAAAAACTGTAAATAATGTTTTAACAGTGTATAACAACTTATAATATTGTGGATGCTTATTTTCAAATGAGGTGTCAACAATTATCTATTTTATAAATTATAAGGAAAATGTATTACTAGAAATAACACAGATAATTGTATAAAAATCATTTATGCTGTTTTCTGGGATGTGAATCAAACAGCAATAACAAATTTAAAAATATCCAGATGCTCTTATTTTCTTCTATAGTCAATAACACTCATTTTGAAGATTTGTAACCAATGGCAACTTCCTACCTCACTTCTACAGAAACGCCTCCGATTTCGCAAAAGTTTATTAATTTTTCGAGCCATACAGATTCTTATTAAGCTTTCGTTGATATTTCATAAATGGTTAGGCTATAACTATAACTTTGATCTAACCCAGTTCTAGCATTTTCGTAATTAACATAAGAAATCCTATTTCACGAAGTGTTAATTGCAATGACCATTATGTGGGTAATTACTTTATAAGAAGATTCACAACATCGCCAGATGAAAACAATTTTTTATATCCGATGACACATAATGTTGGTGGAAGAAGATAGGATGAGGTCGCATTAGGTTGACAGAGGTTGCTCAATAGGCTCGAGGAAGGAGGACAGATGAGTCGATTTGGAGGATTATGTAAAGTCCTATCTTCGCTGCGAGGGTGAAAGTGGTCTTCCAGCTCTTCTGCTTCTGGGGTCGAAGCCTCATAGGTCTGTCTATGACCTCTGGGGGCTATCGACTTCTAGGAGGGAAGTAATGAGATAAATAGTCATTAACACGCTGTTCAGTTAGGTAATCCGTTATTTATATGTACGCCAAAGATGGAGTCTATTGATGCTGAAAAGGCTGCATAATTTTAGTCAATTTTAGAAGCGCAATTTTTTTTTATAAATTAATTTATCTTTTTTCAGTAAAATCCTCCCACAATTCAGATAGTATCCTAATATGAAATTGAAAAATTTGTATGAATTCAAAATATGGACAACAGAATATTCTCAACTGCTTTTAAAGTTTTTATATTCTTTCCGATTTAAATTTTTTACTACATTAGGTAGGGGATGTACTGTGTGAATTTATAGCTGAGGGCCTGTAATTAGGAGACTTCATGCAAATCCTATCAATATTGGCACAGCCGTTTTGGTGCTACCGTTAAAAGAATACGCGCTCTAACAATGATCATGATTTATTTCGATGAATTTTGTTTTGTGCAGATCTACGAGTACATTAATCTCGTAAATTAAACTACTTTTCTAAGGGTGATTTATTCCCACCTGACATGCTTATAAACCCAGTTGCCCCTGTCTGTTGTAGTTGTATTGGGTACCAATGATAAGTCCACTAAGAATAGTCAGTATTCTTGGCGAACTTATTTTCCACGCGCCATAAAGTTCTTTGACCAGAATCTACTTGGATATTAATTCATCTTCTATCCTCACCAGTTTTCAGGTGGCCCTATTTATGGAAGTCCTCTGAGTTCGGCATAGACCACATGTCTCATATGAAAAGTGCTCAAACATTCCAGAAAGCTCTGATTGCTATGTCTCTCTTCCTTATTTTTTTTCCATGACTGGAATCTTGGATTATTCAGCTCTTGCGGAGCCCACGTTTTTGAATTTTATAAAGGATGAAGCAGAACTGAGCAAGACAAGGTGTAATGAAGGTATTAGCCAAATTTTCGTAGATGCCTCGTTACGAACATTCACCTAGATTCCAATGTATAATACAGCTATGGTCAATCTCAAATATGCAGGGTCCAACCTCAAATGATCCAGTTTATTCTTTTGCTCTAAAATGCGTCAAAACTTCAATTATAGCTAAAGACAAGTTTCTTCTTCAAAAAACGCATCTCGGATCTGAAAGTAAGATCGAAGTTGTACATGAGGACTATGTAATACAAAACATGAACCGAATTCAGATGCCTCCTGAACGAAAATATTGGGTATAAAAAAAAGTTTAAAACCAAATGTCAGCTGTTCTGAAGATGTCACTTGGCATTCACTTCACCGTTAAACAATTTTCTATAAAGAGATTTGTACCTTATAAGAAGTGATAAAAAATAAGTACTAACTTTCATAAGATGAAAGTTGTCATATCATTGTAACAGTTGAGCATTCAATACACTTATAAGATATGAGCCTGTGACTTCCAAGGAAATAAAAATAAATACGTTGTCTTTTCCCATACACTGCGAGGGAGAAATAAATTTTAAGCTGCCTCGACAAGGAACAAATGCCTGCTTCAGTGAACCTTGGAAAAAACTCCACTTTCTTCAACGGCCGTAGATCGTCCTCAGGAATTCCACCTGTCACGAACAGAGGAATTCCACTATAACTGGACCACTACGTAAGGATAAATCTACAACTGTTAGGAAATACTTATTATTAAAATACAATTCTTCCTATAAACGTAATAAGAATTGATATAAATTTCTTAAAATATAACAGTATCACTATTTTTTCACTCTAGCATACAATCAATCACACCATTGGCTGAAAATTAGTTTTTTGGATTTGAAACCATCAGTAGAAACATTCATAAACCACATCCGGATTTATAGAATCCAAGCAACCGTCGCTTATCCAAGATTAAGCTTATCAAGTACTCGTTATTTAATCAGCATTGTCCATTTTCTTTTAGTGAGCAAATTTAATCAAACAATGGACCACATTGGAGAAAGTTATATAGAAAACAATTAGTGGACGGTTCTTCTTGTAGGGAGTAATCTGGACTGGACACCCGGAGGATCCTGGTGGGAGATATCCGTCCTGGCCGATGTTACCCTGGGGAAAGGAACTACTCGCTTCCCTGAGAGTATCCCAACTCTTCCCCGGCCAAATCTTAGATAGTGATCTGGAAAATTCTCAACAGGAAAATACCCTGCATTCATTTAATGGTGGCCCAGTTTCCACGATCTGTCAAGTCATAAATCAGCTAGTAGTAGTTCTACGCTCTGAATTGAACTTTGTTTAACATATTATTCAAAAATGTAATTAGTCAAGTAATTTCTTCAAACATGACACTTTGCCACCATGATTTAACCCAGTTCTGAACCCGAAGTTTCGAAGCATATAGCATTACTTCAATTAACTAGCGAAAAGTGTGAAAAAGTCAAGTTTTGAAATTTGAATTTATCTGCTTTAGAGCCTGGACGCATCAAATGCAATTGGCGAAAGGTTGATTGGAATTTTTTTTGCAGCATTTTAAGGCTTTATATTTTTATTTTAAAATTCCATTTGCATTATAATTATTAGTTATGTTTCTTTTTTAGTTGTTTACTCATAATTTATATTAATTAAAAACACGATTTTTGAGAGCCTCTAAATACCTATGTTAGCATATATATGCTTTTCTCTTGATAAATTTATTGTTGACTACACTAGTTAATCGAATTCTTAAATTGTGGTATTCCTTTAACTTTGAATAGATCAATCGTTTAGGAATAATAGTAGGGTGAAAATTCCTGAAATTTACTTTTTAACCCATCTGCTTATATTGAAGACAAAACGATGATATCACTCCATTTCTCATAAGCAAAAGGGTTAAAATAGTCGGAGAAGAGAAAACTGCATATTTCGATAGGTTAGTTGCCCCTTTAAAAACAGTTTTTGGCAACGTGGGCAACATTTCACTATATATGTATATATACAAATATATGTTATTTGTATATATCAAATTTGTAATATATATATCAAACTATAATTATCTGTATTGAATTAAGCTTGAATACGTGTTGTAGGTGAATTTTGATGGCCTTGTAAATAAATTATTATGTGTTTTGGCGATTATTATTACATTTTTATTCATGATGGAATCAGTGTTGTATTTTAAGTATTAATTTGTTAGGCCTAAAGTCATTCTGGCTAAAAATATTAAATTATTTTCTATGAAAATGACATGCCTATAGCATTGGATTCAATACTGCCGGTATATTGAAAGCAAACAAAACCGTCCCCTGGGTTAGTTAGTCCAATCCATATGTGGTATTTGAGAACTTAATCGAACTAAATTGCTCATATGTTGCGTTACCTTGGCAATATCAACTATTAACAGTCTATATGGTTAAATACTATTTTAATGAGCAATAATACAATGTTTATGAATAAATGATGTGAATCTATGAGCTATGAATTTTAAAACTACAATCTACCACAACTGATATATTGATTGATAGTTAACTTGTATACAATTATAAACAAGATGGGCTGGATGAGCCCCTGAGGGTCTCGAGATCACAACTCAGCATACCGGACTCCCCATAATTAATATAATAAATTGGTGTAAATATATTTCAAAATTATATAAATGATGTATATTTTAAATATGAGTTCAAATTGGAACACTGACCTTTCTAAAACTATAATTTAACGGTTTTTTTGTAATACCTTTATGAAATATAGATATTAATGCATAAATGTATATATACGTTGTGAAGAGCGGCTTAGGAACTAACTTTTATTTTATTGTAGCTTGCTCATTTCACAAGTCTTGCAACGTGGATCCGATTTAAAAAAATATTTTTTTCTTTAACCGCTACCCAGATTATCTTATCCTTCGAATATATTTAATAATCATGTTTCACTGTGGTGATTGAGATTTACGACATAGATTATTTGGGAAACCGAGCATGAATACATTCCTCATCTAGGTTTACATAGCTTTCTCTATTCCAACTTATTTTTAGATTATTATATTATATTATACCAAACATTTCAACTTATAAGTAATCACTCGCTACCGTCCGCTTAACCACAGCATCTGCAAAGTTCATTGGTTCAGCAAGTTGAGTAGCTTATAGAAGAACCTCAAAAGTTCCCATCAAGATGTTTCTCCATTCCTCGAATGTGGCAAGACGATGCGGTCAGAGCGGAACTGCGATCTACTAAGATATGGGCTGCCCTCTAGAACGTCGTAATCGAACAGAATATGAAAACTGTTTTTGTTTGCTTATTGCAATTTTAATTCTGTAGTCTTTGATTTGACCTATATTTAGATTAAATAAATCACATCAGATAAAGATGAGGAGGGACTTTAAAATAACTGTGTACTTACTTGCCTATCAGTAGAAGCAAAACCGTTCTTGAAAGATGTCTTTTTTTTATAGCACGTTTCAATTCATTTTTTTGTAAGAAAGTTTCAGTACACACCTCATTCATTACTTAGAAATAGAAGTGCCAAATGATTTGGTTAAGACTTTCATACACCTACGTTATACAGCCTTATCTTTGGATTTATACCATTTATTGTTTTTGTATTACAAGCAATAAATGCCTGTAAGATGTAGGGATAGACTGCGACTATACTGAGGTGCCCAGTAAGTTAATGTTAAAAATTGATGTTTCTTTAACTGCGGAGCATTATCAAGAGTTCAAGCCACTAGTTCACACGTTGATTTCGACCCAGTAACTCCTGGAAGTCCGTTGTTAACATGTCAGATCGGTAATGGAGCAAAATAGAGAATTAGACATCCGATAGTGATTAATGCCAAAAATTCGGTGGGCACATTGAGAATTTATCGAAAATATTTCTTTTATATGTTTTATTCGTGAGCAACAATCCATCAAGTGGTTATAGAAAATAAAATTATAGAAACTATAAGGTACAAAACCATCTAGTTTTGGTATCAGATACACTCAAATTAAATAGAATTTTTTTTTTTTGAAAATTATTCTGGTGCCCATTTCTTACAAGGTAATCTTTAAACTCCACAAAAATCAGTTCATTAATTTATTAAAACCAAATTGTAGTTATGTATCAGAGAAATTTAATTTAGATTAAAACCCAACTCTTTATTAAAAAGTAACTAGTGTTTCAAAAATTACCATAGTGTAAATTGAAGTCTAGATTTTTCATCTGCTCGTTATTAAAGATGAACTTATTGTTTTAATCTTTCGTCATTAATTACCTAATTATTCAAATTTTATACAGAAAGAAATAACATTTTTATTTTATTATTTGGATTAACTGTAGTACTAAGATGTTTCCACTGAAGGTAACCCTGTAAGAGGCATTATTGATACAACACGCGTGCTTATTTATTTTCCATACGCACGAATAGGAGAATTCTATTCTTGAAGGAAACAATGAAATATAACTTTAATCCAGGTTATGTACACGGAGCTTCATATTTTACGTTTTTCATTCAGAAGAAGAAACTCTTTTCTGCCAATTTGTAAATTAAATAAAATCGATTCCAAATGAATGCTTAAAAGCTACAATATAATAAGTTTGGTCCCTCATGATCCTTTTGTAAGGGGAACCGGGGATCTCCAATGGTCTACCATTAACCAATAACCAAATATCAGCGTTAAGAGATAGGCCCGGCAGGTTAAAACCAATTAACGGAAAGTTTGATGGACCCAAAAACGCGGCAATTACTCGAGAGTTGAGGTAGCGCACCTCAGGTCGGAGGCCAACCTGAAATGAGATATGGGCGTTCAGATTCCAAATTAAATAACGTATTTCCTTACATCATTTAGAAACTGAAAGGTTCATCGGTAATTATAAAAATACGGTGAAAGTGTTGCTTCTAAGGCAGCTATAAAATTATGATGAGATTAGCTTGGTTGGATTTTATAGAAATGAATTTTCTTCCTATTTAATTCTCTGTATTTTAAAACTGGATAAAGCACATAATAGTGGATACATTTCGGAATGATGCTTTTTTCTGGAGTATTGAAAAATCATCTTTAATTTTTAAACTGAATGTAATGATAAAAAAATTTAGGTTAGTACTATTAAAAATTAAATAAAAGGAATGAAACCATTCTAAATTAATTTACAAAACAAATTTGTTTTTAATATTTTTAAACGAAAAATATTTAGTTTGTTTAATTTATGACATTGCGAAGTAAAGGACGATTTAAACGGTAAAAAAGAAAAAGGTTTCTATTGAAAAATGCTGCTGCTACACTCAAGATGGGAATGCAAGCGACCTTCTATTCCATTCACACAGACTAAAAAAAATTAAGTAAATAAGAATAAATTTAAATATGTCAATAAATCACTATTAAAAGCTATTAAATAGATAAAATACAAAAAACAGCCTACTATAAGAAAATTATTTTTGATTTATTATGAACTGAGATATATAACATAAAGGTTACCCTTTGACACATTGAGTTAAGATGTGTTTTTTTTTTTAAGATTGACTTGAACCTGTATGCAAATATTTTTTGTACGTATTATGTATTATGTAAGCATTGTAACTAGTGATTGTTCAATAAACAGGTTTTAATAAAGCTAGTAATAACGGCTAGTTCAGTAATTCTACCAGAAACAACACATAAAATAATCTGAATAAAGCATGAACTATATCCTCATAATAAAAAAACAGACTCAATATCTATATTCAGTTTATGGGAAAAAGAAGGAATGTAGTAATGAAAACCGTGCGATTAACATTATATTAGTTAGAATAGCATAAAAATAATGTTTCTATATTTATTTAATAGCTATATTTTATTATTGAACCTTTGTGGGGATTCACACGTTCATGTGTATATATATATATATACTATATATACATACATATATATACAAGTTCTTTTATTGGTCTGTTGGTAACCGCCTCATTCAGGCAACAAAGAGGGCTCATTACAAGGCACTTGTGGGCCAGCACAATGGAAAATTAACCCTCACCTAGAGGCTCCTATCAAACAGTTATTAGCACTAACACTATCGTTACTAGACCGTTATGCAGCAGTAACTAGTTACTACTACTGCAGTAACCTGTTACCGCACAATGCTGAGGATAGCATCGCCGCTGCTGACCTGGAAAACGGCACCTTATTGGGAACCAGTTATGCTAAGTGGGTTTCCAAATGGGCGGAAAAGAGTGTCTTCTTCTGAATGAAAAACATGAAACATGAAGCTCCGTGTACTTGAACTACATAACAGTTTTGTTTCATTGTTTCCGTCAAAAATGGGAGAATCAGATTTAATCAGATTCAGAGAGTAAGGAAAATAGGTGATCATGAAATGGGGATGCATCAGTGTAAAAACCAATTGTCTTTGGGTAAAAAAAAAAAAAAATCTTAATGCTACAGTTCATTCAGCGAACAAAATAAAAATGCTTTTTTTTGATCTCTTGTACTTGGGGAAAAATATTTATAAATAGTTCAACTAAACAAAACTAGTATAAGTATGATGTGTTATCCCCAAAGTGTTGAAAATTAAAAGGTTAACCATTAATGCAGGGGTTCCCAACCTTTGCTGAACCAACCCCCTCCCCTGTTCAAATGATAGCATCAGAAGCCTCCATGCACAACATACATTGTAAGGACATAAGAAAAATAACACATGTATTACTTTAAAAACAAAACATCTAGTTTTACTGTCACAAGATGCATTAAAAATTTCAATTCAAGAAAAAAAAGTACTGATAAAAGAAAATTAGCTAAAATTAAGTGAGATTTTTTAATTATTTTCAACTGGTCTCGCGCCTCCTAACTTGTCTTCACGCCCCTCTGGAGAGGCGTACCCCATGGAACCTCTACACTCATATGGGTTTAAAGGTGGGGAAAAGTTAAAAGTTCACAATTAAATAATATGTTGGATTTTTTAATTTATATTTTATAAATAATGGTTATTTCTTGATAATGTGTTGTTTTTTGGTGTATCTTTTATTTCCCTGATTCATAAACATAAACAGGTTTCAATAACTGTTGGTTAAATTTCTTGAAAGTACATCTTTCTTAGTCAATCATTCGCGTGTGTAAATTAAAATTTTAATTTACTCACGTGAATGATTGACTAAGAAAGATATACTCCAGTTACAAAAACAAGATAATAAAAATAAAAAATTTCTTGAAAGTTTAAAAACCGATCATCTCTTAAGAAATGAGTACCGGAAGTTTTTTAATTTGGTTGAGGATTTTGGTTTTTTGTTGAGGTGTAACTGATGCTAAAATAAGGCTGTATACTTACTTGAATTTAGACATTGATGCAAGGTAAACTAGAGTTTAAGATTCAGAAGAGTAAATGTGCCGATTGTAGTGCTTTAATTGGCTGTTTTAGAGATAATAATATTTGTTTATTGTTTTTTAAAATTATTTGTGGAATCCAGCAATGTATATTGGATCATGGATATGTTATTTGGGTATGTTCACTTTATTTCATTTTTAGTTAGTATACATACCTTTCGAAGGCCACTTCTATTTATCATATACTGGCGAACCCTGTTACTTGGAATAACTAAGGTGAACTATTTTTTATCAATTAATTTCAATGGTCTGGTTTGTGTTAGTCTTTGATGAAGTAAGGAAATGGACCGGCTCAAATCCAGTTGTGACAGATTAATAATCTGTTGACAGCCTCAGATAGACCATGTGGCGCCTAGAGACCATCCTCGGGCTCAAGCAGCCTCCAAAAATTGGGTAAAAACCTGGTAGTTGAGCCACAACCGGTTTCCTCGAAACACTACAGCCTCTACCATGTACTGAACCCAACACCCTTCAATGGTACAATTTTTTTTTAAAGCAAGAAAATGGTTATCGATTCACCTACAAACCATTTCATTAGTTGGAGGCAGAGAAAGTTGCAAATAGACTTCCACCCCCAACAAATACCGACGATCAAGCAATGACAAAGTAGCTCTACACAACAACACTACTATACCAGGCTACTTCACTTAGTGAAGCAGATAATTGTAGTTGTTGCCGGACCCACACACTTTCACATTCCATCCCATCCTCTACTAAAGACCTCTAAAGGATGCTTTTCTACTCGCCAGTGAAATCTGCTCCTGAAGGATATGGAGTGCTTATGATTTTTTTTAATGAATAATGTATCTATAATCGCAGAGTTTATAAAATAGCAAACACTGGAAAAACATACATAATTGTTGAGTACAGTTATAGCAGTTCTCATTCTGAACTGATTGCTAAATGAGTAGTGATAGGATGTTGGTGCTGGAATTGGCAACTTTCATTTTCTTTTCCTTAAAAGGATTAAAGATTCTTTTTAATATATAATTTATATTACAACTAACTAAATATTATTATTAATATTGCTGGTATTTTTTTATATCATGTGCACCAACTTTATAAATTTAAAATATTTAAAATAAATTTTTTTATTTATTTATTAATGGGCTGTACAGTTTTTGAAGAACCTTGACCTCGGCTAATTTTTTCCGCCATTCGCCTCTGTCAGCCGAAAGACGCCTCCACGACGTCGAGCCTCTGGAGATGGTGCCTCCCTCTTAATCTTGAACCCTCGTTTGGTATCTCATACATCACCCTTCTTAGAGTTCTCGTTGGGTCCATCCTCTCCACATGCCCCAACCATCGTAGTCTTCTGAGCTGGATGACTTTTATTATATCAGGCTCTTCGTATAGGTCGCTTAGCTCTTTATTGGACCTGATTCTCCACTTGTCCTCCACTCTGATAGGCCCAAAAATTTTACGTCCAAAATTTGATCCCACAATTGTTTTATATATAAGACACTTTGCCTTTCTTGACATCCTTTTACAGCACAATATTTTCTGTATGCCGAACATCTATTTCCCACCGCTATTCGTGCCTTAACATCCTTATCTACTCTGTTCTCTTACGTTATCATACTGCCTAGGTACTTGAATTCGTCGCATATCTTGAAGCTCCAGTTCCCTACCTGTATTTTTTCTTCTTTCATTTGGCGATCTCTTGATGTTCGAATGTAAACGCTCTTTTTTTCGTTAATTTACAGGCCTAGATCTCTAGCTTCCTGAGAAATTCTTCAAAAGTGCTTTATAATATGATAATGTTATACAATATAACATTATATTAACTTATTAGTTATCATTATAAGGAAAGGTATCAGGAAAGTGGGCTCTATAAACGTTTCAGAAAAAATAAATATAATCTCTACTGTAAGAAAGAACAAATTACTTCAAAATAATTTCTCTAAATAGTAAACTTCTTTTTTCCAATAAAAAAAAATCGCAGTATTTTTGTTTAATTATTTGTAATACTTTTTAACGTGTTTTATCATTCTTATGATGTGATTTTATTTTAATTTATTCAATTGTATCATTATTTTTATTCTTTTTATTTATAGTTCGTAATATAACACGATCAGTTACAGAGAGGACTAACAGCTATTGTTATGCCTTTAAAGGATGTCACATTATATTCATTAACTCTAAAATTGATATTAAAAACTGAAAGTTGGTCTTTTATAAACGAGTGGATTGATAAAATGATTTCCGTTTTATACATTTTTAACTATACTGTTTCTATAGCAACGGTTGTGGTTTGCTCGAGATACCACTCAGCCGCCACAAGCAGTTTTTTCCCACAATTAAGGGTACTATGTACAAGCTGGGTGAGCTACAGTTCAACATATCCCATAGGGTCTATCAGTAGTGGCTGTGAACAGGTTGAATCATTCATCTGACAGACGAATTCGGATTTTTCAATATCAACTTAGCGCTCTACACTCGGAGCTATTTCGCTCCCAGCTGTTATAATTTAAGTTAAAAATCCTTTTTTTTTTTGAGATTCATAAGCATATAATCATTTATAAAAAATATTCTTATATTTATTTGAAATTAACAAGTTTCATTTATTTATTTTTTGTTTAAATTTTTTAGTGGTTCATGAGAAAATAATTATAATGGTCTAACATAATCAACAACAGATTAAATAATCAATTGTATGGATACAAAATACAACGGGCCTTTATGTACTAAAACCTATTCAGAATTTATTGTTCGTTGTTGTTTTTCATCCCACCTCTTCAACAAAAACCTTTCGAATGCTTCCAATGATGATCGTAGCTTGGTTATCCAAGGTTCACGAACCAATTTTCCGCTTCATCTGTTTCAAAAGTGTGGGTAAATCCTCCTTCATCTGTTGGCCTCTTTCCAAGATATCCTTCTGTAGCTTTCGGCCAGGAATGACTCCTTCAAAGGATTCATTTGTAGAATCGGGACGACCCTTTACTGGTGAACCCCGTTTCTCCCTCCGTGTTCCTGACAAAAGAATTACAGAGGAAGTAAATCATGTTCTGACAACAGCTGTCAAAGCAGGATATTGTGACATAATATGTAGGCCACGAATAGAATATGCATAGTGTTCTATCTTCTACCATGTTCCGCTTGAGGAATATATTTGACCGAATTCTTAATTATTTATTACATAAGTTTTTAAAACTATATCCGTTCAGTTGACTTATTAACAAGTGAAAATGGGGATATATTGGTAGTGGAGTTAAATTTTACAAATCCACATTTTCCAAATTATTACTTATAGAAACTTGCCAGGATCTACCAAACCGAATAGTCAAAAGAGTATGCCCTATGGCTTAGTACATGTCAGTATCTGTTTCAAACCGAAAAGGCAAATAAAAGTTTATATTAACTTAGTGTTTTGATGTAATATTCAGTACTATTGTTATAAGATATCACACACACTATTTAAAACATTCCATGCTTTACTTCACAATTGCGCCTTGCTATAGTATATCTTCGATTGACAGTCATACTAATTGTGTCAACGATTTTTATGATTTATTCCTTAAGTTGTGCACAGTAAGTCTTCATGAACCAATGTATTAACCTCTTGAAATATTTAATAGTTTAATTTTGAATCACAATTTTTTTCAACACTATTATTATACGAATAATAATTATCTAGAGTGTTATGATTTTCATGTGTAGGTACTTTTTCCTGAAGTTTAGTAGCGGGAAATTAATTTTACATGGTATCCCGATGTATTGGAGTCATATGGCAAATACATATTGAGAACTCCCAATTACTTTATGATATGCTGTCCTCGCTTGCTCAAACAATCGTCTTAGGTAAAGTTGACATCGATTGATATGATTAATGCTTATTTAGTAACATATGAACATAATAATGACAAACTAAGGTACAATAATACTATATCATTAATGATAATAATATATATCTCCTCTTTTCCAAAAGTAGGTCTTGAAAGATTAGCTGGGACCTCTTAAATCGGATAAAACAACTTTACTTACATTATATGTTGATCATGTTTGCATTGAATACATGCCTACTTACAAAACGCCCCTTTTTGTTATATGCCTGTTATACATTTGAAAATTCCTATTTGAGATTTCCCGGCTTCTTGACTCTCTTCCGCTTTGCTTGCAAAAGCCCCAATTCTACCTTTTCCAATTACAGGCCCCGGGAGACCCCCATAAGGCTTACTCTACAGTAACATTTCACTTGCTCACTCCTATATCTATAGAATATTAATTGTGCCTCATGTAACATTTTATTAAACATGGACATAAGTACAGATGTGTCAAATAGAAAGGAAAACTTGGAAATTTATCTATTTTAATGAGCGTAATAGATGGTCAGGTACATACAGAAGATCGTGACCACCAAACAAAAATAAAAAGAATCAACCCTATCTGGAACTGGATACTCGATTTCTGTCCCAAATAAAGGAGAAACTAGCCCTAGATAGAAGACGGACTCCAGACCTATACATATCACGTATGGAGCCAGGTTCCAGGATCAGTAGAAGGAGAAAGTAGAAGAGGACGACTCCAGGAGATCACAGGAGTTGTGGAAGCCGTGTCATTGTAGGCCGAATATTGCTTCTCGGCGCCAGCAATTCTCTTCATCCAAACATTGTGAGAACAGGTTAATAATGTGGAATAGATCACACAACATTCACCTATCTCACTATTTTAAATTTAATTCTCGCGGAAATTCCTTTTGATTTACCTAGCAATATTTATATGCAAGTAACCAAGTGTGATTTCTTAGTCAGTCTATTGTCAATGGTAAGGCTCAAGTATAGTGTTCTTCGCCAATGGTTGGAGAAAGTTTCATCCAAACAAATTATTGGTATCTGTGCATTGGTCAATGGCAGGAATAGACCATTTCTCCTTTCTACCCAGTGATGATCCCATCTCACCCACAAATAACATCAGATTCTACTGCAGAGATATTGACATAATGCAACAAAAAATAACCGTCATTAGTTAGTCAGAAGGGATCTATACTCTTACAGAATAATCAGAGCTCAAATTTCACGCCACACAGTGAAGAATCTAAATGAGCCGGATTACGAAGTACTTTCACCCTTAACTTATCTCCAATAGATTTGCATCTACTAAGAACTTTGTACAACTTCCTTAAGAGCTTTTAAAAATAATTTTCAAAAAATGGATTTTCTGACTTTATTTTATAACTAAACACTGATTTTTTCAGTTCTTCAGGGATTGAAAATTTGATAACAAGCTATGAAGAATATATAGACAATTATGGTTCTATATAATCATTAAGATATTTTGAATAAAAATATATCGATTTCATAAAATTGTTTTACTTAATAACCTTTTCTTTGAAAACGGACATTTCATATGAAACGACTCAATATCTTGTCGCTGTTTGTCAGGTTAAATATTTAAAATATTAGTAGGGGGGTGAACTCAATGGCTTAGCGTAAATGTTGCCTGATTTTGTTTTTATACTGATATTTATAGCTATTTATTAAGCTAATCTAGTGGTGTGATTTAAATGAGTATCTTGGTTGGCGACAGAGGAATGTAGAAAGTGTAGAAAGAGACTAACACAGGAACTAAAAGCTACCCTGCAGTTCCTCTTGCACTGATTCGACAATAGTGCAAATCAATAAATAATCACTTTAATTAGATTAGATTTCTCGCTTTAAAAAAAAATGTATTTCGAAAGACATTACCGAATAAGTTGCAATTTATTTCACAGATTTAATCCATCACAGAAGCAAGAGCGATATTAAATGTGAATATAAGATCAAAGAGTATTCGATTATTCGAAGTGGTTTGATCGTTGATGTAGAACCATTCGTCAATGTTCCCATTAGTCATGGGCAAATAGATTTCTCTGGGACTAATGCACTGTAAACTATCAATACACTATTGATAATTTGATTATATTTCAATAGGCAAAATAAATCAATCCACTACTTCGCTTCTTTCGCGTTCTAAAATTAACTCAGAGTATTAAAGTTGCATTAAGTATATCCCGGAGCATATAAATAAATAAATTAACTCAGATCCCTTTGACATAGAAGCTACTCAATATATCTCTACTTAAGTAGTAATTTATTCTCTTGAGTCTGATTCGTCTTTTGATCCCATCTCTTCAGAAATGAACCTTTTGATCAATGCAGATTAACCCATCTTTGATTCCCAAAAGAAAACAGATAGCTTTGTTTTATTGGTAATTTTGTTGCTGATTTGTTCAATATAACATATAAATTAAAGATTTGAATTTTATTCCAATTCTCATTTTTTTCTTTTACAATTTAAAAAATGAAAGAAATCAACTTTTCATCTGGCCCTATTCTTAGGATTATAACATTTATTGAATATCGAAATAATATCGTTAGTAAAAATTATTTTCAAGCTTTCTCCAATTATGTTATAATTTTGTGTCATAATAATGAAGTTATTTGTCAACATAATATAATCCATCTATATCTACCCAATCATTGCACAAATAAGATTCAATAACTAACTAAGAAACCATTGAAGTAATAGGACCAAGAGATTTCGATTGAAAAAAATGAATGATTAGCAAGTGAAGTTTTTCACATGAGTCTTAAATCAGTTGTTGGGTGAGTCTATACAAGTATAGACTAGGATAGCATATTAGCGATAGTTTGTTTTTAGGTCACAACAGTCGCCTTAGCACATTGACGCCATGGAACGAGATTTCTCGTTTTGGTGAGAAAGCTCCGGCCACATATTAAAGTGGCAGTATAATATATATGATGAAAATTACTTTAAAATATGATTAAATCACCGGTCTTATAGTAAACCGGTCATCGGTGATTCTTACACATTCACCTATGTGTTAGAAGTGGTCATCGGTGATTCTACTTTTTTTCGAATTCGTCACTAATTATTTGAACACTTTTAGAAATAACATTAATAAATTTTAATTGTATACTGTTTCGGTGGTTTTCGTTTACTTTTCGTTGAAGTTCGCTGGAGTAATCTTTAATATTATTATTTTGGAGTATTTTTAATCGAATTACTGAAATTTCCGGCATAAAAGGTTCCGGGTAATCATTCTTAAATATTCCTACAGCGCCGTGTATTAATTTATAATTTAGGAAATAATTGTTTTTTTTAAGGAAAGAAAGTTACTTTGCTCGTAACAAAGTTTTTTAAATGAGGTTATAAATTACTGTATCACTGGAACCAATGTTTTACCCCGGAAAAGGGAAGAAGCCATAAGCAGGAACGTAATACACGGGTTTTGTTGGTTTAATTAGTTTTAATACAGCGACTAATAAATAAGTCACTCACAGACCTAATTAAAAAACTATTCTATGGAAGAATGTAATTGCTGTTATAAAATGTTTCATACATAATAGATATAAATGTAGTAATGATTCATCCTTACTTTCTGTGATGTAAGAGTCACGAATCATTCAGATCTGCAGTGGTTTTTAAAATGGTGTCAGAGAAACAATTTTATGTTAACATAACCCTTCTCATCTTCCTATTTAAAATAAGAAATAACGCATTTATCTAAAGTCCTACTTTGTTATAACATTTGGTAACTTCTACTTCTTAAATGGTTATTAAAACAACTACATAATAATTATATTATGTGCACAGGAATAGCAAGTTATTCATGAGAAGTTCTTCTTATAATGTTAGCTCAGAAACCGTTGATTTAGGTTGTTGTGACCCATATTTTTTCAACAGCATTGTGGTTCTTTCCCAGAATGCCAATTGTTTTTGTTTAAATGAAATTTTAATTATTCTAAAAAATGATTATTATCCTATGAATTATCGTTCTTCATATTAGATGTGGAAAAATATATCACAGATTATTTTATCAATCATAAGACTATAGAAAAATATAAATAAAATATTTTATTTGATTGATTTAAACAAATATGTATTAAATAGTATTAGTTATACCATATTACGAACTTTTCTTTTCTAATGAGAATTTTTTCGATCTTTCACAAATTTTTTTTAATAAGAAATAAACTTATGTAAGAGCTCATCAAAAGGAAAACCTTTTATCTTTTGCTGTCCATTTATCTGCAAAATTCGTACCAAAAATTTTTTTTTTTACGTAAAATCTATTTTTTTACTAAATTTCGTTTTTTATTAAATTTGCATACTAAAAAGTACCAATTATCTTTATCTATAAAATATCTTATAAATATTTGTTTTAATTTGTATATAGAGTAATTTATAAATAATGGTTAGGGGGTGGTGAGTTCATTTAAAAAGTTAAATTTGACTTTCTGATTATGAATTGATTAGTAAAAAATAAACATATATAAATAACATGTAATATAATATGTATTATTATGTTTATACATTTTAATAATTTTTAAGTTTATATTTCATGATCCGACTTAATTAATTCATTATTTATTGTTATTTGTTACAGGTAAGGATGACAAATTGCTATAAAGGAACATGAGATTCTTATGTGAAAGGTATAACGTAGATTAGATAGGAGAATAGAATACCTTTGTATAAATATCCATGTCAAGTATCTGTTTGTTGTTGCTAGAAGAATATGGAGCTTCTAATAAAGGAGTTCCTTTGTCGGCATGTTGCATTCAACTGTCCCTAACTAGTCTCTCTTGTCAATGTTGTCACCCGCAAGTAGAAGTTGACAACTGTGTTATCGATGAGATGTAAAATTATAAAGTATACATGAATATAATTATTAAATCTTTTTTTTATGTAATGCAAAAAAAAAAAAATACTACATAAATAAATAGTCCGATGCTCAAACGCTTAACATTCCTCTAATAACAACTTTAACTATGGTTGAGCCCAGATTTATCTGCTGATTATTGGTGGTTATGGATAGATATATGTATGTCCGCGATCGTGGGTTAATAGCTATAGATGGTGACCCTATAATTTAAAAAAAAAAAAAGGAGTAAGAAATTCTAGGTTGTTCCGTCCTTAGGAAGGAACGTAAAATGGGGGTCCTGAGCCTGTACGATGTACTCAGGTAATCGTTTAAATCTTAACTATACCTGGTTAGGCAAAATTTAGGGCTCCACTGTAACATCGTCCGATAAGCCATATCAACATAATATAACATTAAATGAATAATTAACAACAGCCAGCTAGGTCTTTCAACCAGAAGATAGTAACACTTTTTAAATTACCTATAAGTTTGGTAATTTTAAGATTCTATCAGGATTCATTTTTAGTCAAGAAATGTGACCTTTCTTTCATTATTCACTGAAAGACATGCTGAAGTATAGCATAGACTACATAGCCTAAGCCTTTCCTAATAAGAGGGCCTGCAATCTTATTGCATTTGATCCCTTTATCTCAGTCCAGGTTAAATTAGAAGGTCCTTTGGACGTTGTTTGTGAACATCTAATGAGTTTCAGACTAGCCAGGACCCCTGTACCTTTGTAACTCTATACCGATGGAGTTGCATTTCTTCTTTAACTAATTTTTAAAGGTTATTACAATTATTAAGTATTTCTTATTTAATTAATTTTATATTCTCGTTTTTTGGACGTTTATAAAATTCAATATTGGGGAAAAAATTTTTTTAGATGGACCAAACGATGGGCTAAATCTAATGAATCTTTGTTCATCAATGTTCCTAGACTGACAAAAAACAACTAATAATTAGTAAAATTCACAAATTAAAAACAACACAGGTTTTATCTGATCACGGACATACCAAATTATACTTGCAAAGATATCAAATAATAAATGGCAATACTTCTTCACTAAACAAAAAAGAACATACACTTAAACACGTAATTTATTATTGCCAAATGTATGAAGGTTCAAATTAATTATTTCAATCATACTAAAAGGAAAAAATTGGCCTGTGTATTAAGTATTTAATTAATTTTGGGTAGAATTCGTTAGATTCGTTAATATGAGTATCATTGATTTTGAAAATATAGCATCATCGGGAAGGTATTAAACATATACAAAGTATTAAGAAAAAGTTGTCACATTTGCAAAATTTCATTTTGTAACAAAAAAATTAATTAAAATGCACATAGTAAACTGTTGGGAATGAAGGGTTACTTTGAAATGAAACAAAAATGGGACCATCAGGCATCAGAAATGTTTCGGTAAATTTGTAAATGAGCTTGGAATAATATAAGTAAGGTTTCAGCATAAAAATAACAAGAGTTGAAATAAAGCGTGAATGTGGAAGTTAATACTTGGAAGTTTGGCTGCTTATAATAATTTAACGTATTCTAAGGTTATGCCAACTACCGTCGAAGATTCGGAGACATTAGTAAAGTTGAGGATTGCGAAGCTCGGTATAACCGTGAAGTCCTAAATAACCACTTACTTGCGGAGAAGCAGTTATCCAAACAGTTACACTTAGCGTAACCGTTCCAAGTTTTAAGTACAGGGGACTTAAGCGCCATCGAACTAAGTTTCAAGTGTCGTTACTGCCCAATGAGGCTTGTAATTTTCACTAGAAGTTATTTCTTATGCATTCTATTCACCAAATACCATTTATACAATTTTATATTTTCATTTTAATATTATTAAAGAGGACTCACAGATTATGGTATGGTGACATTACGTTCTTCAAAAGAACAATGTCTCAAAAAACTCAATTTGAGGTATATGAAAACTCCTTGTGAATTTAAAATTTAAGTATTGGTTAAGCAAATATTCCTATTGCAACAATGGCATTGAAACTCTTTTATCAACCATTACAAAATTTTTAAAAGCTTGGAACTTTTTTAATTTTAACCTTTGTCATTATTCCCATAATACTTGAGGTTGAAACATGATACAAGCCAAAACATGACTTTATTAAAAAAAAACATTTTGGGAATGGAATGTCGTTCCAGAATTAAAAAGATTCAACCAAAAAAATAGCTTCTGAAGGCTTATTTAAAAAAATGACAATTATTGAGTTACCTTATGTCTTTGCTCTTTTGAATGAGCATTAATAGTCAAAGTTAATAGATAATATAATATAAATCGAGTGCATTTTAAAGTTTAATTTTTTGGAGATAGTGCAGGAATGCGGTCACTTTAAAATAAAATAAAAAGTGGAATATATTTTTTATTTAAGTAAAGGATAAGTTCCACTTATTTTTTCATTCACCACATTCCTAATAGACTTCATTATATACATTGTGTTTTTTTAATCTGCGAGAATAATACCGTCTTGATTGAAGAAGTTTCAGGTTCCTTGTTGGCAAAAATAAGAAGCATAATTCTGGAAAAAAAAGAATCATTGATAATATTAAAAATGTAAAATAACTACTGATCGTGGATAAAACCTTTGAGAGAGACGCGCGTAGACAGTTCCCAGAGATTTCGAAGGCTAACAAATTGAGGTCAGTTTGGTTTCGATAGGGTCAGCTATTCCATTGGCAACAAATTGTTAAATGTCTCTTTTATATATATATATATATATATATATACACACACACACACACACACACACACACACACACACACACACACACACACACACACACACACACACACACCCACACACACATATATAAATCTTTTCATATGAAATGTCAGTTTTCATGGGAAAGGTTTTCATAAAAAACACGGTATATAATCTGCACATTTTATTCAAAATATTTTCCCATGGTTTCTACATATTATTCCCAACGTGTTATCAAATTTTAATTCCAAAACTGAAAAAATAGGGTTTTTTGATGAAATAACATCTGAAAATGTCTTATTCACTTGAGAAAAATTTTCAAAACCTCAAGGAAGGTGGGGAGGGGTCATCATTACAATGTGGAAAAGGCCTTGATTCATTCTTTGCTGCTGATTGTATAGGAAAAACATAATTTGAATTACAATTGGAACTACTTTTTAAGTATCGTAATTTGGGAGAACGGGTAGTATAGCAGATTAGTAATTGATGGTAGGGTATGAATTGGAATATCAAATTCATTTTTATCAATTGATGATTACACTCCTCCATTACCGATCATTTCCGTTTCTGGTAATTGATACATAATTCTAATTGTAATTGAAATTTCATTTTTTCCAAGGTTTCCCACGAGTTCAATGAATTTTCTCCTCGATTCACATTTTTATTTAAATATTTTTACTGGTTCATATGTCATTTATTGTTAAAAGAAACTTGCAGCTTTTCTTTTAACATAACATAATTGTAAAACAATTTGATGTCATCAACAAAAATTAAATTATAACAAACTTAAAAATTAACCAATAAGAATTAATAGATTAAAGTATTTCATGTTTTGTTTTTTTAATAATAATTGACTATAGGATTATTTGTATAGTAAATTGGAAATACTTTTGTTAAAAAAATAAATGGTATTAATTAGATGGATTCCTAATTATTCGGTATTCAAGAAAAAACTTTCATGAGCTAGAATATAAATTCGGACTTAGGGTGGAGTTTAAAAGGAGATTTAAGTAGAAAAAAGTTATTAATTTATTCTTGATTTATAATAACAATAGCTAGTTATTAGATAGTTCAAAATATTCGCTGTTTGTTCATCAACCTCAAGGAATAACGACTTTATATCAGTATTGTTCTAGTGTTGGTAATTTTTTTCTTTCTCAGCTTCTTGTTTTATTTATTTTTAATTTTCATTCGAAATATATAAGCAATGAAATGATCTCTTGTACAGCACTATGTGCATTGCATGAGAGGGATGAGGAAGGGAATATGATGGAATATAGGAATAGGATTTTAGTGATAGGGCTCACTATTTCTTTTTGATTGGGTTAGTTATTATTGGTTAGTATGTGTATTATTAAGTTATATTGTTGGCTAATGATTTTTTTTTTCTAGAGTAGACTGTTAGGAAACACTTTGATATGTTTGAACAATTCGCTGAGTTCACTCCCTTACACAAGCACTATAAAAGCATTACGCCTCCCTTGAGGAAGCACAATGAGTGCCCCAAGAAAAAATATTTCCCCTATTGGCGATTTCAGTGAGGTCGTTGCATCCTGAATGGATTATTGGCCATGGGAGATCAGCTACTGTTACGAACCGCAGGACTTCTCGCGTAACTCTTTGCAATATCGGAACCTTCTTTATGGCTCGAGTTATTTCAAATAAGAGACTTGCGTTTAAGTGTAAAAATATTATTGTGTCGAATTATCATTCTTTACACAAGGTCTGAAAAGGATTTCATGCTATCCTGGGGTAACAGGGAACACCCTGACTGAACTGACTGTCTCAGTCTGATTCTCAGATTTATTAATTGTATTTGAGGCTAATTTCATATAATTATGCCTGTGCATTTGTCTATCGTTTTATGGGATAAAGTCAATGGAGGCGTTGACTTAGAAGAGGTAGCAAGCCATGAAAAGGTAATTTTACAATGGAAGCAAAAAACTGTTTTGACAACTAAAGATGAAAGTTTCAATTGCAACTACTACCATTTATGGAAACTAAACCTCTGCCAGTTTTGACTTACTCCTGTTTCTAAGCTATTGGTATGATTAGTTACAACCTTTTATATGAAAAAAACTAAAAAAAATTTTTTTTTTTTTATTTACTATCTTTCCATGTCGACCTCAATTATACGACGTGCTGAAAAAAAAATGTTTCTGATTTACTATTTCTTCCTTTATTTACTTTTTACATAAACACTAAATATGCAATTATTAATGAATGCAACTTTGTCGTCGCACCTGATTGCCAATTCATTTTCGTTGGTTTATATAACAAAAAATGAATATTAGTATATAAAAACAATTGATATTAGTTCAATTAATAAAATAATTGAGGCTGATTATCCTAAGAGTCAAGAATTAAATCTGTTTGGGTTCGATTCATTCATGGATAAGTTGAAATTCATTTTGCACACCAATCAATACAAATTTTTGTCACTCTAAAAAATTAATATGGGCTGAATTTAAATAAGAAATAATAATTTATAATTTAAACTTAAAATTGGATGTCGGGTTTAGCAATAATTTCTCTCAATAATAATAATAATAATAATAACTGGAATATGTTTGTTCGGCTAGCATTTGGCATAAAAAGAGATACGAGTGTCTTAGTTCGATGAGCCTTCGTTTAAGTAGTTTCATAGTTTGCACGTAAGTAGAGTAGATGTAAGTAGAGTAGGTAGTCTGCATGAGAACTTATTTTTTGAAATCATGATTTGTTAGTTATTAGCTCATATTGGAAAAATTCGCAATTTACTAATTAAAACTATATAAACAAAATTTTTTTATCGAAATACTGAATTATATAGCATATAGAACTATATGCAAATTTATTTGCATAAGACATAAATATTTAATATGAGAATAAACCGAGAAAAAAATATAATTCTAAAATAATTAATCTCGTACTTTGAGATTATGAAGTAGTGAGGCGCGGGTACCGTTGAACGATTGGTGATTAGATAAGAGAGAAATTGTCCACTCCTTCCAGCTGTTTCAATGCCATCCAGTCAAGTTCAAGGCGTATTTTCTAGTGACCCATTTTTATTTTTATATATATATTTCATTATTTATATTATATATAAACCTATCATATATATTAGTTAGTCAACATTTTAGTCCCCATTTTTTTATTATACTTTTAAATATAAAATAACTAAAAGATTCTTAACTATTACTTATCTCGCGAAGAGTGATCCTGTTCCGTTTAAAACAAACAAATTATAACAAACTTATTGTAATTAGTTTGTGCAAAAAATGAATTTCAAAATGCTTTTCTCTCTATGATCGCTTCACTTTATAGGTATTGATACCTCTGAAATGTTTGCGGACTCAGCTTGTATAGATTTTTATGTTAAGATACAATTATGACCATTGTTTTAAGATTGTATACAAAATTTGTATTTTATTATTTATTTTGTATATCACTTCTCTACTCACCTTAAAGCTATGACAGATCAAGAAGCTCGCTCTCGAGAGCACTGTCAGGATCTCCTATTCCATTCTCATCCTCATTGTTCTTTAGGACCTTCTTCATCTCGTGCCATTGTTGTCTTGAAGGGAATTCCGATGACTTCCGGCAATATGTTCTGCTTGTCTCCCGTTTTCACCTGGCTCCCATAATATAGAGAGAAAAGCGCCCATCCTCTAAGTTTCTTATATAACTGGGGAGATCCATATCGGGGTGAAGATTTATATTGCAGGGAAGAAACTGCATTTAATAAGCAATGTAGCAACCGCAGATATGGATCAGTTTCTATTCATATTTTCTGAGTCTATAGCTGTATACTTCACAACAATTTTTTCATTATGTGCGTCCATACATTTCGATTTAAAATGAATTGATTTATTATTTACTGATTAAAGTACTTTATTCATTTATTTATTCATAGAAATAGAAACAACATTTATGAATATGCAATTAGACCCTAGAAATATAATTGTTATCAAGTTATTTATATATAAATTGATTTGAATTAAAACAGATTGACTTGAATAAGGTATATATTAATAGACCTTTTAGACAAAAGATTTAAGATTTGAAAACAAACTTTTTTTTTTTTAATTTCTGAACGTCTTTACTTTGGTATTTAGATCAAGCTTTAGGTCGATTATAAAACAAATGAAAATCGATCATATTAAGATAAGGGAAACACCAAATTTAATTGTAATTGAAATAATTAATGTTCTACATCGATCATATGCTTCTATCCACATTCTTTTTAATTTTCTAAAATTTTATGATTTTCAAAAAATTTAGCTATGTTAAAAAACATTCAGACTTAATGGTGAACAAATATTACTTTGAAAAAAGATTCCGCGTTAGCACAAAGGCGATTTGCAAAAGCATGAATGATTGCTTTAATCCTCCCAATGGTCTAAATGTGTACACTGATGGATACTTGTATATGAGGCAAACCATGTGCCGGCTCGAGATTCTGGTTTAGGGTTTGCCGTGGCACAGGCCATTACTTAGCTCTAGGCAAGACACCCACTGTATTCCAAGCGGAAATATGGGCAATACTTGCAGGTGCCTTCGCAACGAAGGACCACAAGAATAAGTTAATTAATTTCTTACTGACAGTCAGGCAGCATGCAATGCATTACAAAATGCAGTAACAAAACCCAGATTAGTGGAGGAATGCTGTATAAGACTTGATGAACTAGCTGTACATAACAGAGTTAACATATTTTGGATCCCTGGCACAGTAATAAACCAGGAAATGAAAGGGCCGACAAACTGACAAAAAAAAGGAGCAGAAATAGCTCCAATAGGACCAGAACCATGGTGCGGGGTTCCCCTTTCCCTGTCTAAGGATACAATTAACAAACTAGCCTAGAGGAAGATAAAATCGCGTTGAGATAGAGACAAGATAAGGCATTATAAACTTTTTATAAAGGATCCCAATGACCACCTTTCTGAGAAAATCAAGAAAGAAGCCGCTCACATGTCGAGAACCGAACTCAAAAGTATGGTCGAAACCATTAGAACTGTAAAATCAGGAATCATATGCATCTTTGGGCATTGAACAAGAACCTCGGTGCAGATAGTGCACAGAGGAGGACGAAACCCCCTGGCACGTTCTCTTTGAATGTAATGCACTAAGTCGAAAGAGGACATTAGACCTTGGCACTGGAACTTCAAGAACTGAGATTCAAAGACTATCTAAAATTTTTCAGAAGTCTAGACCTAGGTTAGGGATTTTTAGGACTAGAGCACAATGGACCTTTTAAGGCCGAAGTGCATGGCAACAAATAAGAGTCATATATGCATAATGATAATAATAATAATAGCTCTGTTAAAACATAGAATTATGTCCAATATGACAGAAGATTCACATAAAAATAAACAGTGTCTTTTACAAAAAAAGTCTATACAACCCCTTTGTCTGACTTTATTATTATAAATCATCAAATTACTGTTCATGCTTAGAAACCATTAAAAAAAACAATTAAAAGTGAAACTAGCTTCATTTTGAGCAATTAAAACGCCTTCATACCAAAATATTTATAAATGTTTCATAAACATTCATCGTAAATATTTCACTCCGAATCTACTATGATGTTAAAAATTATGAAAACATTTTTATGGTGATCTGGAGTAATAAATATACTTAATAGTAATAATTTTAAGAAAGAACATTTAAAGAGTTAAACTGAACCATATAGTTTTTACTTTTCATTCATTATTTTGCTTCACCCTTCACAATTAGAAGAATTATAATTTATCACATTCTCTAAAAATATTTAGTTTAATAAAACAGAAATATCGTAATCAAACATAAATAAATAAGTCTTCAAAAATATGTTTAAAAACTGTTTTGAAGGTGGTGGCAGTTTTTTAATAATGTATGAATGAGTGAGTCGATTGTGGCCTATTCTCAAGCGGACCATGGCAACCTCCTCTGTACAGCTGCTGCAGTATAGAGGAGGTTGACCGTACTTTTATTGTTTTTCTTTTTAATGTTTTTTAATTTGCTAAGATGGCGTTCTACCCACATGGCTTACCATCTGTTAATGTAATGCAACATAATGTAATTACACAATTAATGTAACATAATATAAAAGTTTTCATTTTAAGAAGTTTAATAGTTCTGATGGAGTGAGAACCATGCGGGATCTGTGTGCCAAACAATTAATTAATTCATATTAGAAAAAAAAAGTTTCTGAGTGTCTGTAAACAAAAGCTTTTTGGCTTCTAACGAAAAGATTTTAATATTCAACTTGTATTCTATGCAGGTATTATCTTCATCATAATTTTCTTACGAATATTCATTTTAAATAAAAAAAAAAAACTACTCATGAAGTAATGATTGTATTGAAACATGGGATGATTATCGACAGCGATAGGACAATCATTCAGTTCCAATATATTCTTTATTGCCTTTTCATCGATTATTAATGGTTACGGAATGGTTAACAAGATGTACAACATTCTCTAGGCGAAAGTAAAACGGCTCATTAATCTTCCGCTGAAGATTCCAAGCTGTTTATTCATCCTCGATGGAATCCACATCCTCATCTATGGCAAATACCTTTGTACTTTCATGTAAGATCAGAAATCGCTTAGGATATCTCGCTAGATGAATGAAATTGAGAATTATAAGCCGCTAAATCAGCTAGAATGTTATTTTAGGCAGAATGGAATAGTTTAAATACGCTGTCGTTTTGATAAACTGGATTTTATATTTATTCGAATACCCCCTGTTATCTGTACCCCCTGTTACCTATTTTTATTATCAGTTTTGATATAAATATATCAAAAATACCTGCTATCCCCTGTAATTTTAAGAAAATCCGCCTTAGAAGTTATAAGAAAATGCTTATGTCTTATTTCTTTGCATTCTCTATATTAAAATAGCAGTCCTAAATTGAAATATTGTAATGAAATGTAGCTTTTTTTATTTTTTAAATCGATGCATTCCTTTTCAACCGTTTAAATTCAAAAGATGTTCCCCAAGCGTTGCTAGGCAACACCGATTATGTTTTACATCACTAAATTTTTTTCTAGAATAGTATTTTTTGACCTTATATATCTGTGGCACCTATTTATAGTGGGCTAAGTCGAATTTTGTGAACTTCAAGCTATCTAATTAGAATCGTAATTTTTCTGAACTTATTTTAAGTTTAAGATTGGAGTATCAGCCCACGATTCACAAAGGAATATCCTTCATTGCAATGGACGCAACACTTAGTGTGTTAGACACAAGGAAAGAGAAAAAAAATACGATTCTAAGTAGACAGCTTGAAATTCACAAAATTCGACTTAGCCCACTATGCACAGGTGCCACAGATATATGAGGAAGAAAATAGTTTGGGTTGAGGTCAGAAAAATTCCAACGTTTCGATCCACATTGCAGGTCTTCTTCAGGGCTTATGATTGGATCAAGGGTTTAATCACAGTTTAATACTGACGTATTGTTGAATTTTTTTTTTTTTGTATTGAGAATTTTGTCTGACCTACCCGGACCATTTCCTTCCTCTTAAAAAGATTTGTATATGATAGAAAAATAAATATATCAATTTAATCTTTCATAAATTTTCACCACAATTTTAACTTCTTAAATAGCTCAACAGTGAAGACATATTAATCTGAATATAATATACTATAAATTTTTGTAGAAATTAATAGAAGTTTGCCTCTAGGATAAATAAAATCAATAATTAGAAGGTATATTTTTATCAAGTCATGTTTTCAGACTAATTATACTTAACAATAATAATAAATATGATTTATTGAGTATACTTACTAACATCTCCTAATTACTATTGCCCAATCTCCATCTTGTTTAACCTTTTTAAACATTTAAAGCGAATGGTGCAATCAAAAATATCTCATTTCCTTGATGGTCCCAGTGAACTACCTGGTCCTTTCTAATGGCTTCTACAAACTATTCGCTCTGGTCAAAATTACAATTACAAAATGTGCGCACCGGAGTGGGCCAAAAACATCATAGATACTCCTAGAATTCTCTTAAATTTTCGAGTCCCTTGACCTATCCTTAATATTAAATTAATCCAGATCAGTCCCCTAATTAAAATTTGTTCTCTCCGAATCTGTTTAATTGATGTATTTTTACGCCAAAAGCGTCATTAACACCTTCGGCTCCAAATGATGCTTTCACCCGCTGCCACATATTTTATTTTATTTTTATGTAACTCCCATACATTCTACGTTAATTCATTGTATTTATTCATATACCTCAGAATCAGATACAACCCAATTCAAAACTGATAAATTATAATGCCATTAAGCATTAAATTGATATTAATTCTAACACTATGATGTTTATTATAATAATATATAATACATAATAAATAATTTCTTATCATATCTTATTTCTTCCGCAGTTCATAAAATGAAGCTTTTGTATGAGTTATATTAAATTCGGTTGAACATTTTTCTCCAAGAGACACATTGTATTCGATGAATTAAAATATTCTGAAGAAATTATTTTTTTTTAAAGTTTTGGATGTATAGTACAAATTTGTCTGGATAAAATTGGCTAAACAACAGAGAATTTTTTCTTTTTCACTTCTTAACATTCTATATTAAACATAGAATAATTATAAACCGTCTTCAATAAATAAAAAGAAAGCGGGGTAGCTCAGTGGTAGAGCGTTGAGTTGGTGAACTGAAGCTCTCAGGTTCAAATCCGGCAGTGAGAGATAAATTATACATTATCTTAACAGCTGTGGATGGATCCTGTGGTATCTGGAGACCTTTCTGGCGCTCACCCACCTTCTATAAAGTAGTTACCGAAAATAGGAGGAAAATCTGGCGGTTGAATGTGATCTAGGACAAATAATCTCCCTGCACAACCGTTGTCCTAGAAACGCGTGAAGAACCCAGGATTCTTCATGGTTTCTTGTTGAACAGGTTATTTTAAAAAGTATTTAAACAATTTATATAATGAGACTATATACCCTTTGGCCAATTGTATCGCTTTGGGTCCATTACAGTTATTTACCCAACCATTTATACTAATTGGTAGCAGTTTTTACATTTATAACACCATTATTTTTATATTGTTAAATAACGTGTATGTAAGAAAAATTACAAAGAATTAATCAATTCGTGAAAAACAAATTGACATTTTCTGTTTTAAATTGACATTCTCATGAAACACAGGAAATTTGACCTCTTTGACCCGACGCATCGCTGTCAATTTCTTGCCGATCTCTAGTATGTACAGCTGTAATAACCTCATCACATCACACAGGTTCTTATGACATATGTTATCTTCAGAAAATTATTTAAGAGATAATTACACGATGGGGTTACGCATGCGTGGGATAGCCGCAAGACTCCATTCATCATTGTACGCAGTCGCGGTGAAGGTAATTACATAACAATAATCATCATCTTCACTTATGTATCGTATTGATGATATATTCTCGATATAAAATACCAATTATACATATATTTACTTTTATACTATGTTTATGAAATCAATTGATGTTTTATTTATTTTTTACAAACAGGGATCATCATTATGAAATCGAGTCCCAACCACGAAGGTCCATTGTAAATTCGAATTTTCAGTTTATTCTTATGAATCCCATATAATTATGTAAATATATACAACCGCCATCTTAATAATTTGTACGATATATGTTATCAACTAGGACACTACAACGGGGATCTGGAGCGGTTAAGCGGTTACTCAAGATGTAGACAAAAGGTCGCCCGCTCACTTCTTGCCATCCTGCTCTTCTCTTAGCATCTTGTGGCTTTTTAATATTGTTACTACACGCGTGTATAAATATATTTATAGGGAATTATACACCAATATTTTTATTAGCGCTAAGAAAAAAACTAAGGTAATTCCTTGTGAAAATAGAAATATAGTCTTTCATAATAAATTTGAATAATACAATAATATGTTAATTTTTACCTTGCTAGACACTTACGTGAACGAAAATTTTTTGGAGATTTTTGATTTGAACGGAAAGATTTTTGAAGAAATTGTAGAGCGCAGTCAAATACCATAGAATAATCTATCTCTTAATAGAAAGAAAATCTCTCTTCTGCTAATTGAAAATAAAATATCTTCTCTTAATGGATGGAACCAATAATGGATTATTCATCTATAACTATATATTATAAATAGCTATAATTTATTAAATTGAAATAAATATTAAAAACTAATGACATTTACGTGGTATCTAGTTGTCCAGCTCTCAGAACAAATTAAAATATTATTTTATATATTTCGTCAGCCATAGTATTATATTTTTGGGGAATCAAGAGCGTTGAGTTATAATAATGGTTGCACAATAATACAAATGATTTCCTAATTAAATCATTTGTATAATTTAAGTGAAATAACATATCAAGTTAGGCATTATGAAGTGAATAGAAAAACTACACGTTATTAAAATGTTACACCACTTTAAAAAAAATACATAGTTCTTGTTGGAACTGTTATATTTAAAAAAATAATTATAAATGTAAATAACTATATTTTTCCTAACAGAAATGCAATTACAAATGTGGTTGTTTCAATGTTAGTTTCCTAAATGTGGGCATACATTAATATGAACTCATACAACACTCGTATGTAGTTGTAGTGTTTTAGATAAATAAACTTTCTGACAATAAGTTTTTGGTAAATATTCTGGAGAAGGCCAATAAAAAAACCTTTATCTCACGGATGTTTTATATACGGATGAATTTATATACCTTTCTTCATTTGTTAACATTTAAATTACGTACATTTATTCATTTAGTGTTTTGTAAATGGGAGAAAATATTTATGTAAATAAGCTGGAAGCACGAACTAGAACAATAAATGTTACTGATATTTGTTTACGCTCTTTGAACATATATATATTTTTCAAAAAATAAAAATATAAAGAAATATTTATAACATAGGTTTTTAAAGTAAAAAAATCTCTTTATATGGTGAGGAACTATACACACAAAATATACTGTATGCTTGTTATGGAACTGTAAGCCTTTGAGAGAATTTTCAGATAATTGGCATTTATCCTCATTCTCTTCAAGTTTAAAAAAAAGTCTATTTGTAGTTCTTTTGATATGGGTTGTCAATAGGTTACGTTCATATTTTTTTAAGTACAGAGGAAAACTCCTACAAAAATATTTTCATTTTTCTGATTAATTTTAATAATATCACGAATAAGCTAAAATAATAATGAAATCATATTTGAATACTAGGGAAGACCTTGAAGTACGACATGGATTTCCTTAAGTTATCTACACATCTATGGTAATCTTGCTTAGGAAAATTAACTTCCGATATGCAAATTGTTAGTAAAGGGTGTATGCAAATTTGTTGTGGTGTAATAAAATGGTTTTGTAATTAATCTTTCTCATTAAGAATGAAAATATTAACATGGCTATTTTAACTGACGATTTTATCGGTGAGTGAGCAAATGCCGTATGTTCGATTGAAGCTGTGGTTGTGTATTTTTTTATAAACTCATAAATTAAAAAACAAAATAATGTTTATGCTACCAGATCTTCGATATAGATTCCACTCATAATTCTGTTGCTATCCCTCTTTTCACCTATAGAATACCGTGGTAATAGAGAAGTAAAAAAAATGAATAAAATCCCCTGAAATATTGCTTCGCTTGAATAAATCGACCATGCCTTTATCGTAACTGTTGTCCAATTATATTTGTCAGTATTCTTCAATTATGTTATTATTTATAAAAAGAAAAACAAAAAAGAAGACCACAGAAAGTGTAAATAATCATTTAATGAATAACTGTTTAACAATATTTTAAAATGAAAAAAAGGTTTTCACTACTTATCTATTTATTTCATTTAGACCACCTCTGCGAAGAAATCATTTTCCAGTTTATTCAACCTCTTTCTTTTCATAAATAACTCTAAAATTTTCCAAAGCGATCGGCCTTCTCAAAACCTAGATTTAAAATAAGTTCAAAATCTATTGTTCACGGTTTCAATTTTTAATTTAAGAAAAACATCTTGAAACAAAAGTATAAGCTTAGTAATAACATATATTTATGAGATATATACAATTACTATTTTAATTATATTGATACACAATAAACTTGAGTTGCGTAGATAAATTCGTCGTAGAAGTCGTAGAAGACCTCGTTCTCTCATAGATACAAGTTGGTTTTTCCTTATATTTAATTACCTCTCATTTTTTAAAATTTTCGTCGGAAACATGACTGAATTTATCATTAATCTCTATTTATATTTCTTGTATGGCCGAAAAATGTCCAAAATAAACGGTTATATTTTGGATATTGTCATTAGATATGTATGAATCCACTTTCGTCCACCCTTCAGCAAACTACTTTCAAGAATTTGGTTATTTGGAGAATTGGTTTATGCCTTATTTAGGTATTGTCTATTGTTAATTATTTACCTAAAGTAATCATTTTTTTTAATTTCTATTACATATTTAACAAAATAACTTAAAAGCATTTACTGTGGGTAAGCGGAAGGACCAAATAAAACCTAGTAAATTATTAACATATTATTGAGAAATTTGTAGTTTTAGAGACCTCATATCTTGTTTCTGGAGAGAATCTTGGGAGGTATATTATGAAAAAAATAAACTTGAAGCAACACTGCTCTTTATTGTACAGAATTTTCGGCCTAAATACGTTAGCACTAAATCTTATAAGGTCATGTGTAGGATGTTGACTTAAGAACCAATTTTGTTCTACTTCCTACCTTATTGATTATAGACATCACCTCTTTAGATTATTGCTGATGTGTTTGGCCCAAAACGTAGGTTCTTGTAATAAAAAATCATGTTGACTGAATCCTGATTATTTATTCATGGAATAGCGAATCAGAGTGACCCTTTCCACGTCCGGATGAGTTACCTTGAGTTACCATTGGCTCATCGTCGTGTGATTAACCTCAATAGCTGAGGCAAAACATAACTTGACCTTTCTTGTTATGGCTAAGAACTTCTTGTTAGTTCATCATCAATATTCATTACAATCCGGAACAATAATATATAATTTATAGAAATATAATTGTAAATACCATTTTTAAAATTTATATGAGGAAATAGCACTTACTTTAACAAAAAAAAAAAAACCAAAAAAAAAAACCTGTAACATTACTACCCGTACTTCAGTTCAGTAAGTTGTAGATACTGTACTGTTTCTATGACAGCTGCTGTGGAGGGTGTGACATCTGATATGACGCTCAACAAAAAGAAGTGAAATTTATTGCCTTTAATTAATTTGTACGGGTGTCATGTAATAATCGTTAGCGTTTAAAATTGAGAAAACGGAAAGTTGGTCTTCTATGAATGAATGGATATAGGATGGTGATTTTGGTTATTTAAAATTTTAAATAATATAATTTTTTAAAAACGGTACCACAACAATACATACTTGAGTCCAGTACTTGCTAGAGACGGTATTGTTTCTAAGAAGATGTTTATGCATGAGTGGTTGATTTGTCCGAGAGCACATTCCACCACTAGATTAAAATATAGAGGCTGGGTGAGCCACAGGAGAGGATACTGATCGAACAGGGTCCTATATGTGGCTGCTAATATACTGTAGATTAATTAAGTTATTTGTCAGCCAAATTCGAACCTAGATTCTAACATAGCTATTCAGTGCTCTACCACAGAACTACCACGCACTCACAATAAATATAGTTCTTACTTCAGGTATTTTATTTTATGTAACGGGAACAGGTCAGCAATGCTCTAACCTGGAAGGTCACGACGACCTTACCTTCCTTTCCACGATGCGAGCAAGGTAACGTGTCTGCAAGCTTTGTGCGGATCTTATTGTGAGTTGTGATTCCCTTTTCGTATGAATGGCTTATTAAGGTCATTGTTGATGAATGACATAATAACAGGTTATCAAGGTTTTCGGAATTGGAAGGATCCGTCACGGTGAAATTGGTGGTTTTCGTTGAATCCCAAAAGGTCATAACTTGATTCTTCAGTTCGCAAGGAACGTTGCTGAATTTAATACAGGGGAATTGACACGGAACACTGCTGAGAGAATGAAGTTGGAAGATGGCTCTGCTTGCTTTGATCAACTGTAACAGTTAATTTATTTATGATACATTTTTACATGTAACAGAAAATATATCACATTTATAAAATCTTTTGAGGATTTAATTAATTTTTGCCGTAACTTCTTCTTTGTAATGTCAAACGAGATAGGCAAAATCTACCTAATTTTGGAGGTTAACTACTCTCAAAAGTAGTACCTAATGCCTACTCCATCCATCCAGACATTTAATAAATAATTTAAAAAAATTAAGTCTACTGGGGTTTCATTTATTCCAGATGCTTATCTATTGAATTAAATAAATAAATCTTTTGTAAACTAGCTTTTTGAAATAGATTGTGAAAAAGTATTATTTTTAAATCATTCTTATCTTGGTAATCTTATTAGCAGGCAACGGATCGAATCATAGGGAAACTTCTACTAGCATCAATCTTCAATTTCTTATGAAATGAAAGTACGAGCTTAATGAAGTAAAATAGATTTGTCTTCCTCCCTTAACAATAAGTTACTTTGTTACGAAATTGGATAATATAGGTAATCCATAATGGCCATAATATCCAATTTTTAACTGATTTGGCCCGAATCCTATATCAATCTTTTCATGACAAATTCATTCCCACTCAAACCCATTAGTTTCAAATCTAGCAACATCTTCAGTTCCTGATGATGGCCTCGTTATCTACTAAGTTGAACTTACTGCCACTGGGTAGTTTCTCTACTTGTCATTTATGTGATTGTATACATTAATTATTTTTGGATGTATTAATGTAATACAGTTGTAAATTACATTGAATAAATTTTTAAAAAAATCATTTATTAAAATTAGGTATACAAGTTGTGATTGAAACTAATGGTTTTGAGTGGGTTTGAGTTTTTCATTAATGGATTGATACATGGTTCGGGAATAATTAGCAACTAATGGAACATGTAGGTCATCATGGAGGTCATCTTAACAAAGTAAGGAGTATTGAAAATTTTAGGAAGGATTTTGGATTGTAGACAAGAGGAATTCGATGGTCCAATGAACGAACCATCGAAGCTCTATTCCGTAAGACCAAATAGGTCTTATAATATTTATGTTTGTGAATCTTTTCTAATTAAATGAGAGCTTAATTAGAAAAGATTAAGCGTAAGTGTTGAAATAGCCTGAAATTTTAAAGCAGTTCCTGGTAAATTCAGTCTAATATATATAACTCTATTATGATATTATTTATTATTTTTCTTCTAATGTTCACTGATTTTCAAAATACAATACTCTACTGTTGAAGAAACCATTGTCGAATCCTTACTTCCGCCGGCAATAGTTCGATCAAAGATAGAGTGGAAGGTTGTTAAGACCATCTACCTATCCTCAAGTGATGCCAGATCGTTGATCTTAGGATTGCGGTAAATCTGCCTCATAGTAGCCCCGGAACTGAAATATAAGTGAACTGCTGGAGATGATTTGCCGATCCGCGGAAAGTTGTTTCCTTTGTTGGGAGGAAATCCGGAGAAGGAAAATTTTTCTTGAGGAGGTGATTGGGGGTAGTTTGCTACGTTACGATGGTGGAAAAACTATTGAGTTGGATTTTTTCCTGGAAAAGAATTTCTGATAACCCAAAGCTAGAAGTTTTTGCGATTTATTTTTTATAGTATTAGCTTTAGTCAACTTAAAAATTACGACAACTGAGTCCTTTAACATAGAAGGTTTTTCCATAACTTACAAGACTACTCCGTTTGTCTTTGCCGAAGCATATTATTTTATTGAGTTTTATATTATTATTGAATATTTGGTTACTCATTAATTATTATAGGATAAATAAATGCCTTATTAAGTTTTAAAACTAGATATGCATCATAAAAATCTATGAAATATTCTAAATTTATAAATTTAAGAAACACAGCTTAATATTTTCCTAAAGAAAATATTCATAAAAAATTACCCATTTCATGAATCATATTACAATTTCCCGACAGTCTGGTTCTTTGATCTTACTGCTTGAGTCACAAACAATAGTTTAAATCAAAACCACCACGGGGAGGTGAAATAACCGGGTTCGAGTCCCGGTCCTGGCCATATCTTTTCTTTTCAAATAAAATATTTAAAAAAATCATATCATATAACGATTAAACAAATTAAAATAGTCTAAATCCTTTGAAGAATATACCAAATTTAGAATACTGTTGTATTGTGAATCGCATTGTATTCTATGTTCTACTAGACCTTTTGTCGGATTAGGGCCGTATAGCTTTTTTATGATCTGTAGATTCCAATTCGAGGATGGATTATTAATTACAAATAAAGATAATATCCTTGGCAGATGGGCCTTCCACTTTGGAAGTATATTAGGAACTTCTCAGGCCCCTGCAGTGGATAGTGTAAACCCTGTTCTGTGCGATGCCGTCGAGTTAACCGACTCGTGATCCACCAGATGACGAGGAGATTTTTGATTCCATTCAAAAACTAAAGAACAACAGAACCCCAGGATCTGATAACATAGCTGCAGAATTACTGAAAGCTGGTGGAAATGAACTTATCAAAGCGATCCGTGACCTTCTCCATAGTATTTGGATAACTAGGACCATGCCTGAGGAGTGGTATACTGGCATCATCATCCCTCTCCATAAAAAGGGAGACCAAACGGATTGCAATAATTACCGTGGCATAACCCTGCTCAGTTGCACATACAAGGTGCTATCTAATGTCGTCTACCAGAGGCTACTCCCTCATGCAGAAAGAGAGGTGGGAGTCTACCAATGTGGTTTCATGAGAGTAAGATCAACAACCAACCAAATCTTTGCACTAAGGACCCTGCTCGAAAGAACAAGAGAATACAATATCATCACACACCACCTTTTCATAGATTTTAGCAGTGCATATGACAGTGTCATTAGAGAGAGGTTGTACCAGGCGATGGAAACAATGAATATTCCCCTTGAATTGATCCATCTAACAGAGCTGCTGATGATAGGATCGAAATGTCAGGTTAGAAATGAAGGAGACCTATCAGAGGCATTCACGACCACAAGGGAGCTAAGACAAGGAGATGGCCTATCATGCCTACTTTTTAATCTCGCACTAGAAAAGGTGATAAGGGATTCCGAAGTCCAAAGAAGTGGGACGATTCTCACCAAGTCAATCCAAATATTAGCCTATGCAGATGACATAGATATTATAGCTAGATCGCAGAGGGATTTGGAAAGGACCTTCTTAGCCATAGAGGCAGCTGGACGGGTAATGGGCCTAAGTATTAACCAAACGAAGACCAAATACATGATTGCCAACTCAACAAGGCCACCACCACCTACAGTTACATTTGGAGATTACACGTTTGAAAGTGTAAACAATTTCGTGTACTTAGGGTCCTTAGTTTGTGCAGAAAATATGCCCAGTCAAGAAGTACAGAGAAGGATCACTTCAGCTAATAGGTGTTATTTTGGCCTGGCTAAAATATTGAGAGGGCATTTGCTGGCTAGATCCACCAAGATCATCCTGTACAAATCTCTTATTAAGTCAGACCTGTTCTGACTTATGGCTCGGAGACATGGCCATTATCACGAACAGACGCCATTAGGTTGCAAGTCTTTGAGAGAAAGATTCTGAGAAGGATGTTTGGCCCAGTTAAAGTCAATGACCAGTACAGACTAAGACATAATGCAGAGTTGTACCAAATTTACCGGGAACCGGCTATTGTTTGGGTACGTGGATGGCAGAAGAAAGAGAGGACGGCCACGACTGAGATGGGCGGATGAGGTCGAAGCCGATGCAGTGAAGTTTCTGGACACCAGAGCTTGGCAGACCCTTGCACAAGACAAAGAGGAATGGAGGCGACGTATTGATGCGGCGACGACCCGTACCGGGTTGAAGTGCCTGTGATGATGATGATGAGATTCCAATTCAATCTCTATCCTCATTGAAGAAAATCATCAAGCTTAGTCTTCATTTTCCAGTTATTTGGAGACGAGAAAGTGATCTCGACGAAAATTTGTTTGATGGTGAACGTCTAGGGAACTATTTATATTTTTAAATTTTCTTGCCCAAAATTTTTCTAGAAAAGAAAATAAGAAACATTTTGCGCCTTATAATGTTAACACATTCGAATGAAAACGTAGTGGTAATTCAAACGAAATAAAGTGCATTGTAGATGATTAAATCTTTGTTAATTTAGTAAAAAACGGATGTCGAAATTTATTGAAATCATGTATTAAAGCTAACACACGTTTAAAAATAAAAGTCAAGCTAAATCTACTTTAATTTCGTAATATTCAATCTAAAAAGAACGTGTTTTCAAATTTCCATAATTTATTTTTCCTCTGAGTTTACTTTGAGATCCTCATTAGACACAGCTCCTAAAAATAATGATAAATGTAATTAAATAGAGTTCTATGCTGTTAAAATATCATTTTTTCTTGTAAAGGTAGAACGGTTAACAATTTAAAAAAATGTTTTTATTGAAGATCGTTACCGTTACAATTAAAATATAAATTAACAAGTTTGCAAGATATTCTCCAATTTTTTTCAGATAAAAGTACAAGTACTTATATAAAAGACTTTTCGTCCCCCATTCACATTAGGACATAGATCTATGCCCTATAGATTAAATTGTAGGATTTATCAAAACTGACAAGCTGTAGTTGAGAATACATGGTGGATAAAATAAATAATTTTTTGAAATATAATTAATTGGGTGTGAAACAGAGATAGAAGAGATAAAATAAGAAAATAAAAGAGTAGGAACAATATATTTTCACAGCCGGCAAAGCACGTGAGGGACCTTTCGCAAGTCTTATCTCCGCCGACATCAGCCCAATTATCGATGCTAATAAACAGTTGAGTCCTTGCTAGGAAAAAGTACGCCATTGCTCAACAATGGCTGGATAATTAAAGAATATATTGGTTAATAACCCAGTGGGAATTATGAATTTCGTCTTACCCAATGCCTCAATCCTTTGTCTCTTATTGTTTATGGCCTATCAAAGGCTTTAAAATTCAAGAACATCATCTCAGGATTTAACAATGGCGAGTCCCCAAAAAGGTAGGAAAAATAATTCAAGGTATACATCATACAGTTTTGTTTGTGATATCGAACAAAAATTTGGTGATATCTTCTCTTTCCTACCTACCTTGCTTCTCGACTTGGAGGTTCACCGAGCCATCGCAACAAGACCCCGAGTGCCCTCAGCTCCCTCGTGATCACCCTAGCTTGAATATGAGATTTTCGTAATACGTTCGAGGTCTTTCCTTAGTCAGTTTACCTGCTGGTCGTTCTTCATATGTGCTTCTAGGTTTTCTGTAATCTCCCATTCTGCAGACTTGGCCAAACCACTGAAGCTGACTTTTCTCGAGTAATTGTCCTAATGGTTCTACGTCTAATTCTTCTCAGGAGTTTCGCATGCAGTCTATTCTTGTTTTTTCTACCCCCTCTTCTACCCAGCTCTCACAAACGTAGAGTTGGTAGGTACAATGCTTTATACATCATTAATTTGACTCCCCTTCCAACTTCGCTCTTACCCTCGATGGAGTTGCAGGTTTGGTAGTAAATATTAGTAGCTTTTATCCTTAGCTAAGAACAGACCCGGTGATTTCAGTTAATATTAAAATTCTAAAATAAAAAAAAAAAAAAATCATTATGCGAGTTCTGGACTTTAGGGGTTATAAGTTGTATGTAATTCTATTCTTGAGTAAACCAGGCTCAAGAACCGAGCTAGACTAATTGACAATAGAAGTAATACAAGTTAAATCTGAGGCTATACTAATTATTGCTTAGAAAAGAGTCGT